>NW_004624763.1:12143088-12229759 GCF_000247695.1 Heterocephalus glaber
ATATATATATATATATATATTAGTTTGTTCGTAAAGCATGAATTTTCCTGTTTCAAGAGGCATTTAACTAATCAGCTATAAGCTGGCCCTTCATGTTAGAATAATTATAAAGCCAAGAGAATGTAATAGCTACAACATAATTTCCAGGACTGATAATCTACATATGTCCCAGAATCTAACACCCCACATCACTCCATGGTGGTCTGTTACCCTACCTGTTACCCCAACATTTTTTGATGTTCATCTTAAAATGGAGTGATTATGTTTAAAAAATAAGGTGATAATTTTTGTATATTTTGAACATCATTTTGTGAAGCAGCCAGAGTACTACAGATATCCTTCAATATTTCTAATATATATAGTTATAGATTCAACCATGGGGGAAAATGATTAAAATGACCAAGAAAAGAGGGAGGAGTGGATAGCAATGGTGTATTATAGTCATGGAAATATTGCTTCTGTAATTTATGGGAAGAAACACAGAAAAACTGAAGTAGAAAGAAATGCTGAGATTTCTAGCCATTCCACGTATCTAAACATAGCAGAAGACCAGGTACTAGAGGTTCACAGGATCCAACAGAGCTCCTCTAGATGCATAACCGCTGTATGCTAGAAACTGGATTGAGTTATAAACATCAATTAATTCATTAATTTTTGCATTAAAGAAAATGTATGATCAATAATTAAATTTGACTTGAGCAATGGTAATCCACTTGCTCCATTAGTAAACAGATACAATAATTTGTTAGATTTTGCCTGGGTGAAATATAGAGTCTCAAAGCATAATTCTCAAAAGAAGTACAAATGGCCAGTGAAAGTTCATCATCTTTACCATTAGGGAAAGGTAACTCAAAGCAGCTTTGAGATTCCAATCTATACTAGTCAGAATGGTTATTATCAAGAACACAAAAAGTAAAAAATGCTGAGAGAATGTGAGGTAATCTACATTGTTGATGGAAATGTAAACTAGACGCTATGGAAATCACTATGGAGATTCCTCAAAAAGCTAATAATGTAAGTTCCATTTGATCTAGGTATTCCTCTCCAGGGTTTATTCCCATAAGAATTAAAGACATCATCCTATCCTATCGTGAAACATACACGCCCATGTCTATAGGAGCACAATTCAGGCTAGCTAAGTTTTGTAACTATCCAATCAACAAATGAATTTATACTTCACATATATCACACATAATGAATATTATTCAGGCATAGGTAAGAAACAAATGAGAATTGAATGATGTCATTTGAAGAAAAATAGATGGAAGTTAAGGCCATAACGCTAAATGGAATAATTCAGAAACAGCTAAAAATGATTTCTTTATATTAGAATGCAAAAAATATAAAATAAATAAATACATACATAAATGCAATAAAAGAAAGTAGGAAATAAGGCAGACTTTGGAGACGGAGGAGATTGGAGGGGAGAAATAAAGGATAAAGGCACAGAAGGATAGAAAATTATTAAAATATATCACACCTATGCTGCCCCAATTCCTCAAAATAAATGTTTATATTATATATTTCATCATATACTAATAAAAATACATAAAATGTGAAGGGGAAAAAACTAAACCATTAGTTTACTTTTAAACATTAGTCCATTATCACAGTGTGACAAAAAATACAATATTACTCTGAATGTTTAGCAAAAAAACAGACTAGAAGATAAGAAGGGAAAAAAAAGTAAAACCAATGCAAAAGTCCTTGAGTCTTAAATGACAGAGAAGCTGGTGAACACTAAAAACTATTAAGAAAAGTCATCCCTGAGCTAGATGGGATATTGAAATAAATCTCTGCTTAGATTTTCTCAGTTTCAGATCCTTTGGTTCTAACAAAATTATTCCATTTATAACATATATTTGATAATACGGTGGAGCTGAGTCTGAATAGTATTGTTAAGGAAGAATGATCAGTCACTTTACTTCACAGTGTCTAGTATTTATCTAAGACTTTTTTACATAATGTGTTCAGTTTTAATTACATGTTTTTGTAAGTCATCAATGATAAAAAGTGTGTAAAACTTGTTCATGTTTTAAAAAGATGATTTGTTATCAATATACCTATATGGGTCATTTCTTACACTCCACGTACTATTATAGTATTACATGAGTCAAATTCTAGTTCTAACTTCTGTACAGTTTCTATATTTAAAATGTACAAATTCAATGTATTTTTGAGATATTTACTTTCAGGCTTCCAAAGTTCTAGGCCAATGACAGTGTGAAGGGACCTTAGTAGGCATTGTTTCCTGCTTGCTTGCTTTCCTAGTACAAAGCAACGGGGATGAAAATTGAACTACATGATTGAGAGATGAAGATTAAACTACAGCTACTGCAATTCATTGTTTGTTTATTGAATCTTTTAA
This sequence comes from Heterocephalus glaber, assembly GCF_000247695.1. Next base: position 12,145,457 of record NW_004624763.1, read on the forward strand.
GATCTCATTTTAGCATGTGCCAGTAAACAAAAAATTAAGTAAAGAAAGTCTCCTTCAGGCTTTTTGCTTCTTGAGACCCACTTACACTAGCAGTGCCATGCAAAAAGTGTGCTTACAAAATCACAATTTCACAGTAATCTGCAATTTCCAAGTTCTGGAAGATCATACAGTTGTGCCAACAGCTGTTAGCATTCTTCTTTCATAAAGTAAAATAAAAAATTAGGGAAATGTACCTTATTTGAACCATGTAGAATCAGGAGTTATATAAATACTTGCTTGAAATATAAACAAAATTAACACAACAAAATATACCTTTTATCATCGTGGAGAAAACTAACAAAACATTATCTGCTATATATTTTTGCTGTCCAAAATATTTTGTTTGATATGTTTTATGGTAAAATCATATAAAATATAAAATAAATTATATAGAAGCCTTCAAAATTATATAATCTACCTAGCTTTATGTCCCACATTTTACTATAGAAATTAACGGATTTATTAATATTTATGAATAATTATTAATAACATTTATTAATGTTTACTGTGAAATTAACATGGTAATATACACAGTCTTAATCCTATATTTTATATTCAGCATTGTTTCACTGCAAATATTTTGCATATATTAATAGATGTTCTTTAGAAATATAATTTTAAGATTGGCATAGTATATAAACCAAGAGAAAAATGTGTTTATTGAGCAATTGAAATATACCAAGAATTTAACATTTATCACTTTTAATCATTGCATCAATCTTTGATGTAGCTATTACAATTGGCTGCATCTTATAAGATAATTAAGACATATATAATAGGAGATAGATGTTAGATTTTTAATAGAATCAAAGTCTTCATTCTTTTCATTCTTTGCCATTAAACTATGCCTATTTTCATCAGAAGTGCTAAGAAATCCAGTCAACACTTAAGAGTCGTGCCAATGAGTCTTCGGGACAGGAATTTAAGCCTTTCATTTTCTTGCACCAGAAACTAAATGTTTCAACCTAAAAGTTTCTTTCACCCTCTCTCTTACACACACACACACACACACACACACACACACATTTTGCACCCTATGTTCTTCTTTGGATCACAAAGAGATCAGGCTGCACAATACCTGCAGTTCAAGAAATCAGATCTCCAGACATTGGCTTTCAAAATGTAAGTCTAATGGTAACAGAAGAGACTTGAAGGAGAGGTTGAGCTGAGAGTAAGAAAAACTGAGAGAAGAGAGGTGAAGTGGAACCCATGTAGAGCTGTACAGAGGGATACAGCTACCGAAGAAAACAGCACAGGAAGGGAAAAGAGGAAAACATGCAGACTGAGATTGTGGAAGGACCTCTGCTTGCCTGGGCCAGGAGGAGGAAGAGAGCTTCCAAAGGTAACAGAGAATACACTAGGAGACACCCCAGGATTGCTAGCAAGTCGAGAAGTTTGGTACTTCCATGCAGGTGCTTCACTAGAGTAATGAGGCTGAGGACCTGTAGCAAGACAAGAAAGAATGACTGACGAAGAGACACATTGGAAATAATTGCAGTCAGCCTTTCAGTGGTTTATGACAGAACGAAAGGCAGATGTATTACATTAGGGCAAAGAAGAGGAATCTTTTAAAAGAGAAAGGATGTTACAAAAATGATTGTATAAAATCCAACAGGTAAGTAAACAAATATAATAATAAAAATCAAGAATGACTGTGCTATAAGAAAAAACTATTTTATTTTTCAATGCCCAAACTTAAAGAGGAACAACAGAAATAGAAATTGAAGTAGAACAAGTATATAAAATTCTATTTTTTGTAAATGTCTCTTCCTGAAAAACAAAGGGGTGAAATCATTTGTAAAAAATGATAATAGATTTTGAGAAGAGAATTTGAAAAGAGTAACAATATTTTGAGGGGATGTAAACTTAAATATAACTGACATTTAGAATCAGTCAAAATAGTTTAATGAAATAATGAATAAGAATGAAAATAATTTCAATGAATTGAACAATAATATCCAATACTAGAAAGAAATGCTTGGAAAAATCTAAATTATGTTGTTTTTAATCACAGTTAAATATTTTGCATTCTCATCATCATTTATACCGCACCTTCTGTCATTCTCAAAGCCTTCTCACATATGGCTTTGGTGGATTTATTTCATTTTTTACTTAGTGTACACACAGTAAAACTAGTTCCAGATTCTGTACATCTCTTTCCTGACCTGTGGTCATTCCTTTGTCAGTTCACTGTATGATTGACATAGAGCTTGTAGCCTTTCCACTTCAGAAATTATTAATTTTCTTCCCTCGACAATAAAATTAAAATGTAATATCATTGAACTTCAAAACCCTCACATCCTGGTAACAGCTTCCAATCTTTCCATTCACACAAGTGTAATTGAAGGGTTACGAGACACATACCCAGTGAGAGGAGTAGCTCTGCATTCCCTAAGGCCTGTATGCCTATTTTCAAGTAATGTTTACTTTGGGGTATTTTTCCAGATTTCCAGTTAAGAATGTCATCCTTTGTCATTCATTTCTAATTCCATTCTATTTCAGCTATTTGCCTTTCTCCTTCACCTCTGTGTGAGCCTTTAAACATAGAGCATGATTTACCTTGTACCATTCCTTAGTTATATTGTATTATGCATACTCAATGCATTACACTGTCACTGGCAAAACCAAGTTCCAAACTGACTATTAACATTTTAGATGTAAGTTTTGGACACAAGATGAATATATGCCATGTACATGTTAAGGTCATAGGATGAAATGGAAGTATACTAACCTGATACACTCAAATTTGTTGAAATACAAAAAAAAAATAAGAAAAATTATAATATATCTAATAAGAAATATGTACAGTAACTTTCATACAGTTGAATTATAAGGGATGTAGGCTGACATGCTAAAGTTGCAAAAATAACCAGTTTTTTCCAGCAATTTAAAATCATAAGAAATTTAATACTAAAAAATTTAGGACAAGTCATTATAAATTATAAATTCAGCTGAAGTAATCGTTTTGAGTTTTACATCATATCCAAAATTTTATTACTGGCAGTGCTTTCTTTTCAGGTAGAAAGAATATTTTCATGCTTTTGATTCCATAAAGCAATGACTTACTTATATTTTTTCAGCAACTACAAATAAAGGATTATTGAAAAGCAAAGATGCCATTTCATTTATTATTTTTATTTCATAGTTTTGTTAACTTCCAGAATTAAATGATTAAATTTAGTTTCTTATATTTTGTTCAAATTAATCTGCCAAAATGGATATTTCAGATTTTATATTAAATAAAAATACTATTTTTTATAAATATGACTAAACAGCACTTTTAATATTGTAATTTGAGTAGGTTTTATTTTAAAGCAATTATTAAATATTTTCCATTGTTAGTTACCTACCTAATATGGTTGTGTTAGTTTTTTTCTGTGCTAGAAGTTTATGTTATTTTCAAATTATTAAAAGAACAAGGCAAGAAAGAACATTTTTACATTTAAAAATGTAAAAAAAACAGTTAAACAAAATTTATATTTCTTGCCAAAACTGGACTAGCAACGTACATTCAAAATTTAAAACAATTTCAGAACATAAAATATTTCTTGAAGCATATAAAGGGAGCTTGCGGTGGTGGTGCATGCTTTTAAGTCCAGTACGCTGGGAATCTGATGCAGGAGGACAGCAAGTTCAAGTGCAGCCTGGACAACATAGTGACTTAGTGAAACTTTGTCTCAATATAAAAAAATAAGTAAAAGGTGTTAGAATATAGCTCAGTGCAAAGCCCCTGGATTCAATCCCCAGTACCGCACAAACACAAAATGTAAGAATTGAGAAACTTTTTGGGGGGGCGAGGGACAAGGTTTGGCTGCGTAGTCTTCCTGTGTGGTTACTTGCTAAGTAGCTCAGCCTCGCCTTAAACTTGTGGCAATTCCCTTGCCTCGGTCTCCTGAGCGCTGTGATTATTCATACGTGCCACCAGTCCCAGTGAAACCTTCAATTTTCATCAATATACAAAAAAAGACAAATTACACTATGATTATTCCATCAAATTACACATTTTTATACTAATTTGTGATATTAGTACAGGTCCTGAGCCTCGGGCTCAGCTGTTTCCAAACACACGGCAAGAGTTTTAAAAGTGGTCATTTGATGTGTCCTAACCAGTTCCTCCAGTGAGATCCCTGTCTAGGTCAACACAGATGTGGTCATGAAGCCAGATGTTTGAGATCTTCTTTGACATGATATTTATAGCCATGCGTCAATCAACAGACGAATGTTTAAAAAGTGATATAGAATTAAATACAGTTATAATGCATATCCATAATATAAAACAGTATAGTCTTTATGCTGGAATTTTCAAAGTACATTTATTCTCTATGAGAACTGCTCAGGGTACATTATGAAAGGAAGTATCAGATTTGTACGAAAAATAAACATGTATGCTCATGATTTGTGAATAACTGCTTAGGCAGAAGGAATGCTTGAGGCCTTTGATACTCATTTCCTTATCTTTATTGTATTTGTTTCTAAAGCATGGGGTTATTTTGAGATTTCTTTTATTCCACTTACATAATATTTGTAAAATTTCCAGAAATAGTTTTGTTTACAGTATGAATTGTATACATTTATACATTTATGTCCTTTTCTTAGAAAACTCCAACAACTCCTCATTTCAATAACAATTCCTCATCCTTCAGGTAGAAGCTAATATTCCCATCCCCTTCCTCAGCTTGGTGCTGGTAATCATATTGCTTCTTATAAACACTATTTTAAAATCCTTTACCATTTTCCAGCATACTCTTTTTTTTTTTTTTTTTGGTACCAGGAATCAAACTCAGGTCCTTGCACTTGCGTAGCAGGTGGCAAAACCACTGAGCTAAATCCCCGGCCCTTTCCAGCATACTCTTATCCTCCAAAACACTTTTCAATATTTTAGAAATATGTCAGTTTTTTTAACATATACATGTACTGACACATATCTGTTAAATGTCTGACTGCACTTGTATTGTACATTTTTCAGAGTGATGATCATATTTATTACATGCCTATTGTCTTAGATTTCATAAATGCTCAAATCATTTTTTATAATGAAATCTGAATAAATATAATTTTATATATATGTGTATACTTGCAATATTTATCGACTCGTGAAATTTTATAGTTAATTTTATTAGTTTATAAAGAAGTAAACTACTTATTTTAAGGGAAGTATTTTTTCATTTGAATTTTAAAATTTTTTGCAACTGTATTTATTTTTTAAATCAATATAAAAATCATGTATGTTTATCATGGAAAACACGATTTTTGAAGTATTTATGTATTGTGACATGTTGAATTTTAATAAAATAGTCCTTACCTCACATAGTTATCATTTTTTGAGGACAAAGCTTAACATCCATCCTGTTGGTACTTTTCAAGAGTGTAATGTACTCTCATTGACTATAGCTAGTGGATATAACTATTAATATGTATTCCTTCCTCCACTGACAGCACCCTGGCCATTGCTCACCAGCTGCCTCCCCAAAATGGATGCACTCCTAGACAACAACCATTCTACTACTCTCCAGTTCTGTGAGTGTAATGTCTGTAGAATACACAAATGAGTGAGATCATTCAGTATTTATCTTTCTGCCCTCTAAATGAATCCATGTTGTTGTAAATGGCAGGATTTACCTCTTCTTATGGCTGGAGTATTTCATTGTGTGTATATAACACATTTTCTCCATGAGTCCACCCGTCCATCTATCCATCCATCCAGGCACACAGGTTGCTCCCATATCTTGGTGGTTATGAATAGTGATGCAATAAACCATAAACAAGCATGTTCAGATTTCTTCCATTTGCCTTGGGTATATATCCAGTAGTGGAATTACTGGATTATCAACATTCTTCTAATGGTTAAAATTACATTTTCAGTAACACTAAAACTTATAGAACTTTACTGTTGTCATCATAGACAAATAATTTAACCCACCTCCCTCACTTTGGAGAAGACAGCTTGAACTAAATTTTTCTGTTTTTCTTTCACTCATATTTATCATTTATTGGTAGCTTGAAAAACTTAAGCTCCACTGCTGACATATTAACAAGCAAATACAGTTTGTATTTGATCTTTTCAGTGATGAGTGAGATAAAATAAGTGACAGTTTGGGAACAGCTCATATTTTTCTTACATTTCAAATATAATTTGTACATTTTCCCCAGTTTTTTAACAGTGAACTCACACACTACAGAAGCATCAAGTTTAATAGTTTAATTTTGACTGCAAATCATAGACAAAGTATTCAACATGCACAGTAAATTTTCTTACAAAGTTAATTTTTGAAATTGTCACCTGAAAATGAACGAAGAATTCTAATACAGTGAAGAATTTAAGGTTCTCAAGTTTCAAAGAAGTGATTAATGGTCTACTTAGAATAAAGTGTAATGTGGTTGTTCCAATAGACATGACTGATGTGTACTTAAAAGCAATGCACAAAAGAAAAATTGCCAAAAATTATTGGAGATGTGCAAAGTAAGACATTAAAGTCTTTGACTCATAAAATCAGATTTTTAAAGTATCTTACTTTCAGGAAGATAGTGTGCACTGAAGAAACAGTGTGAAGTAAAATGTCTTATTTCACATAACATTTAATCTCTCCTAAACTCAAAAATAAAGTCCAATTCCTATATACATACAATATGTAGGATAGTAGTAGGTCAGGCGAGCTGATAAGGGTTGATTGCATCAATAGCTCTAAAATTCTTCACTGTTGCTTGTGTGCATACTATGATTTGTGATGCAGGTGGTCTTACTAAAGAGAGAGGGCTTATTTGCATTCCCTTTGATTCTGAATTTGGTGATGTGATTTACTTTGGCCAATGGTATCTTAAGAGGTAGGACACATGTGGAGTTTTAATGAAGCACTTGTACATTTCTATTCAGCTCTTGTGTCTTAGCCAACACACTGACCAACTGTCCATGTTTGCTTTCTTGAATTTGAGACAGGCAGATCTGAACCAAGTGTCGGGCTCAATTATCCCAGTTTCCCTTGAGCCAGCCAACCCTAATTATGTAAATAAACCCAGCTAAAACCAAAAGCCAGCTAACTTCTAGATGTTTGAGCTGAACAAATGCATTTATTCCAAGTCATTGATATTCGAAATGTTTTCTTATGTGGCATCATGGTATAACAGATTCTATTATATATAAACACAGCCTTTAATCCATTTCAAATTGTTCATCTTCATGTATCAAAAATATAAATTGGGAGTTTCTGACTACACACTAGGTGTGATGAACTATAACATTAAATATGGAATGTTGACAAAAATTCTGGATATTCTAAGACTGTCCAGATTTTGATTTGCACAATAAAGACATTGTATCCCTGGTATAATAAAGATAGGAAACACAGGACAGTGGTTCAGATAGCCATATAGAAAGAAAAATCATATATATAGAGAAGCTGAAACAAAGACCTTTAAAAATTTCTGCTTGTCACTTTTCAAAATAAAATCACATTTAAGTTTAGCTAATTTACTATAAAGATTTATCATTGGTGATGAATAAAGAGGAAAAGGAAGCAAGAAAAGGACAAGAACAAAAGAAAAGAGATAAAAATTTCTATCAATAAGACAGCAATGTAGAAGCACAATCTCAGGGTCATGGCGGCTGGTTTTTCAGGAGAAAAATTACAAGAAATAAAGAATCCAGAAAACAGTCCCCAGTAGGGATAATTTTCAACATATATCCATTGCCAAAATAAGCCAGCAAGGAGCTATGGAGCTGGACGGGTGATCTACGTTACTAAAGGGATACTTGTAGGAACAATTTAGACAAAAATGAGCCGTCCAGTGGCAACTACTTTCTTATAAATACTCCCCACACACAGCCTAAAGCAAACACAGTGTAGCATAATCAAACAAGTCAACTGAACAATGAACACAGAGAAAGAGGGTACATGGTAAAATAAGAGAGAAACTGGAAAGAGGCCCAGTTCAATTCCCATGTGGTAATAGGATGATTGAGCCACCTAGCTTTCCAGTTCATGGGACATGACCCAGAATATCCTTGTCATATAAGAAAATTTTTAAAGATATTTTTATATTTCATTTGGTAAAGAAGCCCTTATAAGGGCTCCCAGAAACCAATGTTGTATTGTTTTATAAAAAATGAAAATGGCTTTGTAGGGAATTTAGAAAACTAGCTTGGAACTGCACAATTAGCACTAGAAAGAAAGGACTTGTTCCCATTTAGAAAATTCATTATTTTGTTTTTGTTTTGCCCCCAAATCTTTTTTTATTTGGTACCAGGAATTGAACTCAGGGCCTCAAGCTTGCCAGCCAGGTGCTGTGCCATTGAGCTACATTCCTGGTCCCATTTGTCCCCAAATCTTGTAATTTTCCTGCTAATCCATATCCTTTTCACTTCAATTGAAAAGGAAGAATAAATGAGTAGTACATGAATCCTAAAGAAAGTGGATAATAAATAGCTCAGGGGATTAAATGGAAGCAATATAAATATGGGATAGAAGCATGGTTTTTTTCTTTTTACTGATATAAAAAATAAACATATTTATGGGATACATTGTGATAATTCATTGTATGTCTACCATACGTTGGGGGAGACAGACCTACTGATTATCCCCAAAGCAGGCTGTGAGCAGTGCAGAGTGTAAAGAGTGTAACCCAGCAATTGGCTTGTTTATAGAAGTGAGTCTGCCCGAAGCCTATGTGCTGAGGTCAGAGTGTCTCACATCCAAATTCCATTCCCAAAGTTAACACTTTCTTTACTAAAAAGACAAGGTAAATTATTAACCACATCCTGTATTTTGTCTGTTCTGTTCCTAATTCAAGAAGGTTTTGTTTCTTCCTTTACAAGCCTTGCCTGCATCAGCAATGTGTCCACAGCAACTCCACAAAGCCCCTTTACCTCAATCTAACTATGATGTCACCAATTAATACTGATGGCTCTGGGTGTGCAAGGCCTTTGATTGTTCAAGCCTCTGCTGCTCAAGCATCCTAGCTCCCTGTATCTGTGCCTTTAATTCTGTCTCTGTGTCTTTCTTCTCACCTTTCATGGTAGCACTGAGCAGGAGATTGGAACCCACTGCAAGGGGCTCCAGTAATGTGTAATAATAAACCAAAACCATTTAATTCACATTTCATTCCATAAATATATGTGTTAATATATGTATATATAGTCCATAAATAAATGTATCGAACTCCTCTAGTTCTTTACAAATTACATAAAAGTTATTGCAAACTACAGTCAATCTACTGTAGTGTAGAATATTAGAGATAATTTGACCTAACAAAATGTGTTTTGGAATCTGTTATCCCTGTTTCTCATCTCCCCTCTCCTTCCTATATAGTGTCTACTCTTCTACTCTTTACTTGTTTGAAATGAATTTTTTGAACTTCCACAGGTGAAAAAGCGGATATGTAATATTTTTTTTCATATTCTAGGCTCATTTCACTTAATATAATTTTCTCTGTTGTTCTATCCACGTTGTCACAAATGGCAGAATTTCATTCATTTTATGACTGAATAATATTCCAGGTGGAAATACACCACATTTTTTAATCTATCTGTTGATGGATATGTCAATTGATTCTATATGTTGGTTATTGTGAATAGTACTTCAATGATCACTGAAGTGCACTCATCTCTTTGATACATTGAATTATTTACCTGAAGGTATTACATGTAGAAGGATAGCTGGATCATAAAGTAGCTATACTTTCAGTTTTTTGAAGAACCTTCCTAATATTTTCCATAATGTCTGTACTGATTTGCACTCCTTCAGATGGTATATATTATTCTCTTTCCATATATCCTCATCAGCCACTTTTTTTCTTTTTTACTGTAGCCATTCCACTTGGAGTGAAATGATATTTTATTTTGGTTTGCATTCACATTTACCTGATGATTACAGATTTTGAGCATATTTTCTAAGTTCAATCCCCTGCACTACAATTAAAAAATAAAAATAAAAATAAAAAGGGAATTTCCATATATCTGTTGACTACTTTTGAGAATTGCTTGAGATCATTTTCCCATTTTTGAATTTGATCCATGATTATTTTCCAATTTTTTCATGAAAAATTCTCATTTGAAAATAATTTTGCTCTGTACTATTTAGAAAAATGTATCTCTATAAGTCTAAATATATAGAAAAATTCAACTCTATAAGTCTCAATTTTCTCAAATAAATCAGGTTTCACCATGCACTGTCTGTGACTTAGAATATGATATAGTCTCTGTAAGATTTAGTTAATGATTCTTCAAAGGGCTCTAATATATTTAAAGTTGGACGGGAGGATGTTAGACGTAATAAATGTAGTGCCTCATCCACCATCTCCCACATTGGAGGTATTAAGAAAGGTAGTGAAATTTCACTAATGGAATCCATTGTGGAACTTTCAATGAATTATGCTTATTAATACATAAATTGCCTTAGTAAAGTGACGTTACTAAATAGTCTTAGCACACAGAAAGAACAGAAACTATTGCTTGAGTGTCCTCTACTACTTCTTTGGTTACAGGCATCTGTCTCTAATACTCTGCCCAGATGTTCAGCAAACTAACACAGGCTTGCATTGTGACATGCTGAGGTTTATCCTGAGACTTAGAGGGCATTTATGTAAAAATTATTATATAAATGGTGAGTGAGATATTTATCCTTTGGTAGAAATAACTTCGATAACACTGATAAAGCTTGGACAAAAATCAATTTTTCTGATATTTTTTCAACATTTTGTCCACAAAGGAGTACCATCTAAGAAACTGGTGATGAGAATGTAATGTCCAGGACTTACTAATCTAAAGATAGGTGCTGAATCAAGAGAAAGCCCCTGGTCTAAACTTATTCACTATCATCATCATTATCAGTATTGTTGGCTTACTCCTGGATGCTGTAGCTTGAAGAACATTTATTCTTCAAATCCCGAGTTTTTTTGTCCTAACTCAGAAAAGCTTTGAAATCTCTCACATGTATACATGCATTATTGCTACTAAATATAGCATAATATTAAACATCTTTTTTATAATTATTGAGATTACATTCAAAGAAATCTCTCTTAATGCTGTATGAAATTGTTATAGGAAGAAATTTTCAGCAATAAATTAGGTAAATATATATAAATAAGTAACTAAATATAAGTAAATAACTTTAGTAAGAACTGTAAGATATTCATACTAAGGATTGAACATTTCACTTAGTAAATTATTTTTTTTTAAAGTAACAACACTACACCATAGTGAAATATTTCTGTTAAGTAGGTGATTTCATTTTTATAACTTATCTTTGTTCAGGGAATATGTTTTGGTTCTAAACATTAACTTATAAAACAGATGTACTATTGGCTGCAAGATGGAATAGAAAAACTATCCAAGCTTAAATACAATTGCACCCTCAGAATATAAAGACTGATTTTTCAGTCTTTACTCAGGCAAAACTATCTTTAGAATCAGTGGGAGCTCTTACTAAATTAGGAATGAATTGGATTTAATAAACCCACAGCTGTGTCCATTTTAACATTGCTTTTTCTCTGGAATTTATCTTTAAAAAAATTTAATGAATAAAAACAGTTTTGTATACAAATATGATGAATAATCAAACAACCAGTGGCTAATTTTAACAGCTCTATTTCTGAAAAACCTTCTTTAAAAGACAATATCATTAGAGCAATGAAGGACACTTATGTAAAAAAATGGTTTAATTAAAAATCTAATATTTTAAATTGTTCTCTTGGTATCTCTGGCATACCACCTTATGAGTGAATTCTGAGTCAAAATAAAAAGAGAGCTCCTCTTCCTCTCTTTCTCTCTCTCTCTCTGTAAATATATATATATATATATATCCACAATTTTTAAAGGAAACATATATAGAGAGAGAAAGAGAGGAAAGAAAAATGTCAGTATTGCCAGGCTGTTTGGAATCTTCCCATTTTCCAGTCTTCTTTCTATTTTCAGAATATACAGAAAAGAAAAAGCAATAATAAAACATGATTACTTCCTATGACTATGAAGTTCTAAAGGGAAAGCAATTTTTGCATTAATACTGTGAAAAATTCTTCTGAAATATCAGTAAAAGCTGTTTTAAATTCATCTTAGCTAATGTAAAAGTAAATAATGATGATAAAAGGCTCATCTTGCCAATCAGAGCGCATTTCCTTTTTGCAAACATTTGTGCTTGGCTGACATTAGAGCACTTCTTCAATTCCAAATGATAGAAGAAGCCACATTGTCTCCCATACAGAGATAGGAAGGAAAGTTGTTGCTGTTTCATGGATGACAAAGAAAGATTTTTATGGCCCTTTCACATGCAAAGTTTTAGTTTCAAACCAAAGGGAGTGAAAAATTCAAATAATAAAATGATTCCCAGAGCCAATATAATAAAACATATGAATTTAAAACATTAATAATTTCCTTGAAATTAATGTCTAATTATTTGTCTGTTACAATATTTCCTATGATTCTAATACAAAACACATTTCTCCCAAATTATAAAAAGATAAGTAAAGAAACCCAAAATGAAAACAATGAACAAAATAGAACATTGATAATAGGAAATATGGAGGTAGATCTTTCTCAAAAGGGAAAGGGATCAAGAGGTGGATGGGAGGAGGGGGAAGAAGGGAAAGAAAAGAGGATTAAAAAATATGTACTAAGATGTGTAATGTACATGCACTGATTTCACATAAGCAATGTAAAAATTGCCTGCTATATACAGGTACTAATAAACTAACAAAATATCTTGTTCTGTATTTTTAAATTTTTGGTCATATTTGAATATGCTGGCGCACAATAATAAAATTAAGGCTTGGTACATATAGTTATTTTAATAAAATCAATAAAATAAAAATACATTATTAATATTATTATGTTATCCTGACTCGATGTATAGCAATCATGGATAAATTATATATGTACTACTTTCTGTGAAACAATTTGGTAGATATGAAATTAATACATAATAAAGTTTGAACAAAAAATTTTAAAATAAAAACAAGTTTATGTGTAAAGATAAACTATAGGAATTTCATCCAAATAAAGAGAATTTGATTTGAATTCCTCTCAGGAAGTATATGCTTCCTTCTCTCTGTCTGTATAGGTCCTAATTCAGTGACTGGCTATTATCAGGCCCACAATGAAAATATTTTGTTATGCAGAGACAGATTATATATCATAAGGGGAAACAAACATATTACAATTCTAATATAAAATATTAATATTAGCTAGAGTAGGAAATCTGTTCATTCACTCACTTAACAAACATTTTCCTCCTTATTATCCCATTCCTGAAAATATGTGTCAGTTATATTATATGTACACAGGTATACACTCCTGTATGTAAGAATGAAAACATGACCTAACCATTGACTGGGTAGACAGAAGGACACAAATGTGAAATATCAATTGCATACTACTGATCTTCAGAGTGCAATTTAATTAACAAAGTGTTTTCTTACTGGAGATTTTTAAAAAAAGAAACAAAGAAATAAGAGTAAAGAGTGTAGTTCAGTGTTAGTGCTCGTTCTTAGTTTATTTCCCAGCTTCCAAAGCGAAAACTAAGAAACAATAATAATCAGCCCATCCTTAAGAAAAGTGTATGAATTATGCATGTGTTGTACCTAAGACAAAGACCTAGGTCCTTGTTTTATAATTAAAACAAAACAAAGCCTTAGCCTAATTAATTGTATTTTGCTAATGGGAAATTTAAAATGTCTAAATATGCCTGGATTTTCAAACTGAATTATTAATGACCACTTAATTTATTGCTGAAAATTTCTCCCTATAGCAATTTCATACAGTATTAAGAGAGATTTTCTTTGGGTTTAATCTCAATAATCATAAAAGTATATTGAATATTATTTTATATACACCTTTAGTGTTAGAAAACATTTGCATAAAATCAATACAAAAATCATAATATGCTTTCAGTATTTGCATTCAAGGGTAGAAGTCTGTATTACAAAAAAACTGGAATAGATAAAAATGACTGCATTAGAATTATATGTCTAACGTTTGAAAAGTAGGGAAAGTTGGGTAAATTTATTAATAATATGTTTCATTCTTATCAATAAAATGAATTTTATTGTCTACAGCAAACAAAATATTTCAAAATACTTATAAGCTGTTGAATCATTTTTATGAAATGAAAAGATGAAATGAGACAGGTAAGTCCTACAAAATGTTTTAAAAACATGGAAATAATACTTAATCATTGAAATGATGTGGAAAAAAGAAGAATAATTCCATTTTCAGAGAAACTTTCCATTAAAGGTTCTATACAAATGGATGGTGGGAGGGAGGGACAGAACTTTCATGTGTGAGGATAAATGAAGGTGGAACAATCTGCATGATCAGTATCAGGCAGACTAAAATATAGGGGAAAAACTCTAAGGATGGTAAAAATTATAAGTGCAAGGGTGATGACAATAATAAAAACCTTTAGAAAAGTTATTCTTAAAATTGTTAAGGAAGGAAGGAAGGTTTTAGCCTGTAGTTTATTATGCATGGTGTAATAGTCGGCTTTTGTGTTACTGGGAAAAAATACCTGATATCCACAGAATAAAGGAGGAGAGGTTTATTTGACTTATGGTTTTAGGAGGTTCGGTCTATGGTTAAATGGCTACAAGGCAGAAATGGCATGGCACAAATCTTGGTGGAAGAAGAAGGGAAGACCCAGTAAAAAGAATAGACCCTTGTGTGTCAGGCAGCCAGTGACTGCCTACACAAATCAGATTCCACCTTCAAGCAGCACATTCAACTACGAAGTCATCAATGAATTAATCCCTTTTAGTGACCTCATGATCCAGGTGCCACTGGATCACTGTTAAACTGTTAAACACATGCAACTTTCTGTCCAGAATGCCGCACATTTTCCTCTCTGCCTGAATACACGTGCCTTTCCTACAGCGTACCAACTGTTCTTCCTCTGCCTCCTGCATTGTGTCTTCATCTACAAGTCAGTGTTGGAAATGAGTGGTCCCCAAGGTTCTATCCTGGACACTTCACCCTATTCTTCCTGCACTCCTTACACTTCTCGCTATTCAAGTGTATTCAAGATTAACCTCAATTACTTAACTCTTTGGATCTTACTTGCCTCCTTTATAAAATGAAGAGGTTGGACTAGATTGCTAAAGATCTTTAACTTACTTATTTTGTGTACAATAATGATTGGCTACATTGTACCCAGTGATCTTAATCAAATCCATAGATAAAATCATTTTAATGATCTATTATTTCTTTAAAAATATTTTGTTTTTTTAATTTTACAGACACAATTATATGTTTTTTCATGTAGACATGGTATTTCAGAGTATCTATACCTTGTGGAATGACTAAATTCTGGTAACTAACATAGATATTACTTCCAAGAGATTTTTTTTTGTGGTAAGGACACTTACCATGCACTCTCATAGGGAATAGTTTTGTACATGAAAAATTAAATAAAAGGGTTTCAAGCTAAAAAATATGTAGTATTATCAGAAGAAAAAAAGGTTTTTAAATGTTTTTTTTTATTTTTTTGGTACCAGGGATCAAACTCAGGACCTTGTGCTTGCAAGGCAGGCAGCGGAACCACTGAGCTAAATCCCTGGCCCAGTTTATAAAATTTTTGAAAGCAAAAGAAGACCATTAATTCCAAGATCTGTGGCTTTTAAAAATGTTTGTTAGTTGACTTATGGATGAATTTTATTAATATTTACCATTGTATTACTTCCAATTCAAAATTCCCTTGAAATAAAAAGAATTCTGCTTGCCAAACACTCAGTAATCAAAGATGACATTCAGAAGTATGATTTAGGTTTTCTCACTGATGCCATATCAAATTCACATGAACTAAATTTTAAATCTCAATTAAAGAAAAATTGAATTTGTTAATGTACCAGAAAGTCATGAAAATTCATATTGAAAGTTAATGTTTTATAATACAAAGGAGTAATAGTGATTTCACATATTTTGACAAGAACACACATCCATATTTCTATTGTAGTTAGAAATAATAAGTTTATTGACTGAAAAAACTGTAATAAGAATGTGATTATATTTTGATATGGCTAATTTTAAATTGCTTTCAGAGTACCCACTAACATTTCAGTGTGATGTTAATAAAACTAGAGAAACAAAAATATTAAAGAATTTACTTATTGGGCATAATTAGTTGTGAACCTAATATATGTTGGCTTTAAAGTCAAATCAATTCTTTAAAAATTGATGAATACATTTTTTTGTGTGAATGATGACACTAAAATGATTAAGTTAGCTTTAAAAATTATCTTTGAAATAATTTGCTGTGGAAATCTATTTTTTCAACTGTAAATTTTATAATATCTTGATACTCATGAAACCATGTTTATAAAAGTTTAATAAATGGATCTTTATGTGCTGAGGTTACAAAGTATACATTTCATTTAAAATATTTTGTTTTTTATTAGTCCATGTGTGTAGTACACATTTATACTTGTGTGGAGTTGGTGCGGTATATAACACATCTTAATTCCTTTTGCATCCCCTTTCCCTCCCTCCCTTTCTCTGCCCTCCATCTGTTGTTGGAATAGATAGTTCTCAAAATATTGAAATAGACTGAATATTTTGGATCCATAGAAACTGTGGACAGAAATTGAGTAAAATTTCTCCATTAATGTTTAAAATGTATATGAGCCTGAAGAAAAAAAGATTCAAATGAAGACAACAGCTTGGTCCTAGTGAGTAGAATCCTTATGCCGAGAGAAAGGGAAGTACAGTGGCAGTCAGCTAGCCCATAATACTTAAAGGTCAGGCCAGCTTAAAGAAGGCTGAAAGAATTATTTTTTTCTGACAAAACCTTTGAAAAGCATGAACGGAGCATTTTAACTTATGTAAAATTAGGTTTCCAAATGTTGCTCAAATAAATAAATGGGGTTTTAGAATAGTCTAGTGATAGTAAAAAATTTGTTGTTGATACTATTTTCCCCAAACTGTTTTGACCTTAAGGGCTGGGCACATTAGAAATCTACCATATCTATATATTTTTGTAAATGTGTAGTTTTGACTAAAATGTATTGCAAACACAAACTAATTTAAAAATACAAAAGCAAGGCTTTGAAAAACATAATCATCAATATGATGCAAAGCTCATTATATAACACCATTTTCATTTTGGCTTAGAGCTGTCATATGACACAGCTGTTTCCTATGATCAAATTTTCCTCATACTTTTAATATATTACTCGAACATGTAGTGAAAATTTTAATAAAAATATTAATAACCTGTTTAAGCTGCCAGATAATATTATCAAAATGTTTTAAATATTGAAGCCACATACATATGACCTATAAATACTTACATTAACTGTTATATGCTTGTAGATCCATCAAGTTCCTCACTGTACACAGATATCCTTGAATAGCAGGCGTATGTTTCATCATTTTATAGAATAAAATTTTCAAAAGCAATACAGAGAACTTGTTCATATACTTTTTCTTTTTACTACTATATTTTAAGTAATGTTTGTATAGTAGAACACTGTGATATACATTCATCAAACTATTTCAATTTTTACAATTTAAGTTATCACAATTTTCAGGAAAAAGCTAAATTATGATATATTGTATAATTTTTTAAATATATAATTTTAAATATAAGACATTTTTATAATATTTTTAAATGGAGGAAAGGCCAATGTAAGCTCTACTGTGTGAAAAATCTCTTCATTGAGTTACTGTCAGAGCTTAGTCAATATGAATACAAAATTTTGCTACCTATATGTCATACTTTTTACAGCTACTTTATTTCACTTGCCAACAACATTAAAACGCAATAGTAGTTTTCACTAGGCAGTCTTATGCAATCTATTAAATTTTTAAAGTTTAAAACTTGGCATTGGAAATTATTGCATCTCTAAAACAAAATGTCATATTCATTCATGCTGTGGAAAACTATTCTAATTCCATTTCTATAAACTATGTCAGCCTTGCAAATAATCACTCACCTGTTACATCCACCCAAGTACTGAAGACTGGTTTTAGAATCTTGACATTCCCGGTGCTACTGAAGCAACAGGAGTAGAGTATATTTGCTGAAATGTACCACTTCCATCACTTTTGCTTCCCTCTCACTTAACCAAGAAGTAAGTCAAAACAGAGCAATTGAAGGGCAAAACCTACAGGTAACATGGAGGCACTTTCAGCTACT
This sequence comes from Heterocephalus glaber, assembly GCF_000247695.1. The sequence continues at coordinate 12,163,609 of NW_004624763.1, forward strand.
TGATTGGATCATTGTAAACTTTTCACTTGGTAATGGCTCTATGGTTTACAGATAGCTATGTTTTTCATGAAAAATTAGTCATGCTAAGAAATATGATTTAGCAAATATCTTTAGTACTCTGAATCAAGACTAAAAAGACAACAATCATAAACTAGTATAAAGTATCAAATATACAAACATGATGCTTACTATATGTCTATAAGTGCATCAACACACAAATATAAAATCACATTACAGAATGGCAAGGAGCTTTAATGATTATCATGTATCACTGGCTCCCCATAAACAAAATAAAAATTAAAATAAAATCCAGTGAATCCATTAGACAGGTATCATAGTAAGAAACACAATAGTGCCTTTCAGAATAAAGCCTGTTACATCACTAACATTTCTCAAAAAAATCTTATTCCCAAGAAAAAGAAAACTGAAATAAATATATAAACATTGCCAAATATTTTGTCTTAAAAATGTATAAAGCATAGCAACAACAGAGTAAAAAAACAATTTTGATGAGCCACACAAATGCAGAGTTGCAAAATTTTCAAAATGCATAAGAATTTAAATACCTACTTCACCTCCCATAATTTAAACATAATAAAATGAAAATACCAGGGAAAATAAAAAGCATGAAGAAATCATGCTTGGAGGACAAAGCCTTTTATGTAATCTGAAAGACAATTTCAATAGAGGCAGTAGGAAGTTACACAGAAGACATTTTCTTAGTAGCACTCAAATATGTAGGCATTGTTTGTATAATGAATAATATACAATAATTCCATGAAAATAGGAGGTTATGAATGAATTGGAGTGATAGTTGAAGAAATGAAAATTCCCACAATAACAGATATAAAACAATTGTACACTCTGAGAGGTCTCATTTTCTTTCAAAGGTAAGAAAACTAACAATTTGTTCAAATAATTAGAACATTAACATTGGATAGGTTTAATGGCACAAAATTAAAGAAAATGTAAATTAGAGAACATTATGGGAAAACTAAAACTCAATATAACAAAAGTTTAGAGGAGGAGGAAAAAACCCCAAACTTTAAACAATTGATAATTTAGCTAAGAAAATAAAAAGGTATGCAAAACAATATTTAAAATGTCATAAAATGCGAGGTCAGTTAATATTTTATTTTTTTTGGTTTAATTTAAAACAACCAACTTTTATTAAATTTTAACCTCTAGAAAGCATTGTGCAGAATTCCATGAAGATTTAAAATCCTGCCCTCCTGTATTTCTCTATCACATAAGGGAGATAGAAAATGTATAAATTATTTAAATACAAGAGATTCTGATAAGAAGCACACTCGGATATAAATAAAATTTATTGTAGATGTGAGAAAGAGTTCAATTTCATGTAGAGAGCATCTAAAGAACTGTATCTGAGGAGGAGAGACAGCATTTCCAGAAAATGAATAAATGAGGAGCAGGTTAGTACAAATGCAAGGATATTTAGGAAAGCATAAACCCACGTGAAACTGAAACATGTGGCTTTAATAGCTTAGTAGCAAAATGTAGAATTGGAGTGAGTCTAATCATTAAATGTATTGAATATCAGAAGTTTTAAAACAAAAAATTATTCAAATTCTACTCTAGAAAGAAAAAGGAAACCAAATATGCATACAACAATGAAAACTAATGACAAACACAGAAGAGTTGAATTTGAGCTGAATCCTATCATCTGTCTTAACTGTAAAATGAATGCTTTTCCATTCATAGTCACTGACTCTTCTACATGCTCCCCATTCTTCTCCCCATTTCCTGGTTTAAGGTCATACGTAAGTGGCAGCTTCCTCTAGAGACCACAAGGCTATCAGATTTAAATTGATTTCAAAAACAACACTGGGCAAAAAAGCGCGCCAGATTATAAAGCATCCAAGATCAAAGAAAAGAGGGGAGAATTTTAATTAAAACTTTGTGATTAACATATTTAAAATTTTCCAACAGAGGCCAAATTTACTCAGAAAAACTTGGCCACCAACAACGATTTCTAGAATTATAGAGAATTGTATTAGTGCTACAGCTTCTGCATCTGCTTAAGATTTGAAGGCGTCTTGATAAACACTGGATTGGGTGGGAATAAATGGAATTTTTCTATGTTAAAAAGGAAACAAGGGCATATATAGGTATATATGTTTCTATGTAATATTTTCATATAGGCTTAAATGTATTTTATACAGAAAGTCAATAGTATATATTTTTAATAGTTTTCTAATAAAGCATAACATATATACACTAGCAACATAATTTTGTGATTTGTGGAGAAACTATTCTGCCTGAAGAGCTCCACTTCGTGAATGGGTGGATTTACAGACAGCTACAAAGATGGCGCTCCTCAGAGTGTGGGGTCTGCAGAGCCCTCTCGGAGGGCACACTGTTTAAACCTAGAGTTTTCATATAACTTCTGTCTTCAGTCTCAGTCACATTCATCATCTCAACTTCTAATATCACAGTGACTCATCTCCCTTTATAAAAATGCATATTAAAGCGTGCTAACGTTATTTGTTCATTAACTTTTCTTTCCCATTAGAAAGGATTATGAAATCTTTAATGGCATGGAGAGATCATTATTAAATCCTTTCATCCTCATTGTTTTTATTGTAGACTTAAAACTAGGAGCTTAAAAATAGGAGTTAGTAGACGTGAAAATGTCACAAAAATCTCAGTAAAACTTAAAAATTTATATTTCCTTATTTCCAGTAATATCTTTAGAAAATACTTAATGAACTAATTAGAAGAGTATCACTTTTTGGCCTTTTAGCTAAGATCAAGAGTAATTAGAAGAGTACTGATTAAGAAATATAGTAGAAATTGGAAATTTCAAATACTATATAATATAGAGTTGAAAAAACACGGACATAAAGGTATACAATGAGAAAGGCCATATTAAAGTTCATCTCAGCTTTAAATAAATGTTTTCAAAAACTGTTTAAGACTTAGTAAGACAGATGTACTTAGTAAACGAAAAGTCTGTTACAATTATATAATATCACACTTGATAGAATGATTTAAAATTATAAATAACAAAAACATTAATAAAAATAAAATAAATTTTCATATGTACAGCAAAATAGGGAAGAGATTCATAACCAAAATTTAAAATGATTAATAACAATATTTAAATAGTCAACTTAACACTTTTTCAAATGAATACTTATAAAAATGGTACACATGCCATACTAAGGCAGAAAGAAACACAATGGAATATCTGTCGCTAAAATTTCTCAGGGCAGAAAACCAAACACAATGAAAATAGTAAAACTAAATAGAAATAATGTTAGAAAAACTAATATTTATGTTCACAACTTTTTTCCTAGAAAAACTATTAACAAATTTCTTGAACTATGGGTTCTGTTCAAAATAAAAGGAAATGGGCCAGGGATTTAGCTCAGTGGTTCCGGTGCCTGCCTTGCAAGCGCAAAATCCCAAATTCAATCCCCGGTACCAAAAACAAACAAAATACAAGGAAATGGAATACAAATGATGTCTGGAATATAAATTATATGGTGATGATATATGAAAATGAACAAATCATTTGAAGAATATTATTCACAGAAATGAGTGCAAACTAAATGCTCAAACTGATATAAAATATGATTAGAAAAAAATCAAACTGAAAAATATAAAGAAGTATGCTTTTCATCCCTCGAATTTCTAAGAACAAAACCAAATGAATACTTGTTTATGAATCCTGAGTTAAACTGAATCCAATGTTGGCAATTAGAACACAATCACACACAAATTCAACGCTTCTCAGGGTGAAGGAGAATTCCTCTCAAAATTGCCAGGCGGGCCACTCCACAATTCAGTGATTGACGTATCTCATGATTACAACAGCGCAAAAGCAGTAAAAATATACAATTAGGGAGATAAATCCACTAAAATTAACTATGAGGTTTAACATTTATCTTTAATTGAATCTCTTAAATGATACGAAGAACATTTTTATCATGTATTCATTGGAACAAAAATATATTTAACCCCAATATATTTCGGGTCTGGTTATAAAAGAGTTTAGGTTTAAGTTGTGGTTGATCACATCTTTTGGAATACTCTACCTCAACCCTCAATGCTTAGCTTTGATTTCATGTTATTTAAATGCAAACAAAAGGCCATTTAAAGCCTGAATTGTCTCATTAAATATATGAAAAATACATTTCCTTTTATTATTTTATTATTGAGTGAATTGAAGTAAGTATATTTAGGTACTTTAAAATACATTGCAACCTCATTATCTCTGTGATATAATAAGTATTAATTGCAAATGTACTCTGAAGTAGCTCAGGCTAAACAATTTTTTCTGATAGCATTAATAATCGACCAGGGCTAAACAATGTAGGATAAGTTGTTACCGTGGTGAGACTAGAGATAGTGATATTTTTAGCTAAAGGACTTTAATTCAAATCATTTTTGTAAAACAAACTGAGTAAAAAGAATTTCATACTTTTACATAATTGATAAATATACAACATTTTGCACATTTTATTTTCTTGGACACATTGTATATCCAAATACACATCAATGTCTCCCAATGATGGAATTAGAAATATTTGAAATGTATAGCAACAGAAAATTGGACAATAAAAATAGATTTTTCTGAGAGCATAAGTCTGACCTAGACTATATTAATGAATCTAATTAACTACAATCCAGTGCAATTCTCTGAATATTTATTAAGTACTTATTCTGCTTATGAGGTACAATGTTATGGATTCAGAGCATATGGTGGCTGACTTTAAAATTTTTGAGCTATTCCTTTTAGTTCAGCAAGAATCATTAGTTGAAGGAAAGATTATTCTTTCTTTTACATTTCTGAGAAATAAATTCACAGAAAGTTTTCCATGAAGTCTGAAACACTTAAAATAAAAGTACAAGTAAACATGAATTGAGATTTTTACATATATTAAAATTATGGCTCACTTTCAACTTATTTTAATTTGTAAAGATGAACAATTGTAAGATCAAGCAGTATGAAACACAATCCCTGACTATGATATCATGGCACCTAATTGTTTTACAATATATATTTTTATTTTCATTTTAACAGCAAATTCCTATTTAATAAAGATCCTAAAAAGAGTGTTTAGACTAACATGAGGCTTGTCTCTTTGACCATATAATAAGTCTGACCTTCCTAAATTGCAACCTCTGACTTCTGCTTCTACTGCCTTCCCTTCATATTCTACCATGTAAAATAAAGTGTTCTACATTCAGAAATACTCATTCCAGAGACAGAAATGTTCACATATGTCTTTCCATCTATAAATTATTATCTTTTTCCCTGCAAGACCATGTAATCTGATTTGTGTAATAAAAGATGCAAAGGTTTTGATTTGAGCAGAGCTGGTTTAAAACTGATAATGGATACATCAGCTTGCTTCACTATAGAAACCTTTAAAAGTATCTATATTTATCCCATTACATTTCGTCCTGTGCCCTCATTATATACAATAATATTTATTTTGAAAATAAAAGAAACGAATGTCTCCCCTTGCTAGTTAGGTTCCTCTTTCTAAGCTGTTTCTCCAGTTTACCAAGGAGCTGAGAATACCCATCGCTCAAGGTTGTCATGCTTAAATGAGAGGCTCAGTTGTACAGCATTGTGATTAATGGGACCCAGGTGACAGGAAATGGGTTACTTTCTTGACTTGCCATGTAAATAAGAAACGAAATGAAGATGTGTAATAATTAGAAATGCCTAATGATTCATCTCTCTGAGAGAAGTGTTTTTCACAAATTCTATGGAGAAAAACAAACTATTACAGAAATAGATGTACAATGGTGAAAGGATTCATAAATTACAAATATTTCATTTAAATAAGAAAATTAATAAGAATGCATATACTTTGTAAACATTTATGTTTTGATAACATTTTTTGACTGTTTAAGGTAAAGTCTCAAAAGCACTTGAAGTATGTGGACCCAATTTACCTCTTCTATCTACTCTTCTTAACATGTTAAATAGGTATAGATCACTTGATCCAAATTCAGACACCACTAATATCTATGGCATAGCTATTTAAGTTTAAGCAAGTTAATCTGGTATCCTTCTACAAGTTTGAAAAAGAAGAGACACCATATGCTGCAATACAGTTTGTGGGCCATGCAGAGTTCGTGTAGGTCCCCAGTTAAATCTGTGACAGTGTAGAAACAAGATCTTGTCCTAGGAAAGGGGACCTATAGAGGTGAGAGAACTAATTACACAAAAGTCTGGATAAGGGACAGCATGGCACTGAGAGAGGGAGAAGGCAATGAACAAGCAAAACATCTCGATCCCCATGTCTAGCTTGTTTTCATAAACTCTGTCTGTACATCCACAGGTGGGTTTTCTGAAATTTTCTGTGTACTAACAATAAACAGAGTCCTTCCACTGCCTTCTAGGCAAGCAGTGGATGTTATGACAATGTCTTTATATGTGAATTCTTAGCAAAACTTTGAAAATATAATGAGTTGTAACTTGAGAAGGAAAAATCAAAATGAATGGCAGCAGAGCAGAATATTGGTTATGGTTGTTTCTTTGTGTAATATACCCTTGTAAAATATAAAGTGACTATTTTTTTGTTACATGAAAAAAAGAAGCATCTTGCATACTGGCTTGGCATGTTGAGGGAACCAAGTAAGCATGTCCTGACAATTACCCCATGTCTTACTATGATATTAAAATAAGTAGAAGTAATGCCATGTATTGTGAAGTTCAAAATTCATACTGAAATTCTTTTCTTAGTTACAGTAATTTTAGTGCAACAATGTAGGTTACCCAAGGAAATTTTATTTCAAACCTCCAACTTTATTCACTGAGTAATCAAAAAGAAAGATGTGGAAATGCATGGTTTTGCTCTTACGGTAAAAGTCGACATTGTGAGGGTTAGAAATAAGTGAAAACTTTAGTATTTATTGCATTAGTAAGCATTAAATCTGATTTCTTACACATAAAATTATTAGTGAGTCACCAATATGGGCTTTATGAAATGTGAACGGGGAACGGGAATGGTTAGGCAATTGTGAAACAGCATGTTGGCACAAATGTCATAATACCCTGAATTGACAAAGTAATATATTTCAGAAGAATAAGAAACATGTAATACATCAGGTGAAATATGTTGGCTGTAAAAATTTTATAGGTAACAGGTGATTCTACTACACTCTTCTGAGGCAAAGCTGGCCTTGATGCAATCCTAGTACTTCCCCATTAACTGTTTATGTACCCTTCTATCACTGTTTACATCGTGGATTAAAAACAAAACGAATGCACTTCACCAAAACAGCTCTCCAAATAAAGGCAAATCAATGAATGGAAAACTATAAAAGAATCTGTTCTATTTATATTTATTTTCTTGTCCTTTGCATGTGTGACCTTATTAAATTGGCTCAGGACTTATTTCATGTGCACCATGAGACATGGGGCAAAGATAGAACTTGCAGTTGAAAGTATTAGAAAACTAGGGAGGAGTTCTGAGGTAAGAAATAAGTTAAAAATGGATAAGAAGCACAAATCACAGATCACAAACAATAATATAATTGCACTTATACTATTACAGAAATGTATGAGGGTTGTTCATTAATACTAGTTAACCCAGTTAATATCACTTGTTTATACAGATGGGAATCCATAAACATTTTAAGGTGAAAATGACTAAAGAAGATTAGATTAGGCCAGAAAGAGGATGCCTTTCATTGGACATTTTCAAACAATATCTGTGGAATGTTATACATATCTGTCATAGGATAAAAAACAGCTTTAATAAATGTGATATCTAAACAGAGTGGTATCAACTATACTGGCACGTTCATGAGAAGAGAATCTTACTCAAAGACGAGGCAATTTCATAATAGCAAGATTGCTTTTGTATTATGTTCACAAAAAGCTTGTTGCAAAAGAAAATCAATGTCTCTTTTGAGGTTAGGGACTGGATCTTCATATTCTCTAAGTCTATGCAGAGACCTGGCATATTAGATGATAATAATGATAATAAATGATGGCTGAAGAAAGCATGTGTCAGTGAGTTCAGAACTCATACGCTGTTGGTTATTTGTATGGAACAAAGTTCACTGACGACTGCATTGGTCATGCTTTCAATTATGGTAATGCTACAATAAGCAGTTCAAAATAATGTAAGGTATTAAATAAAGGCATAATATATTTTCATAATATAATAGTATATAAATAAGGCAAAATATATTAAATTTGACTTTTCAAGCAGAAAGTGGCAGAAGTGATGGAACTGATTTTGGTGTGAAAGAGCACACAACATGTCTAAAGTCCTTCCAGTTTCTTGTGAGGTCTTTGGGAACTCTATTTTTAAAAGAACTATGTAATTGTGGTGTAAAGTGTTTCTTTTTCTTTTTTTGTTACCAGGATCGAACTCAGGTCCTTGCGCTTGCGAGTAAAGTGTTTCTAAAATAAAAGTGTCTCTAACATGCAGTGTCTCCAAAATGTGGAGTATTTCTAAAATAGAGATTTTACAAAAATCTTTGCAAAGATCAGTGAAAATAAGCAGTTATTTTCAAATTATTGAAAAATGGCTAAATTGTAAGGACTCATCCATGGGTAATATTCAAACAGTAAGTTCAAAATGTCATTTCTGATATTCATCCATTAACATATTAATGGACGCTGCCCAGCTAATACAGATATTAAAGATTTTCTAATCCTAGAGAAGAAAATTGATTTTAAGGGTCTCTATTTGACCTCCTTTTAAAAGATTTAACAAGTAAAAGGGCACTCAAGCACTAATAGGATTTATGGATGAAAGATTTTTTTTTTTTAAAGCCATAAAAAGGGCACTAGAGATGAATTCCGTTCAGGTAATCTTGAGCCTGACAGCATTTCTACTGCAATCTTCATTTAAGGGACTTTATCATTTCTAAAGTCTTAGAAACTGGAAGTTATCACACAAACTAACAACCTGGGTGCAATTTTGTTTACACAAGACATTTGGATCATTCAGCTGTTTTATTTTAGACATCAGCCAAAAATAATAATAATTTTTATCTCTGGTTTTCCCTATCTAAATAAAAATTGAGTAAGAATTTCTTCTAGACTCTATATTTCAATTGCTTAGAGTATGGAGCCAATAAGGTATATGCTACCATATGCCAATGTAGGGCATTTCCTCTCCAGAAGATCCTGTTGTATTTATTTTGCTAGTTCTCCTAACTTTGATCTGTTGTCTTACACATACAGCCTTTAGCAACATGAGGCTCAAGATTAGAACATACTGGTAGCTCAGCATAACTTCACTACCAACATTTGGGGAAGAATTAAATTATACTTTTGATATTGGATTTAGAAGAGTAATCTCTGTATGAAACAATGTAGTTTAACAACAAAATCACTTCTAAAAATTGCAAATTAGTTATGGTTAAAGTTTCTTTAACAGAATCTTATTATGTTTTAAGAAAAAACAATAGATTTACACTCAGTTCTCAATAGTAAAATACTCATAACAAAATACAACTTAAATTTATATTTATTTAAATTATAATTTTGAATTACTAACTCCCTTGACAAACTTCATTATCTGTGTATTTATTTAGGGTATTTTAAAAGAAAATGAAGTTAAAAATGGTTTTCATCTAATTTTTTAAATCACACAAATTCCATAGTATAAATAAAAAATTGAAACCTGTGCTTCTAGAGAACCAAAATACTTATTTGAGAATCTAGAATAATATAAACAGTAAAATGCAACTGTTAGTCATATTAAGTACGTAACTATATGTGAGGAAATAAATGGCTCACAGAAATTTTAAAAAAGACATTTTGGCTGTCAATCTGCTTTTCTATCGATCAAGATAAGATATTTGCTTCTCATATCAAGATCATGAAACTGAAAAGCTCAATGTGTGATTTAAAACTTCGATAAAATGTAGTAAATTATTGCAACAATAGTATTGACTTTTAAATAAAAAGCATGGCTCAAATTTAAATAAAATTGTGTAATGTATAAATGTAGGAAACATTCTTGGAGACAAATTTTAGGTGATCTTCATCCACGACATTGGCCAACTTTGGAGAAATCTCAAAATGTATACCAAAAATGTAAGATCATATATCAAAACTGTTCAAAATCAGGATACCTCATAAAAAGTATTTAATGTAATAAGTATATTCTATGAAGAATACATTAAAACATTATTAATATTCCTTAGTCTGTAATGAAAAAGTTAAAAAAGGATAACATTTCTGAAAATATACCCACAAATAAAGCTGCAGTAACACAAGTAGAAAAATACTAGTTTTATTGGGAATCTTGAGGTGTAAAGCTCAGCAAGGACAAAATAGTTACCTGTGAGAATACATTTTGTTCCCTTCACAAAAGTGTAAAATTTGAGCTCTTAGGTGAATGTTTTTTGTTTTTTGTTTTTTTTTTTTTGGTACTGGGGATCGAACTTGGGTCCTTGCGCTTGCGCAGCAGGCAGTGAAACCACTGAGCTAAATCCCCGGGCCATCTTAGGTGAAATTTAATTTATATAGTTTTTATTGAAGACTCTGGTTTACTACTAATTGCCCTCATTTAATTTTTGAGTTATTCCTTAAGAGTCTCATTTATTACGCTCATGTATGAGTGGGTATCTTCTTCCACAATTCCTTCAGAAAGTATTGCTTTGACTCCAATCAGTATTTGGGGGTAAGCACAGTGGTTTCTTCTTTCTAGTAGTTTTACGATCTTCCATAAGTCAATTAGGATGAACTAAAGAGGTTCATAAGACATTATCAAATAAGGAGAAAAGCATACATGGGGAACTTAAAGGCTGATTTGTACTTTCTAGCTTGCATGTCACTTTTTTTCTCCAGGCTGTCTCCTCTTTTATGTAAAGATGTACAGCAACATCAGTACTTTTAACCAGCTTAAATTTACGACATAAAGTAAAGTTTTTGGATAAAGCTGTATTTGTATATTTAAAAATTTTAAAAATATTTATTTACCTCTGCCAGTAAGGCTATCTAGGGGACAACAGATAAGACGGGTTATAAGAACTCTACCACCCTTAAAATTCTACAGAACTGAATGAGTGCCGAACTTACCAAATGGCTTCTGTGGTTGGTAAACTTTTTTTATATCCTTCAAATTATTTTATATATGAAATCTATAAATTCACCTGTATATGAAAATTTAAAATTTTATTCAAGAGTATTAAAGCAAAATCCAATGGTTATTCATTTTAATTGTATATTTTTGCATTTTGTGTGCTAGTTTTGTAACATATACTAACATTTAACGTATGTCTTACTTTATGCCTGTTTCACTTACTATTGCTTATGAAAGTGGAAAATATCTTTTAAATCTGTTGTATGCACTTATTAAAAGAATAAAGTCAGGAAAATTAGGTGCAAGATGCTGAAAATTACAAAACTAATAAATTACATGTCGTTCTAACTATGAGTTCTATACTTGTACATGATATGACTTAATCTTAGGCTTTCTTCTAAATTACAATCTCAAATTCTCTGTTATTCTCTTAAATTGAAGGGATTACTCAGTCAAAATGTTCTGTAGTTTGATAATTCTATGAGCTTATGACTCTATTATGATTTGGATCTTACTTAACCACTAGCCAATGGCAAGACCCAGGCCACCATCACAGCTCTGCATTCAGGAAAGTGTAGATTCTTTGTAAATGGAACTAATAGTCTGTACCAAGGAGATAACAGCTTTCATCTACGAGGCTTGTTGAGGATCAAGACAGGAAGAGGAGGGAGGGAATCACTGTTTCAGGGATAAATCACACTTTCTATAAAGGGCTTAGCAAGGAGACTCACACATAATAATTTTATCCTGAAACCATTTCTTAAAACATAATAATGCCCCATATTTTCTCCATAAACCAAGCACCTCTGAACATTCACAACCTAATCAGATGAACTTGCAGAGTGGAAAATTATACGAGGAGTCTTTACTTTTTCACAGTTATTTAGAATTTAATAAATACACATCACGGAAGCTATTTCCATTTATAAATTCCTTTCCACAATGATACTGACCCATAGTCTACAAATTTCATAGTTAAAAAACTCTATCACTTTAAACTCTATGTCATAAATATTTCTTTAAAATTTCCTAACAGAAGGCAAAGGAAGAGCTTTATAAATCTTGAACATTATGAATTCAGTTTTAAAGGGAATCACTCATTACTTTTTACATATTTCAATCACTTTCTGAACAGTTCAAACCATCAGATTTAGTAGAATTCAATATCTTTGCAAATTCAACTTCCTATTAAAAAGGTTTATAAAATATTTCACATACTGCTAAAATTGAAGATAACCACTTAACTCTATAGATTGTTTTTGGAGTTTTACAATTGTGAACTGTAATATTTTATGGTAGAATTTTGAATGACACCATTCTCTTATATAAACTAATGTTACAGAAATTATCCCAATGAAAATGGACATGAGGAAACATATAAATCTCATGTAAATATGACAAACACATTAAAAAAATCTTGAAGAAAACTAAAAATAGATTTTCTAGATTTAAAAACTTTAACATAAGAAGTTCTGTCCACACTATAAGAAATAAAGAATTTAATTCAAGTACTACCCTTCAAAGTTCTGAGAAATGAAAATAGTCTATACATCTATTCTATTTGTAGATTTGTGATTTATAACAGTAAAAGTTACACTGCCATAACCTCCTCAAAATACTCCCTGTTGGACTGAACATACTTATTTCACCATTCCCTCTCTTTCTGAAGCAGTTCTAGGAGTCCTCTCCGTGTCTTTAGTTGTGCTGCCCTGGCTGCTTCCTTGTCCTGAGTCAATCATCCAAGGTCCTTTTGACTTTGAGAAGAGCCAGAAGTCTCATGGTGCCAGCTACTGTGTACCAAGTAGATGTGGACACACCCTACTGTTTCTAAGAGCCTGTCTTTCCATTGGATAGCACTTAGCAGGTGCATTCACCTTATTTTTGATGATATTCCAGAAAGTCCCTCAGTGAAAAAGACTTTCAGAGCCACTTCAGAGTGGCAAGAACAATATGATATGTGTTGCAAGCCATTGGGAATATTTTGAGTGTGATTAAAGACAATGCGATTTTACTCCAGTAATTTTTTAATTTAAATCTTTACTGTATATTTTGATTACACCTCAGATAACCACTAATACTCTCTTGTGGTACTAGTTAATATGCATAAATATTCACTTTTGTGACTGACTGTTGGTACTTACTGAGCTAACTAAGAATAAAATTAATAAAATACAAGGGAAAGTGGAATATCAGTTGGAGTGCCTAGTAGTTCAATATCATCTCTGGACCCAATAATCTTTGTAACCTAGCAAAACTCACTTTCTATTCTACACCTGTGCACTTGTTCTAATAATATATGAGCAGTGAACTAGTTGATATTTCAGGACCCTTCCAGTGTTTTGAAAGCCATGATTTCATCAAGAAGAGTGAACCAATTTCTGTAAGCATATTATTCCACCAATATTAAAGGAACTCAACACCAGAATTCAGGAGATTAAATCAGCAGGAGTAACGTTTTCAGCAATAAGTCTTCCCCTAATTCATGGAGCCGGAACCCATGTAAATGTGGAAAGGGCGTGAGCAAAAGTTGCAGAGCACTTCTCGGATGTGTGATAGACTGGGGACTTCGCCAAAATGAAGTAAGAGCGAGAAGAGCCCGCACCTTGCATTTACATGGAGCAGGTAAGGTATCGGTGTCAGAGATGAAGTGAGTACAAGACTTTGCCTCACAAGTTATTTTAATAGAATGGAAGACATCTCCTAGTGCCAGGCACTGGGCTATGTACCTGATTTGCATAATCTCCCGATATGCTCCCTGATATTCTAATCTCCTTCTTTATAGATAATGAAGCTGAAACTAAGGAAAGTTGAACTGCTAGTGCAAAGGTAATTGCTGGCAAAATGGCTATTTGATTTTCATGTCTAGTGACCAGATCTAGAGACCTTGTTCTTTCCACTTTACTTGAGTGGTGCTTACACTTTAGAATACATCAGAATTACTTACACGGCTGGTTAGAAACATCAATATCTATGCCTAACTCCCAGAATCTCTGATTCAATAGACTTCTGGGGGGAGTAAGAGTTTCTAGAGGAAGTTGATGCTACTTGTTTGAGACACTTGTTTGAAAAGCACTTTAGCACAAACCTTTAAGAGCCAGTAGATTAACGTGTGTTATCTAATTCCATATGGTTAGCACTGGTACACTTTGATTTCACCCACAAGGTCTATAATGCATTTGATACTGTGGAAAGTTCATACTTTTTAGAGGGGATTTCAAATTGTTGGATTATGGGCAGCCAACCATTATATGTAGAAAATTTCAGTCTTTGGGAATTCTCAACCAGCATGACATATTAGCCTAGCCTGGTGACATGAACTTTGTCTGATGGCTGCAGGATCTGAGCCTCAAGAGGAAGAAATAGGGCCATTAGAGTTGAAATGATGAATACTGGAAGGCATTTGACAAATTGTTTTTTTTTCTCAGTGACATTCATTAAAATGATATTCCTGATGAGAATAAAAGCCTTATGAGGAACCTATTTCTGAGAAAGTCTTGTGGGCACGGAGATAGGTCTGCCTGGAAAATATCATGAGTCATCTTCCTTCTCACTCTGAGATTAAAAAGACGAATTTCATACTCATAGATTCTGTTCTGTCTCCCTTTCCAAGGAGACCTTACACAAATTCCAGATGAGAAATACTGGATCGTGAAACTACTCTATCCTTAGTATTGTGAGTAAAGAGATTGGAAGAAAGAGCTAAATGGGGAAAATAGCTTAAGCTGTGTTTTAATGTGTATGTAGATACAAGTGGTCTTACATTGTATTTATATCTTAAACATTTCTTCTTAATCTCTTCATTTGCAACGATTTTACTTATTTCCCAAATCCTGTCATTCAAAGCACAAGAAGGCATATTTTCTCAAATAATGTTGCCCAGAGGAGCATGTGCCTTGCTGAGGATATTGCTTGTCACTTTCTATTGATATCAGCAACTAGACAAAATATTGGAGGGCTTTGATACTCTGAAGCTGTTCTGGAGACCCTGACGACTTTGTAGAAGAAAGTCAACTCTTGGAAAACAAGAAGTATATTTGGAGTGTAGAGGAGGAAAGTTTAGTTCCTTTCGCTTATTTGCATGTGCGATATTAGACAAGTTTTTTAACCTCAGAGTTTGTTTACAGCCAAGTACAAAACAGCTGCCTCTTTTACCTTTTTTATTGTTGTTCTTGTCTTATGCGAGCTTAGGATACTTTTACTATATTTAGAGCCATAGACAGATAGATGCCATTTGCTGCCATTTTATTTTAACACACTGTTTCTGTAGACACTAGATTTTTGTGTTCAGGGAAAATATGTCTCTACCAGAACCGATTCAGCTAGCTTTGAAATAGAGATGCTAATTAATATCATGAGCACATGAATAGTGATAACTACTAAAACTAAGCATCTGCTCCTGGAGGACTCAATTTATCCAGTAACTCTATCCTTTTTCTCCTTGAAGATCTCAAGGGAGTTGGCATCAGGTTTCTAAGATGCTGAAACTGGCTCCTTAATTATTGATACTCACATGCTCTTCTGCCTAGGGCTTGCTGCTCCTCCCCACCCCACCCAGAATACTCCCAGAAGTGCCACGCTACCAAAGGAAGTTTCAGATGCTCTCACGGGGCCACTATGTCCTGCCAGTTCAGTTTAGAATTCTGGGCGCCGCTCAAACTCTGTGGGCGGCATTTACGCTGGCTTAGCAACTCTAAGGTGCAAAGCCTCCGGAGGCCCCCTGCTCCGGGAGAAAGGACCCCACCTGTTTTCTGTCTTGGTTGTCCTGCTTCATTATTCTCCAGTGCATGGCTCTTCCAGTCCTCTACTGGCCACCCCACCAGGCCTGGAGAGGAGGACCACCTGGCAACAGAGACCACCCCGTGCCGGTGGATTTCTCTGCCCCTCCCCCTTTTGTCCAGCTAAGTCTTTGCAGCGACTGACCCGCAGGCTGCTCTCCGGCTGGCCTTTGGCCCTTTTGCCAGGAGAAGAAAGAAAGGGCACCATTGAGAAGCCGGACCCCCACCGCTCAGTCGCTCAGTCCCCCAAGGAGCTCTCCCACCTCGCCAGTGTATCTTGTGGAAGTTCGAGCTTGGAGAAGGATGAGGACGGGGTGTTTCCAGGTGCTAGGACAGCAAGAGTCACCAGCCTGGGCCATCCCATCCGGAGTGCAGGGGCAATTTCGGGCTCTAAACAGGCTGTGAGTCCACTCCTACCTCCCCCAGGGCCTCCTGAAGGCTTCCTGGTGTGAATCCATTATCTTCACACACATGCGCGTGCACACACGCACACACACGCACACATACACACACACACACACGCACCTGGGAGCAAGTCGGCACCCACTTCCAACCTGATTTAGTCCACGGACCATGGAAATTTCAGGGCAGTCTGACTTTCTAGAAGAAATGAAAAAATATTCCCAAGGGAAAGAGGCAGAAGGGAGGAACACCTGACCGAACGGTGGGGAGACGGAGCCCCCATGGGGAACATTACATCCCAGTGGGCATGTGTCTCACCGATGGTAACCCCGGGCAGTGCGTGCGTGCGTGCGTGTGTGTGTGTGTGTGTGTATGTGTGTTTTTTTGTTTTGTGAAGACAGCCCCCCTCCTTTGAAATGCTAAGATCACCTGGCACCATTCTGTGAGCCATCAGGTAAGACTCGCCCGGTGGATGGGAGTGAGGGCCTCTGCCCCCCACCCCGAAAGTGCTGAGACTCAGGCAGGGGAGCAGCAGGCAGCTCTGCCCTTCTGCGCACCTGGCCTTTCCAGCCCAGCCCGGAGGAGCGCGTGGAGAGGGCTCATCCCTGCTCCCGCAGAAGACCTCAGCGGCGGGGTTAGCGCCCGGTGAGTCCCAGAGCAGCGGTGGATGCCTGGAGTCCGAGGCTGGGGCTGGGGACCCTGGGCTGCGCCTCGGTCCCGTCTCTCAGCTGCACCGCCCTGGGGTCCCCGGGATCCCGAACCCGAGGGTGGGGGCCCCCGCGGGTGTCTCTACTTAGACCGTGGGCGGGACGTTTAAGCACCACTTGCAGATTCACAATTTCCGTCTGGGTGAGACCTAAAGGGACACAACAAATCTCTCTCTCTCCCCTCTCTCCAGAAATAAGGACGGATCAAACCCACCCGCCTTGCCCTGCCACCCTCCAATTTGCGGCGCTGCGTGGCCTTTCTCTTCACACTTCAGACGGGGGCCTGGAGATCGATGCCCAGGGAAGCCGAGGTCCGCTTTAAGCCCCACGGGAGGGGGCCAGGCCAGGCCAAGTGCACTTTGTCCCCCCCACCCCCGGCGTCTCCTTCGTCGCTGCCGCTGCGCACGGAGCTGAGACTGAGACCCGCGGCCGAGGCCGATCCCCGGGCCGCTGTAACCACGCGCCCGGCCCGGACCCGCGAGCTCGCCGGCGTGAGACCCGCAAAACCGCGAGAACCCCCGGGTCCGGGCCGTTCTGAGGGCGGGAACGCCCAGAACAGACAGCGCAGAAGACGCGGGCGGGGGAGATTCGGACAAACAGCGCTGAAGGCGTTGCAGCAGTCCTGGTCTTAGGAAAGCTGAGACTGGGGTGAGACTGAAATTCCAAGAGGAGAAGGAGAATTTTAAGCAACTGTCAAAGCTGGCACTCCCTGGTGATCGGGACGGTGTTGAGAGCATAGGAGCTACTCAAGTTTCCAGAACTAGGGACCGCATCCCAAGTCAGGCCGTGCAGGAGATGCCCTCCCACGACCAGCCATGTGCAGCGAAGCCTCTACTAGCCTTAGCAGTGTTTGGATGTTTGCAGACACCCCTCTCTCGCAGCATGCTGCGACAAGCTTCGCTTTCCCCGTCCCCAGCGGGCTCGGGGACCTCGGCTCACAGCACGGGCTGGGTAGCGGGCGGAGGCTGGGTCGCTGGCTGGCTGCTCACCGGGGTGGAGACTCACTCCCCGCAGCCGCCCCCCACAACGTGTCTTGGCTCAACAGGTATCACCAGAAGACTCGCACTTAACCACGGTCCTCTGCTGGAGGAAGACGCCCCGGCGCCTCCCCGCCGGGCTGCTGCAGCCTGAGGCCCCACGCGGAGCTGTCTGGCCCCCGCCCGGGCCGCCCCTCAAGCGCAACTCCCGGGAGCCGGCGGGAGGCTCCCGCAGGTCGGCCCACTGCCCAAACCCTCGCCAGCAGCCAGAGGTGCAGCCGACGAGGAGCATGTTCGCTCAGAGCTGGACTGAGGTTGCAGGAAACACACACACACACACACGCACACGCACACACACACACGCAATGGAGCTGTAAGGAGCAGGTTGGGAGTACAAGGCAGTAGCTGCCACAGAGATCAGGGGAGACTACCTGGTATTTAGGGCTGGGTATTAAAATTCCAGACATGTCTCCCATCCATCCTTGGTCATTATAGAGGGAGAGGTAACCTCGCCAGTCCCCTCCTCTCCAAACATGGATTATCATTTCCATGGAATGCAAATGCACTGCCTTCGGTGGGGGGACAGCCAGCTGCAAGCTGGACAATGCACTGTTTCATGGGGATGCAGCCGGTTGCGGCTCCGGCTCTGAGAGAGGCGCTCGGGTACAAAGGCAGAAGCGTCGCGTCGGCGTTGACAGCCGCCCTGCACCCCCCACACAGACACCCAGGATTTGAAACCTGCTCCACGCAGAGCTACATCCACGGAGTCTATGAGCTGCCGGGAGAAGCGATTGTTCAGAAAGGATGGCCTGAGTCATAAACACCTCCTGAGTATTCTTTGCAGCGATTAGGGGTCAGCAGGGTGCCGGAGAAGTTGTGGAAGGGGTCGTAGGTCTATTCTTCCCCGGAGGACAGGTCTTCTTCCAGGGATCCTCACTGTCCCTTGCCTTCCTGCTTGGGAATACATTCTACCTCCCAGCCACCCCCTCCCCTTGTCTGTACATGTGACACTCGCTCTACCTGTCTGCGCGCTGAGACTTGCTGGGGATTTTCTTTTTGGTCATCAGCTAATGACTTTCCTCCTACCTTCATTCACCCTCAAAGGTGGATCCCTCTATACTTAGTGGCATCGAAGACCATTTTAAAGCTTCATTTCCTCCAATTTTTTTTCTACCGCCAGACCCGAAGAAGCTCCCCTTTATTGATCATCGCAGGGGAGCCACGGAGAGATGATTCAAATGTTAATGTAGACCTTCATGCTGGCCTGGCAATGCTCAGAGGAGCCCTGTCTCCAAATGCTTTTAAAACCAACACCTTCCTAGCGCATCTGTAACTTTGTTCCCAGGAAGGGTTAACAAGCATTTACAACAGTGTTGCTAATATAAACCAAGCACCAGACCCCACTGATCCGACTAGACATCAAGGCAATCCTCACCACCAAGGGGGAAAAAGTCTTGCAGAGGAATCTGCCTGGGTTTTCACTAGTTAGAGGCTATAGGAATCAACTCACGTATCCGTTGGAGCATACTGCAAGAATATTTATTGAGCACAGGCTCAATCACCGCATTGAACGCCAAATCTGGCAAGCCAAATGCATTTCCTATCCGAGGGGGAGAAAAACGAGCCGTGAATCAACTCCTTCATCAGTATTATCACGATCATTTTATCGGTGCAAATTGCAAAGTAAGCTGGCAGCCTCGCCGGGCGACAAGTCAGCCCACCTCCCTCTAGAGCAGGGGGACCTCCGCACGGAGGAGACCTTACCTTTCACGCACGACACTGTCAGCAAAAAGACCAGGTTCCGAAACGTAAATCCACTTTTAATCCCCATTTTCTTCATCAGGAGGAAGTCGAGGCAGCCACATTTAGCGCATGTTTTCCTGCCAGGCTCGCGGGGCTTGGATTCCTTCGGTCGGCTTTCCCCTCTGCGGATCCCTTGCATATTATTCACCAGCTCCTAATTCGTGCTGCTTGGCCAGCGCAGTGGAGTTGTTGCTGTTGTTGGTGCGCGGTCACAGCTCGGAGTGAATGGTGTTTCTGGGATACCACAGCAACCTTGACGAGGACTCAACCATCTCTCCAACGGGGGCAGAGTCTCCGCTGCTCTGGATTCCTTCTTTTCCTGCGCGGTTTTCCCCTCCACCCAAATCCACCTCGGTCTGCCTCCTTGGAGCAATCACCACAAACCACTAGTGAGCCTCTCAGAGCCCTGATCCGCTCGCCCTTAAACTCCCCACAATATTTGAAATCAAGGAGCTTGGTTTTGTTTTTCCCCCTTCCCCTCCCCGAATAGATCAAATCTGCCTGAGAAAAGCAGTCCAAGAAATATTATGGTAGGGACCTCTCCACTGCAGCCTGCAAACACAGAGGCATATTCAGGGGATATTTTAATCCCAAATCTGCGTTGCTTTTAGGGCAACGGTGATAGAAAAGCCTGAGCCCACCGATGCTCACGACGCGACAATGGGACGCCTGCGACTACAGTAGTAACTGGGTATGGCAGGCAGGCGTCCCCCATTCGTTAGCCCGCGATTTAACTGAAAAAAAGAAAAAAAGAAAAGGAAATCACAGAGAATTTACTTGCACACGTGCGTTTAAATATGCACACGTCTGCGTGTACATCCGTGAGCGGGTTTTTCGGATTCCACCCGGGAAATGGATTTCAGTGCCGTGTCCAGGGCGGGGGTGGTGGGGAGGAAAGCCAGTCATTTCCCCAAATAGTTCCTCCTCTCGCGCCCCCCCAATCCCCTAGCAGCCTGCGCACGGCAGTTCCAATACTTTATCTGTGGTAGTTATCTAGAACACACTCATTTGTCTTAATTCTGAGTCCATCCCAAGAAGGTAAATGGGAGGTTTCTTTCTAAATGTGAAATGTATAGATCTATACCTCTGCGCTCGGCGGCGGCCGCCCCGTGCAGGGTTAAGATTGTGCAAACGAAGAGTTCTTGCGCCATCTACTGGCCGTGCCCGAGCCGCCTGCTTCCCCTGCCCCTCTGTAAGGGACCCTGTTACTCTCTGCCCCGGGTATGGAGGAGCTGCGTCCTGGAGACCAGAGTGTTTGCCGCTGTCCTCATCTTTCCTGGCAAGGTCCTGGTCCAAATCTTTCTACTATCGTGTTCCTCAGACCAGGGGCCGGAGGGAAGACCTGACCCTTCGGGAATCTGGGCTCCTCTCCGGAGTGGGGAGGGCTGAGGGTTGTTCTGGAATAGGCAATTGCTGCTG
Source organism: Heterocephalus glaber (assembly GCF_000247695.1). The sequence goes on from NW_004624763.1 coordinate 12,184,728, forward strand.
CCGGTGATCCTATTTGCATGCCAATGGCAGAGCCTACAGGATTTAGCTGAAGGGCTGGCCAGTCTGAGTTTGCAGCTCTCCACTTTGTCCACAAATAAAGGATCTCACCCCACGCACCACACAATCACCCCAGCTTTCGTCCCGGGGTTCGCGTTGGAGCTGCCAGCTCAGCGGACCCGGCGGCTGCAACTGGAGGGACCTCGTTCTCTGGAAAGTGGGCACCTGCGAGCGCCCAGTAGCGTGAGTGGCCAGTGAGTTCAATCTACAGAGGGATTTTGAGCTCTGGGGGTGGGTGCGTGGCATTGTGGGTCTGACAGTGTGGGGCGGGCTCACGCCGTAGTGAGGAGAAAAGGTGCTTGTTTATGGAAGACGAAGGTGTGCTCTCCGCGTTCTGTGTATGTTTCCCCAAGTGTGCGTTGGCAGTACATATCCGTGGGCATGTGTGTGTTAGAGAAGAATTTCTCTTCCGGGCGGAGATAGCAACAGGGAAAGCTGCAAAGGCCCAACTGGCCTCCTTCAACCAAGAGAAGGACATTTAGGAGTGGAGGGCAGACTACTGTCCTTTCCCACCAGCGCTCCCTTTTGTCATCTGCCTATGTAGATTTCAAAAGGGAGTGGGCGACAAGGCTGGAACTAGACCGCGATTGGGAGGATCAACATTGAGAGGCTCAAGGGAGGCTGATCAGCCACTCGGCAGGCAGGGGCTCTGGCACTGATTTCAGTCAAGATGTCAGGATACATTTTGCTGTTGCTCTTGCGGGGATGAAGGAGTTAGATGCAGACAGGTTCTTGGTCTAATGAGGACAGACAACAGGACCCCCCTTAGCAAGTGTGCTGAGGTTATCACCTCAACTCGATTCACCTGAAATAATCTGGAGTTTATGCTATCCACTTGTGTACATGACTAGACAGCCAGGCTGAGGACTTTAAAAGACCTCATTTCTCAAAAGCCAAGGGCATTTTCATGATTAATTATGAGGCACAAAACAAAGTTTGATTATGGTATCAGGAAGACTACTACTAAGATACCAATTCATGATATTTATTTGTAAACACATTGCTAATCCTGTAATCCAATTATTTTTCCCAAATGAATTCTATAATTTTAGTAAGGGGTTGGTAATAAAAGATTTATCTGATAGCTTATAATACACTGGACAATCTTATAGTTTCTACTTTGTACAGCTCCCAATAAATCACAAAACAGTTTTCACTTGCACCTCCCAGCGTCTGAGACAGGATTGAAAATTATATTTTACAGTCTGAAAAAGTTAAAACATGAGGAAATGAAGTGGTTTATCCAAGATCACCATCAGGAGCAGAAGCATTTAGTCCAATGCATTTTGTGATGAAACACAGCTGCCTTTCATGTTCGGTGGCTTTGTCTTCCGGGAAGCATTTCCAAAGGTATTCCAGAAACACAAAATTGTCAGCCGAAATTCTGGATGAAATTATGGAGAAGTCCCTCAGTTTCTCCAACTACATTTGGGAGGAAGATATCATCTATTATAGCTGATCTGTAGGAAAGCCACACATTGGAAATTAGATTTGTATGACCACTGAAAGAGAAAATAGAAAAAACAAAAGCTAACATAATAGTGAACAGTAAGTGCTTACTATATAGCACTGTGCTATATTTACATGGTGTATCCCACTCAATTCTCATTACAATATGTTGAGACAAAGACATCAATTATGTTCACTTTATAAATGACAAAATTGATACATGACAACATTAACTATCTTGCCTTGCCTAACATAATATTATATATGGGAAAATATAACCCCATCTTGTCTGATTTCTAAGCCAATATCCTTCCTACTCTACCACATTCTTTGTGATCTCTCCAAGATTCTTGTGTTCAATGTCTAGTAACAACAACACCAAAAATGATTTCCATAGTAAGTTTCCCACAGGCTCATAGAACAGCAAGGATTCATAGGATAATTTGTAAATGACCAATTTAAAAAAATACATACATATAAAGAGCATCTATAATTTTATCATTTTTAATCACTAAAATTCTTTCTCTTTCTTTGTTTTCTTATGTTTCTCCTTCCCATTGATCTTTTCACATATGGGTCATGGAAAAAGTTATTTGGTAGAGTTCACTGAGATGATCAGTGATGAAGAGACTTGAAAATGTTGAGAAGCAGATTCTATAACTGGAAGTGCCAATTTTGATTCCTTGTCACTTCTTCCCCCAAATACTACAGAATGAAACTAACATTGACTTTAAGATAGAACATGAATTGCCACTAGAAGGGAGAAAAGAAGTCCCTGTTCAAAAATTGCCCTCTATTAATATTACCTCTCAAAATTTTTATGCTCTTAGTACCACAGAGGCAATATTACATGCAAATGGATAAACTGACCAAAACAGAATGAGTATGTTGAATAAAAGTAACATAAAAACTTGGCAATGGAAAGATATTTTTCCATTCTTGTCAAAGATATCCAGGTTTTTAGGAGATTAATAGGCCATGTACAGTCTTTTTTTGTTATATAAATATCCCTGTCTATTAAAGCTGAGTGTCCAGCAAATATATATATTCATTTTTTAATTAAAAGCCTCAAATTCAAGCCTATGGTTATGAGGAGAAATATTTTTAAAAAATAGTTAAACTAAAATAAGAATTCTCATAATGTACAAATAATCAAGTGGAAGTTTTTATTCCTTTGCAGTTTTTAAATTGTTTTTATTTTTATTTATATTTTATTGAATTCACTTTCGGGAAAGAAAGACAAAGAAGCACTGATTTTTTACATTTTCTTTACATGCTCATTCTTAGATCAGTCATGTTTGACTTCCAGCTCCTGGGAAATAGAATGCTTGAATTTAAATATTGACTCTAGAATGAGGGAATTCAAATTCAAGTTTATGTATTTTCTCCATTAGCAGTAGTCCTTATTTTTTTGAGAAGAAAGATAAAGAGACTTAATAATCATGATGAAGTCAATATTTAGAGGAGAATAATTACATGTAAGAAGATACATTATCAGGCATGGCTAAAACTATCTGTTCTTCTTGCTGCTGATTGGGAAACATTGTTGCGAGGTGGACAGAAGCTTCTTGAAGTGCTACAGATGTGCTTTCTTGGGCAATCATTCCTCTTATCTTTTCACTCTTCTAAACAACTTCGTTAATATTGAGGCTTAACAGGCATTTCAGTCTTTTTAAGCTTTTTTGTACATTAAGGAAGTCAGAGAGTGAAGTTTTTATGTCATGTAAGTGTAATAATACTGTATTTAAGACAGCAAGATGGCAAAAAGATATTAAAACTGAAGGCAGTAGCTAAGGCTCCATCCATGCAAAATAAACATACTTATGCTGACACCAAAACAATGAACCATAATCTAATAATTTAGTACTTTTCCCTTCAAATTTTCTCAACTGCTGTCTTCCTTAAAATACACAATCTGATGTATGATATATTAATAGTTTAATAAAATACTATATGTTACCCTATTTCCTGAAATAAGACTGGTAAATTGTTGGGAAGATGTGGGTAATCATTGTGGAAGAGAAGAAATAATAATTTTGCAGAACTTTCTGTTTGCCTTGAGTGTGTTTCATTTTCTTGATCAGCTGAGGCTGATATCCCTCACCTTGTCTCTACAGAGAGAAATACGAATAAGATAACTACGCTTAATGTAGTTTTGCCAGATAATCGAGATGATCTAGGCTCTATGTTTCATTAGTAACAACGTTGTCTTGCTGACATTATATGAATACACCTTAATTCCCAAGCCAGCAGGTCTTTTGATCAACGTTTCTTTAACTCTACTACACATGTGGAGTATCAGTTTAAAATGCACCTGAGAATGCACAAATATTTAGAGAGCATAAATCAAATGTGTGCATTTCACAAAATACCAAATTTTCAAAATTACTCTCAAAATGCAATGTATATCTGATTTTATATCCAGAAATTATCTGCCCACTAATTCATTATTGTCTTCTAAATTTTAATACTCTATCATCTACATATGCTCTAAATTTTAAAATTGGTAATGTCTTGAGATAATTGCATATTTTCAGATATTCACAGCACAGCAAAACCATTACTGTATTTTGTTTTATAAATGTTTAATCTAGCATAAATTAGACAGTATCTGTATATTTTATTTCAGTCTACTACCAAAGGATAAGGTTTCTTTGAAATTTTGCTAAAAAAATATAAGAATCTGCAACAAACAACTTTACAAATGAAAGTCAGTTATGGAAAAGTCTTTTAAAATTATATTGATTATAGTACCAGAAGCCTCAACTAAGCAAAACACAGTCCATACATAGAAGGCGAGTACATTTCACCTGTGCTTGGAATTTCCTCTCTCAGCATAGTAAATTGTTCTACTTGTGATACCAATGAATTCCTCTCCTCTTTTTTTTTTGAATTCTTTACCTTTTTGTAACTTTTAATTTTGAGGCTGGTTTCCCTAAATATTTATGAATTATTAAGTGGAAGGAAGCATTCAAAATGGTATTGGTAGATGTTTCATAAATTTGAAGTCCATGGTGCATACACACAGATGTTCTTCTATTTGAACCACATTAATATTATGAACACTACTGTATAATTTTCCTAATTTTTAAACTTCCAAGTAATCATTAACAACTCTCCTCATTCATTTGTTTTCTGAAAGTATTTCAAAATTAGTAAATGTTGAAATACTTCCCAGAATAAGCCCACAGGAAGCCAAACAATATAAGCAACCTTTTTCAGATGGGAAGATAACAGTGACCTTGACTTAGAATGATCTTTTTGGCTTCCAAAGGAAAGAAAATCAATGTAGCTGATTTTGGTTTGGCTGCACATAATCCAATTTGGATTGTAAGTACAAATATCTGTCTCATCTGGACAGCAATCAATTTCATCTTTACTCTTTGTATAGCTAGTAACATTTTCATCTGTGTGTTCATTCATTTATTTAAGAAGTCATTTTGAACTCCTATTGCAAGGAAACAAATGTAGGAATTATAGATTACTCTATCCTCAAGGAGCTTCCAGTGTAATAGAAAGGATAGAATACATTCTCAAGCAACAATAGTGTCAGTACAGTATAACTGTTTTTAAAAAGGTGCTTGTTAAATGCTAGGATGGGGAGAGATTATTTAAAGCTAGGGAGCTGGAGTAAACTACACCAATGAGAGAAATAGTCAAGCCATTCTAGAATCATGTGGGGAGAGCTGACAGGAAAAAAATCTTCGTGGAAAGATGTTTTCCTGAAATGCTCTGAGGAAGTGAAGGAAGGTTGTATGCATAGTTAAAATTTAGTCAAAGAGGATATAATACTTTTAGTAAAGACATGACAAATGAGGCCAGAAAAGTAAAATTAGCCAAGGAGAAATGGAACTTGGAAGATAATGAGAGACCCTGCTATAGGTTCTATGTTTTATTTTTAGTAGACCTTCATGATTCATCAATTCATGTAAACCTCCAATAGTACACTTTTAAACAACTGAATCAATGGATCATTTCATTGAGAAAGCAAATCAATTTGTTGTTTTGTCCTTTTGTTTTCAGTAGTTTATGAAAAGAATTACTTTAACCCTTCAAGTTCAGATACTTCTCATGAACATTCCTCTGCTGGTTCAATAAATACAAATTGATCATAAAGCAGCAGTTACATTTATGTTTGTTTGTCCTTGGATATTGATGTCACAGTATTAACAATCCTGTATTTATAAACATATCCAGAATTTACCTATCTGGTCTATAAATATCAGTCTGAATTCTGGAAGATTTTACATGCCTAAAGTAGGTTTAAATGGACCAAGATACTAGTTCTATGTTCTGTGCACTCATTTCTATGAGTACAATACCAACAGCATCTCTTAAGGGGCTAAGCTGTCCAGCAATTACAATGTGATCATTAATCAATTTGATCTTTTTAATGTTTTAAATATGTTTTTTTCCAGGACAAAGATAATCTTGATTTAATTATTTTACTATTAACTTTCCCTTTTTCCAAATTTAAAACTAAATGTAGAAAGATAATGAAAGCAAACCAAACAATGACAAACCAACAAACATAAAACTGTGATTAGAAAACTTGCACGTTAAGTAGATACAAAACTATGAGGAGAAAGTGTAAGATGCAAAGATCACAAAGTCTTTCTTACAAAGGGAGAATAATAAATGCTTTTTTCTGGGTCTCATTCAACATGCAGTAGTACTTTTGAAGCAAACATGCTTTTAAGATAAGAACATTGTCACTTTTTAATAACATTTTGACATTAGACATGTCATATTTATATAACTTCTCCAAGCTTTCATTATTATCTGTAAGTAAGTATTATCTGTGAATAACTGCTAATCCCAGATAATATTTGTTAACTCTCTCCAATGATATGACAGCCTGTGAACTCACAATCTCACTACCCCACACCTGGTGGGTAGTGTTTTGTGTGGGTGAAGTGTAGCCCTCCAAACTCCTCAGCCCTAAAATCTGTGAATGTGATCCCGTTCTTACAAAGTGATAAGTCTGAGATGGGACGGTATGCTTATTTACATAATTTGTCCATTCCACAGCTTATACATAAATCAAAGCATCATGCTATCCTTCATAAACTTATGCCTTTTTTTTTGGTACCAGGGATTGAACTCGGGACCTTGCACTTGGGAGGCAGGCGCGGAACCTCTGAGTTAAATCCCGGCCCTATGTATGCCATTATTATTCGTTATTTAAAAATAAAATAAAAGAAAAGGGCCGGGGATTTAGCTCAGTGGTTTGGTCACCTGCTGCGCAAGCACAAGGACCTGAGTTTGATCCCCAGTACCAAAAATAAATAAACAAACAAATAAACAAATAAATAAAGGAAAAGAAAACCATCTTTGTCAATGGAATCACATTAAGGATGCTGAGATTCTATCATTCTGGATTTAAATCCAATGGAAAAGATCCTTATAAAACATTGAGAGAGGGAGGCAGAGACAGACTTGAGACACAGAAGTTAGTGTGAAAAAGGAAGCAGAAAGGGTAGGATGAAACTATAAGCCAAAAAATGCAAAGATGTTTGCAAATCATGTGAAGTTAAAGAAGAAACATGGACTGGATTCTCTCTCAGAGGCTCCAGATAAACATTCATATATGATAATTTGTTCTGGTAACCCTGAGAAACTAATACAGTACCAGGGACTGGCAAAGACCCAGGTCTTGTAAACACTACTGCATTTCTCTATGATCTCTGAGGCCACTCTCTCTTTTTTCTCCTGTGGCATAATTTTTTCCTATTCTCACTCTGATGACAACATTCTTCACAGGAACATTCTATGGCCTCCAAAGTTCTAATTAATCCATTTTTAAATTTTCAAAATAGTTGAGTATTTTTTTAACCATCTTTTCCTCTTGGTTGATTTTACAGAAATCTCTGTGTTTGATCTAGCACTACCAAGTATTAGCTTGAGTCTTAACAGTACCTATTTTGGGGGTTTTTTGGACAGCATCTTAAACTAAATGTAACTAAACTTGCCTGCATCCTTTCCATATACTTTTCTCTCCTTAAATCTGCTGCCGATCAAGCTCTGAAATCCATTTGTCTTTCCAATTTCTCAGACCCAAAACTTTACTTTTCCCATCTCTCATTATATCTAAAAAGTCCCCTTTCCTTTGTTTTTGACTTTAATATGTTTCTTTCCAGGAAGTGTGCTCCGAAAACCTAGTTAATTGTTAATTTAAAAAAATACGGTGAAAAACACATTGACATTAATTCCCCTCAAAATGTCTCCCCCAGTTTGAATACATTTGTCCCATCGTTCTTGCCACTTTTTGAAGCAGTTCGGGAATTCCTCATTTGTGAATGTCTTTAGTTCCACTGTCAAGGCTGCCTCAGTGTCATGAATCCATCACAGTATTGACCTTTCATGGTCATCTTGACTTTGGCGAAGAGCTGGAAATCTCACAGTACCACATCCGGTGTATAAGGTGGATGAGGACACAGTGTGCTGTTTTTATGAGCTCATCTTTGTGTTAGATGACAATTGGCTGGAGCTTACAATTACTTTTGATCTCATCCTGTAAGACAAGAAAATAGACTTCTAGACCTGCTTCAGAAGATAGAAAGAGTGAGAAGGTAAGTTTGTTTGAAGCGAGGGAGAATATCTTGAGGATGATTAATGGCAATGTGTCTTTACTGTAATAAATTTTAAAATGTCAACATTTAGTGTATAATTTCATTATACATTTTGTCTCTTCTAAGACCAGTTAGTAATATTACTCATATGCTACTGCAAAGCTCACTCCGTCACTCATCTGTCTTCAGATGACACTCATGCTCCATTTCATACTGTATTGAATGTAATCATTTCAGCATGGGTCTTAGCCCACACACTTCCAAAGTTTTCATTGTCATTGTTGTTTGTCATGAATCCCACATTTAAGAGCCTTCAAGGATGTTCCTTCTTTCTGGTGAACTCATTTCTACAAAAGCCCTTTCCAATTACTTGACATTTTTTTTTATTGGAGCTCTTGTTAGCACTGCTGCCTTACCTGCCCTTCAGTATTCCCTTACCCTTTGTCTGCCCATTCAAAGACCATAGTATGGTGGACCTTTGAGTTGCAACTTGTCTGATATATGAACATTTTGTATTATAACCAGAATTTTAGTGTTTAACTTATGAACAAAATCTTGAATTATTACCCAAATGCTGGCAGCTTGTGCTTCCAGATGGTCTTGGACACAGATCTAACCCTTAAAGAGTCCTGGAAGGAACATCACAGCATCCTTTCCTGTGTGAGGTTAACTGAGAAATCCTGGGCCAGTGTCACTCTAAGGATACTGAGATCTGCCGGTATATAGGAGAGAGACTTTGAAGGCTGTATAGAGGAGCCTGAGCCTTCAATTGACCAACTTGAGTTACAACCAGCCCTTGAGAATGAATTAAGTTTATAATTCAAGGGTCCACTGTACAAGTGTTAGTTCAATTCTGAACTCTGTGTTCAGGTCTACTGTTTCCAGTTTTGCTTCATTTATCTATAAAAGTGGACTTTAAGAATAGGTTTTTTTTATACCTACAGATTATCTTACTATATTTATACTACTATTCTTTGCTCTTGGTTTATTATTTATAATCAATGTCTTCATAAATGTATTGAAATATCTTAGAGTCTTTAAAAATATTTATCTTTAAATTATCCGTAATAAATTTTTTTATTCTTTATACTTAGTGTATATTAGCTGAATGGTCAGTATACTGCACTTTAACAAATTAATTCTTGAAAGGTATTCTTCAGTTTGTGCAAACATGGGTGTGTATGTCCATTTGTGTGTAGTATACGTGTGCCTATTTAAGGTGGAGAGGAAGAGAGGTGGGAGAGAGAATGCTAGAGCAAAGACAGCAGTGAAAGGTTTGTGTCTACTAACATTAATTATAATAAAAGATTTGGTAACCAATGCCAGAAAGACTACTCTCATTTCTTCTTTGGCTCTGAGACACTCTGATTTCACATGCAAAAGCAGTTTCGTCTAACTGTTTGGCAGATTGTTTGAGCTGGAATTAAATGTGCACAGCTGGTACCATCTGCTGCAAATTCTTTAATTCTTGTTATCTCTTAAACAGCTTTTGGTTTTGTCTTATTCATAATTCATTTATGGGGGATGAGGGAGATCTATTGGGGTCTGCACATTGTTCAATGGATGCACCACTAATTCTCAGATTACTAAGTCACTGTAGACCCTCATTTGTTCAAATTGACTAATGTCTACCTAGCTTTATGGATGACCAGATTGTGTCTTTGAACTAAAAACAAGTTCAGTTTGGGGGCAGTTTAACAAAATAGTTCCTAAAAATTATTTATTATGGTAACAATAGTATTTCAAATATTTCCATTTTGTACTTTTTAACTTCTTGACCCAATGATTTTTCATTTGAAGGTTAAAACTTTGAATTGTAGTTTCCTAGCCAGAAACATGAGCACTAGACCATACTTTTCCCTTCCACTCACCCCCCCTTCTTGTCTGCTTTCTTAATATCTCTCAAATCAGATCTTCCTATGACTCCATGACTACTGGGGATGTCCAGGATCTCAGCACTCCACTCCTCTATCCTCCTCCGAGGAGAGTGCTTTCCCAAAGATAGTACTATTCATTTTACTCTTCTACTGAAAATCTCCCCAAGTGTTTATACTTCCTTTAAAATACATAGAAAAATCTGTGCATTCCTACCAGATAGTGCTGCTCCCTTTCTTCCTGACACATATTCCCTGACTTCCACTCCCACGTGGCCTGGAAATCTCCAGAATGGGTTTCAAATCAAAATTCTAGTGTTCTTTTCCTTTGTACTGTACTTATTTCTCACTATTCTTGGTGTGAGCAAAGTGAATTTCTACATTCCTCTAAGAACATGTACATAGTCCTGTTGGAACTTTTACCATAATGCATTGCCACTTTTGCCTGTTCAGTCTTGTGTTCATTTTGTAAGTCTTTCTTCTCCCATACTATCCCAATTCCCCTCCATATTAGGTGTTTGATATATTATTCAGTGACTAAATAAATGAATGAATGAAAAACTAGATATATAGTGAAATTAGCAAGACCTATTTTAACTCATAAGGATAAGTACAGAGTTTCTATTTCTATCTGATAATATACACATGGGCACAAATTAAAAGTGCACTTTTCTTGTTTTGTGTTAAACACCTCAGTGGAGGGAAATAATGGCAGCCAGTGTAGCTACTGGGGAGATGTATTTCTAATTTTAGTTTAGTATTGACAGAATGCATGTTGGTTGGCTCTCTTGAGTTGCTACTCTGTATGGAGACAAGCAGCTGACTTCTTTAGTCTGACACATGTGTGATCTGCCACAGATAAAATTCATTATGTTCAGAGTGGCAGAAAAATACGAGGAGGCTTGGTCAAAGCCACAAAATGTGTATTTTTCTCTCAGTAATGTTCCAGAAGAGAGTACATGGAAAGATAAGCTGTTCAGGAAAATATAGCAAGCTTTCTGGTATTGTGGAAATCATGTCCAAAGCCTTCCTATTTATGACATGGTGAGATGCAGGGGGTTCATTCTGCAAAACACTAGGGTGGATGTTTTGTCCGATCACCATTTTATGGCAGATAAAGATTTTTTAGTCAAAAATTCTTGACAATGCTGAAAGGTTGCTATCTAAGGGTAGCAACTGGATTTTTCTGTGCATGAATAGGGAATGAGGATTTTGACATCTATCGAAATGACCTGACGATTTTACTGCAATACACACAGGCTACCACCCAGGGCTCATGAATCAAAGGAAAGGGAGCTAGGCCTCTGCGTTTTTATCACACTTCTTTTAATAAAAAAACAATGTGGAGTTTCACATGGCTCAGTTTTCCAGGAAAGATATAAACTCCTGAGCCCTTCTGGTCTGCACAAGAAAGTTTCCATGTGTTGTGGGCTATTTAATGAATGGTAAAATGAGTATAAAAATATTAAATCTAAGAAAAACATGCCTGCTGTTATAATGAACTATGTCATTGATATAAGAAAAGCTTATTTTCTTGATACAAATTATAAATTTGGATCTTTGACATGCTGTCATAATATCTGGCTATAATCCTAATCACCCAACACATACAGCAACCCTGGGGTGAGTTAGGACAGAAAGGGGCAGGAGAAAGAACATGCTGTTAAACTGTTGATAAGTAAGTTAAGTAGCTGCTCAAACAGGTTTGAATCAATTTTTTGGCTCTACTTAGATAACTAGCATGCAGTAAAATCTTAAAACTGAAAGTCTTCATTTACCTAGCACAGCTAAAAGTTTAATGTAGCTTAAGCTTTTATTTCTTTTCTCTGTCATAGAGTGAACTATTTTTTTTTCACTCAGGGGTGATATACAACGTTTTTGGAATTTACATCAATTAGAAAAAATATCAATGTATTAATTTATTTAATAATTAATGAATATTGACCACTAAAATTTCACTGAACTGTGAACAGGGAGTTTAAATGTTGCATAGTTGCAGAACTCTATCATCTCCTAATATTTTTATAGGTCACATATGCAATTTCGACATGACAACTTTTCGTATTTGCTGCCAAACGTGCACTAATTTATTTTTAGGTCATAAAAAATCTGTCAAAATCTTTTTGCTTGAATCATGCAATTTTCTAAATATCTGAGAATATACTGATTTAACTATCAATCAAAATAGTAAATATTCAAAATTATCAATATGAATAGAAATTCCTCTAAAATGCAGCAGATAATTTCTATATTTAAGATCATTTTGATAATTCAAACAGAAGGCATTGTCAATGATTCCAGTGTAGGGATTATGGATCTCTGATATCTTTCTTTGGTTGAATAGTTGAATTCCAGTTGGAGCTCACCTCTCATAAACAGTTTAGGAGCTTCTAATATGCCTATTTTTCAGTCTTATTTTGTTCTTAATTCTGCATGATGTTACAAGTAGATCTATAATTCCTCTGCCATGGACTACATATGATTTTGGCCTAAGAAATGTGCACTTAATAGCTTTTGAGACACTTGTTTTAAATGATATTTTATTTTTAATTTTTTTTTGTTTTCACATTTCTTTTGTGTTGCAATATATTTCAGTTGTTTATTTTTCTAGTCATCACAATTTGATTTCTTTTCTAGTTATGACTTCATTCTTCTTGCCTCTTTCTTTTATTTAGTTGTCCTTCCAGGCTTCTAAGCATTCCAAGCTATTCGCTCCTTGTGTTCATTCATTTAATTTGTTTATTTGTTCATTTGTCAGTTTATTTTAGATATTTTGAAGATTGGACAGTACCACAAAGGCTGAAAATGATTAGGAGGTAGAAAGCAAATAATTTTGTCAAGTACTTCCTGTTAGGCGAATCTACTTCCTGTTACATGAATCTTCCAATTTTGTCTGGTGCAGTTTTCCAGTGATTATGAGTTACCCTAGATTATCTACTTTCCTCTAATGAGTGCATATTTTTCATCTGTTAGCCAAAATTTATTTCTATTGTTTATCCATCAAAATAGTAACAGTTTCAAGATGACTACTAGGTCAAGATAAGAAAACAAAAGACCCAATATTTGATGAGTTTTTAAACTAAATTCAAGATTAAGTTATATTTTAACTTATTTTTCATTTCAATATTCCCCAGGGATCAGAAGCAGATAAAAATCTTGTTCTCACAGAGCAGATTTTCTTTTTATAGGTCTGAACTATTTTGCTCAATGTGTGATATCAGCTCCAGGATCTAATGCAGTTTCATGGTTCTTGATTACTACTTGGGCATCCTACAGCCACCACGAGGCACAGCTTTTGCTACCTTGCCCCCCATGAAGGTGCCCTCCATGTGCTCCTGACTTGGAAGCTCATACCCCAGCAGATCTTGTGATGACAGTGCTTCCCAGGTGGTCAGAGAGCACTGTGTCAGGAGTCTCTGTGGATGGGGATGGCAAGACCCCTCAGTTCTGACTCTGAAAAACCCACATTTCTTGGCCATTCTGTGCCTCTGATGGATAGCTCTGCTTTTTCCTTTCTTTTCTATTTCATTTTAAATAATTTTTTTCATAAAACTTTTAACTTGGTAAAAAATGAGTGCTCTGAAAGTGTTGGAACGCAGAATAATCACACCCTTCCAATGTCTCATGGCTTATTCATTAAAGTAGCTTTTCCAAAATCAGCTTATTTTATTTCTTGTGGTAATAGAGATTGAACCCAGGTCCTTTACACTGAACTACACCCTTGGTCCTTTTTTATTTACTTATTTGGAGACAGGGTCTCCTTAGATCACTAAGTTGCCCAAGCAGAACTCAAATTTGCCATCCTCCTACCTCTGCTTCCCAGAATGCTAGGATTACAGGCTTACACCATTGTGCCTGGATTTTTAAATTTTTAATTGAAAAACACTAATTGTGTATGTTAATGGGGTAGAATATGATGTTTTAGTACACATGAGCAATGTGGAATGATCAAATCAAGCTAATTCCCACAGTACCATTTCACATACTTATCAACTCCATCTGCTGAAGACTCTTAAAATGCTGTCTTTTAACAACTTTGAAATATATATTGTTATTAACTATAGTCATTGTGCTGTGAAATATGTCACCAGAGTTTCTTCCTTCTGGATAGTTGAAATTTGTGCCCACCAACCAACATCTCCACTTCCATCATGCAATCATGCTTATCCCAATCCTAGCTGCTGGTAACTCCCATTCTACTCTCTGCTTGTATGATTTTGAAGGTTTTTGATTCACATTTAAATAAGATCACTGAAAAATTATTCTCCTACACCTGGTTTATTTCATTTAAAATAGCATCCTCCAGATTCATCCATGATGTCCAAAATGACTGAATAGTGTTCCCTTAGGTATTTATCCCATGTCATTTTTATTTATTCACCTGTCGATGAAGACTTTAGTTGCTTCCATATTTCTGCTATTGTGAATAATGCTGCAGTGACCATGGGGATGCAGATATGCATATTTATAAAAATTGATTTGAGAGGTGAAGTCATTTATAGAATTTTTATGTTTTCTAATTCATAATTTTCTGGAAAACGATCACTTCTCATTTCTGTCTTTACTTCAAGATATCTGTTCCCATGCAGGTCTATTGGAGCAGCTTTTCTGGCATTATTTATTTACTCTAATTACACAAGAGCTTTAAAATCTCACAGGTACATTCTGTAAAGTAATAAGTGTGTGAGTTTCAGTGTGTGCCATTTGGAATACTTATTTACTGAGAACGCATTTAAGCTCTCTTTGCTGGCTCCAATGCCTGTGGTCTCCTTAATGAATATTGTTAAATAAATAAATGTGACAATGGTGAGTTAATTTACTACTGTATGTCATTATTTATCTTATGTTTGTTAGATGATTAAAATAGGACTTAACATCAGGGAAGTTAGGTTGTTTGCTGAAAATCACAGAACAAATTTAGAGAGCATCTAAAGGACTTTTATTGTTGTCTTGGCAGGATGCTTTCCTCCACAGTGTCTGTGTGTTTTGGTGTTAAGACTTGCAGCTGTAGTCTTCTTGAGGGCATCATCCTTAGGCATTGAGGTGGAAAACCTGAAATACCTGGGAGTTTTGTCTCACTTTCTCCTGGATTTAACCCATTGCCGATGCCCTTCTGACATTGGGAATGACACCACCCTTTGTCTCGAGATACTCTAATGTGTCTTAGTAGATTAGTCTCTGAGACTTTGGCACAAATCGCATCCTTGTTTAGCTTCTTTGTCATGTTGTACCTTGCCAAGCCATACTGGTGCTGAAGCAAAAGAAAAACTTTGCACACAAACATATAATTATCAAAATATTCTCCTGTATTTTAAACCAAGTGAAAGAAGTTAATATAAATATTACAATAAAAATGGAATGTATAAAGTTCTGTTTTGATCCTTTAATTTGCATGTGATTGTCAATGTCATAAACCTACTTCAGGGGTAGGGAACCCTGAGCTGATTGACAATGTTTGATCCTACTGCATAATAACAGTGTTAGAAAACAAAGATTGGCATGGCAGCCTTTCTTTATTTTAAAAATTGATATTTTGTTCCTTATGACTTTTTCATTAATTTTGATTTTTACATAATATGATAATAAAAATAATTTATTTTGATAAACTGAATTTTATGATATTCACTTATATTTTGGAGCTGAGGTCCTCACCCTAATCTAGGGCCTACTTCTCCAAGTCTCTTTCTGATTCCTACTGGGAATACATACTTCCATTATAAACTGTTGAGGCTCAAATTTTTTTTTGTCTCAAAATGTGTCCTGAGATAACCTGGTTTAATATCATTTGTGTAAACACAATTTGAATTAATTCACAGATTGGAGGCCTTTGGCCAATACTTTTTATATGATAATATTCTTTGTGTGTTACTTCATTTTGTGCTTCTATAAGCTGATTGGGTCATTTTTAAAGAACATAAAGTTCTTATTCAGAGCTCTGGGCACTGGGAAATCTAAAGTCAAAGTGCCATTGGGCTTTGTCTCTAGTACCAATATGGCACCTTCTTGCTGAGTCAGCTAGAGAGACAGAACACTGCATCCTCACATGGCAGAATGCAGAAGGGGCAACCTACTTCTTGAGGCCTTTTGAGAATAGTGTTAATCCATTCATGGGCTTTGCTCCACAACCTAAAATCCTTCCATTTTGTCTAACCTCTTAACACCATTGGAACTCCTGAAGTTTTGGGGTCACATTCAAAATATTGCACCTTGTTAAATCTTTCATTACTTGTGCCTTGAATTTATATATCTGTATATCTGGTTAAATTTTAAATTTTATAATGAATTCATCTTTTATCCAATTTATATTAATTGCATTTGTTTACATAAAACAGTGCCTATATATTTGTGTCCATGAACACTATTACTTTTATTCAATAGAGTACATTATTATTTTGCATTCTATTGTTTATATTTCTATAACTATCACTTCATTGTAAAGAAGCATTTGCTATGCTAAAGTTTTAAATCCTCAGGCAGTATTAGAAACAAACAAATATTTAATGTTGGTTGAATGAGGACTTTATTTCAATGAAAAAACCTCAAGGTACATTAAAAAGACAAATATATTTTCTTTTCACAAATTAAATTAAAAATGAAACTTAATATTCCCAGAAGGAGATAATGTAATTTAGATTTATGGCTTTAAATAGGTATAAGCAAACAGGATAACTTGGAAAGAATGTGAGATTCCTTTCAGGAGTTGAATTTGATGAAGCAAAACACATTTAAGTTATCTAAATTTTGTAGTCATTTGGCACCAACCAGTGTAAGTGAATTTAAGTATTTTGTGTGGCTACAATACTGTACCATATTGAATTAGATATTTTAAACTCAAAAGACCCGTGAGCTTTTCATATAATTAAAGACAGATAAATCTGTGAGAACTTAGATTTCAGGTGGCCAGATACAAGCCAAAAGAAGTAGCTTGTTGAATGTGGCAAAGCACATGATGTTTTTATTTATTTTATGATTTTTCTGTGTTAGATATTCTATTATTACCTGAAAGATCAACAAATGAGCACAGTTGGTCAAAGCTTTTGCCTTCAGGAAATTTACAATCCTTTGGAAGAAAAATAAAAAGCAGGAAACCCAGAAAGTTATAATAAACATTATTCTTACTATAATAAAAGACTACAGTGTTCCATGACAGCATATCCATGAGAATTTTTCTAGAGTCAGGAAAATATCTTTAATTTGGAACTTTTAATGTGAATAAAATTTTGCCATGACAAGCTGCTCTGATAAATTGGGGAATGAGTGGCAATTAATATGCTGATGAATCTGAGAATTTAACATTATCAGAGCATAGTAATGCAAAAAAATAAAAATGAAGTTCTTTTGAATTTTTTTTTACAAAGTAGTGCCATGCGTAGCATTTATTCAAAATGCACTAAACTTTTTTAAAAAACATTATTTGCTAATTGTTCCTAGGTATTGGCAAAAATTTCTTAATGAGACTCCTTATATTTTGAATACATAATGAAACCTAGGCACTTTGGCAAATATGTTTGACATGACAGTTTACAAAGTGCGATGAGAATGAAAAATCAAGGATACAGAGAATAATGAAGAGTTTTAATCTCAGTTTTGTTAATACAAAGATAGTCCAAACCTCTTGGTATAGCATGATAGTGGAATTTAGATGGTATATTAGTCACTTTTTGTTATTCGGACAAAACACCTGGCCCCTAAAGCTTATGGAGTGGAGGTTCATTTTGGCTCACTGTTCAAGAGGGTTCAGTCCGCAGTTATTTTAGTTGACTCCAAAGCAGAAAAGGAATGGAGGAAAGCGCTGGTGAAGGGAAACTGCCCAAGTGTGGCAGCTAGGAAGCAGGGAGAACAGGAAAGAGTCTGAATAACAAATAAAATTCTTCAATGGGATTGGCCCAGTTTCACCAACCTGCTCCAAATTCTAACAGCACATTTAGCTCTAGTCAGTGGATTGACTCATGATGAGCATAGTGCTCTCACAGTTCAATCGCCTTCCCAAAGTTCCACCTCTGGTTACAAACTGAGAAATCAGGGCAATGGGAATATCATCTACATAAACACTGAATCATCCAGAGGTCTGCAAAGCCTGGAGATGATTTTTTTAAGATAAGAGAAAAAGAAATGGGACTCAGTGATTTCACAAATGTTGACAGAGAAAGTAGCATATGGAGATGATACACACTATCCACAGAAAAGCAGAGATTTCACTTTTCTTTGTTTTTCTCTATCACAGCTTGGACAAGTAATACATGTCTGGAAGAATGTTGAAGTCAGAAGATATAATGAAGCCTATATTTTGAGAGTGAAGTTCTTTTATGAGGCGACAGTAGTGGAGGAAACATTCACAGTATAAAAGTTTGCATAGGCTAATCCTGGAGGGCTTTCATGTTTTCATTATATCACTACATTAAGGTTTTGAAATATAATTTGACCTGTACTACCTCCAAATCCACAAATTCATTTTTTTCATTATTAACTCATTGAGCAAATTGAATTTTATTTATAAAAACTGAATGATGCTGTTAGGATTGCCTTAGTTATTCATCTGAGAAAGAGAGATATAAATCTTTAACAATTTTAGTGATGATTATGTTGAATAATATTATTATATATTATATAATTACAGAGAATATCATAATGCATATATAGGACATTATTAATCAAGAAACCTATGTTTTTTATTAGAGGAAGGCAATGAATTGGGCATTGTTGATACTATTAGAATGTATTCAGTAAATGCATTGAGTAGGAAGCTAGCCATAGGTAAACAGACAAGAAAAGGCTGCAGCTGTAGTAGATTTATTTATGCCCACAAGTAGAAACTGTGAAAAATAATTTTACTAAGTATGCTATTAGAAATACAGATATAAATAAAAGAAAACTATTTTAAAGATTTAAAATTGTCTATCAGAAGAAAAAAATTAGAGTTACAAGGTGTCAGCCAAAAATTGCTACCGTTCACATAAATATCTGATGTTTTGAAATATATATATCTACTATATATAAGATAGTTAAAATTATTAAGATACAATATCAATTAATAAAATTACCTAATCCCCAACGTATTAGTCAGTTTGGGTCTGACAGAACAAAGCCATGGTGGCTTAAACATTGAAACTTTTGTTTTATAGTTCTGGAGGCTAAGTCTGATCTCAGGGCACCGCCTGATTTGGATTCAGGTGAAGGTTTCTTCCTGACTTAGACATGAATATCTTCTTGCTGTACCCTCATGTGGCCTTTTGTTAATGTTTGGGCAAACACATGTGCTAATTCACACACACATGCACATGCTCATACACACACATGTACACACGAAGTTCCTTCTCTCTTTTCTTCTTTTTCTAAATCCACCCATTGTATTGGTCCACCCTTATGACCTCATCTAACCTTAATTACTCCTAACATGCCTGTCTCCAAACAGTTACACTAGAGGGCCAAGGTTTTTATACATAAACTTTGTGAAAGAAAAAAATTTATTCCAAGGTCCCAGTATAACCTAAAGTAGTATACATATTTGTTATGAAAGAAAAATTCCAAATTTCATTTTTACAAAGGAGATAAAATAAATGTGCATTTAAAATTAACTATTTTAATATATTTTAAAGTTATATTTTATTAATACATATTTACATAAGACAGACATACATATATATATGCACACATATATATATACATGTATATTATTAATGTGGTGAATTCAGTTGCATGTTTTCTGGTTAAGTGCCCTTCTCTGATGAAAGAAATGAACTGAAATTGGTAATCAAATGTAGATACACTTTATAAATCTACTGAGAATTTCCTTTTAATTTTATTCCTATTAAAAATATAGAAAATGTTTTCCACATGGAGATGATTATGTCAACAAAAACTGGAAAAAATTAATTATGTTACTTTAAGCTGAATGAACTAAAATGAAATCCAAGAGCTATATGTAATAAGTTAAATATAAAAGGAAAATAGAATATCATAAGCCAAGCAGAGCGTAATGTTATGTGATAAGGAGATATTTCTCTAATTTTAAAATAGGAAACATTTTAACAAAGAAGGCAGGAAGAAAGATATATTGACAGATTTAAATATATAAGAAAAGAAAGTATTCTCATGTAAAAAATATCAGAAACAAAATTAAACACAAATTGCAAATAAAATATTTGAAACAATTTGATAAAAAAATCATTGTCTTTTACATAAAAAGCAGTCTTGTAAATCAATAAGAAAAAAAGTCTTGGAGCAAAAATAAGGGAAAAATGGCCTAACATTTTGTATAACTTGAGAAATGCCAGGTAAAAATAAAATAATGAAAATTATTGAAAAAGTCAGGTTATATCCTCAGCTATATTTTGTATATATATTTATGTTTTACCTACCACATTTGAAAAATACTACCATGTTTGGAAGAATCTCAAAAAAGAAGTTATTTCTTTCACAAAATTGAAATGTACCAAGATATGTATGTGTGTATATATATATATATATATTTCACTTTTTACTTGCCACCTATATCATTTTATATATATATATATATATATATATATATTTCATTACAAAATTGAAATCTAAGTTGAGATCTCAAAGTTGATTTGGTGAAATATACCAAGACCTCGCACTTGCTTGCCTATTTTTGTCCAACATTTTTTCAGATATTTATTTTATAGCTTCAGTCAGAGAATCACACATATCTTTATATATATAAAAGTTCAATACATAAGGTTTTAAGTTTCATAAAAGTGAATCTATATAAATATTTGTACTAGGGATTGGTGAAATGGGTTATGATGCATTTATGAAAGTGCATGCATCAACCATTAAATTACATTTTAAGGAAAAGTTAGTATCATGACAGAATAAGTATAAATAGGTGTCAAGTAAGAAGAAAGCTAAGTATGCACTAATATTTCAAGCTTAGTATGAAGGGAAAACCAAAAATGTAAATATTAATAAAAAGTCTAAATTAAAATTTAATAAATATATTTACATTTATGTGAATAAGCATGAAACATTTACATATTCAAATTCTATTTAGAATCCCATATATAAAGATATTAATACTAAGTGAATGCCAAAATCATCAATAAAAAGTGACTGTATAATTAGTATCTCCTATGGAATAAAAGAGTCCATATTTGTGAAAATGCCAGCAACAGGCTAGAGCACACAATTTGGTATGTATAGCAGAGGATGCTTTATGTCTATGAACGTCCATGTACCTCTTTTAAAATGCAGACTCATTTAGCCAAAGAAGCTATTTCCCAGTGTCCTTTTCAACCTCCCATGAGAGTACCCTGAATGAATGAAATGAGAGTGAAAATGCTTCTGCTCTGGTAGGCTAGGATTTTGAGAAGCAAGAAAGGCACCTTCTTTCTGTGTTTAATGTAGAGATGTATAAGAGCCTGAGGATTTCATTTCTGAAATGGAGAAGGCCCTACTCTCTGAAATGATACCTACCAATATGGAGCACACATTATAGAGCTTACATACACTTGGATAATAAGCAAGCTGATACCATAGTGATAAATTCATTTCTGTTTTGTCAATCCACCAGAAGTCAGAAGCTGTCTCAACAGTGTTAACCACAATAATATGTTTTGTATAGCAAAGCTAATGTCCTATCCTTCCATCAATTACAAAAATAAACTCAAAACAGATTAAAAGCTTAAACAATAGAAAAGTGAAGAAAACATACTAGAAGAAAACGTAGGAAAAAACATTTCAGGAGATTGGAATGGACAAATTTTTAGTTAAGACTCCCAAAGCACAGAAAACAAAAGCAAAAATGTACAAATGTGATTTCATTAAACAAAAAACTGGCACAGAAAAGGAAATAACTATTAGAGTCATGAGATAGCCTAGAGAGTAGGAGAAGATACTGTAAACAGTATTTCTGATAGGGGGTTAAAATCCAGAGTATTAAATCCAGAGGAATTAAAAAAAAATACTTAATAGCAAAAACAAAACAAGTAACCCAGATAAAATGGGTGAAGCCTGAAATAGACATTTGTCAAAAGAACATACACAAATGGCAATCGGCCAATACAGACTCTCCTCACCTAAGGACCTAGCTGTTTAATGGCTATTCAGACTTAGGACCAAGGTGCTCTGTTCAGATCTAGGAGCCACTCAGACTTAAGACTTGTCTTTTATTTATTTATTTTTAGCACAGTTGTCTACATTTAAAGCGTTGCCATGTCTTTTTTTGTACAGTACACTTCTTTTATACAGTACTGTAATTTTTCAGAGCATACTTTACAGTACTGTAGTTTTATGTTCTGTTACAAAGTATAGTACTGCATGTAAGAGTTATGCAAATAAAAGCAAAGACATCAGGTTTTAGTTTCCTTTGGCCATTTCTTTGTTCTGAACACTGTAATACACACACTATATACAATTCCTCACAAAGTGACCAATTCAATTAATGATTTCATGCCAGGAATGGAACTCAATCTTAAATGATGAATATCTGTATGAAAAATTGTCCAGTGTCAATAATCAGCATAAAAATATAAATAAAAACCAAAGTGAGCTATCACTTCAATCTATGCAGAAGAGCTTTCATCAAAAGACCAATGATAATAATGTTATGGCATAGATGTGGAAAATAGAGAATCCCTGTACTCTGGTATTGAGAATGCACATAAGCACAGGCATCATGAAAAACATCATGGAGAGTCCCCCCAAAATTAAAAATAGTATTATCATATCACCAATCACACGCTGGGTATATATTTCAATGGAAATACAAGTCAGTTTATTAAAGCTCCATCTACACTCCAATGATTACTGCAGTGCTGTTCATCTAATTTTCCATCAGTTGATGAGTAGATAAGGGAAATATGCCAGAGAGACACATCCTAATAATGTTCAGCAATGTGAAAGACTGAAGTGCTGTTGTCTGCAACAGCATGGATGGAACTGGAGGGCATTTGATATGTGACATAAACTGGACAGAGAAGCACAAACATTGAATGTGGAACCTAAAAAATGTTGATCTTGTTGAAGTTCAAAGTAAGACAGTTACCAGAGACTGGGGAGAGAACAGTGTAGGATGAGCTGGATAGAATTATCAATGGGTGATAAATTATGGTTAGGAGTAAGAAGTTCTTAGATAATGATGGTCGACTGAATATTTCTAACAGCTAGAAGAAAGGATTTTGGTGTTTTCTCCAAAAAGAAATGATATTTAGAGAGACAGATATATATAACCATTATACAATGTATGTATGCATGTACCAAAATGTAACATGGTACCACCAAAATGTATAAATATGGTTCAGGATATCAGATAAATAAATATAATTTTAATATAAGAAGTTAACATGTACTATTTAAATATTATTAGATAAGTAGAGTATTTAAATAGAGTATAAGTATTTTTCATGAAAGTACTACAATTGACTTTACATAAAATTGAAGAATCTTTCATTCCACACCTAACAGATTGGAAACACTTTGTTAACAATGAAAATTAGTGATTGTGTAGGGGAAAATCTGGAATCTCATAAATCATTAGTGAGATAGCAATTGCTACATATTTACAGAGAGATAATTTTGTAAAATTTAGCAAAAGTATATGCATAAATTAATTCAGTAATTCTCTTCCCAGAATGTGTCTTGGAGAGATTATTCCCAACAATATATTCCATTAAGAATAACTATATCCACTGCAATCTTCAAATCAGGAATAATTAAAAACAACCCAATAGTCATCGTTATTGTGTAGTCTAAGATGTACAACAGAAAGAAGTTACATAAAGGATATCAAAACATGCTTAGAAAAGAGGAAATAGTTCTGGTTTCCTTTAGGATTATAGGGTAAGTAACCTTTGACTGAAACAATGCACTATACATCTCAAAATAACTAGAAAAGTATGAAAATCCCAATGCATGAAATGATTAATATTTGGAAAGACGGAAGTGCTTAGTTCCCTGATTTTATCATTTCACATTACTTGTACATATTGAATTATCATCATGCACCCCATAAAGATGTGCAAGTGACTTAATTCGTGTAATGACAATGAACAAGATTAGTATCCTTATTTTTAAAAAGGCCCCAACGTGCAGCCTTATCTTCCCACTAAGAGAGGACATGAGAGCTGCCATTAGTGAGCAAAAGTGTGGTACCTTATCACACACAGAATCTGCTAGGATCTTCAACGTGTATTTCTAACCTGCAGACCCATGAAAAGTAGGTTCTCATTGTTCATAAGATGCTTGGTTTATGGCATTTTGTTATAGCTGTCCAAATGGACTGAGAACATATTCATTTGTCTAATGTAATAAATGTGAACTCTAACACTCATAATATTAATTACTACTTGAAAAATTTTTATTAAAGTCTTCAATATATTAGTTCCTTTAAGGGTACCGGACACCACTCAAATGTGATAAAGGTTCTGTGTACAGGTAAGGAAAAATATCACCAAGATGAAACTCATTTCCGACAATTTATTATTTAACTTAACAATTTCCTATATGTAATTGTCACTATTTATTGATTATTGCCACATATTTAGTATGAAAATGAGACATAGCTTCTTTGGAGTTAACCCTGAATCACTTAACATAAATAAGAGAGGAGTGAGTGGATATGAATATTTAACAAATAATACACTTCATGATTATTATGGTAAGGAATTTAATTTCTATGATGTTGAGACCAGCTACTTTTATGGGAATGTGCATTGAAAGTGCTAAAACAGCACAGATGTGTCTCTCTTCATGTTTAAAGATTTCTAATTATGTCACATTCATCCTTTACATAATAAGTAGACACTATGATAGCAAGCAAGGCTGGTGGTGTGCGTTTATCTGTATTTCAGTAGATACTGTCTTCCAGTTTGTGGTACAAATAATAACACAAAATATTATGTACTATGATTTGGTCTCATAATCAAAGATCTTTGTAAATGTTTATAGAAAAACAAAATTTTTAGAATTAAGGTCTATATTCACTGTTTAATGGCTTACTTCTCAAAAGCCAGTTCTTTTTCTGAATTCATTTATCTAACAATTTAAACTGGCATACTTAAAGTCAGCAATCAGTCGGTGATAACAGTGTTGACAGTTAGCTATTTGCCAACATTTCCATAGCAATTTACTTTGTAAGTCAGAAACAAGACCTTCTGATTTTCTATATTTTTTATTGCTATTAAACTATATTTCTGAATGTGGTCAAATAAAAGTATTAGGATGTAATTTATGAAGAGTGTAAGTATGTAATTAATTGACCTAGAGAATTCACTACTTGATAATTTTTACCTTTCCTCAGAATAAAAATGTGTATATATTTATCCATAGCAAGTGTGTGGATTTCGAATTGTTGATATCTACTCACTCACTTGGCTTCAGCACTTGCTACATTAGCACCCAAAGATATGTGGAAAGCTAAAACAAACTATTCGTGTTAGAGGAAAGAACATATACAAGAAGAATAAACTGCATAATTTTGTTTTAGTATTACTTCTATTAAACAAATGAATCTCTTGGGCAGAGAATTTAGCTCAGTGGTGATGCAGCCTGCCTCGCAAGCACAAGGTCCTGAGTTTGATCCCCCTCCCCCAGTACCAAAAAACAAAACAAAACAACAACAAAAAACAATAAAAAGAATGAGTCTCAACTTTGGCTAATTCACAGTTTCATGCTTTTCTCCTCTCTATATGTACACATTCTTTATGACTCCTAGACAGCTTTAATTAGTGCTTTTGTGGATTGCTTCTACAATTGTATCTCTCTTTCTAACTTCTTTTTCCTCAACCAAATTCTCTTCTGTTATCACGCCATTGGAATCTTGCCAGAAATCATAAATTTAGTACGATGGATTCATTTACCAACTTTCTCTGTTAAATATATTTATTTGCTGCATTTCTCATTTTGTTCATAGAATCATTATCCCTCTAGTTATTCAGACTTGTCCAGTGTATATTTCTACTCCCTTTCTTACCCATTCAATTCAATTAACACAAGTGAATGGCTTTCATGTTCCAAATACTGCAAGAACTCATAACTTATTATAAACCACATTCTGTCAGCTTGTAATTTTCAATTTAGTAGAGAGAGAAGAGGAAAGGAGAGAGAGAGAAAGAGAGAACCAAAGAGTCATAGTGCTGCAAAATAATACTGTAGAAATATTCAGAGGTACTTTAATGGCTCAGCATGATTTCTCTTCCCTCTACACAACTCTTGCTTCCTTGATATATTTTTCCTGTGCTTTTTCTTTTTAAAATACATTAACTTCCATTTCTTCTTATTTAAATGTCATTCATTCTTAAAGATCCAATTTACCTGCTTTCTCCTGCATGAGATTTTTTTCTCATTTTTATATCTCGAAGTGATGTTTTCATTACTTAATATTAACATTTATCTGTCTCCATTTGATATTTATCACTTGTAATCTTGCACTATACTTAATTATATGCCTGTTTTATTTCTCCACTAGACCATATGTTCTTTAACCACCACATTTTATTTACCTTTACATATTTTACAACTGGCACCAAATCCTTCACAAATGTTTATGGAATGATTTGATTTTAATTGAGTTCATTTTTTAATATCTTTCCATGATATTTATATTTTTTTATTGCAAAAAAGATTTTCAAAGTGAATAATTGAATGCTTAATAGAAAATATCTGAAGTGCTCTAATTTTATCACTTTTATGTATTTGAACAAAGACAAAATGCTTAAAGTGTAATTAATCCTTATCTCTTAATTAAAGTACATGTAATTACTGTAGTAGAGGAGAGTAATCCCTAGTGGCAGAAACTAACAGCATATTTTTTAATCAGATAAAAATAGATTCTGTCAGTATTTTATTCCAACTTGACATTGATTTACAAACATGGATACTCCAGGAATCTTCCTATATGATTTCCAATAGAGCTAATTCTCACAAATATTATTTTTTAAATCCAATAGGCTCATATTTTCAGTAATTTTATTTTTACTAATTTTAGCAATCTTTATAGCTAACTTTACTCAGGAAAAAAAATCCTAAAAATAGTTATATGAATGACTTGAATTATTTCTTAAGTCATAAGAATCTCAGTCCAGTAACTCAGGTGTTTAAGAAATGCAAATTGAGTTTCCTATAAATAAACCATATCAAACATGAGTCTTGGTTCTACAACTATAGGTTTGAAGTTGTCTCCTTTTTCCCAGAGGCTTTTTGTAGGTTCATGGGGATTTAGAAGGTACAAACCCACCTCTAGAGTAAAGTCTGTCCAGGGGCCAGGGATTTAGCTCGGTGGTTCTGGTGCCTCACAAGCGCAAGGTCCTGAGTTCGATCCCCGGTACCAAAAAATAAAAGTAAATAAATAAAATCGGTCTGGATCCATGAACTTCATGAATATCATTCACGCCATTGTTTCGTCTGGATTCGTGAATGTCATGAGTATCATTCACACTGCTCTTCCTGTCTTCTTATTCAACATCAAAATATTTATTCATATTAGTTGCCTCTCTACTATTCTTAATGCTTAAGCAAAAGTTTCTCCTTATTGGATTACTTTCGGCAACATATTTGTCCTTCCTACGAATATAGAAAAGTTTCTATACCTTAATTCCACTGTGTGCCCATTGACATTCCTGTCTCTCTCCAAAGTCTTTATTAGGTTAGGCCACTTCTGGTGACTGGTATAGTTGGATGCATATCTCCCTCCAAATTTGTTGGATTAGAATTCAAAACTCAAAGTGAGGCTATTGGGAGGTCGGAACTTTCAGGAAGAAAGGAAGTCAGGAAGGCTCCACCCTTTGAAGGAGTTAGTGCTCTTCTAAGGAGGTTGGAGGGAGTGTTCTAGAGCCTTTGCTCTTTGTGCTGCTCCCATCTAAGAAGCCCCATGACATTATCTGAAAGCAGAGAGTAGGCTTCACCAGACAGCGAATCTGCTGGTACTTTGATCTTCGATTTTACAGCCTCCAAAAGATGAGAAATTAACTGCTGTTGTCTATAATTATCCAGTCTCAGGTGTTTTGCACAGAATTACAAACAAACGAAGACAATGGCATAGTGAATATATTTTAATCATTCTGATCTTACATGCTAGAATCTGAGACTACCTCTGGTTTTGCCTAGGAGGAAAGTATTTAGACAGTTTTGTTCTATTCCCCTCACCTAGCCTAGTTACAGACAACCATGAGTTTCTGCCTCCCACTGGGATTTTCTTGAGTATGATAATGGTGCACCTCTCCTGGGAGCTGGAGATCCTGTGGCACTCTGTAGTTCACTCCAGCACAGCGCTGCAACTCCACATTGGATCTTGTGTGTGAAGACAGGATGCAGCCCAGCTGTACTTCATTTGATATTTTTCCTGTTTGGAGATTCATCCAGTTCTTCAACTATTTAATATGTTCTTCTAAATTATTTCCCTAATGAATATGCTTTTAAACATAAAAGCCAGGTATGTATTTCTACACACTATGTATCATCTTTCCTCTGAGATAAGGAAGGTTGAAGTTTGCTCTGCTTATAAAATGGGCAAAGAGGAACAAGGGGGAGTAGGCTGCAAGAAAAGACGCTTCCTGTGTGAACACCAGTCCTTCCAAACCCCCACAGCCTGGGTTCATTTATTCTAAAATATTCAAAACATTACCCTATCAACGCCAATTTTGAGCCAGGCTCTGTACTGAGAACTTTCCAACATATACCTTAAATTGCATAGTAAGCCATCTGAAAAAGAAACCTGATGTTTCATTGGAGATGCAGAGAATAAAGAGCAGCTAATAAAACTAGTAAACATAAGAGGTGAGAGATTTGGAACCCCACTTTTTCTCTGTAAGTCAGGTAACAGAACTCATATTGGATTTTGCTGACAAAAGTTCCTGCATTTAAAATTCAATATATCATAGATGCAGTCTTTAATTTCTCATTTTGTACAAATACCACTGGTTTTCAAAGCCTTCTTTAGCATTCGTGCAATAGAATGAGTATAGAATAAAATAAACTTTTCCATATTTCTCATTTCAATATGAAAATCATGCTGCTTCACTCCCAGTTAATTTGCTACTTTGATGTTGAAAAATCATCTATCTATACAGCAATTATAGGATCTATTATCATAAGAAGGTAGAAATGAAAATGTATTCTTCTATTTTAATTTTCCATCACAATATGAAATTTACTTACCACAGTACACGTTATGATTAGAACCAGATTTTTATGTGTTTAACAAATCTATTTCTTAGTTCCTCAAACCAATGCAATGAATGCCAACAAATTTTATGATAGAAAATATTCTCAATCTTTAAAAATTATATTCCACCATAGATAAGCACATCACCAAGTAAATGCTGTATGAACACACACACATCTATCTATCTATCTATCTATCTATCTATCTATCTATCTATCTATCTCCATCTGCACTCATCCTGGGAAAGTAAACATGGTAAGAAATATATTAACTTTGATATATACAGTGAAATTACCTCATGAGAAATAACATTGAAAGCAGAATTAAATATAATGGAAAACCATTTAAACTAAACATGAATGTCTAAGAAATATAAATGGACACCTTAACGAGGCCTCAAGTTTCTCCTGGATTATTCATGTCTCTTCTGCTTTCTCATATGAAGATGCTTCTGGAAGATAAGCATTGTCAAAGTAATCCTGACTATATCAGAGTATCAGGAGAATGAAGCATTTTTCTCATTTCCAAAGTTGGGATGAATATCAGATGTAAATTTTAAAATTTATCTTCAAAAATGTACAGATATTCAGATTATTTGTAGCTCAGTTGAAGTGCACTTAGCACATATGAGGGCCAAGGTATGGTACTGAGGACAGCATAGATGAATACATAAAATATCCATCTCAAACTGATAGCATTAGAAGGAATATTATAATTTTCTGAATACATCACTTCTCAACACATCTACTTTAATACTGATGGGTTGAACAAATTTATTTCTTTTAAGAGGAGAAAAGTTTTGAACATAATGGGAATAATTATAAAGCCAAAAATGCATCTCTGTTAAATATATAAGAAAATACAAAATGAGAAAAATGTAAAGTATATATTCATCTTGTCTATGGGTATGTGAGTCATTTTCATTAAAAATAATTCATTGATTTTGCAAAGAAGGAAACAGTCCTCTTGAAAAAATTGAGTTTAATTAATACACCTAGTAAGTTATATTAGGGTGTCAAGATTTCCATGTGTATTTTCACCCTTTTGGATTACCTGAAGACAGCTGTTTTTATTACAATTTTTGTGGGCAGATGCTTTCTCCTTGATGACAAAGAAATCATAACAATGACAAAAACAAAGAATGGTCTCTTTTCGTGTGTTCTATGACTTTTGTCTTGGAATGGATATTTGATTCATTTCTTCAAGTGAAATTTACCTGACGATCAAAAACATATTAAGAAGGGAAGAGAAAGGTTATTTCCAACCTGTGTGTTCCTGTGTTCTTCATTCTTACTGTGTGACAGTGCTAAATATTAATGAAAATTTGAGCTAAAGATCTATCTTGAAAAAAATCTCATGGCATATTAAAGGAAACTAACATGATAATAGACCATATGATCAAGTGTAATGTTCCCAATTGTGGAGTGAACAAAAAGTTATCACAACATGAATCACATTAGTGGCATAATACTGCCTGAAATATCAGGTGAACTGACATTGAAACCGCTTTTAGCACAGGGAGAATTCACTTCTTTGTTGTTGCAGGAGTGAAATGCATCACAAACAGGAGACAGTACATGGAAATGAAGAGTGGTAAATGTCACTTCGAGTGTGTTTTCTTAGAGATGATGTTTCTGTAAAAGTAAGGTTCAAAATTTTATCAGTATAATTCATGTCTTTCTTCTGATTTAAGAGAACCTGGAGTTTTAAATAGCTTCACTGAGTTATAATTCAAATATTGAGCAACTTACTCATTTTAAATATGCAGTTCAGTGATTTTAATATATTTAAAGATACATGCAGCTATCACCAGAGCATGTTTATTTTAAAATAATCTAAAAGTTCTTGTTTAAGTGATACATTAAAATATAAGAATTATACATGTTAATGAGGTATGATGTGATACTTTATATGTGCATACATTGTGCAATGTTTAAATCAGATTAAATGTAGTATTTATGCCCTCAAGCATTTTCATTTCTTTGTGATAAAAACTATTCACGATCCTTTATTCTGGCTGAGAAATGTTCACTGTATTAGTGTTATCTATAGTCAGTCTACTGTGTAATAACACAACAGAATTTCTTACTCCTGTCTCTCACTTAGTACCTTTTGATCACCCTCCTGCCCATTTCATCCTATACCTCATTCTCCCAGCCTCTGGTGCCTGCTTTTTACTTGAGACTTATATCAGATCATTTTTTTAAGGTTGCATAGTGAAGTGAAATTCTGCTCCTGGTTTATTTCACATAGCAAATAGAGATCTTCCAGGTACTGTCATTTGTTGCAAATGAGAGGATGCCATCCTTTTATATTGTTGAACTGTTTTCACTGTGTCTACGTGCCATAGAAACACTAGGAACTAACCATTGTTCCACTTCTTCATATACGAGGTATTTGTATTCATTTAGCTATTGATGGACACTTCAGTCATTTTCACTTCTAAATTATTGTGAACAGTGCTGTGATACACATAAGAGTGCATAAATCTCTTTCACATAATGATATTTTCTTGGATGTAAACTCCAGAATAGGATTGTTGGATCATATGCTAATTCTGTTTTCATTTTTGAGGAACGTTCATACTGTTTCCCATATCGACCCTATTCATTTTTATCCCAATTGGCAGTGTTTAAGGATTCTTTTCCTCTCAACTTCTTTGTCAGAACTTGTTATCATCTAACTTCTTCATAAGGTATTCTGATTGGATTGAGCTGATCTCTCACTGTCATTTTGATCTGCATTTCCTTGTTGAGTATGGCTGATCACTGCATCATTTTTTTCATATATCTGGTGGCCATTTGTATGTATTCTCTTGATAAATGTCTATTTGATCTATTGCCTATTTCCTAATTGGATTGTTTGGAGTTTTATTCGTTTGGCTCGGTTTTGGCTGTTGAATTGTTTGAATTCTTCTATTTAGGATATCAGCCCCCTGCCTGACATACAGTTTGCAAACATTGTCTCCTATTTTGTGTGTGTCTCTGCACTCTGTTACCTTACATGTGCAGAAGCTTTTAAACTGTATGTAATCCCACTAGTCTACTTTGGCTGTTTTGCCTAGACTTTTGGGGTCATTTCCAAAAACTCCTTGCCTATCCCAATGTCTAAAAGTGATTTCCCTGGGTTTTCCTCTAATAGTTTTGGAAGAAATTTCAAGTCTTTGATCCATTTAGAGTTGACTTTTGTAACAGGTGAGGGGAAGGGGTGCTTCTTTATTCGTGATGTTTGGGGATCCAACTTTCTCAGAATCATTTTGTGAACAGATTGTACTTACTTTACTAGACTAATGTGTGCTTTTCGTACCTTTGTTGAAGACAAGCAGGCTGGAGATGCATGGGTTTAATTCTGGGCTCTCTGTCTATTCCATTGGTCTATTTGCGTGTTTTTTGGGCCCCAAAACATTATACTTGTTATGGCATTGTAATATATTTAGATATCTAGAAGTGAAAAATTAACATACTTAATACTTTGTTCTTTCCCTCAAGAGAAGAATATCATTGGAATTATACCAAATCTATAGGTTTCTTTGGTATGTATGGACATATTTATTTGTTGGGTTTTTTTTTTTTTGGTACTGGGGATCAAACTAGGGACCTTGTGCTTGTGAGGCAGGTGGCATCACCACTGAGCTAAATCCCTGGCCCCGTATGGACATATTTAAAACAGTGACATTTTCTATCCAGAGACATGGACATTTTTTATAATTTTTCTGTGTTTATTTCAATATCTTTTATCAATATTTTACAGTTTGCATTACACAGATCTTTCAACTCTTTGTCATGTTTCTAGTTTTTAAAATTTTATAAATAGGGTTGATTTCTTGATTTCTTTACGGATAATATACTATTAGTACATACCAATGATACTTATATTTGCATTGACTTTTATTTATTTATTTATTTTTGGAGGCAGGGTCTCACTTTGTAGTTCGGGCTGACCTTGAGCTCATTTTGTAGCCCAGTCTGGACTCAAACTTGCACCAATCCTCCTGCCTCAGTCTCCTGAGTGCTGGGACTATAGGAGTACATCACCATGCCTGGCTTAGCATGTTGATTTTATATCTGGCACCTTTGCTGAATTTGTTTATTTGTCATAATGGTTTTATGGTAGATTCTAGAGTTTTCTGTGTATAAGATCATGTCACCTGGAAGGAGTGACAATTTGACTTTCATCTTTCTATGTGGATGCCTTTTATTTCTTTCTCTTACTTGATTGCTCGGGCTAAGAATTTCACTATGCTGAATAAGATTGATCAAGTGGGCATTCTTATTTTGTTCTAGAATTTAGGGAGAAATTCTTCAGTTTTTTCCAATCCAAATAATGTTGGTCATTGTCTGTATTATGCAGCCTTTGTTATGTTGGAATATGTTCCCTCTTTTGCCCTTTTGTGTTAGTATATATTTTTGTTAGTACATATATTTGAAAATATATATCTATGCATCTTTTTTCTCCCATTTTCTTCACTCTCCTCTCTCAAATCTCCCGATGCCCTTTCCATCACCACATAGCCTATTTCCCTGTCTCCTATCATCTAAGTTTTATAATGCTTTTGAAATTATTTATACTTGGGTTTCTCATATAAAAGAAACTATGCAGTATTCATCCTTTCATGTTTAGTTTATTTAACATAGCATATGGTCCCAAGGTCCACACTTTTTTTTTACAAATGACTCAAATTTGTCTTTCTTCATGGCTGATATGTATATATATATATCTCCCTATATGTATATAGAGAGATAGATATATAGAGATATGAATATGTATACATATTCATTCATGGCTGATATGTATATGTATGTATGTATATACACATATATATATATATGCATATAGTTCACTTGCGTCACTTAACTCTTGTGAATTGAGCTGCTATAAACATGGGTATAAAAGTATCACTGTAATATCATATCTTTAACTCCTTTGGGAAGATACCCAGAAAAATCATAGCTGGGCCAAATGCAGTTTCTATTTTTAGTGGCTTTTCTTTTTTCTGGTACCGGGGATCAAACTCAGGACCTTGCGCTTGTGAGGCAGGAGGCAGCACCACTGAACTAAATCCCTGGCCCATATTTATTGTTTTGAGGAATCTTCATAAAGATTTCCACAGTGGTTTTACTAGTTTACATTGTTCCCAACAATGTAAAAGAGTTTTACTTTCCCCACAACGTTGTCATTCTTCCTGGATGAAGATGGAATTGTAGTGTTGTTTTGACTTACATTTTCTAGTGGTCAACAATGCTGAATATAACTGTATTGGTCATTTGTACTTCTTTTTAAAAGTGTTCATTTCAATTGCCCATTTTTGAAAGTATATTTTATTTGGGTGGATCTAATTTTTTTAGTAGCTGTCAAATCCATTTTATAGGTTGTTTCTTCACTCTTGGTTGTTTCCTTCATTGTGCAGAATTTTTTTAATTTGATAAAATCCAACTTGTTAACTCTTGGAGTTATTTCTTGTGGAATTGGTGTTCTTTTTGGAAAGTCCTCTTGTATGTCTATGTCTACAGAATTTTACCCACTTTTTCTTCCAGCAGATTCAGATTTTTTTATTGTCTTGGTACCAGGAATTGAACTCATGGCCTTGTGCTTTGCAAGCCGGTGTGGGGCCACTGAGCTAAATCCTCAACCCAGATTCAGTTGTTTTTGATTTAATATCTTGGTTTTTGATTTATTTGATTTAGTTTTAATACATGGTGAGAGATATGGATATATATTCATTCTTTGGGATATAGATAGTCATTCTTTCCCAGCATCAATTTTTAAAGAAGCCATCTTTTCTCCAGCGTATTTTTTGACCTCCTTAACTAGATATCTGAAGGTGCATAGGGGTTGTGTCTGGCAGGTATGGGAGGTGGATAGTGAATCACAAGGAGGCCCCATTCTATTTCTAGGCCTACTTTATCTGCATGAATGCTGAGTTTTTCCCTCCTCTCATTAATTTGGTCAGGTGTGGTATCTGCCTTAGAGTTGTATTTAACCCCATCTCTTAATGTTTGTGCTATTCTGTGTTTCCCAAATCACTTATTTTCAAGTAGCTTTATGGTCTCTGAATTCATGAAGTGCTCACCTTGCTCCAGAAGGCCCTCTGTCCATACACCTCAGGATGCGGCAACTGCCCAAGTGGAGGCATATACCTGCTCATGTTAGCATATGGGAAAAACAAAGAAACCACTGAGCTCTGTATTGGAAGGAGGCAGCAAGGAAGGTAAAACTGGACTTACTGTCATAACTTTCAGATCCATGCCTCAGAAAGCCACGTGTAAGTGACCTTCCTTCTCACCATGGTCAGTGTGACCCCCATGTCCTTCACAACCTAAGCTCACTGCTGCTTGAACATCTCAAAGGCTCTGTGACTAACCTGCCCCCACTCCATAACTGTCTCTTGTGGCTATGTCTCAATCAGTCACTGTGGTAAGGTGACTCCAGTAACCTGGAAGTGTAGTTGTCCTGTGATGTCTGATTCCCAGAATAGTTCAATGATAAACAGTAAATCCCTTCTCAAAATGACTCTTGATTATATTACTTCAACATATGGCAGGTGTGCAGTGAATGTCTTCTACAATATTAGCCTGTTATACACAAGGAGTCACTTTCAGAGCAAAATCCCACTCTGCATTTACAGCCTA
Organism: Heterocephalus glaber; assembly: GCF_000247695.1. The sequence continues at coordinate 12,220,429 of NW_004624763.1, forward strand.
CAATAACCATGGACTTTCTTTGGATCTAGTGTCACCAGTCAGGTCTGTTGTTTATCACTGGAGCTGTTTTTTGTTGTTGCTGAGGCCACAGATCCTCTCTAAGCTTACCTTGGGATTGCAGAGACAGGATCTCCTCCCTGAAACCCAGAGTTAGTGTTCCAGACTGCTTCATTTTTTTCTCGCCATGGTTTTTGATTTCTCCAGTGTCTCTGTGATTTCTAATTTTTCTGTTAGGACTTTCTTGATTCTCAGAGTTCTACTTGTTTTACTCTTTTCTAAGTTGTGGTATTCCAGGTGTATGGATTAAAAGTCTCAGAGAGGCTGTCTGAAATATTTTCTTTCTATAACTAATGTGTTCAGGGTTTTTATGACAAAAGGATGCCAAATTTTATAATATGTTGTTTCTAAGCCTGTGGAGATGAATGTAGAGTTTTTAATCCTTTATTCTGTTGATATTGGAAATCATGATTATTGATTTGTATATGTTGAATCATCCTTATATCCTTGAAGTGAATCCCATTTGATCATAATTAATAGATTTTTATTGTGATATTGGATTCAATTTGTTAGTATTTTATTGAAGATTTTTGCGTCTATATTTATCTGAATAGTGGTTTTTAGTTTTCCTTCTTTCTTCCTTTCTTATTTTCTTTGGAGTGTTAGGCTTAAACTCAGGCCTTATGCATGGTTGTTTGTTGTGTTTTTATCTGAATTTGGTATCAATGTAATCTAAGCTCTAATAAAATGAGTTTGGAGGAAGACTCTCCTTTTTATTTTAATGTAATAAATTTGAGAATTATTGGAATTAATTTTTAACATATTTCTTAGAATTTAACAGTAAAGCTATTTGTCTTGGAGTTTTGTTTAATGGTATTCTTTATATTATTTATTCAATCTTATAACTCATTACTGCTTTGCTCAAGCTTTCTATCTCTTACTGATGTTTTTCTTGGTAAGTTGAATGTATGCAGGAACTTCATTTCTACTGAGTTTTTGAATTTGTTGAAGGAAAATTGCTTATTATTTTACCAGTATTTATTTCCTTCTACTAATTTGGTTTGTTATTTTTCTGGTTCACTAAGGTACAACAATGGCTTATTTATTTCTGCTTTACTGATATAGGTATTGGTTACTATAAATTTCTCAGGTAGTTATTTTTTTTTCTGTATTCCAAATGTTTCACTATATTGTGTATTAATTTTTATCTGTTTTATAAAATTTTAAATTTTTCTTCCTAGCTTCTTCCTTAACACATTCATTGGTTAGGAGGATGGTGTTTAATTTTCATGTTTTTGTATAGTTTTCAAATTTTTTGAAATTATTCTGAATTTTATTTCATTGTGGTCAGAAAATATACTCAAAGAAATTTCACATTTTAAAAATTTCTTGAAATCTTTTGTGGCCTACGACATGATTTATCATGGGGAGTATGCCATGTCATGTTGAGAAACATATGTTTCCCACAACTATTGGTAGACTGTCCTGTGCATTCCCATTAGGTCCAATTGATCTAGGGTGCAATTGAACTCTGCTCTTTCTTTGTTAATTTTCTGTTTGAATGATCTCTAGTGGTGAAAAATTCTCTCAGATTTTGTTTGAGGATATTGTTATCTCTTCATTTCTTAATGTTAATTTGTGTGGATACATTATTTTTGGCTAGCAGTCTTTCTTTTTATTCCTTACTTCAGTGCCATGAAAATTTCATATCAATTCTTCCTGCTGTTATATTTGTGCTGAAAAGTCTTCTATGAGGAAAACTGGAGCACTCTTATGTGTTGCCTCTTCCCTCTTGATATTTTCTGAGCCCTTTTTCTTTAAGCCTTCATGGCTCAGTTATAATATTTCTTGGGGGTAGCCTTTGTTGAATTGAATCTCTCTGATTTAGTTGACTTTCCTGTATCTAAAGTACTTATATTTTTTCTATGTTTGAGATTTTCATTTTATTATGTCTTTGAGCAAATTTCTTCAATCTCAAACTGAGTGAGTTGGCACACACCTGAAATCCCAGCACTCTGTGAGGCTGGGGCAGGAGAACTTCAAGTTCTAGATCAATCTCAGAAACTTAGTGACTTAATGTCATCATACGTCAAAATAATTTTAAAAGGCTCAGTATGTAGCTCATTTCAAAGGTCATGGGTTCAACACCCAGTGTGTAAGAAAAATCCAAGAACAAATATTCTCCAATCAGGCTGTCAATTTTCACTAGTATATTGTTTTGCTTCTCTATATGTTTTCTGAAGTTTTCTGAGTTTCTTTAGAATAGCTATATTAAATTCTGAGATTTCGCTAATGTGCTGTATGGTCAGGTTCTGCCATTTTGTCCATCAGGTGAGGTCATGGTTCTCTGATAATTCTGGATATTGATTGGGGAATGGTATTTTCACATTAGAATTATTTGCACACAAAGGTCTAGGCATCTATTCCAATCTCTGTAATCTAGCTTTGTACCTCTTCTTCCTGTAACTGTAAGCATACTGTTTATTTTCTTATCACCTGTGGCCCTAGCAACATTTTGAGCCTAAAATGGCGGGCGCACAGATTCCATGCCTGCTTCAAGTCCAGAGTTGGTTAGTTGTCAGCTTCAACACTAGAGGGAACCAGAAGGCTGAAGTCTGTCCCAAATGTGCAGATGATGTGTTCTGGTGGATTGGATGAGTGCCTAAAGAGGGTAGTCCATCTTCACAGGTCTCCACCTGGGGCAAGGGTGAGCCTAGGTGCCTAGTCCTCATTCACTAGCCTGTAATGAAGTGCTGGAGGATTCTGCCCAACACAGAGGCTCATTGTGAAGTGATTCACCTTATGCTTTTCTAACATAGACATCTACTATGCTTGTCAACTTTCTGTCATTGTGATAAAACACCTGACAGAAACAACTTTTAAAAAAATGAAAGTTGATTTTGACTTGTAGTTTCAGAAGTTTCAGTCCATGGTCACTTGGCTCCATTCCTCTTAGGCCTGGCCAAGGAAGAAGCATTATGGCAAACAGATGTATAGTAGAAAGCCTCTCTCTGCACAGCAGCTAGGAAGCATAGAAAGAGAAAAAGAAACAGTGAGGAAAGGGCCAATGACAAACTATAGTCACCATGCCTCAATGACCCACTCCCTCCAACCTTCTAAGTTTCCATACTTCCAAATAACGTAATCAAATTATGAGTTCATCAATGAGTTAAAACACAGATGAAGTTAGAGCCCTTACTATCAGATCACCTTCCAAAAGTCCCACCTCTGAACAGATGAGACAATTGAGAGAACTTTTAGATCTGAATCATAGCCCCTAGCTCCCTTTTTCCTCCAAGATAACAATGACTCTCCCTGTTGTGTCCTGCTTTTAGGGGATGGATGAGGAGGGCAGTTGTGTGACCATCAACACTGTGACAGGAGGTCACACCTAAAAATCCAACAACCCACAGGAGGCCAGTGCAGCACAGAAGCAAGACCAAGGGCCCCACTGCTGTGATGAACTTGTGGCCTGTGACCACTGAAGTCAGAGGCAAATGATGTTGCCCACAATATGAGCTTGTGGAACTGGCCCAGTGGGGTGGGTTAAGATCTCTGTAGGAGACATTGGTTTGGGGACAGATGTCAGAGCATCCTCCCTGATTTTATGTTTCACCAACATGGCATTGTGTTGCAAGACAATATCTTTTGCCCAGTTCTATTTTGGAGAAGATGATGTCTTTCTCTGAGCTGCACTGTCTGAGACTGAGGGAGGAATGGTGAAAATGCTTCTTTGACTACCAAGCTAATGCAGGTCCAAAGACTCTTATCCATCAGCACTGGGCTGGAGGCTCAGTGTTTCACCATGGAGAAGCAAGAAGGTTCTAAGCCTAAAGCCTTAATTCCCTTTCCTTCTTGTCATTTGCCTATCATGATTTGGGCTTTTCCTGACTCACCAACTCTTAAATTTAAGCATGCACCGTAACACTGTAACACTTCACCATCAAATGGAAGTGGTAATGATGTGATTGGGCACAAGGAAGCCCTGAAGGCGAAAGTAAATCACATGAACAAATGGCCCAGAAACCCATGGTCCCGACTCTTGGTGCATGACTTTTCTCTCTAGCTTCCAATCACGGGCTCATGGAGAAGTCCTTATAATTAATTGAAAGAGGAAAACAGAAAGATTCGGGTCTGGTTTACAGATATTTCTGCACAATATATTGGCATCTGTAATTTGACAACTGTAGCACTATAATCTCTCTCTGAGACGTCCCTGAAAGGTAGGGATGAAAAAATATATTTCTCACTGGTAGAACTTTGAGTACTACAACTAGTTTCTCATATTGTTTAGAAGGGGGAAAGCATCAGGAAAATGGATAACATATCAGTTCTTGGCCTGGCCAGTAGTTTGAATGAGAAGTCAGGGATTTGAAAGAAACATGACTAGATATTGGTGAAAAGGAAATTTGTGAAGTAAGCTACATATCTCTCATGGGTACGAAACATGAAAATATATGTGCACTTTGGTGATGTTTACCAAGATATGAACACAACAGAGAAGGATTTTAATAATCAAATGCTATAATGGCTCATTCTGGGATAATAAACAGGCTCTTTCCCAAAAAAACCCTATCACTGCCCAGTGGGATCCTGAGCTAAGTGGCCATGTAGTGGCCATGGAGGTTACATGTGGGTACAACATCGATTTCCACTCACTGAGGTTAAACTGCCCATGGACTCTGTCAGAAATATCAGAAGCAGAGACTAACTTTGAGCCTCTGATATGGTAGCATCCCCTAGGATGACATGTCAAGTATATGGTGGCAAATTGATTATATTGGACTGCTTTGGTCATGGAAAGTATATCATTTATTCCTTCCTGAACACTTATTCAGTGTACTAATTTACTTTTTTTTCTGGTAATGTTTCTGTGGTAGCTACTATTCATGAATTTATATATATTATATATACCATTCATGGATTTGTCTTACCTACCACTTTAGTATTTCACACCGCACTGCTTCTGATCAAGGAATGAACTCCACAGCAAGCGAGTGTGGTAATGGCCCGTGTTCATGGAAATCGCTGGTCTTACCACGCTATTTCTCCACATGCTGAAGCACCTGATACAGTGGGAGAAAGCCTTTTGAAGACTCAATTACCATGCCAGACAGGAGGCACATGGCTGGGACCCAGTTCTCCAGAAAGCTGTATATATTCTGATTCATGTCCAGTATTTTATACTCTTCTCCCATAGCCAGTACTTATAGATTCAGTATTTGAGGAATAAAAATGAGGGCAGGGCCAATCACAGTTGTCCATAGTGGCCCGTTTGGAAACTCTGCTTCCTGTTCTCATGCCTTATACTTTGCTTGCTTGGAGGCTTAGATCCAAAGGAGAAATATTTCTTAACCTCTAGTTTCATGGAATCACTGTTTTTTTGGAAGACAAAACAATAATCCCATTGAACTAGCAGTTAACAACTACCACTTTGGGTTCCTCAGCCTCTGTAACAATAGGCAAAGAAGGAAATTTCTGTGCTATTCAGTGTGATTGACTTTGATTACCTGGGAAAATTGAACTTTTATTATACAATGGGAGTGAGGAAGTAAATGACTGCAGTAGAGGCAATTCCTTAGGGTAGGACATATCTTAGGGTTACTGAGACCTGTGATCAGGGAAACTACAGCTGCCCAATTCAGGCTGGACAGCTAATGACCCTGACCCTTTGGAAATGAAGTTTTGAGTCACTCTACAAGGTAAAGGACAATGACTGGGTTATGTGTTTACTGAAGCCAGAGCATGCAGATGAATACTGGGAGGAGGGATTTATAAATATCAGCTGTGGTTATGAGACTGGCTACAGGAAAGACTGTGCTTACTATGAGTAATTTCTCCTTATTTTGGCAAGAATATGGGTATGTATCAAATATCATTGTTTTCCTTTCTTATTCCATTACATTTAATACAATACGCATTCAGTTTATATCACAGTATTTAGCATTAATTTTATGTTACAGTATTTAAGTTACAGGCTATTAATACAGATAACAAGGAATTTACTTATTTTTCTTGGGAGGGAGTTAGTATGTTTTCAGTTGCACTCATGATAATTGTATCAAAATGGATAAAATTATGGCCTTGCTACTTTCTTTATTTGTCATTAAGTATGGTTTAAAGACATGTACACAGGTGTCTTGTTGACAAGAGGTTGAACAGTTGTAGTTAATTTTATGTGCAAATTTGATTGGACTATGGAATGCCAAGACTCTTGATTTGCTTAAATATTAGTCTGAGTGTCCGTGAGGGTGTTATTGGTTGTGACTAACACTTGAATTGGTGAACTACATGCAATAGATTTCCCAACCCAGTGTTGAAGTGCCTCATCCACTCCATTGAGAGTCTAAATAAAACAAATAGGGTATGTAATGGAGAATATGATATCTCTCTCTCCGCCCCCCCCTTCCTTCTTTCTTTCCTTTCTTTCTTTCATCTCTCTTACTAGGCCTAATGGAAGCTCATAATCATTTTGTTTTGCATTTTCCTAATGGCTAGAGAATGTGAGCATTTTTTCATGTGTTTATTGTCTGAATTTATTTCTTCTTTTGAGCAATGTTTATTTAGATGATTTGGTTAATTTTTAACTGATTTTTTTTGTTGTTGTAAATTTTTTGAATTGTTTGTACCTTCTAGATACCAATCCTCTGTCAGATAAATAGCTGGCAAAGGTGTTTATTTCATTCTGAGGGTTGTACTTTCACTCTGTTGTTTCTTTGCTGTACAGATTTAAAATTCAGTGTAATTCAATTTGTCAATTTTTTTTTTATTTCTTGAACTTTTGGAGTCCTATCTAGGAAACTTACTTAGGAAATATTGCCTGTGCCAGTATTTTGAAGTGTTTCCCCAAGTTTTCTTCTAGTACTTTCAGAGTTTCAGATTTTCCATTAAGGTCTCTAATCCGTTCCTTAGTTTATTTTTTCCCTGGGTGAGAGAAGTGTAGTTTCAATCTTTTATATGTGGATATCCAGTTTTCTCAGCACGATCTCTGAAAGGATTGTTCTTTATCTGTTGTTTACTTTTGGAACATTTACTGAAAGTCACTTGGCTAAAGATTAGGGGATATATTTCTCTGTCTTCTATTTCACAGGTTTATGAGTCTGTTTTATGGTAATATCATGCTGTTTTGTCATTATTATTCTGTAGTATATCTTTAAATCAGATAATAGTTACTATATCCAGTTGGAATCTTCTGTGCTTCCATATGAATTTTAGGATTATTTTTCTAGTTTTGTGAAGAATGTCCCTGGTATTTTGATGGAGATCAGTATTTTGAATCTGTAGATCATGGAGAGTAGCATCAATATTTTAACAGTATTAATTCTCCCAATCCATGAACATGGGAGGTCTTTCCATCTTTTAATATCTCCTCTAATTTCTTTCATAATTTTCATTGCAGAGTTATTTCACATCCTTAGGGTGATTCCTAGGTATTTTCTTTTTTGTGAGTATTGGGAATGAAATTACTTTCCTGATTTCTTTCTCAGAAAGTTTACTATTCATTTTCTATACTAATTTTTGTATACTGCTAATTCACTGAATTTTTTGTCAGTTTTAACAAACTTTTGATAGATTTTAGGTTTTGGGATGTGTAGAATCATATGCAAACAGAGATAATTTATTTTCCTTTTTTATTTATATGCTTTCCTTTTTTTCTCTTATCTAATTGCTCTGGCTATAATTTCAAGTACTTTATAAATTAGAATGGTGAGAGTGAATACTCTTGTCTTTTTCCTGGTTATTGGAAATGCTTTCATTGTTTTCCTGTTCCAGTGTGATGTTGGCTGTTGGTTTATCATATATAGCCTTTATTATGTTGAGGTATATTCTTTCTGTACCTAATTTTTTCCCACGGCTTTCTTCTTTCTTTCTTCCTTAGAAGATAGTAAGTTTATAATTTTAACTGTAATTTCTTTAAGTACATAAGTATCCCTTCAATTCATGTCATTATAACCTCCATTAATTTTATTTGTACTATTATGTTTAAATTTCCTCATGATCTCTTACCAATAAAACCAGGTCATTTTGGGAAAAATAGGCCATATTTTATAATTTGTGTCTCCAGTAAAGTCCCCAACACCACTACCATCAAATCCCTAAGCCAGAGTTCTAGCAATGGTGTAGGCAACAATGGAGCACTTCCTTCTAAGAGACACCTAAGTCTAAGAGTTGGACTCTCAGTGAAGTTGAGGAGTAAACAAAGGTCCTCTCAGCTTGTCTCTGTTGGTGGGGAACTGTTACCTCAAGAGCCATATGGATCCTTGTATCCTCTGTAACCCATGACAAACATAGAACCACTACTCCATGCCTGATGTTTGGTAAAAGGAATAATTTCCCACCATGCAACTGCAGCTACTCTATCCCATTGGCTAAGAAACTGGAAGCAAAATGAGAATTACCAGAGTCCTGCTCCTTCTAAGAGGAAAGACCTCCTGATGGGAGTCTGGAGGAGTAAAGAGAACCAGGTTCAGGAAATGTTTTGTTCTTGACTGAAATAGTCTGGTTTGGAGTCTCTAGGTTGAGACCTAAGACAGTACAGAAGAAAAAAGCATTTTTGGTTCAAATACCTCAGACATCCATGCTTCCTGCCAAATTTCCTTAGATTTTCTTGAATACATCTCCATTCATTGGCTGTTTATACTTAGGTTCTTAGGGCCATTTTTGAAATCTTTAAATGTTTATATTTTAGTTTTAATAATCTTCACCAGTTTCATTGGGGATTGACAAAGCAGACCTCATGCTGTCATGAGAAAAAGGCCATTGTATAGTTTTTAAATAAAAGAATGCATGAAAAGTTTTTCTTCCTGATTGCTTTTTTATCCCTATATTTCACTGTTTCATATTAAGAATTCTTGTTCTTTGTAGACAGCAAGTAGACTCACTGTGAGGAATTTGACTGTAAACTGAGGTACAGTTTGAAAATATGAGCCCCTCCAAACATGCAAAATTATTAAATCAATATATAGCATAGTAGTTCGATTTTCACAAATGAATAATTCAATTTTAACAGAAGTTGGTTAGGGATAGAAAATGAGTGCTGTATTATACTATAACTTTTATTAGTAAGAAAATAATATAAGCTTGAATTTTGCTTATGTTAGTTAACTAAATGAATTTCCTTTGCTTTTTATCTCATAATAGTTTATATAAAAAAGCAATTTGTCTAAAAATAAATCGAGAGATTCTCAAATGGCTACAAATGTATCAACATTTAGGGTCTTTGCATGCTTATCTGTTTTTATTTTTATATTATTTCTGTGTCTAAATGTAGGGAACATTTTTGAACTTCATATCATATAGGTAGATGATTTTTTAATCTATCATGTCAATTTCT
>NW_004624763.1:12242291-12288347 GCF_000247695.1 Heterocephalus glaber
AATTGATAATTTGAAATAGGAAAAAAGGTCCAAAGACGAAGGAGAGAAGGGAGGGGAAGGGGAAAGGAAAAGAGGGAAAGGAAAAACTATGAGAAAAGAAAAAAAAAAAAGGAAATGAAATCTATTTAAATAGGGAAGGGTGGAGGGGCTGAAGAGTGCACAGGTAATGGGGAAAAAAAATAAGAACCAAGATATATTATGTACAGGTACAAACACCCAATGATAAATGTAAACGAATTGTATAACTAAAATGTACCAATAAAATGTACCAATAAAATTAATTAAAAAAAAAGAATCCTAGGAGGTCCTTCTTCCTGGTTTGTGCCATTCATCTTCTAGCCATATCCTACTGGAAGCAACGGAAGCAAGTGCTCTTTTGACTCTCAGGAGAACGCGCCTCCTACCCATGACAGCCCTGCTCCTGATCTCTCCTAACCCTAATATGTCCCAAATATAGCCACCTTCTAATACCATCACATCAGGGGACAGAGTTTCAATGCGTGACTTGGGCATGGGTGTGGGAGCCATTCAGTTCATCCTGGTCCACAGGGCCAATGATTAATTTTGTTACTTCTTACGTGGCTTATCTCTTTTCTCATGACTTTTCACCCAAATATGAACAATTTTATATTGAAAGGTGATATATACCTTTGTCACACTGATCCCTCCTAGCTTAAAAATTGCATCTTTGAGTCATGATTTTTAAAATCTATAAAAGCAAGCAAAACTGCTTTTTCTTAGGATGTGTCACTCTGCTGAGGATTAAGGGGTACTGCTGGCCTTAACCCCAACCCTTCTACATTTCAGTTAGTGTCGTGCTACAGAAGTCATTTCCCCCTCCCCAAATACATCACATCAGTATGCTCACAAGACCAGATTATTTTAACAAACTAGGAACCACACACACATCAGAGTTTGCCACTTTGTGTTTATTAAACACTCATTTGGTTGTTATATCCTGGGTCTTTTTTTAATTATGACGAAGTGCTTTAGCTCAATGACTGTGAGCCCAAAGACAATGATACCTTTCAGGGAGCAGGAGGCAGAGCTTCTATTCATCTTCCCTTCTATAAGATGCTTCTGAGCAATAATGAAACATACTCAGAAGGAGAACAATGCCAATGCCAATACCTGGGCCAATTCCATACTCAGATCCACCATATTTTAATCAGAAGTTTCAAAAAGAAATTGCTTTTTGTGTACTCTTACCAATTAAAGTTTTCTGTCTCAATTAAGTACTTTTATATTTGCACTTAAAGGCCACCTGTTCTAATTAGGAAATTATATCTGATTCCCAGACTTCTGAATACCATCATTTTGCAACCCAATTAGTATGAGCAACTCACATTGCTGCAAGGTCACTGTTCTCATTTCAGCCTGTCTGCTAAAGCAGCAAGAATAGTTCACACATCTTCAAGCAGAGTTACAATTAAAATGAATGCCACGAGTTTAACTTATTTGTGTCTTTTCTGTTATCCAACTCCCCCTCTCCCAAACCATTGTTTTCCCTGCAGTTGAACAGCATCAACATGAAGTCAAGCACTTCTTCGCTCCTTTAGACAACTTTTCCACATCCATCTGCTCAGCAGTTTGCAAACGTATGCCTAGAAAGTCACTGCCTGCTAGGCCGGGCTTAAAGGATCCAAAGGGCTTCTGCCTTCAGCAGCACCACCATTGTGGCTGAGTCCATCCCATCCTCTAGCCTCACAGACTGAGTATTTGCTTCCCGGCCAGCCAGACACTTCTTGTGGTTTCCTGTTTACTTCTCTTTGGGAAAACCTCAGGTGCCTCTTCTATTGAGCCAGTCTTAACCACAGGGAAAGTATACACTTTGGTTACTTGAGATACTTACTTACTTCTTAAAACCAGTGCACTAAGGAGCAAGATATCCAGAGACCAGAAAGAAGAGAACGAATTTGGGCAGCTACTCTTATATCTTGAAACACACAGCTTTGACTTTCTAGTACTGTACCAAGGCTGGTTAAAAATGTGATTCCTGTTTTTCTAAGATCATACCTTTCCAACGTCTCTGCATGCCTCCAAGTTGATACAGTTAGAGCAGAATAGTAGGGTGCTTGTGTTCAGTTGACCTTAGGCATTAACGCTCAAGGCTTCCACAGTAAGGATGGTGCTGGAAACGTGGCTGTGGGCTAAACAAAAGGGCACAGGCCCTGCACACAATTAGGAAAAAACATAGCCTCAGTCTCTCTCTCTGCACTCTTTTAATCTCTATGTGTCTAGCGCACTCTCTCTCCGCCTCTGCGTGGTGGGAATTTGCTTACATTATTATGGCACCCTTCAATCTGATGCTTGCAAGCAGGACAACCAGAAAACCAGGGGTGTAATTCAGCCTGAGCTGTGAGATCAGAGAACCAGGAGGTCCAATGGATGTTCGAGAGCAAGAGAAGATATCTTATCCCAGAAAGATAGAGATAAAAAGTGCCCTTCCTCTGGTTCTATTCAGTGAATAACACCAGTCCAGGCAGGTAAGGGTGGATCGTCTTTACTCATCTATTGAGTCAAATGTTGATCTCCTTTCTAAAACACTCTCACAAGCATGCCCAGAAAGATGTTCCATCAGCATGCTGGGTATCCCCTGGCCCAGTGAGGTTGACACAAAGTTAATCATCACATTTGCCTTTGGAAGAATGTTACTGAAGTACAAATGTTACTGCTAAACAATTCAGCATGTAAGTGCTACCGATTGATAGTGAAATGGATACTGGAGATTATGCTTTTTGAAATTGAATATTTCACAGACTCTATGAAGAGGTCTCTCTCTCTAGCAAGTCAAACAATAGATAATGTGCATTTTGAATAAGCTAAGAGCAAATGGACCTCTGGGAAAATGACAAGAAGGAAGAGACTAGCACAAAGGGACTTGGAACTCTGCTGGAACTCAGGGCTTTTGATGAACTATTAACTCAAGTGCTAGTTTGGATCTATGTGGTGTTCTTACGGCAACTTCTAGCCACATCGGAAAGGGTCTTTGAAAGTACAACTTCATTGAAAGTTAGGCATTATTTTCAGGTCATCCACAGTGTTGCTAGGACTTCTTGATCTTCCTGTCAGAATGCTAACCCTGCTATGTGTTAATCTGGCAACTTCAGACTTTATGCCAAGATTATTGCCTCAATAATTTTAGTGTTATTTGGCTCTCTGACTTAGAGTGTAAGACTTCTACTCTGTTTTCTCATCAAATTAGATCATGTGATTGTTCAGTTGAGCCATATTACTTAGTTACTCAAAAAGTACTGGACTTAATTTTATTGTTATGCTCTTATATCAAGAATTATTATAGAAATAGTCAAGTGGATAATCCTTATACAATTGTAAAATATCTCTATTACTAAAATTTTCCTTAGTATTTGGTAAAAGAAAAAAGCACTCTTTGAAAAATGCTTATGTTTTATTATTATTTGTAAAAAAGATCATTTTGACTTTCAGGAAATGCACTCCACTTTAAGGCCAAAGGATTCCTGTTTGATGAGGTCTTGTTCTGTGATAGTATATATATTGATTGCTGCATAAAAATTATCCCCATATGACCATTTTTTATCGCAATTCGGTTGCTTGACTGGATGATTCTTCTAGTGCCTAGGGCAATGAAACTCATGTTCAGTTAGGACTAAGCTGGGCTAAAATAACCACTGAGACTTCTTTCACATGTTTGGTGTTTTCTCTCCTTCCTACCTAGGACAGAAATCTTACCAGCAAGGTGAATTATTGGGGTTATTGAACAGTGACTGTCTTCCAAGAACAAGGTAGAGGAGCCACACCTCTACAGCCTGTGCTGGGAAATGAAACAGCCTTTAGCTGTTCTCCAATGATCAAAGCAGGATATTAAGCTACCTCAAAAATCAAGATAAAAAGAAGTGAACTCTCTCATTCTTGATGGATGGCACAACATGCACTTACAGAGAGGGGAACTGGATGGTCATCATTGTTGGAAGCACTGGAAATGGTCTTCTTAGATTTCTTCTTTCCAGTTCTTCTTTTTCTCCCTTTTCTTTCTCTTTCTTGTGTCCTTCCTTCATTACTTTTTTTGCTGATATCTACTATATAACAGTATTAGATAGTGCTCAACTTCAAAGTCCTTAAATTTGTAGAAGTTTTAATTAGTGAAGGAAAGAGGAAATAAAATGATGACTTAAACATTCATTTATTCCTTTTTGTATTTATTAAGTTTATTGGTGTATTTTAGGTATACAGTATAATGACATTCATCATTGGAAATTTGTGCCTTTACATAATATATCTTGGTTCTTATTTTTTTCCCCCTTCCCCTGCCCTCCCTTCAACCCCTGCACCCTTCTCTATTTTCAAAGACTTTGTTTCTGTTTTTTCCTTTTCTCATATTTATACCTCTCCCTTCTTTCCTTTCCCCATTTCTTCTTTTTTTTTTTTTCTTTTGGTACCAGGGATCAAACTCAGGACCTTGTGCTTGCAAGACAGGTGGTGGCACCACTGAGCTAAATCCCTGACCCACTCCCCATTTATTCTTAATTGCTAAAAGTTTTGAGATAAACATAAAAAGTGCAGTCTTTAGATGTACAGTGGACCCTTGACTTACGAACTCAATTTGTTCTTGAACTCTGGTTGTTAACTCAAGTTGGTCAAGTTCCTCTACACAGCCTACAAAGTCTCTCTCCTGTAAATTTTAGGCCACACTTTCTTCCAGGCAGATCTCAGTGTCTTTAGAGTGTCACTGGCTCAGGATTTCTCAACTTCACACAGGAAAGGATGTTGTAATGTTCCTTCCAGAAATTTTAAAGGGTTAAAACTGTATGTGAGACCATCTGGAACCACCAGTGGCCAGTATTTGGGACATAAGTCAAGATTTTGGTTGTAAGTTAAAACTAAAATTCCTGTAGTAACCCAAGCTGTTCATATATCAGACCAGTCCTAACTTGAGGGTCCACGGTACAGCTTATCAAGATCTCCATTCAAGACTTCTTGGCATTTAGTTAGTATTTGGTAAATATGTGTTAAATGAAAAAATAAAGTTGAGCAAGAAATGAATAAATTATAAATAAATAACTAAAACACAGGCACACCTCTTAGTTAAGTTCTAATTACAGTTTGAGTTATATAGCAAAAACAAATAATTCTTACTTGTATAGTACTCTTAAGTTTAACTTGTATCAGTGCAATTAACATAATACTTCATTAAAATTGCTATTAAAGGGCTGGGGATTTAGCTCAGTGGTGCTGCCACCTGCCTTGCAAGTGCAAGGTCCCAAGTTTCATCCTCGGTAACAACAACAAATAATTACTATTAAAATTGAAGATCAAATATTTGCATAATACCTACATATCTCACAAAATCCTTTCCACGTAAAGTGCATTTAGATAATTGCTAAAATATCCCATGCAAGTAACTCCCTTTCATTTTACCTTGTATTTTCTCGTAGACTCTCTAATTGAAATATCCTTAATCACTAATTTCTCTAGTTTAACTTTTTCCAACTCACATTTAAAGTTCAGAAGAGTAGAACTTTTGTACATTCTAGCTCTCGGGCTGTCAGTTTTTCAATTTTAAATAAATTATAATTGAATGAATAAATTACTGTGAAACATACTGTAAAATTCTCTATGAATTATAAATGGTTTAGTAATTTTTAAATTAGCAACAATGACAAACTCTTATGTATGCTTTATTGTCTTACTACCAGAAAACTTTATGTTACTTTTCAAAACTAATTCTGTCAAGGCTTTTGCTGTCTTGAAAACCTTCTGTTGTTATAGAGTAAGACTGGCAGATGCAGGGATAAACTTTGAATCCCTTTATGGATACTTTTATTTATATATAAATATTTTATTTTGTCAAAGTCTCACCTTGATATCTGACTGAATAGAGTAGGTACATTTTTTTGCTTTAAATGTAGAATTAATATTTAATGTTCCCAAGCAATATTTCTTCACAATAAACATTCATGCTCAAACTCTTTTCATTCCTCTTAAAACACCGCATCTATGGTTTACAATTCTGTTTTCACAATGCAAAGTTTTCAACATTTTTTTTTCCCAGACATCTTTGTTGTTGTTGTTGTTGTTGTTGTTTTAGCAGAAAACTTTGATCCTGATACTCTCAGAACTCATAGTACCTCATTGGGTGTCAAATCTTGTGCTTAGCTCCACTCTAATATCTTTGATTAGTTTTAAAAACAGCTTTATAATGTCATGGCCACATTTATTTAGAATTTTTGAGCACTTTGTGGATTTTTTGAGTTTTCAGACATTTTCTTAGCTCACAATAATATAATTAACTACTTCCCATGTTGTTCTCTTGCAACCTTTGAATGTTAAAAAAATCAGAGGAAGTTTTTAGTAATATGATGAGTGCATCCTTGTTCTGCTTGAGTCAGCTCTGAGAGCTTGGGGGTTTTGTGCAAGTTAGGAAGGCCAGCCAAGGGTCTGGAGAAATTGCCAAGTTTATTTTATTATCATAGATTTAATCATTTTGACTATTATATTAAGATTTCTTCTTTAATAATTAATTCCAAATTCTCTTTTTTTCCCAATTCACCAATAAAATTTTTTCAAATTACTCTGTGCTATTCATTTTATGTCTTTGAACTAATTATGATTCCTCTGTAGAATATTTTACAGTGAAATAATTTGTAATAGCTGCCAATAGTAGTCATTTTCATTGACAATCAACTTCTTGCATTACTTCCTATGATGCCACATAAATGTAGAGTTTATTTCTTTTTTTGTATTGTTTCATAGAATATCATTGATTGTGTTGTGATATGGCTCCAGGACCATCTTGTGATTTTCCTGTAGCAGGATTTTAATTTTGAGACTGTGGTTCAGTACGTAGCCCAGGCTGTATTCCATCTCGAGATGCCACTGCCTCAGGTTCCCAAGTGTTGGAATTACAAGGGTAAATCACCATGCCAGCTTTAGAATGGGATTTTACTGAGGTGTTTTTTTCTTTTTCTTTTCTTTTTTTTTTTTTTTGATAACTTTAGATACTGACTATGGAAAAGCAGAAATTCATTTGACATCCATTTGTTGTAGAGATAAGTGACAGATTTCTAGAATAAAAAGAATTTAAAACTGGGGAACCCATACATCCTTCAGTCCATTTTTGTCCTCCTTACAAGCATTGTGTAAAATAAATTCAAGTCTTCTAGTAAATATACTCATTCACTGGCAAGAAAAGGCCAGGTAGTATTCACTTAATAAAACAGTATCAACTACAGCAACCTTAAAAGCTGGACAGATTACAGGGTCCATTGGATCAAACAGAGATAAGTTGTTGGAACTTGAGTGATTTGTTGAGATTCTTTGTTTATGACGATCCCCTCATGAGCTTAAAAGTCAGGGTAGAGAGTGGGAACTTTAACATCCTCTCTCATTTCTTTCTAACTTCCTACTAAGAATTATCAAATTAAGCAACTATTTTCACTCATTTCTCTGAAAAAAGATATTCATTGAGGCTTAGTGGGAGAAGCTGTACATTAGCACAGCTACTGTTCCCTCTGGCAGCCAAGGCATGTGCCCTATGTCTGCAGAAGGCCTGGCTAGTGGTAGTGATGGGTGTGATACTCCTTAGACCGCTATGCTGGCAGTTTCCTACTTTTCTTACTTGCTTTTGGCAACCTAGGAAGTCAAATGTGTTCTCCTAACATCATTTGATCAAACAGCTTGAACATTTTCACAACTGCAGATTGCATTATTTTAATAATTTTTTTTCCTGAATCACAGTATCAGGAATGGCTTGCAATGATGCATCTATTTTGAGATGTGTACGTGTATCTAAGTCTTCACTTCTTTATTGCTAGGGTTCAACAACAAAATTGAGTGCTCTCTCCCCCTTCATTAACTATGGTTTCTATTGTTTAGTGCATTACACTGGTAAAATGTAGCTCTTATTTTTATCCATTAGTCTTTCTATCTCCTCTAGATTCCTATTATGCCTCAGCTGCAGGTAATGCTGACTGGGTTTTCAAAAGATAAGCAGATTACACAATAGCCCCTGGTGGAAACAGGCAACCCATGCTGTCCCACTAAATTTTAACTACCAAGGAGAATTTTAAAATGCATGAGGAGCTGAAAATACAGCTTCTGTACAATACAGGACTTCATCCATCTATCCTAACAAAACAAAAAGAACAAAAAGAAATGAATCACAAAGCCTTCAATATATAGATCTTCATGCCAGTCATCTTAAATTTATTTGAATTAGCATACTGTGTGGAAATTTTGAACAGCAAATAATAATTTATAGAAAATGCCTATGAAATACATTTAAATATTTTAATATAGACTCTTATTGATAAATTATTTATTTTTCATAATTAAACCTATGCTTGGCACATACCAATTTCTTGTTGTGTTTAATAAATTAATGAAAAAAGTGACTGACCTTATGAATTCAAGAACTGAAGATTATCAGGAGATGTCTATAATTTCTTACCACTGAACAAGAACATTCTTTGTGTTCTTAATTTCCCATACATGCATAATATGCTTATCACAATAATTCCTTTGGCTGTATCATACTAAGAGTAGATCGAATTCTGGCTCAATGTGTTACAGACAAGAAGTGGCTTTGAGTCTCCACAATCCACTATTTACTGGGTGATATATAACTTGGCAAAGCTGGGAACATGAAACAATTTGAAGTGATCAGGGAAATATAATCAAGAATAACATACTAAAATCACAGGCATTATCACTATGATATTAAAAGGCTTAAAATTATTTAACACATTTAATAACATCAGCAATGATTAAATGGTGTAAATAATGGCTTAGCATAAAAAAGATTTTCTATGTGAAAGTATATAATAAATATGCTAATTTGAAAAAATTCATTCATATTAAATAAAAAAAATTATCATTAAACCTTTGCCATTTTTTTAACCTTGGTAAGTAGGAGGCATGATTAATCAAATCATCAAAAGATAATTTTGAAAGAAATGTATTATTATTTAAGGCTTTAACGAAGCTACCAAAATGTAGAAATAATGCTTTCTTGTTTTAATTTTGTTTGCAATTGCTATGTTTTGCTTTATTCTTAGTAGATTGTCAAATTTATGAGAAATGGCTGTATCTTTTCTGTATCAGGGTATCTAATTTCTGGTTTGGTTTATAATCTATGCCTCGAACATCGTCATTACTTCAGTATCCATTGTGCAATGGGCCGAAAGCATGTTTCCAATTTCTCATGTTGAAACCCTAACCCGCAAGGTGAAGGCATTAGGAGGTGGAAGATTTGGCAGATAATTAAATTTCCGGCGGAGTCTTCGTGATGGGACTAGAGTGCTTACAAAAGGGACCCTAGAGAGCTTTCTCTCTTTCTACGGGCTCATGAGCTTTTGCAAGTCGGGGGAGGAGACTCATCAGAACATAAAATGGCTGCCATCCTGACCTTTTGGACTTGCAGCCTTCACAGTTGTAAGAAATAAATGTCTACTAATTTATAAGCCATTCCCTCTACAGCACCCTGTTGTATTGACACACAGCAAATAGTTCCGACCCCCCCCCCCCCCCCCGCATTGCTACACCAGGTTGTTGACTTGGACAAAATATACTGGAGTGATTGCAATTTGATTGATTCTAAACATTTCATTTTCTTTCTATTGGCTTTCCTTTATCCATTGTGACTTCAAGCCTCCACCACTCCTCTCCTGATAAAATGTCACCATACTGCTCCCTTAAACACTGCTTTGAAAAGAAAGCACATTGTGAATGCACTGAAATTTTTAAAAACAAGGAATCATATATTGGAAGGTTATCACTGTTTGAATTCATCAATCCACCTTGGCTTTTTAGAAGACCGCCATTGTAGACTCTGTAAAACTTTATCTGGAACTATGTGGTTTACTCTGTGACCAAGCTGTCTTTATATAAATAGGGAGTCAAAAAAACCCGGTTGTACCTACGTGAATTCTTTGATAATTTTGTATTGTTAATACACACTTAAGAGTAAAGTAAATCATAAAAATTGTTTCATGATGGTATTACCTTATTTTTCCAGGTAGTATTTAAAATTTTGCACTATCTCATCTTAGCTGTGTTTTGCTATTCTTTGTACAGAAAAGTAGATGTTTAAATACTCACAAGTGTTAAAGAAGGTTAACTTATCTACTCTATTAGTTTAAGTTATTTAGTTGAAGATTGGTATTGATCATCCTGGGATTTGCTTGAGTTGCTATCCCTTGAGAGCAGAAAAAATTATTTTCAAATTATATTAGGGTCATGTAACACAGAGACGATCAAAGCATGTTGAGTAGAAAATTATGGTTTTGTGTACAACATTTATGGAAGTTCTACAACAACCGGTAATCAAAGACCATTCACCCAGATCTTAATTCAAATAGATTCTTGTCAGGCCCTATTTCAGAGTGAAAAATATCCCTATGTGAATAAAAATAGAAGCCCATAAAAAATCTCTGTGACATCTGTAAAAAAGAGAATAAAAACCATCTTTTAAAATATCAAAAGTATAAATGTAAAATACAAAACTGAGGCAAAAAAATTGAAGGCAAAAAATGAGAGTATATTATTATAGGGAAGAAACAATTCTGAGGGATATTTAATAAAATATCCTGAAGTGACTGAAGGTAAAGCAGCCCACTTGGCACATGGTGAACATCTGCATTACCTGCATTTAGACCACTCTGTTCAGGCAAATTATCTCTTCTAACCTTTCTCGGCTTTTGATGTTTTCTTTATCTTCGGTTTCCTGCTGCTTTTGCTCCTTTTAACCTAATGTGGTTGTCTGAGTCTTTGATATTTTCAAAACATTACTTGTAGAAAGGCCTTCTTTGTGTAAAATATGATTCCAAAAATCAAAATTTGAAAAAGAAACGCCAGATGTTTAAAATCCATTAGCTGAATACATCCTAGGGCAAGATCTCAGCAAGAGCTGATGAATGGAACTCTCCCATTCTCTGGTATCATTTAGGACATTTGAAATGAACGTAACTCAGCATGAGAACACTGCAAAGGGCCACACATAAGCCTGGAAGCCTCAAGGAGAAGTTCTGCAAGAGATGTCACAGGAGCTGAGAAATGATAAAATAATACATATGGAAAGTAGTGTAATTAAAATATGCCATGATTAATACAATAGAACCTACATGTCCTAAGTAAGTCTTATATTTAAGAAATTAAAAGTAGGTCATAATTTCTCTCCATAAACATCCCCATTTCCTCCCCAACTATTTAACCAAAACAGGACACACCTACACATCTTATCTTTCTTTTCTCTTCCACATTCCACTATCTGGGCAATGCTAGAGAAAGCATTTTCTATTGGCTCTGCAAACATTATCTCTCATTGTACCATTTCCATCATTTTCACTGATATCTGCTCAAAATGATGATTTCCACCCTGCCTACTGTTACAGTAATTTCTTCTGTGCAGTCTGACTCTGTTCCTCAAATTCAGTCCCCTTTCTACTAATCATGCAGCTATGATATCTTTAAAGAATAAATCAAAACATACCACTCCTCTGTCATCACATTTTGAAAAATCCAACTTCTTCACTAAGCCTTTAAGGCTCTACAAGAAGTCTGCCCTCCACAGTGGCCTAGCCTTTGTCAGCAGTACTCCAGGCATGCTTACCACCTGTCCCTTATGCACAGCAAAATGTATCTTCAGTAGGTGTTTACTCTTTCTGCCTTAGCCATCAGAGAATCTGCACAAGACTGTGTCTTTGTTTTCATTCAAGTATCCACTAGGATGTCAGTGCTTACTGTTTAGAGCATTTGCGTTATCACACTGAAGGAGCCTCCAGAGTCTGAGAGGGCAACTAAGCAGTTACTAATTTCCTACAGTTGTAAAGCTCCTTTCTTCCATTCCTTTGCTTCCTGATTTCGAGGGATGGACACACAACTTCATCCATTTGACAAGACCCACAGCTGTATACGTTTTCTTATTTTATTTTGTGTTGATGTAATGGAACACCAGGCTGGATAATATCTAATGTATATAAGAGTATCTGCTCACAGTTCTAGAGTCCGGGCAGTCTGTTGCCTGGATCCTGGCATGTCTGGTGGCTGGTGAGGCCTTGGACTTCATGCAGGATGGCACTTTTTGTGCTGTGTTCCCTGGAGGGAAGAAGGCTGGAGCCTTAGATGGAAGAGGCCGGACCAGTCACAGAGAGCAGTGGGTGCAGGACTCATCCTCCTAACCTGTCACCAGTCGCACCCATGGGCTTGTTAACTCTTAAACATCTCACTTATTAACATCAGTACAAGGTGATTCAATTTAATTTGGAAGTTCTGGAAAGAAAATCTTCTAACAATACCATACATCAAACTGTGCTTTTCTCTATCTAAAATGAAATATAAGCAAAACAAGAAGTACTACGTGGAGACTTTGGAGTGTTTAAAAGCAAGTGTTGACCTGTTTAATGTTTTTTAATGGTCATTTTAAAATTGGGTGGAGAATGAAAGAGAGAGGGTAGTATTACAGGTCAGGTAACTGGTTCAGAGGCTTTTCCATAACAGAGGCAGAGATACTGAAGGCTTGGATGGTGATAACCCAAGAGGAGTGCAAAGGTAAACTGATACTGGGTATGTCTGGAAGTTTAACACTAGAACATGTTGAAGAATAAGTGAGGTGTTACACAGCCTGTGCCTTAGAATATTTTAAAATTATTTATATTTCACTGATCTTTTGCTCATTATCTCTTGGTTTGATATGTGAAATGAGGGTTAAGGTGAAATTTAGTCTCTGGCTTTCTTTATATTCCATTCTTTGTGAAATTTGGTGCTCTAACAGAAATTCTAATTTACTAGTTCCAGGTAATGTTCTGTATCATTATAAGGACAAATTTTTGAGGCAGCAGAGAAAGATATTTGGCACTTATTTTCCAATATTATGCAAGGATTGGGAAGAAATTCAAAAGAAAGATATTTATGTATAATGTTATTTAGGGATAAGGACCAATTCCACTAGGTAAGTGAGGGACTTGTGCTATTGGATGAATCTTTTCTCTTCATCAGATTTCTTTCCTCTTCCACCACATAGGTTGGTTTCCACTGAAGAGGACAGGAAAGAGATGCTGTAGACCGAAGGGAGGAAGAACAGAACTTATACTGTAAGGTAAGGAAAGCTGGAGACCTGGCTGCACAGTTATTTACGCCGTCCTTTCCTTGAATAGCAAACAGTTGGTCTAGGTCTCCAAGGCAGGTATATGCCTTTTAGACTTTTGAGTATTAAAAACTATCTTTAAAATATTTATTTCCTTTTGTGTTTTTAACTACGTCATTCTTTCTGATGATATGATAGAAAAATGTAGCAGTGCATTCCAGAACATTGAAAAGCTGGAGACATCCCAAATTTAGCCACCTATCAGTGCTGCAGAAAACAACTTATATTAACTTCACAGAGAATAGTCATGACATCATTTTAGAAAGCCAATTTGTAGATTATGCAGATTATTTGACAGTAACATAATTTGATATTAAAAACTATCAGGAGAAAAAGATAGTTTCAATCTTAAAAGCAAAGAGAAAAGGGAATTTTTACTCTTAAAATCCTTGGTGCTATGTGAGTAAAGGAAAGGTTTGAATTCTATCCCTCCATTTTCTGAGAACGAAACTCACTCCTCAGCCTCTCTCTCTTATGATTGCAACCCCCCTAAATTCACTCCAAACATAAAAATGACCACAAATTTGCATTTGGTCTATAGTAGTACCACAATGAACTTTATGATATTCTCAAGAGGAACTGCACCCAACATTAGGTGTCTCTTTGTGTTGAAATTTTTAATTCATTCTCACTTTTAATATCTCAACTTTTGTTTAGTGAAATGTTATTTCCTATTCATCTCTATTTTTTTCCATTGTTTCTTGACTGGCCAGTACATTTTAGCTCTATTATCTTTCTCCCACTCTAAAATTGAGAGTACATTTAGCTTCTTCTCCCAAACAGGTGCATTTTCCCCCACATTTGTTCTTAAAACGTTCCATCCTGTGCACACTATTTTATCTTTGCATGCACCATTCTCTCAGACTGAAAATATTCTTTCCCATACTTCTGTACCTTCCAAACTTACCTTTGCCCTAATAAAGTCCTTTACATTATGCACTCCTCTGGAAATACCATGGTCTTTATTCCACCAGTATACTTTGTGTTGGCTCACCTTACAGCCCTCATTTCTGTAGATTGGATAATAATTTGTTTATTTGTCCAAATCCCCTATTGAATTAAAGATGATTTTGTCTCTTAAGTCCACTGCATACAGCAGACATTCAAAGTGTTTTGAATGTTTACAAAAAATAAGCAAATTATTAAAAGTATAAATTAGTTTGTTTAAAAGAGTTGAAGAATAAAGCTCAAACATAAATGTTAGCAGTGTGCTGCCTTTTGGCTGTGTGTTGAATTGCAGTGGCAGCGCTAAGGGGAAAGAAAAGAAAACAAAGAAAAACTGGATGGTGGTGAGACACAATCTAAAGGTTGCTATGTGAAATTTGTTTGAAGTATTCATCTTCTGCGTCTACTCTGTAACTGTGTCTTTGACATGATCTCAGTGAGGAAAGCCACAAGGATCAGAAAACCATGTTTCCCTTTATTCTGACTGGGACTACACTAATAGTTTACAGTATGATGGAAAAAGGAATCAAATCATCCCTAAAATTCTGTCCTAATACACAAGTTCATTAAAAGCTAGCCAGGAATGCATTTCAACCTTTCAAAGAATTCTGTGATCAATCTAAAATAACAGGCATGCAAAGGGATTCTTTTACAAAGAACATTGTCATTATGGAGTTACTAGCCATAGATGCAGTGGGTCATCAAAAGTACAAACTTCCTTTCCCCCAACTCCCAGCTTTCATGAAGTGTGGAAGTTCAATTAATCTTACCTTGTAATTACTTTTGATTTTTTCTTCCTTGCTTATTTCTCATTCATCTCCGGAAGTGAATCACACAGGATGATAGAACTCACACTGTCTTTAAATTGCCATCCAGAGCTTAGTACTGGATTCAGTGTCACCTGTTCTTCATAAACGGAATCCTTCCCTACATTCCTGCCTTAATTCCACAAATATCTGGTGATGACTAGTACTATACATGCAAACTGTTACAGTGAGCCATGGCTCACTAAAACCATTTTGGGTAGAAGTTGTAGAAAACTCAAATAGCTTTTAAAAATATGTCAAATCCATAATAGCTTAGAGGAAATTTTGTTTCTCCAATTAGTTGTTTTATTGATGGATGGAATTTAGAGAACTATAGAGAACTAATCAGTTACAATGTAAGGAGACAATTTGAAGTTTTAGGAGAGCAACCTTAAAACTCAGATTCTAAATTCTAAGCAAAACCGAGAAGGGAGGGAAAAATAAACATTTTGAGAAGGATATTTGTCGAAGAATTTTAAAAATAATTTTATGAACTTACTTATACAAACAGAGGCACATTAATCATCCAAATTTTGAAAACAAAATAGTCATAATGTGTATATATATATAATCATTTAATATTTCTGTAATTTCACCTATTATACAGATGTGAAAATTTGAATAGCTGAGCAACAATTTCCTGTTTGAAATTATAATGAGAAACCATCAAGTAATGTCATGATATATTTGTTTTCTGTACTAGTAGTTACAAATTCTCCTAAATTCTCATCTTTTTTCTAATGACTTGGTTATTTATTACTTGGTAACTGACTTTTAATTACTTTTAAGTAGACACTAAATCAGGAGAAATCTAATTACCACTTGTAATGATGTCATCATTGATTTTTGGGTTCTTTATCCATGTGTTCTGGTCATGGAAAGTACAATTTTTTGGAAAAATACATGATTCAGCAATAAACTCAGATTCAAAGTGAGCTTTGACATTTATGTCTATTATGCCTTGAATAATCTTATGTCCTCAATTTCTTTTTCAACAAATGTGTGTAGTATCATTTGTCACTGAAACCACACCTAAAATTTATGAATTTATATGAAATTTTTATGAAATTACATGCTTAAGTACATTCTAAACTCTAAAGAACTATTTAAACCTATTTTAGCTGTATGCTAGCTAAGTGTTTTAATGCAGCAGGACTGCATACATTTTCTGCATTTTAACATTTCTGGCAAAAAACAGTAAGTCCACCTACCACAATTAACGTAGATGTTTGGTGGGAGCCTTAGAAATAGAGACCTGTATTTTACATTTCGAATATAAATATGTAAAATTGAATGAACACAGAATATTTAAATATGTTTGGACATGAGTATTTGAAAACCATTTAAAATTCATATGTCCTTTTATATTTGTGAATGTTGGAAATACTTCATTCAATACAATGACCACATATTTCTAGACTCACACATAAGCAGACAGAAACCTGGATTATGGAGTTTTGCTGGCACAATAACCACAAGGTGAAAGGGGCCATCAAGCCTGGGAAACAGATCTAGTCTAGTTCTTCATAGCTTTTATACGTAACTAGAGTTAAGGACTGTGTCCGTGGGTGTTTTGTTTTTGATGTTGCTTTACCTCTACGTATTAAAATCTTGATCTGTATGTTTTTAGCTGATATATTTAAGAGAAAAATTACAAATGCAACAGAATTACCTTTCACACGGTAAGGTTAAGTAGGACAGTTAGCTGGTTAGTGTGCCTGGTTCTGGAAGTTCCATGAAGATGGAAACTGCAAGATTCAGCTTTGAAATTAAATGGAGAATAGAAATGCGGTAAGCTTTTGTGTGTCATCCATAACACAGTTGTACTAGCTCACGTCCAACAATCCTTCTTTTCCTCCACATTCCAGCTATTTTTGACTGCTAACAATTCCTTGAAAACCTAGGGCTTTTGAAATTTTTCAGTATTCCCACTGATCATTCACCATTTCAACAGAACGTTGTCAAGTTTTCATTTTAATATTTCATCAATTTCATAAAAGGTCTTATTGGATTTGTAAAATATTTCTTACAGAGTTTTTCATAAAACTCCATATATATTTTATCCTTCTTCCTTCAATGTCTGTATTATAGTAGTTAACATTTAGAAGATAATAGATTAAAGTTTTCTGCAACAAATAATGCCATTAAAGAGACAACACTGAGTTTTCATCTGGACTTTATTTTATAATTTTTAAAACTCAAAATGCATGTTGTACCTAAATTGGAATTGTAAACTATGATACCTAATCTTTATGCCATTGCTAGGATTATAGAACCCATGTCAGTTTGAAACCATCCATCAGGTTTTTGGTTTTCTACTTTGTTTCATCAAAATTTATGTAATCGTAAACATTTTACCAAATATTCAAAAAGTAGGAATTTAATAAATTGGTCAAGCGATTTATCTTAATTTTACCTGGCTGGTGGAATATGAACTTATATAAGAATTTGTTATAATTCAGTTTATGTTCATTCTTTGGCCTATGAAATTCTTATTCAGAAGACCATTTGCTTCCACCATAACATTAGTAGCCTTTGCTGGGGCGTTTCACTTGTTTTCTGGATATTGATTTTTTTTCCCCTTTGAAAAATTCAATTTATGCCAAAAATTTAATGGTTTAAAATCAATGCATTAAGCAGCGCAGGTAAAGGCTCAACTTTATCATAATTTTAAGTATCTACTGAACATTTTTGTAGTAAAATAAAATCACTCCTGAAAAAATGAGCTAAAATTCTAAAGGGAAGTAGTGCAATGGAAAGCTGCAAAGAGAATAATAACATGACGATAAATTGTTCACAAGAAAAGACCTTAAGCAGTATGATGGAAACAATAACAGCTTCAGTTGCATAGTAAGTGGAAAAGCAAAGAGAAGGTCAAGAACACAACTCACCTTCTTTCTGGGCTGGTAGTAATTTCCCATTAGTTTCCCCCATACACATTGCCTTCAAAGTGTGATGGCAAGCCATACAGTCTGGAAAGGTCATCACTGTACTTTGATAAGACAGTTGATGGTCATTTGTGAGACACGGCAAACTTTCTGACCATATTCATCCTTTCATTTGGCAATTATTTATGTGCCTACTCTATACAGAGGGCACATATCTCCTCAGTGATATTTCTATATTGGAGTGATTGCTTTCAGTGTGTTACAGGCTTCCCCTTCCTTTAAATTTTTGTTTTGTTTTTTTTGTTTGTTTTTTTTAGTTTGAGACAGGTTCTTGCCAAATCACTAAATTACCCATCCTGGGCTAGAACTCAGGTTTCTCCTGACTCTGCCTCTCAGAGTTCTGAGATTATAGGCATGCACACCAAACACAGCTGTTTCTTTGTTTTATACTCAGTTGCTGTGTTGATAAAATGGCTTTCTGTCCAGAGGAAAGGATTCTCTGTTTTAACCACGTTGATCTGTCTGGAGGGACTTAAAACTGGACATTAAAAAGTTTTCCTTTTCAAAAGAGAGTTTGTTTTGTTTTGTATTTCCATGTCTGTGAAATGCTACAAGAGTAGTTGTCAAATTTTAGTTGCTTGCTAAACATGTTAGGAACGCAAATTTCCAAAACCCACCTCCAAAGATTTTTACATAGTAAGTCTAGAGGTGAATCCTATATGTGATTAAAAAAAAATCTATATTTTAAGAAATTTGATTTTAATTTTTATTATATGCTCTGTGTAGGTTTGGAGATATATTTCTGGATTTAAAAGTAGCTTCTTCCCATATGAAACTCGGAAAATGTTTATGTTGTGGCTATGTCTTGTCTGTTTATATTTATTTATAAAGTTTATTCTCTCTATTTACACACACACATGCACACATTCTTAAAAATTTCAAACAATTGTCCAAAAGAGAAGTGAACATAAATTCTTTTGATTGCATGAAATATACTGATGTGAGAGCTAGAAAAGAGGAAAAAGGAGAAAACTTTTTTTTTCTTTTTTTTGGGGTGGTGGTGCTGGGGACCGAACTCCAGGGCTTGTGAAGCAGGAGGCAGAACCACTGAGCTAAATCCCCAGCCCAAAAGGAGAAAACTTTTGCAGAGAATATCTCTAAGAGTTCTGATTTTAAGTTGGACAGTGGCATAAGTCCAAAGAAAGTTTTTGTTTGTTTTTTTTAACACTGAAGCTACAAAGTTGTGTCAAGCACAAAGGATTCGGAATGTCAGCACCCTGATTAACCCAGGTTGTCTGAATTGTAATCTCTTGGAAGTGACTTTTCCCTTTTCATTGAAGTTAGGCACTTCTTGCTGTATATAAAATGTTTCAGTTTTGGTGTGACCTGGCTAATGTTTTTCCTGTGGTCAAATACAGATTCAGGTCCACTGTAGGTATATTAGGAAACTCCAGTTTTTGTAAATATAGATATTTTTCTCAAATCATGCCCTCCACATCCACATATGATATTTCTTCCAACTACAGGATTTCTCATAGTTTTCCAGTCACTGAAAGGAATGATAATATTGCAGATAGGTAAGTTAATTAGATATCTTGTAGGCAGTTAGACAGGGTCAGCCCAGGAGGATCCAACATGGAGGACAGTGAAGGAGCCAATATGGAGGACAATCAAGACACATTCACTGAAGGCCAGAACTGTAAAAAGAGAGAAGAAACTACACACCCTTGTGCTTCCCCTGGGGATAAATAGCAATGATTGATATTCTAAATAGGTATCTATAACCTGGATGGGGAGTCAAAGTCTTAACCCAGCCTCTCAGGAAATATCCTTGACCCTCACTCTTACTGAAAAATCCTTGTATGCTTGGTAGGTGACTTGCTCCCCCATTTGACCTCATTTAATCAATATTACCTGGGTGACTGTACTTGTAATCTTACTGGTTGGTCATGATTTTGTCTCACCTTATGCCCACCTTGTAAGTTTCTTTTTTTTTTTTTGGTACCAGGGATTGAACTCAGGTCCTTGTGCTTGCGCAGCAGGCAGCGAAACCACTGAGCTAAATCCCCGGCCCCACCTTGTAAATTTTCATTGGGTCTTACAGTCTTGTCCCACTTTGTACCCGCCTCACCACATGGCTTTGCTGTATAAGAAAATTTTGAAAAGTTGCGTGGGTGGGCAACCCACTTTCCGGTCCCCCTTCTGTCTCTTTTAGGCAGAAGCTTTCTTTCTCTATATAAATTTTTCCTACTCTTACTCTCCGTTGTTCCTAGAATTCATTCTTTGATTTTAGAGAACACAAACTCGTGTTTCAGATGTCTAGTAGGTTTGGAAGTTACATCTTTTCCCCCTATATCAATAATATTAGGCTTAGATCTATGGATCAAACTACAGAGAGTTTATAATGTGAGGAATGTATACTTACTTGGGCAAAAATAAGTTAGTAAATCAGCATGTAGTTTTTCATTCTAATTAATGCATCTATCATCTTCCATAAGTTGTTGTAATTACTTATAACTTCTACCAACTTCAAGCTAACTTCTACCAACTTCTAGCTAACTTCTACCAACTTCAAGAGGAATTTATAGCAATTCCTATTCTCTTAAGAATAAGCTCAGATAAATGGGAGAAATTTAAAATGCATTCTTCAGAAAATATCCTGAAAGTTTACAATGTATACCTACCTATTTTTTTCTCTTTCGATTGCTTCTAAATTAATGAGAGCATTAACCAATATTTACATAAGGAGTTGGTAGGTTCAAACAAAGAAAATGCAAATTTATTGCAAATTCTGCTACTTCACCAATTTTTTAAAAAATTAGAGTGAAATTTATTTGGTGTTGATAATTTACTATATTTAATTCAATTTGAGTTACCCAAATTGCTCTTAAAAAAAAGAATGTCCTTTTCTAAGACATAATAATCCAGGATACAATTCAACTTGTTTCAATTTTTAAATCAGTTCTACTTCAGCAGTTCTCAATTTATCCTGAGAAAAAAGCAAGAATGGTTTTAAGTGAAGCATGAGTGGTTTAGGTTAGATAGGGAAAGGAAGACATTCCTGATACTGGACTCTAGAACCTCGGAATGTATTTCAGAGGGAAGTTTTGCAATCTCTCCTTGATTGAGGTCTTTAAAAATAGGACAAAATATGATAAAACGAAAAAGTGGAAACAAAGTCTTTGTAAATAGGGAAGGGTGGAGGAGTTGAAGGGAGGGCAGGGGAATGGGGAAAAAGTAAGAATCAAGATATATTATGTAAAGGTGTAAGTTCCCAATGATAAATGTAAATGTATTGTATACTTAAAATGTACCAGTAAAATAATTTAAGAAAAAAAATATATAATCTATGTCTTGATGTGAATATACTAGGACTTTTTTTTTTACTGAATAAAGATGTACTCTAATGGATTCCCCAAAGCTATAGAATTCTACCAGTTTTCTTTTTAATTTCATGATTTGCATTTAAGAAAAATAAATTCGCTCTATTCTCCCCTATGGTTGATTGTTTTCTTGTATAACTGAATTGAAATTATTGAGCTTGCTAGTTAACAGAACTTAAGCTGAAGATTTTTACTATTTGTGATAAATTCTCTTGAATACGTGATTTTCAAAAGAATAACTTAAATGTCACAATCACTAAATAGTTTTATAATTCATCAAATAAACTATATTTTTTTCTAAAATGCAGTTTCTGTAGAACAGATCTTGTGACCCTTTTGAACTGTAAATAGTGCAAATGATTTACATAATTCCACTTAATTAATAGTGTAATTAGAATTTTAATAACTTTTAAGCAAGCTTCATAGGGTGAACTTGATGAACTTTGGGATCTACCCAGGGGAAAGGTAGGACACACTCCTAGGTGTGTCTGGGTGAGTCACAGAGGTGTGGTCCTGGGTGCTGTATTTGGTCCCTGGCTTCTTCCTCTCCGGTACTGTTCCCCTGCTCTGCTTCTTGGCGGCCATGAACTGAGCAGCTTTGCTCTGCCCCGTCCTTCCGCCATGATGATTCTATCTTGGAGCCCACTGATCATGGACTCAATGAGCCAAGTCAATGTCACGCAGTGGGTCTAATACGGGAAAGCTGACTAATTCAGACCTGTAGTACAAGCATAGTCAAGGCATTACATCTGCTACAGTGGATCTGTTGAGAGGATTGTCCCCTTTCTGAGATTTAAGGGTTTATAATTCAAGTAGTGCTGGGAAAGATGATCTCTAAAGCCCATTAAGCTCCCTGTGCTCTGGTTATTTGAAAGAACCAGCAGAGTCAAGAGCTATATGGAAAGAATTGGAAATTTCTGATTTCTCTTTCCATTCCTTCATTGAATATATTACTTCATATTTGAAACTTAAAGGTATATGTGAAGTAGAAATTTTAAAAATAGAAATTGTTAATTTCCTATTAAGTTCACTATGTGAACATCATATACTTGAGTTTATGAAATTTAGAAACTAAGAGGGTTATGATTATTAATCAAATCATCAATTACTAACAATCTAACATCTTTCTTCTTTGTAAGCATGTTCAGATAGTCAGAATTTACCAGACTATTTAATGTGTATTATTTAATAACTAACTTAAATGTCTTATAGAGAATAATGAAATAATTAAGGTATGTAATGAGAGCCCAAAAACTGCATGCCATTTTGTATTAGGTCCTTATAGAAATATAGCAATGTTTCTTAAAATTTAAATAAATTATTTAAATGAAATGAATTTATTTAAATTAACCAAACATCTGTAGATTAATTCTACTTGGCTACACTGTCAACATTTAGGTCTGCAAGGAATGGAAGGTGCCCTGCATTTTCACATCTGCATTTCACCCTTTGTGCCTGTGCAGAGAGACATACCTATATCACTGTTCACAAGCAGTTATGGTGCTGCATGACTTCCTGCAACCTATAAAGTTCATCTTATATTTATTCATTAGCTTTCCAATTATGAACCATTATGTTTCAAAGTTGTTTATAAACTAGTCTTCATATTTCAGGAGAACATGTTTTAGGAAAGTAGCAATGCAGAAGGAGCTAAATCAACAAAGCGACTCACAAAAACTAATCATTTCAAAGTAGAGTATGATTGTCTCACTGGAATAGAAGACAAATATGCAGATGCATAAAAGGAAATGAAATGTGCCATTTGTAAGGAAAATGATAAGTTGATACCATGACATTAGTTCAGGTTATAGTCAATGATCAAGCGATCCTAAGAATGTTTAAAAGGGAAAAAGAGTCGTGAGGCAGCGTGGAAACTATTTCCCCTAAGCCTCCTTTCTTTAAAGGGAAGCCATGCATAGGCAGGTGTTTGCTGGGGCAAACCATGTGTGCAAGGGAGGGCATGATGTAATTGCAAGAGAAGGGTGACTGTGTTTTCATTGCAAATGATGTTACTTCCATGCTGTGTTTAATCTCCCATTGTTCTGTAAGTTTCCTTTTCAATATGTTGCCTTATTATCAGAAAGAAGAAAGAACTTCTTGTGAGTTGAGAGCATATCTATTTACTGAAATCAGAGACCCTGGCATATTTATGTTTTTATACTCTTGGTCTTCAAATGAAATAAACATTTATTAAAGTTGACCATAAAAGTGCACTATTTCAGTTTCAATAAAAATTAAGATGGGCCCTTAAACAAATCATTAATTCCCTTTCTGGTAGCTCACATGCCAGCCAGGGCAAGGGGGAAACAATTTTTGTTTTTTGGTTTTTTTTGGTTTTGGTGAAACTTTGGACAACTGAAGTTTTTGTGACATCTGGACAGCATGGTTAGATGTCATTTTGACAGTGAGGTTTCCCAGAAAACCTTCTCAGAAGAAAAAAGAAAAAGAAACATACAAAAAGTTATTCTCTTATCTACAGTACCATTTTAGATGTCAACAGTGAAACATTAATATTCAACTCAAGAAATAATAAACAGATGCCTCAACGACTTTTGAAAGAAGATAAGAGTCATTGAATGTGAGGCTTCATGTGAAATCTGTTAAACAGAATGTTACATGGTTTTTAAGAGTTGTAATAATTATTAGAACTTCATATATGTATCAATTTATACGATTTCACTATATAATTTTGATAAGACTCCCATCTCAGATATATGTTGCAAATATTTTCTCTGCATCTTGCCTTTTCTATTTTCTTATCATTGTCTTTTGATAAAAAGCATTTTTAAAATTTGGTAAAGACAAGTTAATAGTTTTATTTTATGACCTGTGCCTTTTCATTTTGTGTAAGATATCTTTGCCAATTTCCATGGTATAAAAGTTCAATCAGTTAAGATTGTTTGTTTCCACACAGATACTCAGGTGGTGAAAAGACTTTCCTTTACTGGTTAAATGTATTTGTACTTTTACAAAAAAATGATATATCTATACTGTGTGTAGTCTATTTCTGGGATTTCTTTTCTGTTCCATTACTTTATCTTCACACCAGTACTACAAAATATGATTATGATTATAGTACTTTCACAAGGTTGTATGAGCAGTCATAAACACACAAAGAGATTTTCAATGTTCACTTAATCAGAATAATATAAAATACAACCACAATAATATGTCACAAAACATCCATGAGATGAACTAAAGTTAAAGTATTAACAATACCAAGTGATGAAAAAGATGACTAGAAACTGGAATTGTACATCTGTGGGAGAATGGCATCAAATTGTTTATCCACTATGCAAAACTGCCAGTATCACTAAAATTAAAATAATTGTATTCTGATCTAACAATTCCAGTCATAAGTATTCAATGAAAAAATATGTCCACCGGCTGTATTGTTAATAACTTGTTCATTTTAACTTTCAGGATTGTAGCAAATGGTTTTAAAGAATTCCACTATACATTAACTAGAAATAAATAAATTTGGTGCATTTGTACAATAAAAAGAAATTAGAAGAAACAAACTACTAATAACTAGTTATACATGTAAATCATAGATGATCTCAAAAGAATTTCACTCAGCAGAGAGCTATACCAAAAAGTACAGACAGTAGTATCCTATTTTAATGAAGCTTAGGAACGTCTATATTATAGTCTCTGGAGAAAGATAAGGAAATAATATGAGGACAGTTTCTAGGGTTATTCCTATATTCTATATTTTGAATGGAGTTTTGGTTTCAAGAATGTATGCATTTGATGTTGCAGTATATATCTGAGATCTGTCCTTTTAATTTGTTATATCTCAAAAATATACATGCATATAGTGATTTTCAGTATAAATGGTTTTCCTTTATTTTTAAATATATAACCTTTCAAGGGATATTTTCAATACTTTGGGTGATGATTAGATGAACTCCTATTTTATAAATTTAAAAAAAACCTGAATTTCATAATATCTCAAATCATTACCTCTGTAGCACATTATGCAGGAATTGTTTCTTATCCATTGCAGCCACCACTGTACCACAGTGTATCTGGGGTTAACTTTCCATTCTACAATATCTGAGAGAATCTCTCTGATACAGCATGAAAACACAACAAAAACACAGGATCACAAGGCATACTGCCTTAGTTTAGAAGCTGACTAAATGCTTATTAGTTGAGATTCTGGGCCAATTACGTAGCTTTTCAAATCTCTGGTTTCTTTCCTTGTAAAAAAAGAAATACTCATTTTAACTTTATCATTTAATTGCCCTGAGTATAAAAGACATGTTACTGGTATGAAGCATTGGGTATCACAGAATAGCTAATCATGGACACCACTGCATGTCATAATAACAATAATTGTATTTGGAGAATGATTATACCATATATAAGTTATGTACTCACAAGTCAATGTTATTAATTACATAAGTAATATAATTATTACTATTATAGAGACAACTTTGCAAGGGGCATAATGAACTTCCTAGGGTGGTCACATTAAGACAAAACAAATGAATATTCCATGCAACATCAGGACACCTAACTCAGAGAACGATGAGAGAAGGTAGGGACTGTATAAGCAACTGTGTCTCTTTCTTATATGTGCCGTGAACATTAAAGTATAATTCTTTCACCTACAGAGAGGGTTGACAGTAGCTAGCAGGGAACACATATTATTCTGTCATTGTTACAGAAAGCAGCATTTTATTATCTTGATGATATACAGTAAGGCTGAAGTTAGACCACACAAAAAACACTGTATGAAACGCAGTGTGTGGATGGAAGAGGGCATAGAAGTAAATGCTTAAAATGGTGGGTTTATCTTTTCCACTTAGTTCACATACCTGGAGTCTAATTTATCATAGGAAACGGATAATAACATTTGTGGTCAAAATTGGAGTTTGTTTTAATTAACAGATTTTGTGTTTAGAATAGTTATGGCTTTGATGGAAACGTTGAGGCTATTGTATAGGTTTCCCATATTCATATTTCCCTGAACAATTTCTCTTACTATTAAAATCTCACCTTAGCATGGTGTTATTGATGAACCAGTACTGCAAGTTACTAAAGTTTATAGTTTAAAGTATACTTTTTTGTTGTGTAGTTGTGTGGGTTCTGGTGCATAATGTCATGAATGTACCATTTCAATGACATGTAAGACATTTTCACTGCAGTTACCCTTTGCTTCCCTTTTAAACCTCTAACTTGCCCTGTCAACCACTGCTCTTTACTATCTCTATCTCTTTTCCAGAAAGTTTTGCAGCTGAAATTATGGTAGCTACACTTTGCAGAATGGTTTCTTTCACTTAAAAACATACTGCTAAGACTCCTCTGGATTTTTTGTGATTTGGTTACTCATGTCTTATGATTGCTGAATATTATTCCATTGTATGAATGAATGACCATTTGTTCATCCAAATTATTATTATCTCCCCTTATTTTCAAGTTATATGGTTCCTGACCCCTAGTGAATCCCTGAAACAGAGATAGTGACAAATCTAATATAAATTAGACCTTTCTTCTTACATGTAAATACCGGTCTATGACAATATTTAATTTTTAAAATAGGCATAGGGAGAAAATAACAACAATGATTAACAATAAAGCAGAACAATCATAAAAATGTACTGTGATAATAGTTTTGCCAATGTATTATCGTTCTCTGTCAACACATCATATTGTACTCCACTCACCCTTCTAGGGAGGATGTGAGAAAATACACTGCCTACATAGAGGGATGAGTAAGGAGAGTGTTGTAGGTACTGTGAAGTAGCATTGGATTATTATGTAAAGATTGATGAACACAAGCACGATGATGCCACAATGCTTAATCTGATAAAGGAGCCAACTGGGTACTAAATGACTGCAGGGTAGGTAGCATGCACAGTGTGAACAGGCAGAACCAAAGGATGATCCAAGTATGAGATTTCTACTGCCACTCACAAGCGTGTGCAATTGAAGACACATATGTTGTTTATAGCTGGATTTTCAGGCCACTACTGACCACAGGCAACTTAAAATGTGAAAAGTAAAACCACAGATACAGGAGGACTGCTTTTTTTTGTTGGCTTCCAAGTTTTGGCAATTATAAATACTGCTGCCATTGGCATTCTGTATAAGGTTTTGTGTGGACATTAATTTCCAACTCATTTGTGTAGATACTTAGGAGTGTTATTTGTAGTATAGCAAGAAGTAGAGAGACAACACTTGGGATTCTATTAGGAAGCTAGGAGAATGGCCCCCAGAAAGAGTCTGTTGAGTCACCACCACGCAAGGATCTTACACAAACATCTGCAGGGGACTTGTGGCTGCCTGGGATCTCCCCAGAGTGTGACTGGGGATGCCATTGGCTCAAAGGCACGTGGGCCCTGCATCGACACTGTATGAGCACTACATGGACTGGATCCTAAAAGTATGTAGTCTCCTATAAGGTAGTGATTATCTTGCTTATATAACCGTCAGGACTCTTTTCTAAACTCCTTTCAAACCCCTAGGGAAAGAGCCCTTCTGAGTATATTACTCAGAACTCTCTCCCAGCTAGTAGAAGATTTACTTCTTTGCTTTTATATCTTTTCAATAAATCAGCTTGCATCCTATCCCTCTGTTCTTGCTTACATTCTTTATTACCGTGGGTCACTACCCTGGTGCTTCGGTAACAGTAGTTTTTATGGTTCTGCTATGGTTAACTTTTTATCAGTCATTACCAGACTGTTTAACAAGGAGACTGTACAATTTGGCATTCCCAAAAAGAATAAATGAGAGATCCTGTTGCTCCATATTCTAACCATCATTTGGTACTGTTATAGTAAGTTGTTCATTTTATGAGATGTGTCTCGGTAGTTCATTGTTTTTAATTTGCAATTGCTTTTCTAAAAACTTGTTTGCTTTTTTTCCCCCTGGGATTCCATTTGTTGATTCTTGCTATCTTTTCATATGCTTATTTGATATCCATGTATCTTCTTTGGAGAGTGTGTGTTCACATATTTGTGCATTTTAAAAGTGTATTTTTATTATTTTTTAGATTTTAAAAATTCTTTGTGTATGTTACCTAACAACTTTTTATCAGATATACTATTTACAAGTATTTCTTTTCAGTTTAGCTTGGCTGTTTTCATTGTTTTAATAGTGTCCATTGGATAGCAGTTTTTACTTATAATATCTGATTTATCAGTTTCTTTCTTTAATAAATCAGGCTGTTTGGTGGTTTATTATTGTTATTTTTCACATTTAAAATTTTTCTTTGACTTTTTAATTCATAATTGACAAATAAGTTATATAGTTATGGGGGACATTGTGATGTTTTGAAAGATGTAAATGTTGTGGAATGATTAAATAAAATGAATTAACATATCTATTTCCTCAGATACTTATCAGTTTTTGTAGTGAGAACATTTAAAACCTACTCTCAGCAATTTTGAAATATACAATACATTATTACTCATTGTAATTGCCATGCTTTGCAGTAGATCTCAAATTTTACTCCTTCTAATTGCAAATTTATAGCTTGTGATCATCTCTGCATTCTACACCTCTCCCCTCCCCGCCAGCCTCCAGTAATCAAGATTCGAATCTTGACTTCTGTAAGTCTGAGTTTTAAATTGCACATATATAAGGGAGGTCAGGTGGGTTTTGCATTTCTTTTAGCATTAAGTCTTCTGAGTTTGTCCATATTATGAAAAATGACATAATTTACTTGTTTAAAACTTGCATAATATTCATATATATGTATATACATATATATTACATTTTCTATATTTATATAACATTTTCCAAACCTATTCATGTGTTGATGAATCAAGAGACTGACTTCATATCTTGACTATTGAGAATAGTGCTTCAACAAACATGAGAGTGCAGATATTTCTTTGATGTATTGATTTAACCTAACTCTTTGTTTTCTTCTAGTACTTTTATGGTTTACCTTTATGTCTACAATCCATTTGTATTTAATTTTTGTAAAAAGCCTAACTTCTATATCTCAGTTCTGTTTTATTGTTGGTGGTATTCTTTCTGTATATGGATATCCAATTGATCTGTAACCATTTTCTGGAAAGACTGTCCTTTCTTCATTGAATTGCCTTTGCTCCTTAATTAAAGATCAATTGACTATATTGACTACATCTCTGAGTTCTTGATTGAGTTTCATCGACCTACTTCTCTTAATTAAACAAAACTATGTCATCTTGATTACTGTAGTTTTATACTAAGTCTTGAAATGTTCTGTTAGTCTGTTAAATTTGCTCTCTCTCTCTCTCTATATATATATAAAATTCTGAGACTTTCACATTTCCATATGATGATTAGAATAAGTTTGTTATCATCAAAACAACTTGCTAAGATTTTGCTGAGATTGTTCTGAAGCTATGTTATGTATGGAAGAATTAACACATAATGATGTTGAATTTACCTATCCATGAACATGGAATATTTGTATACTTATGTATATCTTCCTTGATGTCTTTCATCATAGTTTTATAGTTTTATTCATGTTGATAACATGCATACAGTATATTTTTAGGCTGATTTACTTCATTTTTAGAGTTCTTGTTAAATCAGTTTCATAAGAATCAGATCATGTGCAATATTGCATGTTTTAAATTTAAATAATGTCAAGTATATGGTACAGATAATGAAAGAAACTGGTGAAACTCAGAGAAGTAACATTAACACACATCCACAGATATTTTCTTCTTTCATCTCAGTATTATTCTGGTACAAAATTAACTTCCATGTTTTGAGACGGTGGACTCAGAATATCATTCAACCAGTGGAAACAATTAACATCATGGAACAGCATCATTTGATACTCCTCTGATTATATGTTATATGATGTTTTCCAGAGTTTCTTGCTGTATAAACCATAAGTACCATGCTTATTTACCATAAATAACATAAACATCATTTTCTTCATCCTCAAAATGATTCATCCTTTTAACTTTCTTTTAGAAATCAGCATCAGGGAGAAATCTGGTCCTATGTCTTTTCTTTTTGGTCTTCAGGATAGGGAATTTAGATTACAGAGCAGCTGCCAATCCTTTCTTTCATTAGGATGTGTGTAACTGAGATAAATTTTAGGAATTGAAGGTATGAGAGAGAATGTTAATAAGCATGAAAATTAATCAATTTTAGAAAGTTTAATTTTTTGTACGTTATTTTTCCAGAAGAGATACTATATTTCGTATCTTTACATGTCAATGGTATGGACTACTTTTTTAATGATACAAAAAGCTCTCTTCCATTGTTACAGTAATATTGCTAGATCATGTATAATGAATAAATTACTGGTTTTGTAATAAGGAAAATTTGTTCCTACCACCTTCTGAAAGCTGTGTAATCAGGCACTTTCCAGCTGTCTGAATCTAATATTGACAAATTTTTGTTATTTCATATGTGAAATAGATTTTATAACACTTTTCTTTTGTGTTTCAGTGATTTAATGTGATAAAACGGGGCTGAGTATGTATTAAGTATGACTATTGCTATAACTATTATCCATATTAAGTCTATCATTATCTGAGTGGAAAAATAAAATATATTTGTCTTCACTTCACCTCAGCTGAATAGTGGGAGAATCAAGTTAACTTTACAAAGTTATTCCCCAAAAGTTATCCTCCCAAGAGTTATTCCTTCTTTAAAAAGAAAAAGTTCAGTCAATACCAAAACTAGGCCAGGACAATAAGAATAGAACTGACAGATCTGAGAGAAAAATATTAAGTATAGGATCCCTATTAAACACATTTTGGTTACAGGAGTATAAGTGATTTTACATTTTGATAATACTAGCCTGCTATCTGAATAATAGAAGTAAATAATTATTTTGATCAGGTAAAGATCAGAATGAGAATATCTTTGGCCATCTTAAGAATCAGGTTGAATAAACTCTTATGAAATAGAAAAGTCAGTAGAAGATTTTTTCTCTGTAATATTTAAACTTTTATTAGAAACATAATTATCACATTCTATTAACATAGAAGTTAAAGGTTAGAATAACTGAGGCTTCCATTTCTTTTTATGGGCTGCATTTTTCATCAATAGCAAGCCGTTATGGTACATTGTACATTTTAACGTATCCGTGGATCCATATTAGAAAAATATAGGGAGATTTATAAAATGTCTTCTCTAGGTCCTGCATAAAACTTATTTAAATCATAATCTATGAGCATGGGCCCTAGGATTGAGGGCTTTCACATTTTTCAGTGCAATTTGGCTTCAGCAGCCAAGTTTAGAAGTAATGATCTAGTGGCAAGTTAACTGGCAAAAATACTAGTAGTTATGAAAATAACCAGGCAATTACCAGTTTTCTTTCATTATCTTAAGTGGAAGAAGTGGGAGTTTCACCGTAGAACTTTAATATTTGATTGCAAATTGAGTAAATGTGGAGTTTTGCATCTACAACTTCTAGAGTAGCTCTTTATATTCTTACTTCAAAGAGGATCTCTATTTTATGAGTTGGACTGGAGTTATGTAGTTATTGCCAGAGAAAAGTTTCAACAAATTTTTCATTTTTCAAGATTCCTTTCCTCCCCAATCTGCAACTGTCAAGGTTGTTTGGCTATACTAGCAAAAATGCAAGTGTACTCTCTAGTGGAAATAACTTTAAATTTCAGGCCTATGGCCCCCAGGAATGCTGAATTAGTTTACATTGATAGCACATATGACATTTCACTCAGAATCTGTTTTGGGAATGATAGTCAAATAATATTTTGTTGTCCACTATGCAAGAACCATAAGTCTTTATAGGAGATGAAATCATGAATATAATATTATATAATGATAGAGATATAGAGTCAATTGAAAATGGAAACAAATCATTAGTAAGCTTTAAAATTGTATTAGAAAAATATGAGAAATAATGGAATAAAAGAAAAAATTTCCCAAAAGTTTAAATGTCCTTGAATGTACTTTTATGAAAGCGAATCATTTTTGTGATTTGAATTACAAATGAAGTTTTGACAAAATTGGACTGATGGAGGCAATTACTATGATAGTCTCAAGGCTGATAATAATGCCTAATTTCACACTAAAGGGGCAAAGTACCAGGTGGTAAATGCAACATAAATTAGAATTTTGCACCTATATTCAAATATGTATAGATTGAAATGTAAGAAGATCTGTGCTGGACTCTCTTGAGTCCTATTATTTTTGTATTACTAACAGATGTCTTCAAGAACTTTAAAATATTTGAAAATCATTAAGAAATGAGTTGATAGAAATCCAGTATATTACAATCTATACAACACATTAAGACATTAATATTCACAAGACTAATATTAATGTAACTGCTGATGGAAGGAATCCAATAAATTGAAATGTAGTATACTGTAAGTCTGTGCCATTTCATCATGCATATTTGAGCCTATAAAAAGGTGCCCTAATTATACTTTTAACAAATTCATTTCAAATTTTAATTTTTTCAAAATTCGATGTCTAAACATGACTGTTCTTTTTTCAAACTGTTAAAATTTGCATTCAAAATTGTGAAAGTATGACGTATAACCAACATAAAAATTTAAAAGAATTTCCATAGAGGAGCGTGCTTGGTTAATTCCTATAAGCAGATTGCATATTGTTTCACAAAAAGCAATATTTAACAAAATATAAAAGTTTGGAGGGTAAAGAAACAACAATTGACACCTTACCTTACTGAAAAGGGACTTTTAAAATAAGAAAATGTGTTAGAAATTTACAGAGGTAAGCACAGGTTGGAAAGGCAGGGTAACACCTACCAGCAGCACATGGAAATGAAAGTAGAATGGTCATAAGGTTCCTCAGAACATCTGGTAATAAGTCTTCTTCAGGCTTCGTGACTATTTTTAAGCCCAAGCTTTGAACTCAAGGCAGGGATTTTTGTCCGTGTCTATCATGCACCTGTCCCTTGATTTGCCCAATGGGGAACAGAATCCTCTAAACAGGAAATTAGAGCCAAGTTATAAATGAATGCTATATATTTAGAAAAAGACATATATTTTCTGTTGAAAGGAAAATAAAATTAGGTGGTTCCTAAAATTATAAGGAGGAAAGTTTTCCTTGAGGCCGGGCTTAGCCAAGGTATAGTTCCAGCCTCTCTCTTGCATGTAATTATTTTTAGATTTTCTCTGAAAAGGAAGCTAACTTCAGAGAAAATTTTTCTTAGGCCAAGATGCAAAAGAGTGATCTTTCTTTCTACAGAGGTCTGACATGTCACAGTGGTGTATGCAGAATGTCAGTGTGCTCGTTCAAGGGAGCATTATTGGAACTGAAACCCAAATGAAATACGGGGTGCATTTTCACAGAACTTTTGATCAAGTTAGATTGT
The DNA here is from genome assembly GCF_000247695.1 of Heterocephalus glaber. The sequence continues at coordinate 12,275,711 of NW_004624763.1, forward strand.
AAGTATCTGCTGAACTAAGAATTCAATTATCCTAGATTCTCAACTCATGGTCTTTTTCCGTTGAAATGTTGAGAGCACATTTGATTTCCAATTTCCATTATAAGGTGTCAGGTGGAGCACTTGTATTTTTTGCAACCCATAAATTCTGTAGAGAGGCCATGTGAGGATAATACAAAAATGGAAACTTGGACCATTTTATTCTTGGACTATTTTCTTTGGTTCCATGTAATGCACACTGATGCTTATCCTCTTTGACTTGGGAAATTGTTTCAACACTGATATTATTTGGGGTGAATTAGTAACTAAAAGAAACAAAAAAAAACATTTTTATTACATGGCATATAATATGACTGAGGCTTTATATTAGAAATAATTCTAGTTATTATTTGTTATAAATAAATATTACATTATACATTTCTGTTAAATACAATGTTTAATTATCTTTTGTGTGTTAGAAACATTTGCTTGCTTTCCCAAGAGCCATTCTTCTCCTTCTTTACTTGCCAGCAAATCTCCAGTAGGATTTTCTTAGTAAAGTACCTAGCCCATGGGCTTGAATTGTTTTCAGTTTAATTCTTTAATGGTATTCCAATTCTTTCTTGTGATGGTGCCAGGAAAAAATACAAGGCATAGTTCTGGCCAAAACGACCTAGAGAATAGCTGTTCTAAGGCTTCTGGCTTTCACAAGAGAGAGTGGTGTAGAAACTCTTGTCTTTTGCTATGGAGTGTTAAGACAGTGCTCCATAAGGCCAAGAGGAAAAGCCAGGGGATACACAGAACTGGCCGCTTCTAGCCTTCTTGAAGCATGAAACAAATGTCAGAGGAAGTTGTGTGTTCTATTACCTGAAATCAAAACTACTTCTAACAGATGCAGTAGACAACATAATTCTAACTTTTCCCCATGTAACAGTGAGAAATATCATATGGTTTATTTTTAATTGCATAGGACAAATGTTTCATTGACAAAGTTTCAAAAGTTATTTTATTGTGAATTTTTATTAAGTAATTGTTAAAATAGATTAAAATTAAATTAGAGATACCTTACCAAAAGTGGAACCAATGCCAAAAACAATTGATAAAATACCTCCTGCATTTGTTGGTAAAAGTTGAAATAAACAGCATTGGGTTGTTATTTGCAAGCACTTACACATTGTGAGATGCTATTTATTACAAATAAAATTTTAAAAAGATATATCATCTTCACCAGTCAAATTACATATTTATAGCTTTCATGTTAAGATTCATTTTGACTTGCTAGAAGCATTCCCATGCTTGCTAATGACTCAAAATTAAACTCAAAAGAAAAAACCCAAATCTATTCATGTTCCCTAAATCCTGAGTGTATTAAAGCTCACCAGAGATGGCCCACATTCAAGATGAAAATTCATGAATTCAAACAATGTCAGTACCAACATTTGACAAATGTACTATTCTCTTCCCACCCTCCAAACATTTTTGAACAAACATTTTGCTACACAAAATTTTATTGTTTTGTTTTTTTTTTTTGTGGCAGACAGTACACCACAGGTAAGATGGTGTAGTATGTGGAAAACCCATAAACCAGAAGTTAGGCTGCCAGAATCTGAATTCCAGTTTTGGAACTTCTTGGATGTGTGATCTTGAATGATTAATTGACTCTTACTTTCTTTTTTTTTTTTTGGTACCGGGGATCGAACTCGGGTCCTTCTGCTTGAGAGGCAGGAGGCAGGCAGCGAAACCACTGAGCTAGATTCCTGGCCCAATTAATTGAATCTTGATAGTTTCTTCATCTGTATAATGGGAAATGTAATAGTTGCTGCATAGAATCTTTACAAAGATTAAATCAGTTTTTACACCTAATGCTCTTAAGAGTGCCTGATATGTAGTAAATATTGTACACAGGAAGCTCTTATGATTTGATGCCTATGTTTTATCTATAGCCATTTGAGCATTTTGGCTATACTTTTATGTATTAAAGTATCCTAATATCAAGGTTCTGAGTAGGATATACTTTAAAATAATCTGTAGTTCTTATTAGATGGTAGGAGCTCCTGTCAGTTTTCTGAAATTCTAATGAGTTTTGATTAGTTGAGTTTCTCAAGGCTTCTATTATTGAAAATTCAGCAATATTATGTTATTCTAGGCTATGATATGTTTGAAGTCTATTGCCATAATCTTTCCACTGAGAAATTGTGGTGCTGAATTCATAGAGTATAGATTCCCTAAATATTATTAATCTTGTTGATAAGTGGTATATGACTGCAGGTTATTGAGGACAAGTTTATGGTAATGTTTACTTTAATTCTGATGCAATGCCATGATATAAACTTACTATGAGAACTTTTTTTTAACTTTTTCTATTTCCCAAGGGAATAGTCAATATGTGGCCCATATAATTAGCAGATGCCAGTGGAGACTTTTTATGGTGAATGTCACATGAGTAGATACTATAACTTACCACCTAAGAAATTATTAACACCTACACAACATCGGACAATTGAAACTACAACCAGAGAAGGCACTGTACCTTCATTAGTACTCTCAGTTAACATGCAAAATTTGGATCTCTGAAAAATAAATCATAATTCCTATTATAAAATCTCTAAGCCAATATATCATCGTTCATTGCCCTAAGGAAAGGGTTTAGCCAAGTTCAATTTGCTTAACTCTATCAACTGGAATAAATCTAAAATACCTGGCTGCTTAAGGACATTACTTCAATTAACAGTGTCCCGTTCTTTTTCAAATAGATTGTGTTAGCCTTTGAGAAAAACAAATCTGTGAAACAAGAAGGCTTTCCCATAATACATGTACTTTATGCCTACTCACATTTTTATGCACCTTTTCCCAGAGCTCTGTTTAGGGAAGTTCACTGATGACTAATTAATAGTTACTGTGTATGTAAGGAGAAAGCTTTCTGTTACAGGAAATTTTTCTCAATTACTTAATGACATCTTTTCAGTATTATTCTTTAACTGAATACAGTTTGTTGAATGCTTTTGCAATTCTTTGTTTTGAGATTACTCAGCCTCCTCAGGGCTGGTACTCCAGGCTGTGTCTGGCTACTTTTAGATTCTTATTTACTAAAAGCTACCACTACAGAGTGAAATCAAAGTAACCTTCATAATTCTGAACTCAATGTTCTTTGGTCAAAAACTCACTCTGCTTTATGTAAACATAAAGAAGAGAATATATTAATATTATCATTTCATATACACAATCCTAAAAAATTCATGAATGACCCATTGCCTATTTTAAAATGTTAGGACATAAAATTGTATTACTAACAGAAAAATAACACTTTGAGTCATTAAATTTATTTGAAATTTACCTTATCCTACATTAATTTATTTAGTTATTCTGGCTAAAAAGCAAACAAACAAAAAAAATTGCTAATAGGCTGGGGATTTAGCTCAGTGGCTTCGCCGCCTGCTGCACAAGCACAAGGACCTGAGTTGGGTTCCCAGTACCAAAGGAAAAAACCAAAAAATATCCCCCCCAAAAACATTACTAACATACTGTGTTTGGGGCAACAGATTTGTTTGGGAACATAATATCTCATTAAACAGTAACTGATAAATAAATAGTACCATTGTCAACCATAACTAGTGTTCAAACTATTGATAAATACAACAGAATATTAAACTACACTCAGATAAAATTGAAGGCAAGTATTCATTCCTTATTATATGTTCAATTCATTGTTTTCAGGTAACCAACATATAAAAATATTTTAGTTCTTTATGACTGGATAGTAAAATTAGTTACATTTTATTGAATTTTGGAAATATTACTCATATTTCTGATAGAATCCATTGCACAAGGAATTAACCTCTAAAAGCCAAAAAGCATATGCTTTTCCTTAAAAGCTGGAAATATGAAATATTTTGAGATTTTGCTGAAAAACAACAGTTTAGGAAAACGTAAAGACTATAAAGAGCTAAACTGTATATTCTTTGTGATTTTGTGTAAACTCAAACTTTTCTCCATCTTTTATGACCAACATCCTCTGGGAACAAGAGGTTTAGAAGTTTCATGGATTTGATTTTCAGTCAGTCTACGAAGTCTTTCTGTAATGAAACAGTCACTATTATCTCTAAATTTACCAGAGTGTCTTGTTGATGTTTTGGACTTTCATTATTTATTTTACATTGTATATTGTGATAGCCAACCTGACTCCATCTTGAACTTCACCACCATTTTGTATTTGTGCTGGACAATGCATCCCAAAACTCATACCTGTTTGGCGGAAAACTTGCTGCAGTCATAGGATGTTCTGTAGCTCACCTAGTGTGTGAGCTCTTGCCCCGACTAACCTGGCAAGGTCCTGCTTCTGTAAAATTCCACTTGCTCTCCCCTGAGCCCTCCACAACTGAAAGCCTGGTTTAAAAGGAGAAATCAAACTGCTTCTCAGGCTGAGAGATCTTTCCAGGCATTAGCCTCTCTCGGACACAGGCTTTGAATAAATGGACTCAAATCAGACTCAGAGTGTGGTGCATCTCCATAGTTCTGACTTGCTTGGGTAGAACAATATTAGAAGTTTGCCTTTTCACAGTCATAACAGAAGAATATCTAAGCCACAAAGTATGGAGATGTGATAAAAATATAGCAAATGTTAAATTTTTAAAAATTCATTTCAATAGAAGACACACTACCATAGTCTCTCAAAATATTCCTTACTTGGAACACACCTATGCCTTTGCTCTTGCCAAGTTCTTGAGTAGTCTTGGAAGTCCTCTTTCATGAGTGGCCTTAGTTAGTTGTGCTTTCATGGCTCCCTTGATGTTCTGAGCTGATTCAAAACTTTTATCTTTCATGGTTATTTTGAATTTAGAGAAGAGTTAGAAGTTGCACTGTACCAGATCCCATGAATAAAGTATATGAGGACACAACATAACAATTTTACAAGATGACTTTTCTGTTGGTTGGCTCTCAGCAGTCACATATACTGCATTTGGGATCACACTTCATAAAGACACTTAGAAAGAGATCTTCCAGAATTGCATTGGAAAGGGCAAGAATGATGGCAAAAGTGAACTCCAAGCAAGCAGGGGGTAATATTTTAATGGGGGTTAATGACAATATGTCTTTTACTCTAATAAAATTTTAAACACACACTTCATTTTTTTGATCAGCCCTAGTATGATTGACTTATTTTAAAGTAGGCATCTTTAAGTTCACAGTACAAAGAAAGTACAAGACCTTTGCCCCACTTAAAAACCCATTAATTACAGTACTATTGTCATACTTTATCCATTTATTCAAAAAAGGTATTAAGTTCTTACTATGTTCCAGGAAATATTCTGAGAATACACCACTAAAGATAAAATCTCCATTCTCATAAAGCCTCTGTTCTAGTGTGGAAGACAGATAAAAGTAAGTGATATTGGATTATTCAGTTCCTCCACCATGCTCAGCATATTTCAAATGCCAAGTACTTACTGGTAACCATGGAGACTGCCCTATTGGAGGAGGAGAGGTCTCTCTCTCTCTCTCTCTCTCTCTCTCTTTCTCTCTCTCTTTCTCTCTCTCTCTACTCAGGGCTTTCCAATGAATTACATTATCAGCACTTTCTTTATTTATTTTATATTTATATTTGTATATTTGTATTTTAAACCAGGGTCTCACTAAGTCACTAGATTGCCCAGGCTGGCTGGAATTATGATCTTCCTGCCTCAGCCTCCCAAAGTGCTGGGATTACAGGTCTACAAAACCATGCCTGGCTTAGAACATTTCTGTCATTACAAAAGCTCAATTGATGAGTGCTATTTTTTCTTTCCTTCTTTCTTTCTTTCTTTCTTTCTTTCTTTCTTTCTTCTTGTTTATTTTAAAATAAAATGCACAGAGTCATGATGATGCTGGGCTGGAGAAAGAATGAGATCATACAGTCTTGGCTGGTTTTAGAGGAGCAGTTGAAAGAGATCCTCTCACAAAAAGTTAGATTTGAGGAAGAAAGTGCACTGGTTGAAAGAGAGAGACATGCCAGTATTTGAGAAAAAGACTTTCCTGTCAAGATCCCTCCATAAATCTCTCAAAGATTTTGTGACTTTTTACATAGCAATTATAATAGTCATCACTAAGCATCTCAACCAATTCTGGAGGTTTGTATATACAAAAAATTATTTGAGATCCTAAATGTTTTTATTGATATTATAATGATGTTTCCAACTTCAAACATGGTTGAAGTATAATATGAAAGTATTAGTATTCATCTAAATTAATTCAGCCTTATTATTATTCCACTTTGACTATTTTAATACTCATAAATGATGTATCAAGTCAAATCAATTCTATAAATCCAAAGGATATGGTGAAAGTAATTGGAAAAGAGCAGTTTCAAATTTTCCACATTTTTTATGGCATGGACTTATATCTAAAGTGATATATTTCCATAGTTTTATTCATCTTAAGAGACTTTAATATCTTGATGAATTTATAGCAAGTGATTCAGATGCATTAAGGACTGTAACACTAAGCACATGAATTATGCCAGAATTTTAAAAAATGGAGGGAAGAATTTTTAACTGTCAAGCCTTGTATAAAAAGAAGAGGCAGGAAAATATAGCATAAATAAAAAGAAATCCCTGTAAGCCCTTAATTTCAAAGATGTCAGAATAAGAAATTATTTTTATTAAACATATTCTGCAGATCAGGGGGAAAAAATCAGTGTTCAGAGAAAGGTGATAAACTCATCATTTCTCCACATTGGTTTCAGATAAAAGAAGATATCCAAAAATATTTGATTGAATATCTATCTATCTATCTATCTATCTATCTATCTATCTATCTATCTATCCATCCATCTGATTTTGAAAAGCACCTAAATAACAGTCCCATGGAGCTGTGGCTATTGAACCAAAATAATTGATCAGAAATTTCGGAAGTGACTGGTCATTAGCCAGATAACATCTGGCTTCTTAAAATCTAGCTGCTAGAATTACTAACCCTGAAATTCAATTTAGTGGAAATAAAGTGAAGCATATTCATCTTAACCCTAAAATGGTTATATGATTCCGTTTGTGGTTTACGACCTCGATTTTGACATTTCCCACTCGATTCACTGAGGGTAGCGATCCTTACTTTGCCTCCCCTCCCCTCCCTCCCGCTTCATCCGTTTCTCTGATCCCCTTCCGATGACCACAAGGTCAGTCTTCCTCTGTCCTATCATGTTTCTCTTATTTTTCTCTTTAAAATTTATACATTGGGTTTCTCATCCAAGAGAATCCGTACAGTAATTAACCCTCTGTGGCTGACTTGTTTCACTTAACTTTATGGACTAAGTGCGTCCATTTCCCTACAAAGGATGCAAATGTACCCTTCTTTATGGCTGAATAGTACTCCATCCTGTATATACATGTACTTTATCGTTTTTCTGTGGATGGGCTTGTAGGCCATTTCCATAATTTAGTGAGTACATATTGCACTGCTACAGATACAAGTATGCATGTATCAGTATAACATTATGTCCTTAATGCTTTCAAGAAGATGCCCAGGAGAGATAGAATTGGGTCAAATAGAATTTCTATTTTTAGTTTTTTGAAGAATCTCCATTTTGATTTCTATAGTGTTTGTACTATTTTATGCTCCCACCAACAAAGTAGAATGGTTCTTTGTGAGTTTTGTATGTGTGTGTGTGTGTGTATGCAATAGCAAATATGGTAGGATGGAGGTCTTTAGCTATTACGAATAGCTATAAACATGATAATCATTTTTGAAAGTTTTTTTATTAATATTCTTGGTACATTAGGTATATGATATAATGACATTCATCATTGGAAATTTGTACTTTTACATAATTCATCCTGGTTCTTATTTTTTCCCTATTCCCCTGCCCTCCCTTCAACCCCTCCATCATTCCCCATTTTTAAAAACACTTTGTTTCCATTTTTACATTTTCTCATATTAATTCCATTCCCTTCTTTCCTTTCCCCTACCCCTCCCACTTCCCCTTCCCCTTTCCCCCTTCTCTTCCTATTTCACATTATCTGTTATACCTTTTAGTCCTTATCCACACTTTCAGTTTCTCACACTAGAGAAATTATTTGGTATTTGCAAATGTGTCCTATTTATTTCCTTTAGAGTATCACCTCAATGTGTCTCCATTTAGCTATAAATGTCTCTAATTTCTCATATTTTATGGATGAGTAGTACTCCATTTAATAAAAAAGATCACATTTTCTTTATCCAGTCTCCAGTTAATGAGCAATTGGGCTGCTTCCAAGTTTTATCTATCACGAATTGTGCTGCTATGAACATGGGTGTACATAGATCACTGTGGTATGATTCTTTTAATTCTTTGAGGATGATACCCAGCAGGGAATAGCTGGGTCCAATGGGACTTCCAGTCCTAGTTCTTTGAGGTATCTCCATACTGATTTCCACAGTAGTGGCACCAGTCTGTACTCGCATAAGCAGTGGAGCAGTATTCCTCTTTCCCCACAGCCCCACCAGGATTTGTTATTGGTTGATTTCATGATACCAGCCATTCTTTCTGGGGTGAGGTGGAATCTCAGCATTGTTTTTAATCTATATCTCTGGAATGACCAGTGATGCTGAACATATTTTCATGTTTATTTGCTGCTTTTATTTCTCATTTTTGGATTGGGTCTTTAAATTTTGGAGGTCTGATTTTCTTTTAAGTTCTTTATAGATTCTAGATAGTAGACCTCTGTCTGAGGAACAAGAGGTGAAAATTTTTTTGCACATTGTAAGTTGTCTCTTCACACTGTTGGTGGTTTCTCTTTCTGTGCAAAAGCTTTTTAATAAGAAGAGATCCCACTTGTTGATTGTTTGTGCTAGTTCACGGGCAACAGAGGTATTGTTCATAAAATCTTTTTCTACACCAATGTCTTCAAAAGTTCTGCCTAACCTCTCTTCCAGCTGGTTCAGCATTTTTTGTTTTAATATTTAGATCTTTAATCCATTTCAATTTCAGCTTAGTGCATGGTGAGAGATATAGGTCTAGTTTTAATTTTTGGCAAGTTGAAACCCAATATTTTGAGCACCATTTATTAAAGAGGCTATCTTTCCTCCATTGAGGGTGTTTGGCTCCTTTGTTGAAGATGAGGTGGTTGAGTATGTCTGGAGTTGTTTTGGCATCTTCTAATCTGTTTCACTGGTCCTTAAGTCTGTTTCTTTGCCAGTACCATGCTGTTTTTATCACAATAGCTTTGCAGTATATTTTCAAGTTGGGGATTGTGATGCCCCCTGCCATGTCTCTGTTGCCTAGAATTGCTTTTGCTATTCTAGGTCTCTTGTTCCAAGTGAATTTTTGGATTGTTTTCTCAAGGTCTGTGAAGTATACTGCTGGAATTTCAATTGGGATTGCACTGAATCTATATAACAGTTTTGGAACTATGGTCGTTTTCACTATGTTGATTCTTCCTACTCAGGAGCAAGGGATGTCTTTCCATTTTCTAATATCATCTTCAATCTCTCTTTTCAGAGTGCTATAGTTTTCAGAGAAGAGGCTTTGAATTTTGTTAGGCTGATTCCTAGGTACTTCACTTTTTTGGATGCTACTGTGAAAGGAATAATTTGCCCTATTTCTCTCTCAGTGAGTCTGTTGTTCATGTAGAGAAAAGCTATTGATTTTTGTGTGTTCATCTTGCATCCAGCTACTTTACTGAATTTGGTTATTAAGTCAAGAAGACATTTGGTGGAGTTCTTGGAGTCTTCTATATAGAGTATCATGTTGTCTAAAAATAATGACAATTTGACTTTTTCATTTCCTATCTTCATTTCTTTTGTTTATTTCTCTTGTCTAATTGCTTTGGCTAATGTTTCCAACTAAATTGAACAGGAGTGGTGACAGTGAACTTCCTTGTCTTGTTCATGATTTTAGTTTGAAGGATTTCAGTTTTTAACCATTTAGTATGATATTGGCTGTTGGTTTTTCATAGATGACTTTTAACAGATTGAGGTAGAGACCGTCCATTCCAATTCCTTGTAGGGTTTTTAATCATAAATGCATATTGGATTATGTCAAATGCTCTTTCCCCATCTATTGAGATGATCGTATGGTTTTTGTTTTTGGTTCTATTGATACACTGTATTACATTGATTGATTTGCATATGATGAACCATCCCTGCATTCCTGGGATGAATCCCACTTGGTCAGGGTGTATGATCTTCTTGATGATATTTTGCATTCTATATATCTGTATCTTATTAAGAATTTTTGCATTTATGTTCATTAGTGAGATTGGCCTATAGTTCTCTCTTTTGGTTGAAACTTTCTCTGCTTTGAGGATCAAGGTGATGCTTGCTTCCAGGAATGAATTTGGGAATATTGCTTCCCTTTCAATTTCATTGAAGAGCTTAAACAGTAGTGGCAGTAGTTCCTCTCTAAATGTCTTGAAGAATTCACCATTGAAGCCATAAGGACCCAGACTTTTCTTAGTTGGTAAGTTTTTAATTATATTTTTCAATTTCATTGATTGATATTGAGTTGTTTAGAATTTTTAGGTCATATTCGTTCAACTTTGCTAATTCATACATATGTAGGAATCTTTCTATTTCTTCTGTGTTTTCCATTTTATTGGTGTATAGGTTCTCAAAGTAGGTATTGATTATCCTCTGGATTTCTGCTGGGTCTGCTGTAATTTCATCCTTTTCATTCCTAATTGCATGGATTTGGGCCTTTTCTTTCCTTTTTCTGATAAGGTTGGGTAATGGTTTGTCAATTTTGTTTATTCTTTTGAAGAACCAGCTCTTTGCTTCTTTGATTTTTTGTATCATTCTCTTAGTCTCCATTGCATTGATTTCTCCTCTGATCTTTATAATTTCCTCCCTTGTATGAGCTTTGGGGTTGTCCTACTCTTCTTTTTCTAGAAGCTTGAGGTTAAGCATCAGGTTGTTTGATTGAGCTCATTCTTTTTTCCTAATATGAGTATTCACTGCTATAATTTTTCCTCATAAGAGTGCTTTCATTGTGCCGCATAGGTTCCAATATGTTGTATTTTCATTGTAATTTAATTGTATGAACTGTGTGATTTCTTCTTTAATTTCCACTGTGACCATTAGTTGTTCAGAAGTGTGCTGTTCAATTTCTATGTGTTTATGAAATTCTTGTGGTTTCTTTTGCTATTGATCTCCAATTTCATCACCCTATGGTCTGATAATATACAAGGGATAACTTCAATTCCTTTGTGCTTACTTAAACATGTTGTATGAGCAAGTATGTGGTCTATTTTGGAGAATGACCTATGTGCAGCTGAAAAGAATATGCTTTCTGATTTTGTGGGGTGGAACAGTCTGTAAACAAATGTTAAGTTCAGTTTTCAAGAGTTTCATTGACTTCTAGTTTTTGTTGATAATTTTTTGTCTATTTGATCTATTTGTGACAGTGAGGTATTGAGGTCCCCCACTACTATTGTATTAGTGTTTATTTGATTTTTCATGTACATTAGTATTTATTCTATATAGTTGGGCACACTAGTGTTTGGTGCATATATATTTATAGTTGTCATCTCTTCCTCTTGGATTGCTCCCTTTACAAGGATGTACTGTCCTTTTATGTTTCTCTTAATCAGTGTTGGTTTGAAATTCACTTGACTTGTAAGAGGATAGCTATTGCTGCCTTTTTTTCAGGTTTCTGTCACATGGAGTATTGTTTTCCACACTTTTTCTTTCAGTCTATGAGTTTCTTTTTGAATGAAGTGTTTTTTTTTTTTTTTTTTTGCCTGTAGCATATTGTTGGATCTTGCTTCTTGACACATTCTGCCAGTCTATTTCCTTTGATTAGTGAATTGAGACCATTAACATTGATGGTTATAACTAATACATATTGACTTATCATTGTCATGACTTTTTTCTTTTTTTTGGATTCTCCCCCTTTGCTTTTAATTCCTTGTCATGCCCGATATATTCATTCTGCTGGGCTTCCTGGGGTTGTGATCTTTGTTGTCTTTTCCTAGGATTTTGTCTAAAATTTTTTGGAGTGCTGGTTTGGTATTCATGAAGCTTCTAAGGTGCTCTTTGTCATGAAAGTATCGTATTTGTCCACCAATTTTGAAGGGTAGTTTTTCAGGGTACATCAATTTGCATTGGAAGGTATTTTCCTTTAGACCTTGAAATACATCACTCCAAGCTCTTCTTGCCTTGAGGGTTTGTGTCGAGAAGTGTGTGATTTTGATGGGCTTTCCTTTGTATGTGATTTGTTTCTTTTCTCTAACTGCTTGGAGAATTTTGTTCTTTTGGGTTTCTGGAATCCTAAGTATTATATGCCTATGTGCAGATTATTTTGATCAAGGCTAGTTAGAGTCCTATATGCCTCACTTATCTGTATGTCAAGTTCTTTTCACCTGCTTGGGAAGTATTCTGCCATTACTCTTGTGAACATTTTTTTTTAATGTCTTCTGCACTCACTTCTGTTTCTTCATTGACTCTGATCAGTCTTATGTTATTCTTCTTTGGATCACTTAGCAGCTGTTGGATTGATTTCTCATGGTCCCTTACTATTTTAAAGGTATTTTTGTTTTCCTGGTCACTATTTGGAATCTTATCATCTATGTCTGAAATTCTGCCCTCACATTGGCTCATTCTGCTGTGTAAACTTTCAGTGAAGTTTTTAATCTCCTGGAAATCTGTTTGCATCTGTTTTATGGATTCCATTTGTTTCCTATGTTGGGATTCCATAATGTTCCTCAGGTCCTCT
>NW_004624763.1:12291505-12308496 GCF_000247695.1 Heterocephalus glaber
ATTCTTATTTAATATTTGTTAAAGAGCACTTTTACTAATATATTTAAAATTGCAATAAAGTAATACCTTGTTTCTCTTCCACTTCACACAGACCAGGTCTCTACCTTTACAAAACATTTCTAAAATTACAAATAAATTAAGTGATATGCGAAGTCTATATATTTTAGAATGTTACAAAGCTAATACTGTAGGTGATGAAGTAGGATTCATGTTGTGCTTTCTAAATGTCTATATCAAATAAACAATCATGCACTGAGTATTTACATTTTATCATTGATTATAAAACTGAAAGTTATTTGGTATAGTTGCCAAAATATGAGGAAATATATAAAACTCCCCAGTAGTAATGATACAATTGAGATGTAGTTCCATGGCACCATGCCTGCCTGGCAAGTGTAAGGCCCTGAGTTTGATTCCTGGAACTGGCAAAAACAAATGATACAATTGGGAAAAGGTTTTTTAAAGCAATACTTATGGATAAACACAAACCATGAAAATCTTACCCAAATTAAATCTTGATCTTAAAGATTCAATCTTATTGTAAAGCTCTTAAGTGAAAAATGAAGGAGAAAAATAAAACTGCTAGTCCTTAGAGAACATATTAATAATGTAAATGAATGAAATCAGCTGAATAAGACCTAGTAGCAAGAAAGAAGTACAGAAACATTCCAATGTACACAGAGAAGGAATTTATTAAAATTACATAAATTCATACTAAAACTCTTAGTTAAAGAAGGGATGAGTTAACCAGTTAAATATTAGAGTGTTTATGACAAACAGCTTCCTACATGGAAAATGTTAGAAATGTGTTAAATTCAGAGATATTACAAATGTCTGCCATTATCAGTTTTATTTAACATATATTTAATGTACAAGACAGAACAGCATGGTAAGAAAAGAATTCGGATTTAAGAATTAACAGTTTGGTGATGATATATTTTCCTACATAAACTATTATATAGCAAACTAAGTTATTTGATGAATTATTCAAAAAGGAACAATTTATAAATATTACGGGATATGATTAATACTGTATGTCTTAAATAGCTTTTATATTCACTGGTTTGTCAATGCATCACAGAGTTGAATATTCATGTATCTTGTGAATCAGCAATCACCAACCTTGGTATATAGCCAAGACAAATGTTTTCACTTATAACTTGGGGGAAATGTGCTACAACATTTATGAGGATACTATACAAAAAAAGAAGAAAAAATGTAGGTATATATTACCATAGTATAGTGATAAATACATATCCCTGTTTATAGCAGCACAAGTTGCAATAGCTAAGCTCTGGAAACTGTCTAGATTCCTATCAACAGACAAATAGATAACGAAAATGTGATAGATAATATAGACACTGTATCTCTCTATAAATATTATTAAGCAATTAAGAAGAATAAAATCATGTTATCTGCAAAAAATGAATGGTACTTGAAAGTATAATGTTAAGTGAAAAAATAAGACACATAAAGTTGAATGTTGCATGATTTCTTTTATGTGAACTTAAAATATAAGAAAAGAAAAAGGTGAAATGAGTGAGACATGGTAGGAAATGAAAAGTTAGACTTGTTTATGGGTAAGGGGATGAAGGGAGGGGAGAGAGGGGATTAAAGATATAAAAAATAATTAAAATACATGTATCAATTCTCCAAAATGAGTATAACTGTGATGTTTTGCAAATTCATACACACACACAGTGAACAATCTAAAAATCATACAGTAAAAGAGTAGATAAGCTGGGATGTTATCACAATAGTGTAAAGTAATAAACGATAGTGCTATATATCATGAATAAATCTCAGAATCACAAAAAAATGAATAAGTTCTCCATTACATACTTAATTATTTCTTTCTTATGGAACTATGAGAATAAAAATTAAATCTATATATTTACCCACATTCACTTTGTAAGAGATATAACTGAGATTAAACTAAATTCTGAAAAGAAACCTAAAGATTATTGCATAGCAAACTGAGAGAGTTGATAACGTGTGTGGACTTTGCTTAGGATCTACATGGTAGATGATTCCATCTAGTAATCTACACATGGTAGATGAAAGTTATCGTCGGGATCCTGACCCAGGGAGCAAGTGGTGTCTTCACAGGTTATTATTATGGAGGAAAAATGGAAGGAAAGAAAGGCAGGAGGAAGAGAATGAGAAAGAAAGCAAGGGAGGGACAGAATGAAGGAAGACATACAGACAGGGATGCTAAATGGACATATGTATTAAGGTTATATTACTCTAACTGTGGTTATTTAAGCATATACATAAATATATACATGTTCAAGTGTATCAGAAACTTGTTGAGTAATTTTCAAATGTTCCAAAAAAATCTCAAAAATTTTTGAGTATTTTTAAAGGAAACATATTCTACCCATTTGGTGAATGAATATTTAATAAGGACCTACACTATAAGCCAAGTACCATGATATGTACTGACAGTAGAGTCGTGAATGGCTTAAAAGCAGTCCTTCTTATCATGAAGTATTGCCAAGTTTTCCATATTTTTAAAAACTGTATTACAAACAATTTAACCACCATTTTTATTTCCCACTGGAGAATAATGATTTTCATGTTACCCAACAGGACTGGCCTCTCTTGGGCTTAGGGAAATCCTCCAAATAAATGAACATCACTTTAGTTCTCTGGTCAAAACTTTGAATAAATGATTTTAGTACCATTACTTCTTTTTGTAAACAGAAGTTAGCATTTTTTTTTAAATTGAGCACTTTTTTTTTTTTTTTTACCAAATTTTATAGACTATATCTTCCTTGCAGAATAAGAACTTTGGACAACTTTACAGCAAACTATTCTTCATGAGTGGTAATATTCATGAGTACATTCACCTAAAGAAATGTTATGTCTGGGGCAGGGATTTAGCTTAGTGGCACCGCACCTGCCTTGCAAGCTCAAGGTCCTGAGTTCGATCTCCAGTACCGCAAAAAAAAAAAAAAAAAAAAATTGTCATTTTACTTTCAGATGGTCCTTTCATGTGGTGTAACTAAAAGTGGTAATGCAGAGTTGACTCTCATTTATATTTCACATGTATTGGTTGCTATCTAACTTTATGCTTTATGTTTGTATTTCAGACAGTTGGGAGGTGTGTGTGTGTATGTGTGATGCAAGTGGATTCATTCATCAACTTCCTAATGTTGTCAAAGCTACTGCAGGATTTGTGAATATCTGGTAGAACAGGAATGTCTTTTACACTTTCCTTCTACACATCTCATAATTTTGCACTATTTTTGGTCCAATGAGACAATTAAATTCTTTAGCATGCAAACAACTTCAATGAAATGGGAAGCAATTAAAAGGTAAGTGGAGTCGTTGCATTCCCTGGATACTAATGACAAAAGAATCTCTTCCATAGGTCCCCTAAAGGAAAACAATTAGCCCAGAATCCCTTTCACTTCTTTTTGCCAGTAAACAGCTGTTTGATGACTGTTCAGCTGAGTTTAGTGCCTTTTCCTTCTTCAGAAGATGAACTGGAAACAGATGCTGCAGCTACTCTTCCATAGGATGATCTTACAGGGTAATAGCGGAGCTCATTTCCTGCTCTGAAAGGTCTTGGTCTTTGTCCATGGCCAAATGCTGGAGTTTTGTAGCTGTCATATTAATTTATAAAACTTTTGCTAGCACACAAAGCTTGTGCTAGATAGTGAGCAATTACTTTTTCTTCTTTTATTGACTAATAATTATTTTCAAAAGAAAACTGAATTGTGCAAATTATGGAATGTATTTACATAAATATGCAAAGTGGAGATATGTGTAGGATTGTCTTTTGTATGTAGCAAAAAGTATATTTTGAAGTATTTTTTGAAAACTGTCCCAACAGGTAGCTAAATTGTCTAGAGCAGCTAGGCTAATCATCAACAAGGTTCCTTAGGTGAATTTTACCTATTTTAAATCTTCATATTCTCTATCTAAAGTAGAAAGCACTGATAATTGGTGTTGGTGACCTGAAGAGGCTTTGATGGCTCTGACTCTTTAGCTACTGATAGCTACTCCAATATACAAGTTTTTAAAAGTTTTCAACATAAATATTTGTTGAATAAATGAATAAGCGGGATTGCTGGTGTGCTAGGATAATTAAACAGTGCATTAATTTCCTTTGTTCCTTTTAGCATACTCCACTGATATGACAGGATTTTTCTCTCCTCTGCTTCAAAAGCATTTTCAGTTGCTTCAACTGAGATCAGTCTTCTCAGTCTAAAAGGATATTTTGCATTTTGAAGACTTCATTTTAAGAGCACAGAATAAATCTTCAACTGAGGTCTTTGTTTCAAGAATATTCAGGCAGAATAAGAGACACTGGTGATTAGCCTGAAAGAGTGAGAGCTACCAGTCCAAGAAGTTAAAAATAAAAAGAGGTTAACTTGGAGGGGACAGGCTGTCAGAGTCCATGAGTGACACGAACCACATACCCTGTCCTCTGGAGGAGGATGTCACACAGGCTTCCGGGGCTTCCTGCAGGCCAAACACTGCCAGCTCCAGCTCTTCTTCAATGCATACTTAGCATGGAGACCCTGGAGCTATCCCCTTCAAATGACCACCTGTGCTTGGAATAAAATCCCAGTCACTACCACTGCAGCCTAAAATCTTTCCTCTATTTCTCCTACACACTGTGCCCTATGAATTCTTGTAAGACTTTGGGAAGTGACAAAGACCACACTTTCCCCACCTGATCTCGCATAGAAATACTTCTGAATTAATATTTTTCAACTTCAGAACCAATCAAACAATATGAACTTCTTAAATCTAAGTGCTGCTCAGCATATTCTCACCATTACACAAAATCTGCCTGACATTCTGGCAAAAGCGCAGGATTATAAAGACCATATTTGAGCTGTCATCATATCGCAGAGACAAGCTCTATCTCAGCGGCTGAGTCATAGATTTGATTGATCATTGTCATGTACATTCATCAGGGAGGACCTTAAACCTTGCTTCAGCATCCATTAGTGTCTATTTTACTTCTAAAACTCATTATTTTAGGTGATGAATCTCAGATCAGATTCTTTTTAGAATTTCATTCCATTTTGAAGATTAAAAGGTGCTACACAAATGACACAGTAGAATAAGGAAAATATACTATATAGTATTTAGAAAATCTTCTTTCTTAGAAATATCTAAATGATGTAAAAATGTATATTTGTTAAGTAAAATGCAAATAAGTGTATAGGAGAACAATGGAAAATCATCTAGAAAGAGAATGGAGCACTTGGAGAAATGTTTGAAAAGTTCCAGCTCACTGCATGCTTTTGTTTCTAATCTATTTAAGCACACATTCTTTCAACTTTTGGTTGCTAAATATCTTCAGCAAGGCCTTTCCTTTCAATTGAGGGGCTGCCTCATCTCTTACAACACAGAAATTCAACGTTTATTCATCTGATGATAAATGGGTTGGAATAAGACTGAAAAAAATAGAGAGACTTAGTTCTCCCCAGGCTTATTTTTAACAGCTTAGACTAATATTGCCTGTTGAAATTCAGACTTGCTTTATTCACATTATATTTCAATCGTGTCTGCAATTGTTAAAGCAGAACTCATTCCTGGTGAGGCCTGGGCGAAAAGATGGGAAGAACCAGGAGAGACTGGAACGCTGAGGTCAAGTAGGTTGGAAATACGAGAGTCTTCTGGCTGCAGAACAGCCTCTGGGGTTTGCAGAGCAACAGAGAGCTTATCATTCTTATTTTCAGCACTTGTCTTATGGGCAAGGCTTTGGCATCTTGACAAAGGCTTGGGAGCTTGTGGCCTAGGAAGGACTGATTGAAAAGCAGCCCAGAAAGTGCCACGTTCACAAGAACAGAGATGGGGAAAGGAAGGTGTTGGCAGAAGTTGAGGAGAAACTAAGTCCGGTTTTGATTTGGTCTCTGACTGAGGAGGATGCAGAGGGTGGCTGGTCTGAGCAATGAACTTTCTCCATGAAGCACCAGGCTGGTATAACTACAGTGACCGCCTGCAGGATGATGCACAGGTGAGAAAGTGCGCCAAGGTGGGAGCACCAAGGAAAACAACAAAAAACCAACTATAGATAGCAGATGCCAAAATTAGAGCTCTCACATGCAGACTACAGAGCTCCATGCTACTGATAGGTAGACTGAGATTCACCCTTAAAAGGCTCTCCAAGCTTCCTTGCAAAACCATTAAGAATGAGGAAACTTGAATTCAATAGCCAGAAAAGTGGCACTGAACAATGTCATTGCCACCTGGACATCACCTCCAGTCCTCTTACTCAGGCTAATGCTTAAAGAACACCTTGTTACACAGGAGGTGCTCAAGCTCCCTCTTGGGGGCCTTAATGCAATTCATTATTAACAAGATCACAGTGGCCGCAGAGCTGATGTTATAAACTTTAAGACGTCTGATTTTCTGCCCTCTGTGTAGATGTGTTTGCTACGAGCACCGTCATCGGACACAACATTTGCTTCCTCAAGCTCTAGTTCTTAGAGCCTTTTTATCAGACATAGCAAATGTGGGGACCTGTAGCCTAACCAACCTCACGAGGTCACAAGTGAGTTTATGCTTTATCACACTATCTATCCTAACCCCACTGCTTAACTGCTTCCTCAAAGTAACCTTTGAGAAAGCACTGTGTCTGAAATTGTATTTCAAGTACAATACCAGCACCTTGGTTCCCAAACTTAATTCTTTCCATGTTTCTGGTTGCAAAGCAAACTGGATGGAAACTGAATCAAATTCAATGGTTAGGTTCAATGTTGACATTTTGGGGAAATTTGATTCGATTCAATTCTCGTCCAATTTGGTTTGTGACCAGAATCATAGAAAGAATTAAGTTCATGAGCCAAGGTACCACTGTATTTGATAAAAGGAGGGTAGTATCAGTTCCAAATACATATCCGGATGTGTATGAATTCCTGATATTTGCCACAAAAATAATGCAAATTTTCTTCTTAAGGTACCCAACATTCAATCAGATTGTCATCTACCATGCAGTTAAAAACAGACATACAGAGGCAGGGATTTAGCTCAGTGGTTCCTTCCCTGCCTCGCAAGTGCAAGGTTCTGAGTTCGATCTTCGGTACCAAAAATCTCAAAAAAACAAAAAGCAAACATGCAAATCTTTTCAGAGTTATCAGGGAACAACATTTCACATACTCTCAGGAGTAGGGGAGACTGCTACTTGATTTCCTTCTTCCCAAGGCCTTTGGATGTTTAAAATGTCTATGCACACGTGCTCAAAAAAGAAAACTGCCTAGTGCCTTAGCAATATGATTAGGGCTTGCTACCTACTAGTTCCTTCTGACCACCAGTCTCTCATGTATTGAATCCCTTCTGTGCTTCTAGTTTTCAGTGAAAATCTTGGATTGGTATCTTTTCAGTCACTTCTCTGCATTCTAGAATCACACCACTTTACAAACTCCACATTCACTTCATAAGGGCAGATTTTCATGTTCACTTGGCTTGGAAATAACTGAATGCTTTATGGCCTAGTTGAGAATTGGCCACTGAGAATGACAGTTCCTATTCACAAGGAAAATGGAAGGAGAGGGTGTAGCTTTGTTCCCGCTTCTTTATTATTCTCCAGATTCCCGATAATCCCCTTTCTCCACTGCCTTAGCTTCTGTTCTCCTGCACCCTAAGAGAGGCCCAGTGCAGCTACAGCTGGAGGGAGAACTTGACTTTTATAAAGGGCAGTGCTTTCTACACATCTATCTGATGAGACCCAAGCAGCCTGTTACGCTGATGTCCAGTCTCCATGCATCTCCATGTTCCGTGCACTGAACGGATCTCTGGAATGCAGTCTTCAGGCAGGTTGGGCATCCCGGACACTCAATCCAGTGCAGAATTTCTTGAAGAGGTGTGATTTTGGTCTCTACATTTTAAAGCTGTTTTTCCAGCTTACAGTTGCCTATTTCAGTGCACGAGACAGCAGGTGTTTGGATTCCCTGCTGCCATTTAGTTTCAGCACATGTTCTGCCCAGCTGTGTTGTGTCTTCAGCAGGCGTTCCTTCTAAGCATTAGTCAGAGGTTTCCTGGGCCAGCTCCCAGATAACAAAGTTCACCATGAGCTCTCCAGGCTGCTGCCATTTAGGTCTCCATGTGGTGTTTCCTGTGACACATTTTATATGTCACACAAGAGAAAAGCCTGAGGTCCACATGGAGATGTTGACTCCATATTAATCCATCATGTATGTGGTGTTATTCTTTGTGAGTTACAGAGAAAAGTGAATTTTAATAGAAATGATGCTGAAATTATAATTTTCATGTGGCTAATAAGTCACCAGACACCAGAAGAATTCAGAACAAATGACTGTAGTCACATTGAGAAGAAAACTGGAACGGAACAAGAATCAATAGAACATTAAGGGAAATGTTAAATTTCATCTGTTTTAAATCTTTTAAAAATGAGATCTGTAATAGATGTATTCAGTTTGTTGCAGGTTATATACATGGGAATTCACCATCAATAGAGACATCTCAAGGCAAGATCGGCCTATCTGTAGCAGACGTGTGTTTGGGTTAGAGAAAAGAGCGGAGGGAATACAGATGAGAAAAGGAACACAAAGTGAATAGCCTAAAAGAATTATTATCTCTCAAGTTCAGCCTGGAGAGAGAGAAAACTGAGTCAAAACAAGAAAGCTGAGTCATAATCTCCAGGGCTACTAAATGTTTTTTTGTCTGCTAGCAAAAGAACTCATATGTATTGCAACATATTTTGTAGATTTTGGACTTCTGCTAAGAAATCTTCGTTTGTAAGTTGAACATGTCTAGTTTTATTTTAACAGAATTAACTTAATTACATTATAGAGTGATTTGTATTCAGATTTTTCAGCTTAACTGTGGATAACAATACACAAATAAAATTAGTGTATATATTTTCTTTTTAAAAAGTAAAATAAATTCCCCTGGGCATGCTTTCTACTTTTCGTACACCACGGACTATGATGACACGTTTTCACTCATTTAAAATACAACTGCTACAGTTAATTAATATTTTCATATCATTTTAATATAAGTTGATAGAAATATTATATAAATTGAGCCTTTGTTCTTAGTTGTTTCATAAAAATTAAATTTCTCACCTTTTATATTTACAACTTGCCTGGTAGATTTTGCTGTGGCAGGGAATAACAATAGGTTTGGAATTGGAAAAATTTGGTTCAAGTTCCAGGTGGCATTATTATTTTGAATGCCGTCAAATCCTCCATTTTTTTCTTTTAGAAAATGATCTTTGTTTTATTCTCCTCCTCCAGATTTTCTTTAGTTTTACGTTGAAAAGTCATTGTCGGTGCAGTCAATTCCAACTACAGATGCCGTTCTTTCCTACAGAGTCAACGAAGAGAGCTGCTCTTCCCACCTAAGGTGCTTGAATCAAGGAAAGCATACAGATAGATTTAGCGTTACTTGAGCAACACCAGATTTAAAGATTTTAGCAAAGAAGTCAGACATTTTAGTATCTTCACAGCTGTGCTTCTAAATCCACTTACTCAGCAGTTGTGAAGAAGTTTTAGTATTTTATGGGGGCATCTGCTTCAAGGACATCTCCTGTCCGCACTGCCAGATGGCCAGACATCAGAAGCATCTCTGTACCTGCAAACTGAATATACATCTGTAATCACTGTATTTATTATGTGGAAAATTTTAAAACTTTTGATTTATTTATGGTGGTGTTTACTTGGTGCTTGGATACTTTGCACATATATTTTATATTGTTGACTTAAGTACTGTCATTTCATATAGCATGGAGGATATTATAATCAGGTCAAAAAACATGATTCCTTGAATCAAGATTTTCAAGTGAATATTTCATTTCTTGGACTTGTGTGGTTTCAATGACTGAACCAATAACTCTGCATTATGTTTAACAGGATATGTGATTTGGAATGTTCAAAATAAGAGCAGCAGCTGTGTATGTCTTCTGATACACACTATTCCTCATTTGATATTGAAATCATTACAGGGTTGCCTTAGACAATGGCACACAGAGAACTACGGCGTCTTCCAGAAAAAACACTGAGTGTCTGAGTCATGTATATGCCCAAGGGTTCAGCAGAGGTCCAATCTCTTTGCATCAATTTCAGGGGCTGTAGTAACTTCTGTGAGAGGCTGAGGATTTGGATTAAATTCAATCCAAAGACAGAGAAAAATAGATTGACAAAATTATTTACAATGCATATAAATAAGGGTCAATATCCTCAATATCTTAGTGGACAAAGAACTGCAAAGAATAGAACAAACTATATAGCATATTTAAAATCACTATGCTTGACAATGTAAAAAGGATCCAGTATAGTTAAATATGTCAGATGTGATGATGAGAGTGAAATTTGTTTCAGTCTCTTTAAAGAAAAAATTCAGTAACTATCGAAAGTAAAGTAGACTCACAATTTGACCCAGTAATTTACCTTTAATTCTTCCTCCAATAAGTGTTTATAAGAACATATATACATACACTTATAAATGTGTATATTGCACAAATATACAAATATTAACATGCATAAACACATACAGATATATGTGCTATTTGAAGTCATGAAAATCTCATCTATTTGTGTATTATCTAGTGTTATGGATTAGTGTGTATTAAGTGAAATAATCCAAGTCAATGATTTAAACAATGCAGAATATGTAGATAATACTCAATTTATGTCTGTTGCTATTATATGAAAATTGAAAATAATTGTCTATTCTCTATGATTATTTAATGAAGGATCCAAGAAAGCATACTGTACATTTTAACAATAATCCTTTCTGAAGAGTATGTTATGTCAGGTGGGTCTGGGGTCTAGGAGTCACCAGACTCACCTTCATCTGTGTTTCCCTCTCTCAGGCATTTCTCAGACAAAGAAGTAGAAATAGCAAATAAATATATGAAAAAATGTTCAACATCACTGGTCATTCAAGAGATGCAAATGAAAACAACACTGAGATTCCACTTCACTCCAGAAAGAATGGCTGCTATCATGAAATCAACCAATAACAAATGCTGGCGGGGCTGGGGGAAAGAGGAACCCTGCTCCACTGCTGGTGGGAGTGTAGACTGGTGCAACCACTGTGGAAATCAGTATGGAGATACCTCAGAGAACCAAGACTGGAAGTCCCATTTGACCCTGCTATTCCACTGCTGGGGATCTTCCCCAAAGAATTAAAAGAATCATACCACAGTGATATATGTGCACCCATGTTCATAGCAGCACAGTTTTTGATAGCTAAAACTTGGAAACAGCCCAAATGCCCATCAACTGGAGATTGGATAAAGAAAATGTGTTTTTTTAATAAAATGGAGTACTACTGAGCCATAAAAAATGAGAAATTAGAGACATTTATAGCTAAGTGGGTGCACATTGAGGCAATACTCTTAAATGAAATAAATAGGACACACATGTATAAATACTGAATAGTTTCTCTGGTGTGAGAAACTGAAAGTGTAAATAAGGACTAAATGTATAATAGGTAATGTGAAATAGGAAGAAAAGGGGCAAAAGGGAAGGAAGTGGGAGGGCTAGGGGAAAGGATAGAAGGGAATGGGATTAATATGAGAAAATGGAAAAATAGGAACAAAATCTTTGTAAATAGGGAGGACTGGAGGGGTTGAAGGGAGGGATGGGGAAGGGTGAAAAATAAGAACCAAGAGAGACTATGTAAAGGTGCAAATTTCCAATGATGAATGTCATTATATTGTATACCTAAAATGTACCAATGATTAGAATGAATAATCAATAATGCAAAATAGGAAGAAAAGTTCCAAAGGGGTAGGGGTAGTGGGAGGGACAGGGGAAAGGAAAGAAGGGAAAGGAAAAATGCTGAGAAATGAAAAAAATGGAAATAAAGTCTTTGTAAATAGGGAAGGGTGGAGGGCGTGAAGGGAGGGCTAGGAATGGGGAAAAATAAGAACCAAGATGCATTATGTAAAGGTACAATTCCCAATGAGAAATGTAATTGTGTTGTATACCTACAATGTACCAATAAAAGAATTTAATACAAAAAAAAAAAAAAAAGAAAGAAGAGGAGTCAGAAAAGACCAATGTCAGCAAAAGTGATTTTGTTGCGGATATTGTAGGAGGTGGTACAAAGCCAGCCCAGGCGAGGAGTAGGAGTGCTCAGAACTCAGACACTGTTGAATGTGGGGCTTGTGGTCCTGTTTGACGGGATAGAGGCCTGGCCCATCCATCTCCACACCCTTGAGGGTCGGCACTTGATTGATTACTAAACTTGCTGCTAGGGGCCATAAGTGGGCTGACAGGGGAATTTGGAAAGGAAATTTTTTGTTTTGAGAAGCAACTTACAAAGGGATGTAGAAGGAACAGTGTAGCTACAGGGAAGAGGGTGTTAAACCTGCAGGCTGCAGGTCAGTGTGAGTTGACACTGCTGCTTGCTGAGATGCGGGGGAACGCCTGAAGGTCCCCAGTTCCTACTCAAGTCCCACCCAAGAAGCCCACTGTCCCTACAAGTAGAAGTTAGCAGAGGAGTAAAGTAGGAAAAGAAATTTGTTAAGGATCTATATTTAGAAATTTTCAAAGAAAATTTGTAGATTTGGGAATTTAAGAAGCAGTTACGGACAAACACATGATTGGAGGTGTTGAAATGGTGATTTTAGTGGAGAAATTCAAAATTCTTCACTCCAAAATAAACAAATTTGATCTTGGATGGAAATAGTCATTCACCCCTTTTCTTCAGCCCTAACTGGGCTTTTCTCCTTGCTCTCTATTTCCCTACACACAATACTCATATTTTATTCTAGTTAGAAACTTACCTTCTGACCCTGAGAATTAAATATTTAGGAAGGAGAGCTTGCTGACAGTGTATCAATAAATACAAAATAATTTTGTTATGTATGACTGGTGGGGAACATACCTGAGATGAAATATCAATGTTATTCAGTCTAGTAAGCATGATTAATCTCTGAAAGTTTTCAGTTGACTTTGATTAGTTATTTTTCTAAGTCAGAGAAGATTTTTTTTTAAAGCTTTTGATAAAAATGTCTAATTCTTTAAATTTCACATCTTTGAGCTCTTACCAGGAACTCATAATTGATTGTACCTTTGCTAGGAGAAAGAAGTGATTTCTCATGATTCATGCCTTTTAAATCTGAAGTCTGTGCTTATTTTAGTGTTGTCATTGAATCTCAATGAGCAGGACTAAAGGACCTGATGCAATTAGTAGTCTTTACAAGAAAGCCTTCAAGTAACCATCTTTCTTTCAGTGACTATTACCGTGCTGCCCCTGAAACATATAATTGTTTCTCAAAATGACTCATCTCATTTTCAATTTTTTTTTAAATGTATCTCCTTGGGGCATTAAGCTGAGCCAATCTTTTAAAACTGTGTCTATACAACTTTCTCGTTCTTCCTCTTCATATTGTTTTACTTTGCCTGTTCGGTCAGTCTCCAGGGAAACTGCTATGGATGAATTCTGAACTGCTCAACACAGCTCAGGAGATGTGTGTGCTGCCACACTCGCCACTCTGAACCACGGGAATGAATCTTACCATCGATTTCATATTCAGATCATTTATTCCTACTCAACGTACTGTAATGAACAGAACTCACATTTTCAGGTTCATAGATATGCAGGCTAAACAAAGTGTATAGCATTCATTCCTTCATTTGATCATTTAACAAATATAATGTCCACAGAGATCGATGTAAACCTAATGAGCAAAAAACCTTTTTTTTTTTTTTTGGTACCGGGGATCGAACTCAGGTCCTTGGGCCTGTGAAGCAAGTGGCAGAACCACTGAGCTAAATCCCCGGCCCCAAAATACCTTTTCTTATAGAACTTACATTCTATTTTTGGTGTTCTTAAAAATAAATATAAAATTAATTTTTAAATAGAAAGAAATTGTTGTTGTTTCTTACTTAAAATAAAATAATTTGATACTAGATCTTTCACTAACATTGTATGGGGTGTATATGTATTTCTATTTTTCGCTAAAAGAAAACTGACCACCCAAGTTATTTAGAAAGTGATATAAGAGCAGGTAATTAGTGATAGAACCTCAATTTCATTTAGCCTTCTTACTCAAGTTTACATTAGTTTATAGTATGTCATCATGAATAATGCTTACCCTTTTTATTTTTAGAAATTCACTTTGGTCTAAAACTTAATTCCCTAATCATTTCCAATTGATCATATTAATTTTCACAGTACTTGACTTTGTTACAATTTTGATAAATAATATTACTTTCTCAGCATGGAATAAATTATAGAAGAGTAGGAACGTACATTCATAATGATCATTAGTAGATATATTTTAGTTTCTAATATGTGCCAGATCTTTTATAAATGTTTCTTTTTTTGGAATCTTGAGGTGGTTTATTTTATAGCCCTAAGTAGCTAATACAAATGCCACATATGGATAAAAATTCGTGCATTGGCATTGTTACTCAAAATGTACTTTAAAAACCACACACATATCTAATAGGAGAAAAATATAAAACTGTCAAATTATGGTTTTAACAATGTTTCATGATACTTCAGTATCAATGTTTCAATGTTATGTGGAAAACAAAATATGAGATTCTTTTTTATTGTTGGTGTGTCATAGCAAGATATATGATATCTTGATCACTTTTACTACTTCTGCCCTCCCTTCTCATCTTTCTTTGATTCCTTTCTCATCTCTAGAACATTTATCCTGTTTCCTAACATCTCTCTTTTATTTTGCTCTATAAATTATTTATTCTTCAGGTTTTTTTATATGAAAGAAGCCATGCAATATTCACCCTTCTGTGTCTGGTTTATTTTACTCAGCGTTATGTATTCAAGTGCATCCATTTTCCTGCAAATGACTCAAATTTATCCCTTTTTATGGCTATCACATTTTCTTTATTTATTAATTAGTTGATGGGCATCTAGGACAAATCCATAATGCACTCATTGTGAATTATGATGCTAAAAATATGAGATGTGTGTATCACTATAATATGATAACTTTAATTCTTTTGGGAAGATACCCAGAAAGCCTGGGTCAAATGATTTCTATTTTTGAGGAATTTTTATAGCTGTTGCAGTAGTTTATATTACCACCACAATGTGGAAATTTTCCTTTCTTCCCACAAATTCTCCAAAACTTTTTTTTCCCGAATCTTAATGATAGCCGTTCTTTCTGGAATAAAATGGAATTGCAGTGTTGATTTGATTTGCATTTCTCCAGTGGCCAAAGATGCTGAGCTTATTGGTCATTTGTATTTCTTATTTTTAAAAAAAGTCTATTCATTACAAAACTTAGGTCTTAATTTTTGAGAACATAACTTTTTTGAGTTCTTTATATATTCTAGATATTAGGTCTCTGTCAAAGAAGTAGCTGGAAATATTTATTTCCCAGTTTTTAGTTTCTCTCCTCTGTGCAGAAGATTTTAATTTGATAGACTACGATGTGTTCATTTTTGGTGTTATTTCTCTGTCTTCAAAATTTTACCTATTTAGTTTTGCAGTGCATTCAGTGTTTCTGTCTTTGTATCTAGGTTATTGATCCATTTTGATTTGATTTTAGTATTGAGTGAGAAATATGGATCTAGATGAATTCCTCTGAACATGGTTGACCAGTTTTCCAAACCATTTATTAAAAAGACTGTCTTTTCTCTTTTGGTCCTTTTGTCAAAATTCAGATGTTTTAAGGTACATTGTGTTGTTCTGTGTCCTCAGTTCTATTTCATCAGTGAACAGGTTTATTTTGGGGCCAACATCATGTTATTTGTATCCAATAACTTCGCAGTGTAAGTTGCAATCTGGGATTGTAATGGCTCCCACTTTGTTCTTTTTTGCTGAGGATTGCTTTGACATTTTTGAGTCTCTTCTGGTTCTACATAAAGGTTAGGGATGGTTTGCTAGCTCTGTGAAGAATGTTGTTAGTATTTTGATTGGCATTGAATTAAATCTATATGTCATTTTTGGTAATATGGCCATTTTGGCAATATTGGTTTGCCACTTTGGGAATAAGGCATGTATTCTCATCTATTCATGTTCTCTTCAATTGCTTTCTGTCACTATTACTCTAGTTTTCATTATAGGGGTCTTTTTGGTGTACTAAATATTCTGCACTTTTCCCACCTTTAATCCTCAGAATGGCTCTAAATGATAAGCAATATTGTTTTCATGGAATAAAAGATTGAGCTATGTCTAAGAGTGATAAAGTAATTTGTCTTCTTTTGGTCACTATTATGATCCTTCCTACTTTTAGCCTTTGGAACTTACCATCCACTCTGTCTAAAAAGTGTCTTTCCCCACTTTTCCATGTTTCATCACAATCCACCAATGGCTCATTTCTCCTTATCATTTCTGGCTCAACTGAAATTCTATCATACAACATAAATCTTCCTACTTAGCAGACAGACCACTCTAAATACTCTACCTATAGTCACACCCTATCGCTTTCTGGTCTACTCTTGCTTAGTTTTGATATCAGTCTCTCACTAACTAAATTTGAATTATATGTACAATACACATTAGCATTATATTTATATTACACATCTCTCAAAGAGCAGTTGCCATCTGTTTTACTTAACAAAACCTATGCAGGAATCAGCTCGCTGCAGACAGGCAGGTCTATGGATGCCCTACCAAGGTCATGAGTTGCATGGAACAGACTGGATCAGCCCGAGCCCTGGCAACAATCCACTGGACCCCCCGCCCCGCCCACCCCGCTCCTCTGTACAGCCACCTGGTTCCACACTACAAAGATGCAGAGGACACCAGACCATCAGACTGCTGTACTAAGTCCTGCCATTCCCGGCCCAGAGGTAGGGGCTTCTGAGCCACCGTCCCACTGCTCCTTGTCCAGAGGAAAGGGCTTTCCAGCCACCATTCCTCCCACTGCTCCCAGCCCACAGGAAAGAGCTTTTGGGCCACCATCCCTACTGGTGCTCCCAGCCTCTGTCCCACCTCTCCAAGCTCGGAGGAGGTAATCCGTGCAGGTGCTAACAGCCCCCCCCCCAGTCGAAATGAGAAAACACATAAATAAGTCTCAAAACCAGACTTCCAGATCACCTACAGCAACCCCAAAGGGAAATGAGATGGAA
>NW_004624763.1:12313696-12381376 GCF_000247695.1 Heterocephalus glaber
CCAAGATGCATTATGTAAAGGTACAATTCCCAATGAGAAATGTAATTGTGTTGTGTACCTAAAATGTACCAATAAAATAATTTAATTAAAAAAAACCACAAACCTATGCAATACCTCATGCAATGCCTGGAATTTAGTAGGTCATGTCATACATTAAAAAATTCAATGTATATCAATCACTGTTATGATTATAGTAAGTTCTTAATGCCTGCATTTAATAGGTACTGAATAAATGGAAGTATAAATGGTATTCATATGAAAAACTAGAGATGATAGACACATTATTTTGGTAATGTATTGATAAGAATTTCAGTACTTTTATAAATGAAGACCTGAAAATAACAATGAATCCTCATCAGACTGTATTTGTATATTATAAATATTAGCAGTGAAATAATTGTCTCTGGA
The DNA here is from genome assembly GCF_000247695.1 of Heterocephalus glaber. The sequence goes on from NW_004624763.1 coordinate 12,314,105, forward strand.
TGCCAACATACATTCTAGCCTTAATTCTTGGATGTTTATTCTCCTTCAGACATCTGCCAATTTCTAGAGCAAGGAATAGAGAAAAAGGAATGCATCACTTTAGAGATATTTTCTTTGATGCATATTTTTTATGATAACATATAAATATATCTTTGTTTTATTCAGGGTCAGGAATTATCTTTGTCTCCCTTGCTTCTTTTTCATGCCCAGACTTTGCTTGAAGTGATTAGTGCTTATGATCATTTTCATGTGTGTCTTACATGACCTCTTTCAATAGTCTTGTGAGTTGATTTCTGCTGAAGCCTTCTCTCCGATAAATTGAATTCAGAATGGTTTGGAAAGAAGAAGCAGGCAGCTCACACTTTAAAGAATACTGAATATTTTCTCTGGTGTAAGTGTAAATAAGGATCAAAATGTATAATTAATAATGTGAAATAGGAAGAAAAAGTCTAACGGGGTGGGGGAAGTGGGAGGAGCAGGGGAAAGGAAAGAAAGGAAAAGAAAAAATAGGAGAAAAGAAAAAAATGGAAACAAAGTCTTTATAAATAGGGAAGGGTGGAGGGGGTGAAGGGAGGGCAGGAGAATGGGGTAAAATAAGAATCAAGATGCATCATGTAAAGGTACATGATCCCAATGATGAATGTAACTGAACTGTATACCTAAAATGTACCAATAAACTTAATGGAAAAAAAAGCCTAACTCAATAAAAGCAAGAATAATTAAGGAAAAAAAAGAACTGGACAGGTGGTCGTTGAAAGGTTAGTAAAGCCTACAGTCAGTGAAGTTAAAAAAAAAATGAAGTATGGCACATTGGGATAGAGTCACCTCTCAACAGGATTCCCTTTAGCTTGTTTTGATTTGCTTGTTCTTCTGCTAATTCTCTGTTTCTCTGGCCCCATCTGTTTATTTTCTTCCAGCTCTTCAAATTTCTGATCCACAAGTGGTGTTTGTTCTGCTAATTTTATTGTTACATTCGGAGGCTTAATTTTTGTATATTAGAACATTTCATTGGTCATTTGGAGGGAATAGAAAATAATTATGTTTACTCACCCATTCACCTTTTTTATTGGAAATATCAATCTATTTCATTTAATTTGTCACCAAACCAAAGAGTTACAAATGATGGTAACAAGGACAAAGAATATTGATGGAAATATGTATTTTATTTTTATACACTAGATCAAAATTTAGATCCCAAATGAACTGTGAATTGGAAATCAGTGAAGCAAAGACATAAGTAAAAAGTTGCACTAAAGGAAAGCAATACATTTTGATCTTCAAAATATAATTTCCTCTTTTTTCAACGTGTGAAGATAATACTGAGTTCAAAGATTTTCTACATTGTGTGCAGTTTCCAGGGATTTTAAGTGATTGGCTAGGTAGAAAATATCTCAACATGGATATGGCAAGAACAGTAGCCAACAATGGAAATCCCATAGAATTTTGCAGATTTTTTCATGGAAAGCAGTAACTTCCAAAACTGTCATGACCAGTTTTCCTTTAGAAGTACTAGAATCAGTAAGTTTGTCAATGAACTGATAATACAGAAAGCTCAATATTGGAAAACTATCTATGTTACCTGACAGTGATTTCTTTTTTAATATGATGCATATATATATATATATATATATATATATATCTGATAAAAGCTACTCCATTGCACTTATTATTTTTCTTCTGTTAAACTTTCCCTCTAGTATATATCCCATTATCTGCTTATTAAAACTTTCCTTTAACCATTATATATATCTGAACCTGGATGATTACATTTTGTTATAATTCGTATTTTTCTTTTTAAAATTTATTCATCAAATTCTAGTCATTTTTTCTTGAAGTGAAAAACTATTAAGATACTACTTTGTTTGTGAAATCACTGAATCAGTAATCATAAGACAGTGAATTTTAAAATGTTGAATTATAACAATAAATGAAAATTCATTTCTAGAAATTAAATTGACTAAGGATATAAATATGAGCAAAACCAAGACTTATACATTGATGTGTATAAAATGACGAAAATCACTTTTGGTTTTCTATTAGTTTAATATATACTATGCTGTTTAACAATTGCACAAAACTTTCCAATTTCCCTCTTTTGTAATGACATAATAAGAGCCAGAAGTCATCCAAAACCTAACTGTATATGAGGAATTTGAAAAATACAAATCTGGGAGCTTCTAAACACCCCATCTGCCTTCCTGAAAGAGGAAAGAACATATTGATTCCTAAAGTAGGCAAAATTTCCTTGCAGTTAAAAGGAGAAGGATCCTGGGTGTTTACCTTTGGTGTGCAAATACTTGTTTCTAGGAGAAAATCAGCTCAGTAACTTAATTTACAACTCAGGGTTTAATACTCCCTGGAACTTAAATATCACAAGGAAGGTAGATCCGTGCAACACTGTCACTACCTAAGTTTCTAACTCAGGGCTCAGGTTTCATTAAAACTTACCCAGAAATATCTGACAGTGCAGAACTTTAAATGTTTTCTTTACTACCCTACAGAATAAATTTTGATTATGTTTGCTCCCCCTTTCTCTAAGTAAAGAGATATTAGAACATTTAATGGAAATGGCCCATGAAGAGACACCATCATTACTCATGTGAGTGCTGGCTGGGTTCCTACAGCGAGCCCCTTGAGGTTCCAGGGGGTCACAGGTCACCTGTGGAGGATCAGAACATCAGTTAGAGCAAGTGGCATTTTCCTTCTGTTGTGTGAGAAGAGAACACAAACAATTTGACACCAACACTGGCTACTTTGTAGGGAAAATGAGGGTCCTTTAGGACTCGTGAGGCTTCTTGAACGTTGCCCAGCTGGGTGAGGTTAAGTGTGTATGTTGGCAGTTTACACTGAGAGCAGGAATCTACAACTTCTTAGTGATTGGGAGACTGACCTTAGGGGGGATTATAGTTGGCAAGTAGTTAGACTAATGCAGGGTTGGATGTTTTCCATTAAAAAATGAAAGAATTTAATGCCATATAACAGTTAGGGTTATATGTCACCTTGCCTCATCCATGGCTAAGAAGTCCAAATTTTAGTCAAGCACTAATTTAGATGTTGCTGAGAAGGTAATGTCCACATTCGTCTTCTCTTGCCACCGCATGTCAAAGCTGTTTTTCAGACCTTCACACTCAGAAGGATTTACACACCAGCTTTCTTGTTTCTCTAGCCTGGAGATGGCATCTTTTAGGACTTCACAGCCACTCTAACTGCATGAATCATTTCAAAAATAAATCTCTTCTTATCTATAGGAGGTACATATCTGTATCTATATATTTACATACCTATACACAAATATACCTGAATCTTCTTCTCCTATTGCTTCTACTTCTCTAGAGAAACCTGATTACCACAGAAGTATTCAAAGCGCTTTCCATATATTATACATTTAATCTACCCTGCAAACCTATTACTTAGGTAAAGTAATTATCCACAGTTTATAGATGAGAAATAACTTTTGTCAAGGTCACATAGTAAGACCGTCAATAAAAACTACTTATTTCACTGCATCAGTTATATCAGTCTAGGGATAATAAATTCTCTATTCTAGAGATAAATAAATTGGCACGGTAGGTAGTTGAAGCACCAGCAGTAGAGCTAAAGAGATTTACATTGCTTTTATCAAGATAGTTGGCCTGGTTAGACCTTGCAGCTAGTGTTAGAGACATGGAAATAAGTATGAATCAATTGGAATTTGATCTTATAATACAGTTAATAAATGAGATCTTGTCCAAATGTGGAAATACTTTATACACACAGACACACATATTCTGCAATTATAATAGTCATGACCCTTAGGAGAAACAGCGCACATGCAGAGGTAATTAAAAATAATTTAATTAATGGAAAACACAATTGTTCACCAAGTTGTTGGCAGAGTTAAGGGGAACAAATGAGACAGGAAAGTCCATCTTCAGGAAAGAATATGTGGATATTATTGTTACTGGCCCAGTCCTGCTAGTCGTGGTGTGACAGGCCGACTAAGTTGAGAGACAAGATGTTGAGGAAAGAAAAGAGACTTTTCTTTAAAAGTTCACTTGAGAAGTTGAAATTTCATCTTGATCTTTGGAAACAGTGAGGGTCTGAAGAGTTCTAAGACAGTGGAATCAAAGCATGCAAACAAAATCAAGAAGCCACTTTTGAATTGCAGGCCACGCTGGCTGTCTCTGCTTGTTTCTTTGGATCCTCTGAGGTTTCTTCAACTTAGGTTCTTGTTGTTAGAGAGTATTGATGGTTTTGAGCTGCACATTAACTTACCAAATGCTTCCTACTGCCCACATGCAAGAATTCAGCTTCCTGGAAGGCTGATTGTGTCTGCTGTGTGTTGCATGACCCTACCGTCGTTAAGCTTTAGCAAGCCTGTGTATTCTAAGGCTGAGAAACTTTCAGTATGGAATGAATGCTCTTACATTATTACCCCAAAGCCCAGAAAAGAGAAGAGAGGGATCAGTTACCAGAATTCAGTGAGAGTAGCTCTAGCAGAGTGCTATTCTGTAGGAGTGTTGACTTCACAGAGGGATGCGGTCAGCCTGTGGTTTCCACCGTTCTCTTCTGCCACACTGCAGTCTTCTGACAGTTACACCTACTGCTGGAATCAAATAGGAAGACAGAGAGCAAAGGAGCTTATTGATGCAGTCCACAAAGATCAGCTTCCCAGGCCCACAAAGCAGGGTAGAAATGAGTAGAGAGTGGTTAGAAGAAGGAAGCAGGGAACCTAGCATCCTGCAAGTCCAATCCAAACCCACAGTGGAAATATCAATGTCCAGAGGAGCTACGTGTGGTCATCTTTGTGATCCCTAAAGAACTACTCTGGAATGTTTTGACAAATCAATGGAAAACTGTGTGAATTTTTGTTCTTTTTTGGCTGTATAATAACCACCTTTATCTGCCTTAAGATTTTATACTATACAAAGCACTTCCAATAAAATGAACATGAAAACTAAAGAGTTGGAGAGTTACTGGGTTATGTTCATAGAGTGACTTAGGCAAGATGCAAGGCATCTCGGTGATTGTAAAGGAAATTATCTTCAGTCACAACAGGAGGCTTCCACCAGAAGAATGCTGTAAATGTGTGGGGAACCTTTGCTCCTATAATCCTTGGCTTCTCACAGTGAGTTAATCTCACCTGAGACAGTCCATATTTTCTTCTACAAAAAGTATCTTTCTTATCCTCCTTTCCCCTGAATTCTTTACTCTTTGGTTATTTTAATTGTTTTTCTTCCTCTCCTTTCCCTCGTCCTCCTCTTTCTCTTCTTGTGTTCCTCCATATTTTCTCTTTTTTTCTCTCTCAAATTGTTTCTCTCTCATTAATGATGTTCTTTTTTGCAAATGTACACATTCAGATCTTAACCTATCTACCACTTATTTTTTCCTAACTTGTAACCTCTAGGTTCTGTGTCATGTATTTAACAATCAGTTCAAAATTTTGATTAATCTCCCAAAATATTTCGTATTTTACTACCACCTTTCCATCAGAAACCTGGATTCAGATTTATCTGGAGCTGTTCTTTAAATAACCATAGCTTTATAAAAATTAACCTAAAAGCTTATTTTTCTTAAGTCAATGATCATTAGCCTATTTACATAATTTAGTTTATTGGTAAGAGAATCTTCTTCGATTATGTTTTCCCTTTTCTTTCAGTGATGCCACACTGCTCTGCATCCCTTAGTTAGTTCTCTGATTTTAATTTTCCTATACTGCTTGATGTGTTCTATTCCTGCTTCCCTCTATAAAGTATGCCTTATCCATAGAGGTCATGCATTCTATTCAGGTTGGATATTTTCTTTTGTTTTTATTACTCCCTGGGTTCAACTAGCATCTTTAAACATCTGAATATTTTCAACCATTTCTCTTTCCTAATCACAAGTCTTCTATTATAATGGCCTTTTGGGTAATACTATACCTGTATTTTCTAAAATATGTTCTCTTCAAAAAATATACTGGGAAAGATTGTGCGGTCAAGGGTTCTTCCTTCTCTTCCCCATGAGGCTTATTACACTACGGAAGTGTACTGCACAGCCACTCTGAAGTCCCCGCAATCATGGCAAATATTTAGTAACTCCTTTAGGACAGAATTCCTTTTCCCATTCTTTCCCCTCCAAACTGGTCTTTGTCATCACCATTTTGGGTTCACCAAAAGCACACCTTTGGATGCTATTCCACTCTAAATCTCCCACTTAAAATTGACACCGGCAATGTCCCACAGTCAGCAAATCCCAAAAAGGGTTCATCTGTCCATGGCTAATTGAGTTCTGAGGAGTTACCTTTTCTTTTGTTCTCAATAGTCCCTATCTTTGTGTGTGTGTGTGTGTGTGTGTGTGTGTGTGTGTGTGTGTGTGTGTGGTATTTGGGATCCAAATCAGGACAGGATTTGTGCTTGCCAGCCAGGCACGGTGCCGCTGAGCTACACCCTTTGCCCTATAGTCTCTAACTTTTAGTCACTCAAAACATTGGTCACTTGTGTTTTAAAAATACTCTATACATAGTTTCTTCCCATTCCTATGGATATTACTCAATATTGTAGATTCTATACTTCAAACATTCAAAACAGCATTTGAATTTATTTTCTCATTTTCCTAAGTGTTAACCATGACAATTATAATTTTCCCATCGAATATCATCATGTTCCAATAGATGTACATACATTTCTCATTCTGACATTTAAATAAATTCTTCACTGCATGATTCTAATCACTCGAGCAAGAAAGAATTCATTTGACATGGGAATGTTATACCAGGTTGCTAATTAGGGCATTTCAGACTATAAAATATTTTATCTTTATTTATTTATGTTTTTATAAAACGTGGTGTTGTGCAGTACATAGCTGGCTGTATAACACTATATGTGAACATACAAACATAGGGTAAATAAGAGTTATGTCATTATGTTTGTGTGGGTATAGGTGTGTACTCAGCACATTGTACCAACTCTCTGAGATTGCTGGAGAATAAAATACATAGTGAAATTTACAGAAAAAAACATAAAAATATAAAATCCCATATAATGGGTTCTCTTCTAGTAAAGACAGCATAACATAACCTAAATAGGTGAATAGGACTCTAAATTATTAAAACCTGAACTAACATACCTGTGCGAGACAAATACGTTGTTTTAACTCTCCAGTTCTTAGGACTGATTCCTCCACCCCACTAAACTATGTGCTAATTCATCGCCTGGTCATTTTTTGATCATAGGATGATATTCCTCTATTTTATTAATTTGAGCCCCATTGATCTGTTTGCTCTGTGATCACAGTGGTCACTGTGTTTGGGTGAGTGACACAGACTGGGTTCATGTCTGAGGACCCTGAAGACAGGAGTTCACATTATGAATTGTGGTGGCACTTAGAGAGCTGTAGGTTGATTTAAAGAGAAGGCCATTTAACTTGCAGAATGCTAAAGTTTTTTGAATTAAGTTGAAAAAGATACATTTGAATTCATGAAGGCTTAACAGATTATGCTTAATAAAGCTATCTGCATAGATGTTCATTAGGTGTATAGATTGTACTGTTCATTATATACCAAAATACTACTTTAAGCTGCAGTGAAACAGCTTTGCTTTTGAATGTATTTATTGCGCAAACTGCTCAGAGCTGTTATTCAGTATTCAGTGTTTAAGGTTTCACAAAGCTCAGTGGAAGTTACTTCATCCATTTAAACTTTAATCATGGCAAAGCAGTAGTAGATAATGATTTATTACTTCAAAATAGGACCATGAAATGACATGAAAAATATGCGTATCTTGATGGAAATATGAGCATTTACAAGGTTATTATATGTAATTCATTTCATGTCAGCAGCCTCGCTAGAGTTTTCAATGCTATGATGCCATATTTATTTGCAATATGGACTGTCATCCTGAAGGTTGTTGGCTTCATCAGTCCATACTGCTGCAGAAAGAAGGTTCTGCATATGATTTTTGTGTCATCTATTTTCCTTTACAGACAAATTAAAAATGTTATAATCTGTGACATTTATTTGTTTAAAGGAATACTTCTTATATTATTAGTTTGACATTTTCTAACAGACTTGAAATAAATAAGTAGTATCTTAATGAAAGTTTTGCTGATATTAAAATCTATCTAGAGAATGCTTTTACTTGGAATGTGGACATTTGGAGAAAAAAATCAAATTTATAATCAAAAGAAAAATACTGATAGATACAGTTGCACAACAGGTTTTGCTCTTTCTTTGTTCATTCCTACTGGAAAAAGTAATAGGAGTGCCAATTGAAGTACAGACCCAGGGGCTGATTCTCACATAAATTCCTAAAACAAGAGAAAAAAAAGCCTGTTGAAAAATTGTGGAGGGTCCCCTAAGGGAAACATTCTGAGCACTACCACTGCTTCAGGACAAGAAGTAAAAACCTGAAAGGCAAACAAAAAATGATTTTATTCAGTTCAGGTCGAATTTAATAGAGTGACCAAACAGCACAGTTTTCTCTCTACAGTCCTGGTTTACACCTGTTTCCCCAAGTGATTATTACTAACCTTTCCTGATTCTTTCAAAAGTGCCCCAGTTAGGGTTATAAATTATATGTCCACGTAAAATTTACAGATCTAATGTTTTAGGTACTAAAGTACCTTTTCCTATTGAGAAGAAATTGCTCCCCAAACTGCAAAAGAGTGCTAGAATTTGAGAAACTTTTGTTATTGGATTAAAATATCATCAAGTTTGAAGACCAAACTTTGAGAACTAGTGTCTTTGATGCATATATTGTTCAGTCTAGTCTTTGATAGTTTCATTAACTTATTGTAATATTCTTCGGCAGAAAAGTGATTGTATCTAATTTCAGAGCTAAATCTCTTGAGAACCTTAAGCTAACAATCACAATATGAGAAGCTTATCAACTATTTAAATTTTGTGTTCAGGATTTGTTGTGCTTAAAGGAATATTTTTTCAAGATTTCAAAATTCTAGGGGAGGTTGAATTAGAAGACATTAGCTTATAAATTAGTGCTCTAAGGGAACATTACAAACCTCAGTATTAAAATGATGATAGACTGATGTTTGCTCACCATTAATGGTTCTGGCTTGATATGCTTTTTATCATTTAGTAATGTGTAAAGTTCTTTATGAAACCACCTTGTTGACTTAATAACAATCAATTACAAAACAAGGATATACTGTTTTTATTTTATATCAGCACTGTATTTCAAGAGTTCTGTAAATTTCCAGTAAAATGGTTGTATAAGATGGTTATTTTGCCTCTACAGAAATCACTGAGGCATCAACAATACCAATCATGATCATCACTGTCATCATTTACAATTGTACCAGCCGAAGTCTTGGCGGAAAATAGAATCAACTTTCAAATCAGATATTTTGCAGACATTTTAACAAGAAATCTTTTTTAAAAAAGAGAAAAAGTGCCCTTAGATGTAGAAAAACTCTGTGAATAAGGTAGCAGCCTTTGCCTATGAACAGGAAGGCTGTGATAGCCTCCAGCATACCAGGGAGAGCTGGGGAAATAAATAGGTCGATGGCGTTCAGTTTCTCCTACTGCTCAACTATTGCTGGTGCCTCTACTGGGGCACTGGTTAATCCACACAGGTGTTCATCTCCCTGTGTGGAGAACATCATGGAGAATGACTCAGAGTGGCTCACCTGGAGAGCAGGTGAGAGAGACACTGAGCCCGAGTGTCAACACAGTCATCACAACGCACTGCTGAGAACACATACGAGCCATGTGCCAAGGATGAATTTAACTTTATCTAACTTAATGAGGAAGGATACGAAATAGGCTATCCCACTTCATTGGAGGATGAAACTCAAGGAATTTCAGTAAATCACTCAGAGATGTAATTGACTAAAGGATACAATTTTCATGAAGTCCAAATCTGTTTAAGATCCAAATCATGCTCTTTGTTATAATATTCCTCTAGTATTTGATCTAAATATTTCTACTATAACATATAGGGTGAAAGATGACTGATATATAGGAAGTGATGGAAATGCTAAATATGTATCAATAATACCAGTGTATGTAAAATACGAAAGCTGATTTAGCTACAAGAAAATGACACATACCGAATTTTTATCAGCCTTGAGTTTATATTCTTCTGACACTGGCTTTCCCACAGAAGTGAACTTAAAACAATGAGGTCCCTGTAGGGTCTGGATATTCCCTCCTTTAACATTGTCAGACACATGTAGTCCTTGGAGAACTGATGTTCTCTGCAGTTGCTTTAGCAGAGCTTCATTTCAAACAAAGAACCTTCGCATCACTCTGAAGACGTTTTGTCCTATGCTCTCAGTAGATGCATACGTCTGTGTTATGAATGAAAAAAGCAACACTTCCTAAATGCTAGGCATTCACAAATGAAATTTATATGGTTAACCTGTATATGTATTACAACAAGCCCAAGTATGCTTAGCTTATATACAAAGAATGACTCAAAAACGGTTGTGGTAAAATAAGATGTTGAAAATCATCTCTTCAGCAATTATCAGACATGGGATTCAAACCCACTGATTCTGGTTTCAGAAATATTTTGCTTAACATATTATATTGCTTTTATAAATTATGCCTACATATCATCGGCTAAATATACATATTTGCAATTGTATAATTTACATTACAAAAGATATGAATTCCAAAATTTCAAAGGAATAAGAAAAATAATATTTAATTTCTTCTCACTTCTTATCTCTTACCTATTTTTCAGAGTTCTTTTCTTTGACGGATGCAGTCAGCTGATGCTGATGCCACAGTGGGAGTAACACTCTACCTCTTCAAAACGTTTGCTGGGGAGTTTTAACATAGTGGTTTACCTAGATACCAGGTCAAGGGCTTTTACTCTTCAGAAAACATTCAACTTTGTTATTCAGGGTTCACTAAAGTAAGGGCTTTTCCTAAAGAAGTGTTGCTCAACCTCAGCACTGTGATATTTGGAGCTGCGGGATGTTTCTCAGCCTCATAGGATGTTTAGCAGCATTCTTGACCTCCTCCCACTAGAAGTCAGTAGTGACTTCCCTTCAATTTGACAGCCAAGAATGTCCCCAAGCATTGACAAGTGTCCCAAAGGGCCCAAATAGCTCTCAGCTGAGGATGACTGACATTCAGGTAATTCCTTTAAGCTCTGGGGTGTATGTACTTAGATCCTTGGTGAAAGTTAAAGGTTGAGTTTAAGTGTAGTTTCTTAAAGTTTATCCTGTTTGGTGTTCTTGGGGAACCTGGATCTGAGGTTTGGTGTATTATTTGCGGGGAAATTTGTAATCATTACTTCTTTAGAGATTTATTCTATTAGTTCCTCTCTTTCCTCATTGTCTGTAAAATATATATACTTTATACTTAATAGTATACTATATACTAAATAGTAGAACTTTATAGTTGTTGTACAGCCCTGAGTTCTTGTCCTTTTCTTTTTCAGACATTTTTTTCTCTGCTCTTCAGTTCTGGATGTCTCTATGGAAATAATCCCAAATTGGCAATTCTTTCCTTAGCCATATCAGTCAACCTTTAAGCTCATCAAAGACTGTCTTCTTTTCTATTACAGTACTTTTAATTTCTAGCATTTATTTTTTATGGTTGCATAGAATTTCCATCTCTTTGTTCACATCACACCTGTTTTTGCATTTTGTGTACTTTTTTCATCAGAGTCCTTAGATTTTATTCAGAGTTGTTTTAAATTCCTGGTCTGATAATCCCAACATTTCTGCCACATCGGAGTCTGGTTTTGATGCTTACTCTTTCCCTTCAAATTCTGCTGTATCTATTAGTATGATTTTCATTTTTTTTAAGATCTGGATTCAATAGACCAAGCAAAGGGAACTCTATTAAATCAGCCTCCAGTGCTAGGGGAGCAAAAATAGTTTATGCACCTGTGACTATGTTCCTGGTTTTAGTGGGATGGCAACTTCTCAAATACATCTCAGGGCTCTTCTAACCACTAAGTGAGACAGAACGGGTGGAGGGAGCTGGTTGCATGGCTAAATGGCAGGCTTACTCACCAGTTTTTTATAGTTTAGCTCCAATTCAATTCTACATCTAAGCTCAAAGAAGAAACTATGGAAGGGATAGACAACTGTGTATTTGTGTGGCATATTTATAGGCTTGTAGGTATCATTACCCACTATTTTGGTCCAAATAGACTTTGGATTTTTAAATTACATATGTTCTGGCCAGACATTAATTTTCTACTATTCAACATATGGGGTTCACCATTAACAATGGTATTAGTGATTACTAAATATTACTTCATTTATATGATTTGAAAAAGAGGAACAACTTGAAGAAATTTTTGCAAACTAATAAAACAGCATTAAGGTTGTGAGCCTGAAGTATTTTTGAATCTTGTCAGATTTTGCTTAGAAATTGAAAAGAAGCTAGATTGATTTGAGAAGAGTGCTTCTGTCTGATGATCAAAATAGAAGTGGTACAGGAATAAAAACAAAAGAAAACAAGTGAGGCTGATTGAATTGGTGGAAGAGAGATAGTGTTAAGGAAAAGGTTGAGATCTTTGAGGACAGATTAGAAACAACTAAGAGGAAAATGAGATCTTAAAGGTCAGGCTGAGCTGATAAGCACTGCATCTAACTGCTCTTCAAAAGGCCATTAGCAGTATGTTAAATGTAATTGAGAAATCGTGACTGAGGCCCAAAGATATTTAATGGGAAAAAGATCCCAGAGTAGACTGAAATTACTCATCAACTGGGAACCACTGAGAGACACCTCTGAAAGCTATTGTTTGAAGATGTTCAATGAAAAGATTGGGCTATTACCTAATAAAGATTTTTGCAAACAAAACAAAAGGTTAAAAATTAGATATTTGAGAGAGAGAGAGAGAGAGAGAGAGAGAGAGAGAGAGAGAGAGAGAGAGAGATCTAAAGATCAAGATAAAGTCGCTGGAATTCTGACATTACTTGTTCATGGGTGGTCCACGCCAGTCCAAAGTCAAAACACGGTACAGATGTCCCTGAGAGATGGTCTACCTAGTGTAGATGATAGGCAAATAGAAAACACCTCCTAGGTTGAATTCAGCAAAGCAAACATAAATTATGTTAGGTGTACTTGACGCTGAATGATGATAACTTCTAACACGTTCCAGTGAGAAGCCCTAGGGACAGCAGCTTGAATTCTGTTAGCTCTACCCAGATACTGAGATACTCTCTGAGATGCATGACATACAGGGACATGGAACTGATGCTTTAACCCCCCACCCCATGCTTCTCCAAGATGTCCATACAACTCACTTTTTCAAAACACCTGACTGTGGTGGTGCCTAAATTCTAACTTTTCAATGAAGCATAACCTGGTTGCTTGTTTAAAATTCAACTATGACCACCTGCTCTAAACTCACTAAGCCCTTTATCCTATGTGTGTGTGTATAACATCACTTTCTAAAATTTTATATCATTTATGTTATTTAATGCATTAGTTGTTCATTTTATGCCATACTTTCTAAAAGATTTATGAAAGCAGGGATTTGGATATGTTTTAACGAGCATTAAATAAGTTTTTATTTTCCTTGCTGAAAGAATATATTCTCTGAAACTCTTGGATATAAACTTATGCAACTCTTGATGATGCAGGAATTAGACAACTCCTGAGAAGGAATTCCTAGCTTCTACCAGGCATCAAGAACACCTTCAACAAAATATTGACAGATTAAGAGAAATGGGAAAATAGCTTTAGGATTTAAATCAAAACTTAATTGAACTTAGTTTAATGAGTGTAATATTTTTCATTCAACTTAGAAACATGGGGGTGAAAACAACCTAAACTAAATACTGACAGTCTCAGGAGTATACTCAGTGGAATATTTGCTGCAGTTTGGGTACCAGATCCATGAAAGACAGATGTAATGCAATTTAGACAAACTGCCAATCACCAGGGCTGGGGGAGCGCCACATAGCACTGTGCTATGGACCTCCCTGTTATCCTAATGAGTGAAGGGTGGGGAGAGAACAGGAAAGCACAAGGCAGCTGCTCATCCTTGATATTTTCTTCCTTTAATGGGAACCTAGACAACTCTCTATCCTTAAACTTATTCCACAGAATATGTAGCAAATTTCCTTTTGGATAAACTTGAGAATAATAACAAGACGTGTTCAGCTCAGTTCCTTGCTTCTCTTCTGCAGACTTCCTAGCACACAGAAAGCATAATCCCTCTTTGATTTCCATCGAAGGAAGACTTCTCAGATACACCATGACTATTATTGATTGGGTGATTCCCTCTTTGGGGATTTACTTGGAAGTCTTATCTTTGTCCTAGACTGAGCTACCCCCTCCACATTAGCCTTCACTAACACCAAAATCGATGTGCCAGACTCGCTTGCGCTTTTCTTTATGTCGTTCAGAAATGAGTATTGAAGAGGGTTGTTACTCCCCATCTTGTAAATGAACCCCACAAATATTTTCTTGTAGATTACCTACTTGGGTGAGAATTCCCCATTTTGGGACTTGTGGTGGTGCAGAGAAGGTTTGTCCTGCTGATTTGTCCTGTCCAATATTCTCTGCTAACACCTTGGGTTTTTCTTCTTTCCTCAGCAGCAGTCATTTAAATTTGACCACATCAAGCAGAGCCAGTTTACTGGGCTGACGCCTGTCCATACTAGAGCTGGTAAAAAGACCTAAGATGGGTTACTTTAGTCTCACAAAGGTCATTAGATATGGTATGGAAGATCTAAGTTAAAAAAAAAAATTTTAACAGTTTGATAACTAATTCCAATGCAAGAGAGAAAAGTTTTAAAGTCTTTACCTTCTTAAGTAGTTGGAATGTATTTGTTTTTCTTCCTGAAAGTCTTCAAAATTCCTGAGAGAAAAGCCCACTCTAACTCAGTGGAATCAGTCCTAATCTCTGAATATACTCATGCCATGCTCCATATCTCTGTCTATTTTTCTGGAAAATTATCCAGAACTTGGCCTCTATTGAATACAGATTATGAGATATTTTCAATTCTCTAATACATGTTCCTTAAAAACATACTGGAACACTCATTATTAAAGTGATTGGAGAATACTGATAACAGTTTTGGTGTAAGAGGGGGAGGCTAATTTTAGCACAAGTAGAATCCATCCAAATGCCAAAAGTACCTCTTTAATCAAAACAGACCAGCTCGTATTAGGAAGGCTAGTATGAATAGTGCTATGTTGATCATTTTGTACATGTCTTTTCCTACCTACATATACAGTAGTAAAACTGAATATTGGGTATGCCTGTGTAGAACATTAGTACCAAATTTCCTAAGTGGTTGTAGAAAATGTACAGCCCATTAGCAGTGATTCAATGTTTCAGTGCAGTAGTTCAACATTCTTGCTTTCTTTGGATATTTCCTTTTCAAAAAAGAATTTTAGGTTTAGCTCTTTTGTGAGGAAGAGAGTTTTATTCTGGCTTTAGTTTGATTTATTTTATGCTACCATAGTTAAATAAATTTTCACATGGTTTTAACAATTTGCTTCAAACTCTATTTTACACTTCCCATTCAAATTTCTTTTCTCATTTTATATCATTCCTTTTTACTGTTTAAATGCTTTTACTTCTTAATGGAGCAAAATTTAACATACCCATTTTAAAATCATGGCCTTTGTAACAGTGAATATAATATCAAAAGGGAATTATCCTACATTCTATAATATCTAGCCCTAAGTGCATATTTGGAGATAAATACCCATGCAGATATAAATATAAGAAAAAGTGTTGCATGATATGGTGAAGCAGTTTTATTCTGTAAACATATCCAGTTTAACTACATTTATTTGCTTAAAAATAAAAAGCATTCATCCCTCAGTGTTTTGCAGTCAGCTTGAGGAGATTTTCTCAAATCCCTAATTAATCTGGTTCCATTAATATATCTGTTTATCTTTGGATAAACACACTGCCTTAAGTTTGTTAAACTTTATAATAAGTTGTAAAATATGTCTGCATAAGTTTTACAAAGTTGGAAGGCCCCTTAAATTTTCACTGTATATTTCTTATATATGAGGTTAAAATATGATATTTTGAGATAGTCATACATAGTGAAATGATTATTGCAGAGAAGACAATTAATACATTCGTTATCTCACACATTTATCTTTTATGTGTTGGTAAAAAGTGCACCAAAGAGCTGCTGTGCCCTAGCAAATTTCCACTGTACAACATAATATCATC
Organism: Heterocephalus glaber; assembly: GCF_000247695.1. The sequence goes on from NW_004624763.1 coordinate 12,330,196, forward strand.
GACTTGTGGTGTTATATCTTACATTTCTAAACTTGTTCATCTTATATAACTGCAACATTTTAGCCCTTGACATATTATTCTCCATCCCTCCTAGACACACTTGGCCTCTGGTAACCATTATTCCCATGTCAAGAATATTTTTATTTAAAAAATCTTTAAAACAGATGATCTTTAAATATTTAGAAATGTATTGAATAGCCTATAAGAGGAAATAGGAATAAAAGATAATACCGCTTATCTTTTGGTAGACAATTAGATGAGGCAATTCACTCCTTCATTCCATCATGCAGACTTTTAGTCAGCAAATAATAATTGAATGTTTTGAACTCTTCTGTGTACAAGAAGTAGTCATGAAAAATACCTTCTCTTCCCGGTGAGATGTGAAAACAAGATAAAAACATCACTGTCAGGTAGATCTATATCTATCTTTGTATATTTTAATACTATCTAAGATATATGACAAGTAATGTCAGGTAGTGGCAAAATATCATGAAACACAAAAGCAGTATGTAAGGAGATATAATGTGATGCAAGAAGGGACAGTCCATCATGAATGACTAGAGGTAGAGGTGCAGGAGAGGACCTCAGGGGAAGTCTGCTAAACAGCACAAGTACTTCGAAATGGAGGAAGCACACAAAGTTAGATACAGAGAATCAACCCGATGGAGGAACCCAGCAGGTCCATTCTAGTATTAGGGAGGTTATAAAAGGAAAGAATGAAAATGTTTTATACCCATAGGTGGCGGTAGCTGAAGGCCAATCCTGCAGGGTCTCATAAGAAATATACTGATAGTCTGCTTTTCCTTTGCTGAAACACAATACCTGACACCCACAACCCAGTGGAAGACAGCTTTAATTTATCGCATAGTTTTGGGATATTCAGTACATATTTGGCAGCTTTCAGGCCGGAATGTTAGGCAGAAAGTCTCGGCAGACATGAAGCTGCTTAGCTCACTTTGGCCAGCAGGCAGAGCAGGGGAACAGAGGCAGTGGGAAAAGGGTGAGGGGCCATATACAGTACTCGGTAGCATGTATCCTTGACCCACCAAGGCAACCCAGGGCCATGCTTCACTAATCTGGATCCAGATATTTCTTAATCCAACCATGTTGATATAGCAGGATTAACAGTTACAATATGTTCGGGTCAGGGGGGTATCTTAATCCTGTGCAAGAGATTAGCTTAGCTTCCGTGTAGAGAAGAGTCAGAATAATGGCAGTATAATCAGGGAGACTAGATATTAAATACTAAAAATTTATAGTAAATAAATATTAGCATGACCATGATGGATCATTTCTTCGTATTTCTGAGAAATAGATGCAGAATCCTGGACTACTTGATAGTCTATGTCACTACACTCAGTAACTTCTGAATGAGAATATCAAAAGAATGTTGACCAATGACTCCATGTCAACTTGGAATGAACTGAGGCATAGAAAGTGGTACTTAATAATACCTTGTTGAGCATTTTGTAAATGATTCAGTTGGTTACATAGAAACACACTGAGGAAATCTGAAGATAAAGCTGGTAGCAATACACTGAAACACAAATCCCAGCTATAACATTGTTAGAATTTTCCACTTTGATTCAGAACAAGAAATCTAGAACACAGGAAAGATATCCCAGCCAAAGATCAATTGCCAACCACACAAACCCCCAAATACCATGAAAAATTTAAGTAAAAACATAGATAGACTATACTTGTTAAGAGCAGAAACAAACAAGAAAGAGTGTTGTCAGAGGGCAGAATTTTTCAGAAGTTTCTCTCAGTAATGGAAACAGTTTTAGATGAGTTAAGAAAACAGTGAAGAAAAATCAAGGGAAACAGTGCAAATCCCAATAGTATTAGCAATATTTTAAGGGATGTATAAGCTCAGATTTAATAGAAAGGTGGTTAAATTCTGCACTCAATAGAGTTTCTATGTGGAAAGCTAGCATATGAATTGGTTGACCGGTCAGAATAAGGAAAATGCACTATTAATGTCTACAGAATCCTACCTATTCCATTTACTCAACAGACTTCAGTAAATTGAACACACTCTAATAAACGAGAATATGTGAAATATGTGAAAACAATCAGAATAAAAATTAAACCCATGATCAAAAGCCAACAAATTAAAAAATAACAACCATAAATATTTAGTCCCCAAATCAATCTCATTTAACAGAACAAAATGAAGCAATCTTTGAAAGCAATATAATTTTGTCTTAAGCATGATTATAAAACAGTTTTGCTTCCAAGAAACAGAAACAGCTGAGCATGATGGTGAATTTAGAATCTCAGCTATTTGGGAAGCTGAAGTAGGAAGATGGCCAATTCCAGGCCAGTCTTAGTGAGACCCTGCCTCAAAATCAATCAATCAATGAATCAATAAATTGGCTGGGATGAAACTTGGTGGCAGAGCACTTATCTAGTGTCCACAAATCTCTGAGTTTATTTCCCAGTAGTGCAAAGAAAAAATAAGAGCAGAAGCAATTAGAAATGTCAAAATGAAGATATTTTATTAACAATAATAGGTGGAAATAAATTAGTGAAATGGAACATGGAAAAATACAACAATGTAGAAAAATACAAATTGAAAGTATAAGTAAAAGGTTTAAACATACAGAACATATTTCTAGACGTTCTAAGCTTGACCAAAGAAAAATATAATTGACTGAGGGGAAATTACAGATTAATAAAAATAATTAAATTTGAAGAAATAAACCGTATGGCTGACATGAGAAAAATAAATTATCCTGTGAATATACTCGAGAAGAAGTAGGTTATGCTGCAATTAGACATGAGGTCCAAATATAACTAACTAGTAATTAAAAAAATAAACAATGGTTTATTCCTTGGTCATAGCACCTATCTACTTTGAGTTAGAAGAGGGTTCTTGTCAATTTTATCTTCACACAGGAGCCCAGGGAAGTGAATCATGCCCTGGTGTTCAGAGAAACAAAAGCAACGGACTGCATGTGGTGTTTTAGAAAATATTTTGTTCATATTTAGAAGTAGCACATATTACTTCCACTTATTCTGTTAGCCAGTGCAATTTGTAAGGTCATGGCCTCACTTTGAAATTGAAAACAAAACAAAACAACAAAAGAGAATATGCAAAAAGAATATTGAAGATAATTATTTCAAAGGCAAAGAACCGAACTGCACTCTTTGGTATTAGAGAAAAAGAAAGATGCAAATGGAAATGAAACATGTACATATGTATGTATACATACATTGGAACCAACATAAAATTATATGTACAACATAATTATATTTTAATGTAAATACATTTAGTACCCCTAAAATAGACTTAAATCTACAGAACAAATGGTCATAACTCATTACAGAAAGAATGTAATGTGAATTATCATCACTAAGAAATATCCTGTAAAGCTCATTTATATCTAGTCAAAAAAGAAATTTATGTACTTTTAGAAAATTACACTGTATTCATGTTTATAAAACAATTCTTTGAAGAAAGTAAATGTACCTTAATAATTTTATGACTAACAAAATATTCATTCACCCATATATCAGGGATTGTCAAGTGTGCACAAGTATACCTAAGTATACTTATAGAGAGAAAATCATTGGAATTTTTCATATGTAGAGAAAAAGGAGATCTCTAAAATCAGTAATAGAGGAATATGGAGACATACAGCCTAAAACTAATTGCAAGGAACATTAACTATATTCAATAGGTTAAATTAATCTTTTAAGTTACAATTACATAAAAGAAAGTAAATGTTACAGTATATGACTAATTAAAAATAATAATTCTCTTGACAAAATCAAGTTATGGAAGTTAGGATGGAAGGGGAAAGTGAACACCAATAGATACAACAAGAATTTTAAAGGTGTCTAAAATTATATCAATTATTTTTAATTAATATAAAATAAAATTAAATCATCACAAGGTGCTAATATTTTACATAAATCTAGTGACTTTTTCAGGTAGCAATATGTTTTGACAGAAAATCTATACTATGAAAATGAATGAAATTATGTATCACAAATGTAGATTAATAAAGCAAAAATAAATAAAATAATAAATGGAAAATGATCCATGGGGTAGAAAAATAGTATAATGAAATATCAATTAAAAAATCATCTCCAAGGAGAATGCATCTCAATGATTTAAAAAATGACAAGTTTGATAAACACACGTTTTAAGTTTCTCTCAAATGGGTGGAAATGAATTAATGATGCAGTTTCTCGAAGTTGTCTTCTAGATTTCCAATGAATTCTTTTTAGAATATAGCTGTTACTCACATAGTCAGCCATTTACTCTTTTTTTTTTTCTTGCAACAAGGTCTTGCTATGTAGTTCAGGCTGGCCTTGAACTCACTATGTAGCCTAGGCTGGCTTCAAACTTGTGGTAATGCTCCTGCCTCAGCCTCCCAAGTGCCGGGAATACAAGCATCTGCCACGCTTTACAGCCAAATTGGAATTTACAGCCAAATTCCAAGCACATGAGGAAGAAACCTATTTGGAAGGAGGAAGCTGGAAGAAGGCAAAATATGGGAACATCTCTATCTTTCAAGAGAACGCCCAACTTTAACATATACTACTTTTTAATTCAGCTGAGAGTGTAGTATTGTACCTATGCAGAGCTGCACTGGAGGGAGCAATGTAGTCTTTCTTTGGAGCTCCCATAATAAAATCATAGGAAAAAAGTATTTGACAAGAAGAGTTTTCTCTCCAGGAGAAAACGAGATTGGGAAGACCTGACACGTGTTTTAACATAGCATGATGACCAGTAATTTTTTTTCAGTTATATGGATAGGATCTATATTTATAAGAACTTTTGATGATGTATCAGAATAAACTCAAGAGACTGTGAACATATATGTATTAGTCTGCAAAGAAAATTAATATTCCCTGTATTCTGTCAGAACTAAGAACACTAGTGGTGTTCAAACAAGTAGGGTCATATATTGAATGAACTAATCTATCAAATCCATTTCTTGTGTGAGATTACTATATTAATGAAAAAGGAAATGATGCATGAGGGATATTTTAATAGAAAAATTAATGATTATGCAGTTAATAATTGTGAAGCATTTCTCCCTATTATTTTTTTAATTTCTCCTTGCTTTTAGGAAACATAAACACATTTTGCTTCTTATGCTAGTGATACTCTTTTCTACTTTAATAAATAAATAAATGTGCCTCAGATAAACATGGCTCTGAACATGAAAATATGATAAAAAATTTAAAACTAAAATTACAGAGGAACAAATATGAAGTAATTTCTGCTAATTAAGTTCAAATTACACAAGAGAAACAATGAGAATTATGAAAATATCATACAGCACAGTTTATAATAAGTTGTTTTTTCACATTTTCATTTCTTTTCCTGTGGTTACTTTATGTCTTATTCATACTATTCAAGAATATATGGGCTGGGGATTTAGCTCAGTGGTTCTGGTGCCTGCCTTGAAAGCGCAAGGTCCTGAGTTTGATCCCCAGTACCAAAAAAAAAAAAAAAAAAAAAAAGAATATGTCAAGTCGGTTTACCAATTTGCAAATTAGCTATTCAGACTTTTATCCAAGTTTAGACAACTCTCTTACTTGTATTATTAATCCTAAAATAAAGGTTACAATATTTGGAATGCCTTACTCTTTTGTTTTCCTTAGCACAAACCTTTTTCTGATTTTGACTTCTTTGAGTGAAAGCAGAAATTTTCTCCTCAGACTCTGGCCAAGGGTAATGTCTATGGATGGAGATGTCCAAGGAGCAGCATTTAAAGTATGAGTTTGAGCTTAAATGTAGCTACTCTCAGAGAGTAAGCCTATTTTTTTTTAAAAAATGAACTAGACATTTAGAGAAAAAAGTTAAACCTTGTGTCCATAAAAGATAAATGTGCTTTATCCTGAACACTTTTTGAAATACAGACCAGATTTTCCTATTTGAAGACACTGTCCAGAGGACTTCATGTTTAATGTGGTACGTGAGGAAAGATCTGTAGGACACAGATTTGACAGAAAAGCAGAGTTAGCTGGAATTATTGAAAAGGTATTAAATGCCAGACACAGCCGATGGTGCAGGACATACACTATCTCTGGTGCATTATTTGCATTTAAATATGCACTTTCAATTCACTCAAATACTTCACTTTTTTGTGACCTTTTCACCAATTTTCTCCTTTAACTGCCTGTTGCCTTTGTTATTAAAACTTACTGTTTTTCTTTTTAAATTTCATATTACTTTGTATTAATCAGTTTTCCACCACTAAAACAAAATATCAGACTGAGGCATTTATTTAAAACAAGTTTCTTTAACAGTCTGGGAGGTCTAAGGGTGTGATGCCGGCCTGAGCTCCGGTGAGGACCCAGGAGGGACGAAACGAGGGGGGAAAGCCAAGTCGCTGCCTGAAGTCACAGTGGGCTCCTAGACACGCCACCTGTGAAGGACTGGCTACTTCCCAGCCTCTTCACCGTGAAAACAAAGGTCTGAGATCAGACCCAAACTTAGCTCTTTTCTTAATAAGTGGCAGGGCTTGCACCTTTCTTAAGGAGGGACTGAGTGGCTTTTGGATCCCTTTCTTTTCCATGTTTTTTTAATGTTGGGGCCTAAAAACAGCTGCTCTCTGGAACGTCATCAAAGTGAGATTCAGACCCTGTGTAGTAAGGCTAAGCAGGAAACTGAGATCCTGAGGAAACACAATTTTACAAAGCCTACCATGAAAGCCCTAGACGGTGCTTCTCCAGAGTTTTATATCACGGAGAAATAATCTTTTCTTTTTTGGTCACTTATGCCCATGTAACTTGAGGTTTTTCCATTACTCATGAGCAAATCTGTATCTAAATTACATATATAGTGATACCCCTGGACAGAGTCCATTTCTTATGTGCAGATATGGTAGCTTACTCCAAATGAGTTCTTATTTCATATAGAGTCATTTTTGACTGGCCAAGTCAAGGAGAAAATCAGTAGTGCTCTCACAAAACCAAGACTTTCTTTACTAGAAACTTATGTCAATTCCAGGTAAGAGAAGGCCTCACTTGGTCGCAAGAGATTGGTAATATTGTTCTTTACCTTTTCTCTCTAAATTATTTTCCAACACTATCTTAAGATGGTATATTTTAATAACTTGTATATGTTAATGATTCTCAGTGTTATAAGCCTAGTGCCTTCTTTTCCCTGAACTGGAAGCATGTATATCTACTTTCCTACTTCATGCATTCACTTATTTCTGGTAATTATAGTAAATAATGCATGAAAAATAATGATTGCTTTCTATACCTGTATAAATGGAATTGGTCAAGAATTATCTTTTTCTTCCTTTTCCTCATTCTTCCGTATTCACCCTTTTTGTATATTTGAACAACTTTATTTACAAAACATATCACAGTCCTCCTTTCCTTTCACTATTACCACATTATTGAATTCATTCATTAGCTTTTTTTTTTTTTTTTTGTACCTGGGATCGAACTCGGGACCTTGTGCTTGTGAGGCAGGTGGTGGAACCACTGAGCTAAATCCTCAGCCCCATTCATTAACTTTTATCCAGGTTAATAAAGTAAAATTTTATCCTAGTTTCATTCTTCAAAATTTACTCTCCTTTTCCTCATATATACATTCATTTCTTATATTTCATCCAGAATGATCTTTTCATAATTAGATTCTAGATATATTTTGTTTACACCATTGATGGTTTCCCATTAATGTTAGAATAAAATTCAAATTTCATATAGATGCCTGCAAAGCCCAACATTAATTAAGGCTCTGTTGGCTGACTTCATTTTCTGAAGCCCTGTGGTGTGCTAACCTGAGTCTAATCACATTGGCCTAGTTTCTAGCTCTTCATCTACTCAATTTCATTTCCTGTGGCCCTTACATGGGCTGCTCCCTCATTCTGGTCTGTTTATGCCCCGGGTTATTGAATGATTGATTGCTTCTTATTATTCACGTATCATATTAACTATCATGCCAGGGAAATTTTCTTAGAAATTCAATTGGATGTGACTCTCCATGCTTTCTCTCAATTAACATATTTTTATTATGTAATACACAACTATGAAGCAATTTCAACACCTTTCTATTTGTTTCCTATTTCTTTTTACTAATAAGTTTCATGAATGCAATTATTTCTTTTTCTTATTCATCCTAGTTTCCACAGAACCCAGAACTGGGTTTAGCATGCAGAACACTGTATAATTAAAATAGATAAAAGAGTAAATTGCTTGGGTATATGTTACCTATTGTTCTGAAGTTCAAACTCTTAGCTAAGGATGTTGCTCAAATTGTAAAATCCTATTTTTTACTTTTATAGTAATAAAATAGGCAATAAATAGAATGTCCTAATTTTTGTGTTCTTGCTAGATGTACATTTTAATTTTTTATATAATATTTTCAATTTTCTATATACAGAGTCACTAGATTAATGCACAAATGAGCCATTGACAAATTTAGAGGACTAAAGGAAAATCTCAGTTTCTTTTGGATACAGTTCTGCCTACTAAACTTCACTTTGCCACATCGTTTCTGATGCAACCCAGACCCACAGCTTCATTTTGTCCTTTAATTCTTGGGATAACTCAAAATTATCAGGGTTTATATCATATTGATATGTAAACACTTACATTTACAAAGATCAGCATGTTTTAGGACCGTAATCCTGGGTCTCAGTTCTCCACATACTTTTCTGACATTAATCTCATTAATTATAATTCTAAGCTATCTTTAGTAATACTGCTTTCATTAATTCAAAATTGACATTAGTATAATAAATCCTTGTCAGTGAAAGCATAAAATTTTGCTTTCTGGTATACAATTCAAAAAGAGCAAAAAAACATTGAGTAGATAAAATTAAGATCCAGTTTTAAGTTTTAATTCCTTCAAAATCTATTCTGCTATTCTCTTTTTCCTCAGTCTCTAGGACCATATTTTAAATTTTGGGTCATTACTTTGCAGCTAAATATGGTAAATACTATTAAAATATAAATTATATTTTACTTTTTAAATATTTTCTATGTTTTCTCAGTATTTGGAGTATTATGTATATAACTCACATTTTGAAAACTTGAAGTTATTTTTATTTTATCTATAATATCATTTTTTATATAAAGTAATTGATTTGTGATTGTCTTCTCTAGAGTTATGCCTGTTGTTTCTGTGTTTTGTCTTTTCCTCTGTGCTTTATTCTGTCTGAATGATCCTTTTGCATAATGTGACAAATGTAGTAGTGTATAATAATAACACTATGAAATAAATTTATTAAATACAAAGTATCCAACAATGTACTCAAAATTATAGTTCCTGCAATAACTATATTTTTGATGTTTTTACTATCATTTATTCCCATTAGGTAAATAAAAAATCCTGGAAGTCCAGGTTCAAGTAAACTCAAACTCACCCAATTGCATACAATTTGATTTTGTATATGTCACTCATAGCTACTGTGTTACGGACGGACACTATTTGTCACACACACAAAAATTGCCAAGCTCCTTGGTTTACATGAAGTAGACACTTGACAGCTTCCCTTCAGTTTACACTGGCAGGGTCAGAAGATTTCTCATAGCCAGTATAGGGTAGAAAATGCCAATAGCGATAAGAAATGACTTTCAAAAATAATTTCAAAAATGAAGGTAATGCAGTTTAGCATACCATAAAATATTTAATAGATATATCTATTTCATTTGAAGATAAAGATACATTTTGTACAGCTGGCATTTGGTCTATTTAAATGCTGTTTTATTAAAGTTTCGTGATTAGCAGTTAAATCTTATCTGGTATTTACAACATAACAAAGTAAGAAAATTCACTGTAGGTAAGAATAACCTCTTCTCTTTATACTTCATTCTCCTGAAATAGCAGGGGAAAATCCAATTTAGCTTTTTGAGAAGGATTTTAACTCATTAGATTGCCTAACTTCATTTTTTTAGTGACATGGCTTTGTGTTAAATAGATTTAATATTAAGACATCTTGTTCAAATGGATAAGTATTAGGAAGTTATTGAAATTAATTGTCACCAATGTTAAAGCTAAAGAGAACAATGCTAGTGAGATCAAATCACCACTTTCCACTTATTTTATCCTCTATAACCTTTAGATGATTCAAGTTCACAAATACACACAGAGTGATTCTCAAAAAGATAAAGAAATGCAACCAAAGGAATTACTGGAAATAACCTAAGATTGAAGGAAGATATTTGTAATTATATAACTAGTCTCTACAATCAGTGTTTTGATTATCAACATCTCATTGTCAAGACTGGTCACTAGAATAAACAGTAGGCTCGATAAATAAGACTTTATTTCATTATGAGTATTACAAGCCCTGATATATTTGCAGGACCAAGACATGATCAGATTGTTGTCTTCATCCAATTAGCAAAATTATAGTTACTAAGAAAAGATTTGGATTTAATTAGTGTATTAGAAGTAAATTATTTGGTTTGACAGTAAAAGTGGAATCATAACCTTGTGTTTTATGATGATGCTAAGCTGTGAGATCCACTTATAGTATGGTTTTCAGAGGTAGTCTAAGTCAATTTAAAGATGCACAGTAGGAAAAGGCATTCAGAAAACTGAGAAATGACTTCTAATTATCTGCTCACTCTTATACACTACAGTACAGTTGCATTCTGATAGTATTAGATCATTATTCAGCCTTGGAGTAAAGTTTGTGCTTTATCTCTGGGACAAAATATTGGAGAAGCTGTTTATGATTGTGAAATGCAAAGCCAAATCTGGCTCAGCATTAAGTATTTATTATGTCCCCATCCTTAAATAAACAGTAATCTTTATTAGGCAGAAAAAGTATTGTGCCTCAAGAACTATTTATGTTTGTACTTTTCTAGATAATTAAATAGGTTCTTTGAGAAGTTATCTATAACTTTCATGTATCTAATCCCAAATTAAACTCAATGAATTTTCCATTAATTATATATTCAAGTTCCACATGGGCAACATTTTATTAAAAAGTTATGCAATCTTTCGAAGTGGAATAAAAAATTCCAGCATTCAGTTTTTGCGCTTAATGACAGGATGCCTACATAGCATTATAATCTGGCTTAACTGACAATGTATCACTCTCATTTAATTGAAATATCATATTTTAATATTGAACCTGAGTATATATGGTCCAGAAATGATGACTCTTGACTGGAAGCAGATGCACTGTGTCTGAATTGTGCCTGCAGGATCCTACATGGCCTGATCTTGAAGAGAAAAATCTACATGTTATAATACTGGGTAAATAAAATCCATTGCCAACTTTACAGGCTAATGGTGAGACCTCAGCTCATGAGTATGAATTTGGCTCAGAACGTTGAGAAGCAAATCTTGTACTTCTTCATCGCTTTTTATTTTTTTCTTCATCTCTCTTGACCACTTCCTTCTTCTTTTCTATCTCGTGATCAGATAAAGCACCATGACAATGGCAGAGATTCTGAACCTTCGAACTGCAAGTTCAGTGGAATGTGTTCACCATGAATTGAAAGTTAACCAAGAGAAATGACAGTTGGAAGAGGTCCAGCATATGAATTCTTTGCAGTTGTTCAGGGAAAGTCCTCCATGCTAAGTCACTTGCCTAGAAACCTGCCCTAGTTTATTCCTGGACAAGCATAAATACATAACAAAGCATAAAAGTACAAACATAAATAGTTCTTGAGGCAGAATACTTTTTCTGCCTAATGAAGATTACTGTTTATTTAAGGATGGGGACATAATGCTGAGCCAGATTTGCCTTTGCATTTTGTAAAGCAGGTGGCAGCAGGAAAATAAATGATCTTGATGTTTCACATCTTAGCCCATCTCATTTTCTTTCTCTCACCTGAAGCTCACACCTTCCAAATAGCCTTTCTAGAGGGCACAGGCACACACGATATCTGGCAGTAGGCAATTATTTATATTTATTTATTTATTATTTATTATTTTTTATTTGTTTGGTACTGGGGATCAAACTCAGGTCCTTGCACTTGCAGGGCAAGTGGCAGAACCACTGAGCTAAATCCTCAGCCCAATTATTTACATTTATTAGGAATTAATATTACTTTTATGATTTTTATATTTTGAATTTAAAGATTTATAAATCATATAATATCTTCCATTAGTATAAAATTAGCATTATGAAAAATTAATGTAGTCTTAAGGTTATGGTGTCTACATAACCTGGGCTGAAGTAGTTTTAAGCATTAATTGCATCCTCTGTTGGTGTTTCACTGTGATTTAGTGAGACAATAAAATTCATTGTTAGTTGCTCTTTAGCAATGACATGAAATGATAGATGGAATTTATATGACCACTTTTTCTTTGAATTTCAGTTTTTTCCCACCTGTGTGGAGGATAATAGATTCCTCAAAGCCCTGGGCAGCTGTTTCTTTATGAACACAATCTGAAAATTATATGACTGGTACTGAGAAGATGGACAGCTCCTGCTGTAACTGTAGCCTTTAAAAAATTCAAATTAAAGGTTTATTTTATTCCTAAAATCTTCTTTCCACCCCTCTTCCAGTGGATTCATGTATGCTGAGTTCTTTCATCTGAAGAAGACTGATCACAGAGTAATACAAAGAACTGAAGTGTTATAGTCACTGGGAATGGGAAATGGTCAAATTACAGATGGATACAGGCAACATAAAACAACAAATGTACTAACCTTGTGTACTTTAAATATATGTAGAAATAAGATCAATGAAACCAGTGACATAATATGAAATGGAGTAAATATATTTTCAGTGTTCTCTAACAGTATTGGGTGCAGAAAGATAATAACAGGCATTCAACATAAATCAAAGTCATAACTGGAATGTCTAGTAGAATTACTAAAAGAATAGTAAGAGAATATAAATAATAAGCAATAAATCAATGCTGAAATTATTTTCAGCCTGTTTCTGGACTATACCATGAATTTAAGTTAGAAACTATTGACAAAAGGATAACTAGAAAAATTCAAATTTCTCAGTTACTTCAAAACTACACTTCAAACCCATTAAAATGAGAAAATAAATAAAGCAAGATTAAAATGTCAGATCAACAACATTTTAAACAGTTTATTAATCCTGATAGGGAAATTCTTACTGTGCCATTAATCATCTGTTGGTCTGAGTGGATTAGGTATGCCTACCAGATTAGTAAAGCAGAGTTCTGGATGTGTCTGGATGACTAATATGGAGGCCAGAACACTGAGGCGCAAGGACAGCTTGGTTGTGGGTGACGGTAACAGTCGGCTTCTGGTCTGGATGGAATACAATGGGAAGGAAGATTCCAGTGTGCCCTTCGGAAAAGCTCCAGTATTCCTTTGAGGGGACATCTTTGGGCACTGATCTCATTTCTTCAGCTTCCAACACAGACGCACACCGATGACCTTCCTATGAGCTTCCAGGTCCTTGACCTTGGGCTGGTAGTGAATCCATGGGCCTTCTTGTTCTGCAGCTCACATCTTCTTGGGCGAGCAGCTGCTGAACTCTCCAGATCTCCAGGGCGGAGAAGGCCTCTCTGTCCCACCTCACATCCTACAGATCCACCTGTGGACTCTCCATCCTCTGACCTGGAGAATCTCTCTCTTATCTCTTCTTGCACATTTAGTCATATATTTCCATTGATTTTGTTCCTTTACCCAATTAAAACATCTGCTCTTACATTGTCAGTAAAGAAGTTCTCCAAGAAATATTTATAACTTTAATGTGCATATCAGAAACTAACAAAATTGGACATTAGTGGAGCTGAATACTTCAATCACAAAATATGAAAAACAAACAGCACCTCCCACTTCCATAAAACAAATAGAATACAAAAAATAATGCAAGGGAAGAAATAAATTAAATGGCCAAAGATGGAAGTGATAATTCCAACTCTTGACATTTTAGGAAGTTAAATGGACAAAAAAGAACAAAGAATGAGAAAAATGCAATACACCAAATCCAGGGATGATAAAGGGAAAATTACAACAGTTCCACTAACAAAACAAAAGTTAAGATGACAGTAAGGACAAGTATATGCCAAGATATTTCATAACTTAAAGGAAATATACAAATTGCTTCAGAAAAGAATTATATTATCTGAAACAAGATAAAATAAAATTTGAATAGTACAAATCTGTTAAAGAAATTGAATTTATTTCCTATAAAAGAAACTTCTATTTCAATTAGATTCCCCTGTCAATGCTTCCAACATGAGAAGAAGTAACACATCTTGAACAAACTTTTCCAAGCAAAAGAGAGAAAGATGACATTTCATAATAACTGTCATGAGACTAAGGTAATCTAGACGGCAAAAGCTGACAAACATATTATAATAAAGGAAAATTATACATCAATATTGTCATATATATGTAAATTACTGAGATTTAATGTATTTAATGTATTGGCACACTACACCCAGACATGGAGTGATCTGTAATCAAATATTATTTCTATACTGCTTCTACTTCATGCAATTGTTTTTTTTTTAATCTTTGCTTTGCAGTTAAAAGTTTTTTCTATATTACCAATCAGTAAATGTGGAGACACCTATTTTACAATATGTATCTGTTTAATTATATTATCATTAGTTCTTCTCTGTGCTTCTTTTTTCCAATTAAAAGGACTTGGAGTTAGAGTAATGAATTATTTTGAGAGGTTGTTGTCTGTCTAGCTTGCCATTCTTGTAATTTCTTCTTTAGAAATTTTACTGCTGTGTTATTTTTTGGGTAGATATTGGAAACTGCTATATGAACTTTGAAATCTCTAATCCTTAAATTTCCAAGTCTACCTCATTTAATGCTTCAGTGGCTATATACTACACTGCAAGTTAAGCCATCATTTAATTTTGGGTTGCATTTAGAATATGTTTGTTGATCATTTTATTTTACTCTTCCTGATTCAACTTATTTTGCTTTTGTATAAGCATATAAACCTAACAGAGAAAAACCTGAGGGGATATACACTTCATATAGAATGAAAGTAAACAGCAACAAAAAGGGAATATGAAATCTTTTCAGCAAATTAAAACACTTCACTCTAAGAAGCTCAAGATGGATCTTTTGGTGGGAGCCATCTTGGTTGTCCCATGGTTTCTTAAAGCATTAAGCTTATGGACTGTTTGGTTATTACTGAGGTGGCAGAGGGGAAAAGCTGGAGAAGCGGTTTGATTCCCAGTGCCCAGAGGAGGGGATGACGCTCAGCTGAGCTGGTCTGGTGACGGCAGTGCCTTTACCCTACCCTTGTATCCCCGCTCAGGTTATTCCTCTGGGCTCGGTAGGTGGAGGCCACACCCATAAGCTTGGCGCAGGGTCCACTGATGATGGCAGAAATGGATCCTGCACAGGTTACTGGCATGGAGCCAAGGATGAGGAGTCCCTTTTTGAGCAAGGAATTTCTGTAGGAGCATCACAGGTTACCACTCCAAAGCCAGGGTCATCCACTGAGAAGACCCAGCCTAGGGAGGCACTCTTGAAAGATATTCTGCACCGAGCTGAGCACAGTAGAACACAAAATGAACAAGAGATGTATCTTTGTGAGGCAGAGCTTTACCAGCCTCATAAGCAGAATCTTTTCAGAAGGGACAATTGGAGACTTTCATTTTTGAACAACCACAGAATTCATATAGCAGAAAGAACTTTCACATGCAAGGAAGGTTGGAAGGAAGTGCCAGCCACTTCAGGCCTTCTCCAGCACCAGGCTCCTCACTGTGTGTGGAAGCCAAACAGGGAAGCCCAGGGTATGGAAGCCCTTCCAGCCTGACACAACAATTACACATGCAGTAAATGTGGGAAAGCCTTCAGATGCAAATACTCACTTGTTGAGCATGAGAAAACTCATACAGGAGAAAGGCCTTATCAGTGTAGCAAATGTGGGAAATTCTTTAGGTATAATGCCAACTTCATGAAACATCAGAGTATTCACAGTGGAGAAAGGACTTATGAGTGTAGAGAATGTGGAAAATAGTTTATGTACAACTGTAGAATCATGAGACATAAGAGGGTTCACACTGAAGAAAGGCCTTATGAATGTGACATTTGTGGGAAATTCTTTAGGTACAGCTCTACCTTCTTTAGGCATCAGAGAGTTCACACTGGAGAAAGGCCTCACAAGTGCAGTGAATGTGGGAAGTTCTTTAGGTACAACTCCACTCTCATTAGACATCAGAGACTTCACAGTGGAGAAAGGTCTTACGAATAATGTAGCATATGTGGGGAATTCTTCAGGTACAACTCCATCCTTGTTAAACATTGGAGAAATCACACTGGAGAGAGGCCTTACAAATGCAGTGAGTGTGGAAAATGCTTTAGGTACCACTGCAAGCTCATTAGACATCAGCGATTTCACACTGGTCAGAGGCCTTATGAGTGTAGTCAGTGTGGGAAGTTCTTCAGGTACAACTCCAACCTCATTAAACATTGGAGGAATCATACTGGAGAAAGGCCTTATGAGTGCAGGGAGTGTGGGAAAGCCTTTAGCCACAAATACATACTTGCTGAGCACCAGAAGATCCACACTGGAGAAAGACCTTATGAGTGCAGTGAATACCGAAAGGCCTTCATTCGAAAATCCCACCTGGTTCATTACCAGAAAATCCACAATGAAGAGAGGCTGGTGTGCTCTGTGAATGTGAGGAATTCTATAGGTACAACTCCAGCTTCATTAAACATCAGAGATTTTACCATGGAGAAAATTTTTTAAAAAGAAAAAAAGAAGCTCAAAATGGAGGTATTTTATATACCACTCAATAAAAATACTATGTGCATGTCATATAAAATATGATCCAGAAATTGCTTACATGAAAGAAGGATTGAAAGCAGAGTAAAAATGAAAAAAATTGAACAAAATATTAAACTTGAGTTGACTGAAATCAGAAAGGACATTGACAATGCTCTGGTTTGGATGATTGTCCCCTAAAAGTCTGTATGTGAAGTCTTGGGGCTTAGGATGCTGATGTTGGGAAGTGTTATGGACACCGAAGAGCTCTTGGCTGCCATGGGGTAAGCAGCTGTCCTCCACCTGACCCTTTGACCATACTATTTCTACTTCTCAGGCAGCTGACTTTGAACTAAGCCCATTGAAAAACCATGAGCCAAATAAACCTTTCCTTATTTTTAAGGATGTGTGCATTGAGTATTTTCTTCCAGTAAATGGAAAGTGTCTATTACAGGCACATATAATAGAAAGGAAAATCCAAATAGTAAGATACAAATAGATACAGGAAATAAATTAACATTTTTCAAAATATTCAAAATTAGAGACTTGGAAGGAGAAAATGAATAAGATGAAACATACAAGAGAATAGACTGAATTAATAAGAGTGAACACAAATGATTCTTATCAGAAAAATGTATTTAGTATTAAAAAATGATAACACACTCTGCAAAAATATGTGTGCTTTAACCAATCTTGGAAATCTCCATATTGTCCTGCTTTTACATATGGGAAAAACCTAATCTTAGAGCAGAAGGAAAACAAAGAATTCATATTTTTAAAAAGAAATGTCATATTATAACTGAGCCATACAAAGCACAGAATAAATATCCTTTAAATCTTAGCCAGGTTAGATTATCACGTGTCTGAAAAGGAATGGTAAAAGATAGATGCTATAAAGTATGTGCTATTAAGGGAAAATGAAAACAAAAATATAGATCATTATCTGAGATTATCATTATTGTCATTTGAATGTTCAGTGTACAATTTTCTTGAAAATAGAAAAAAACACCTCTGAAGTGAAGTTAAAAACTGAAATATTTTCTTCAAAAAAAAATGCAATTATATTATAAAAACCTCTGCATATACCTGTGTACCCATTCTTTAGGTGTTCATGATTAGGATGATACTTGGGAACCACAGGGTAGGCAGTGATATTGCATTATAAACACCAATTAAACAGTAATCTCACTTCAAAGAATGCAAAAGCCTGTGAATATTTGAACTGTGAAGCAAGGTCTCAGCAATTTCTAGTAAATAAACCTCAATATGTTCCTTCTGGGACGTTTATTGCTAATCCACTGATTATAATATAATTGCATATGGTTGGCCAGGCTTTTAATAAGGTGAGGATATCATAACAGGGCACTTGAACTTGCTACTATGTAAAAGTGTCAAGAAATCTCAGATCCCTTAGCAACTTTGTCTGAAGATTCCTAGGGAAAATGAGTTTATACCTGGGAGAACTGGAGAATTGTGGGTGTCTGAAATAACCACTCCGGCATCTCCTGAACCCTGATTTTTCTTCAGTTCTCTTATAATATGTTTGGGTTTCTTTTTCTTTTTCTATGTCCTGGGGGTTTTGGAAATCTGTATTTTGTGACAGACTGAAGAAAGCCACAACCAAGAAAAGCTATGTGTTGTGTCTCTCAACTAACTGTTTTCACGAGGCAGAGCATTTTTTAGGATTTCATGAGGAAAAGCAGAGGATGTGCTTCTTTTCACTTTAGGCCTATGAGCTTTTATTTTAGATTCTAGTATTAGGTTATGTGTTAGTCTTAGTTGATGCCAATATGGTGCTACTTTATAGTTTTCTGGGCTATAATTATATGATGTTGGAGCCTGCCATGATGACTGAAAACTGTGTCACTCCACAATGTCCCCATATAAACTTCTGTCATTAAACGTTCTCCTAATGACCTGGAGATTGCTTCTCTTTTCATCTATTATCTCCTTTCCGAACCCAGCCTCTCAATCCCGAGAGTCATGAGTGGATAGTGCATTCTTCGTGTGAGTATTTCTGATTTATTCTGGGACTCTGAATTTGTTTACTGCCTGATTTTTAGACCTAATATTAGTCTGTATAAAATTTTTGTTTCCTGCTATTTTTTTCTGTCTTAACTAGCAGTCATAGACAGTATTACTTCTTTACAAAAGTGTTTTCAAATAAAGGCTTAATTTTATTTTACATGTTGTCAAGAATGTATGTGTCTCTTAAATATCAATCTATCAACATACGGGGAATACAGTCAGTCCTTAACACTAGAAGTGATGTCCGAGATGCCCCGGGCCCTAACTTTCTTTATTTGATATCAACAGAACACAGGCAGTTCAGAAGCTCCAATGTTAAGCTTAAGGCCCAGTTCTTTTTTCACGACTTATGTACTAACCTTTTAAAAATAGTTAGATGAATGTACATCCACAAAAACAAACCACAAACAACAAACAAGAATGCAAACTTACCATCTATACCATTATTATACAAAACTTAAATTATTTTTACAAGATGACTTTTAGAAAATAAGTTTCTGTTTAAAAAGTGATTCTTATTTTTAAAAGAAAATTATCTAGAATTGTTTCTATCAGTTGTGTACGTTCCTCACAACTGTTCAAATCTGATGACTTTGAAGTGGCTGGTGTGTCTATAATCTGCGACTTTAAGACTAAGCATATGTGAACAAGAAGGCAATAATATTGATTCTAATAAGTGAAATACTTCACACATTTTGAAGCAATAACTATTTAGAATTTAGATATGTGACAATCTCAGATGCATACATCAAAGGATTAAAAAATACAAAAAATGTTAAACAATTAGACACAGGTATGGAATATTTCCATGACAATATTTGGTGTTATAAAACTGGAATGGTATGTAATGCATAGTAACGGTAAAAATAAAGGTCCATTAATATAGGTGAACTCTTTTATTTGTGCACTTTTTGTCAAGTTAGACAAACATGAAAGTAACGATTTCTCTTCACCTTATTTATTTGAACTTGCCCGTGCGAATATATTCACTATAGACATTCCAATCCCAGAAATGCAATGATAAATGAAAGACAAGAGCTCATCAAAAAAGCAATATGAGAGATTAAGTGGGTGAATCTAATGGAAGGGATTAAAATATCTCAAATTTTATGAGCTGGAGTTAGTAGAATCTATCAAGGGAAATGAAATCTACCTATAAATATCAAGAGCAGTAGACACGGATTGAGAAAACACTCTTTAATCCAAGAATAAATATACAGGAACATCTGGGAAAAAAAGGCAAAATACACTGGGTGTTTGAAGAACAACATTGCATTATAATGATTATATGAACTATGCCATATAAAGGCAACAGAGTGGCCTAGATTAATGCCATTGAGGAATATACTGTAAAAACCATAGAAAAAAATTAATTTAAACAAATAGCATTCTGTCACATATTTTTGTAGACACTCTCCCAAATTCTTCATATATGACACACACAGTAAAAAAAGATATTTTTTTCTTTCATTATTTCTATGATTATATGAACCCCATAGTAAATGAAATACTTTGATTTTAGTTTTTATAGTGATA
The DNA here is from genome assembly GCF_000247695.1 of Heterocephalus glaber. The sequence continues at coordinate 12,350,374 of NW_004624763.1, forward strand.
GGGAAATGGAGACATTTAAAGGCATGTTTAACTGAATACCATTAATTTACAATGTCTATATCCTAAAATATGAGAACCTGCATCAGATGCTACACCACAGCTATTCGTGAACGAGGCAGATGGTCAGATCAAGCAGTCATTCTTAAAGACACCTGCACATTTACTGATGCTGGGGTTCTTCTTGCCCTCACACCTTGGGGCTCTGATTAAGGGTTGAGCTCACTGCAGCCTGGACTGCTTTCCCCTCACAGTCCTGACTTTGGCGACTGGATCCTTCATTTTGTACCTTTTCGATGCCAGATGCAGAAGCCAAGCTGAAGGACCATCTTCTGCATCCCAGGTTGATCACACCTAGGAAAGGTCAGGTTTCTCAAAGAGGGTCCAAAGAAGTGACAGCACCAGTCTCCCAGAACCTTTCTGCCCCTCTTCTTGAACAGTACCATGGACACCTCTGTACCGACTGGTTGTGCCCCAACCAACAGCAGAACAGTCCTTTTCTCACCCAACTGCTGTCTGTGTCAGTGTTATGGCTTTCCCAAAAGGGGCACAGGCCAGGAACCCACGGGGTCCCATACCTGGGCATCGCGATGTGCTCTGTGTGTGCATTCACCCCAAGCACACACGCAGCTGTGAGGCTTCTGGGTCCTTGAGAACACTCACTGCCTTTGGTGATCACAAGAAAGCAATTTGTGGCTCTCCCAAGGCTTCATGTGGGAGTGAAACAGTGCTTAGAGAATACGGATCTGTGGCTGCCGATAGGCCCTTCCTCCTGAGATCTGCCTATCCCTATCCCTTCTACCTGTTGTTTGTAGATAGTAGTGAGAAAGAAATTGAGTTAAAAAGTACTGGTAGGAACCATTTGGGATTAGAGAACATGTTGCTTATCTCGGTGTGGAGATAGTTTCTTAGATCTATAGCTTCATCACAATTCACATTGTTTATTCCAATTGTGTACAATTTTTTGTGTATCTATTCTAAACAAAGTATTGTTTAGGGACCTTCAATCATGCACTGATCCCAAGGAAAAACGAGTAAAAAAGTAATTGGCTTAATATTTAAACTTCTTTATTTCGATAACTTGTTCAGTTAAAAATATGCAATAATATTAAAATATCAAAAGTTATTTATCCATAATCTATAGTCATTTTATTATGAATATAATCCAAGGAGACATTTTACTCATGGTGTTTTATATTTTAAAATATAGAGTAGGAAAATTCTCTAAGTCAAATGTTTTCTTGTTTAGCAATAGCAAGCAACTGAGTACATTTTAAAATATTTCCAAATTTTCAAATTTTATTTGATTTATTATGCTTACAAATATCCAAGGGGAAAAATCAAACAAGAATAGTTTATTTATTTGTTTTCCTTTTAGTCCCTAGGCTTTCAAAATCTCCTTAATATCAAAAGGAGAAAAAGTCATCTATAGATGCAAAAATAAATAAAAAATATTAGCAGAATATAAATCTATAAATTTAACATGATTTTAAATCTAACCTCAGGCAAAATAGAAAAGCAAAACCCAGTTAGGGACAAGAAAATTTATGTGTAGTAGGTAGAAATAATATTTCTCTATGAGCAAATAAGTAGTAATAACATTCACTTATAAATAATCTAAAGTATATAACCAAAGCTACTCAACATATGAGAATTAGCATGCAATGTACTCATATTTTAGTTTTTTTCCTAATATATATATATAGAGAGAGAGAGATAGATATAGATATTTTATCTGATTCAACATTATCCTCCGTTGTTCTCATGTGTGTTATTTTATAAATTCTCAATGCTCACACTGGTAGAATCCTAGTATCTTTATGTATGTAACTGTTTTAATTATTTAAAATTATTTTAATTATTTTATTTACTTATTTTTTTTGGTACCAGGAATCAAACTTGGGACCTTGAACTTGCGAGGCAGGCAGCCGGCACAACTGAGCTAAATCCCAGGCCCTAAAATTATTTTAGATAGTATTTAGTCCTTCTCTTATAATTTTTGTGTAACTGATTGAATTTAGAAAATCTTTACTCCTAGCTGTGTTACTTTTAAATTTTTGCCCTCAGCTATTTAAAAAATACTTTCTCCATGTTATTTTCATTTCTTTTAAAGTAACTCATTTTACTTTCTTACTTCCTTAGAGATGATTCCATCCCTCTCCCCTTTACCTTACCTTCAGGATTTAAATAAAGGCCTTGTATGATTTATTATATGTTTCTCTAAATCTTTGTCAAAGTTGTTTTATAAGATAAGTAGTTGAAAAATATTCTAGAAGTACTTACGTGAGTTTTAATAACTACTGGAAAAATTACTCACTGTATCCCTCTTTCCAAGGACATCTGATTTTCTTTTTGATACCCACAAGCTAGAGAAAATAATTCAGTGTTTACTGCTGGCCTGCATGGATCCGGACAAAAGGGCGTTGTTTTGCATTTTGCCTAAGAAGCAGAATTGTGTTCATTGCATCAGCTGGACTCCTGATTACATCCTCCAACTTGAACATAATGATACTTAGGGCTTTACAGTAAAGGACATGGTGAATACTTTATCTCCCTGTGTGTTTGGAGGATAGCATCATGTGTCATTTACTACCATTTTCCTTCTCTGAAATCATTGTCTAGCTGTAAAACTTATGATAAAATCATTTGATGTATTGCTAGAGTTGTTTGCATACGATAGAGAAAATACCAACAGCAAGAGGAATGAGACAGGAAGCTCTGATTATTTTAATCAGTAAAAACAGTGTAATGAAAGGCTAGGAGGAAGCTCAAAGAATAAAATGCCATGAATGCACTGAATCTTGCTGCCTTGTGTCATTACCAGCTCTGTGTACTCTATGATCTCGTGAATATGACAGATGAACAGCTTCCCCTATGGAGTAGTTTTTGACCAAGAGTAGTCATTGGTAAGAAAGTTAGAAGGTCAATTTAAAATTTACTCAAAAATTATTTGGTGAATTTTAAACAATTAAATTATCTTTTTAACTCTTTTTGACATACTTGCTGTGCATTGGTTTTATTCAAGTACACCTGAGGTCTGTTTTTAAATGATGTTTGGCATGTTGAAAACACTGAATGTAGCAAAAAGCATTTGTCTTATGATCTCATCATAAAAACCAAGTGTTCTGTAGTTTTTGAGTGAAGAATATATCTTCACAAGTAGAGGGAGGGGCAAACAGATTTCTGGAAAGACTGGGAAAATATATCAAAATTGGAATAAACAATAGAAAACAGTAAATGAGAAACCAATCCAGGGGAGATTTTATTGAGGATGATTGCAAGAAAGGGAAAGGCCCTATCCCACCAGAAGGCCGACTTTCGAATTAGAGAGAGTATTCCAGACCAAAATATCAACAAGTGTTTAAAGGTTAGGTAAAATACTTTCTTTTTTATAGGGAGGAAGAGAGAAGGCTATAAAGAATAAAGTGGCTTTCAGGAATAGCAGATAAGAGAACGATCCCTTAGCCAGCTTTTCCTCAGGAGAGACCCTTAAAGAGGGTATCGTGATTCAGTTCAGGCTGAGGGGCTGCAAGGTTCAGGGACCTGAGGTTGGAGAGGAGCTTGACCTCAGTTTGATTACCATGCATTGTATGGAAAGAAGTGCAGCTAATCTTATAGGAGGTAAGGAATGGCTGCTGCTCGAGGGTCTGCATCTTCCTTGTCATAGGTAAATAAGACACCATTCTTGATCTTAGGTAAATTATGTGGAAGAAGATGATTCTGCGCAGTAAGTCTGTTCTGGCACACAGAAGGTTGGAGAAATTTCTTAATTTGTGCTACTTCCCACAATCACAGATGTCCAAGACAGTCTTAATATTCTCAGTGCGACTCAACTTTAGGCTTTTCCCTAACTTTAAGCCCTTTAGCTCCCTTTTCTATAAGAATTTACTAGAGAAAACTTGGTATTATAAATGTCTTCTCTGTTTCTTTGAGATGTAAATCCTCTCCCAGCTGCTTGCCAATTTTAGAACCCAGGGATGTCTTTCTGAAGGACCTGAACACTGCCATTCTTTTGAAATGTAATCATTAAGAAAGATAGCACCTTTATCTCCCTCTCTCTGTAGGCCAGGAGCCTAACTTCAATAAGAGCCAATTAGCAAAGAGTTGATCTAATCACATTGACCAAACTTCCACTTCATGTCCTTTAATACTTCTCCTTGGACTCACCCAGCATTTAAAATTACCTGACTTTTACTTCAGAAGAGTTGAGTTTAATCGTTCTTGTCTATTTTAATAGTCTTTGCATCTATGACAATATTCTTGAATAAAATCTTTCTTGACTGTTTCATCTTTCCAGTACGATTTTTCTTTGATTCAGGGCTCAAGTAAAGTTTAACACTATCACAGATAAGGGAATTCTTCAGAATTCAGCCATTGGGTTTTGGCTTCCTATTTGATTTTATGTTTTTCAATGGTTGCAAATACCTACTCTGTTGTCTTATCAGCAGTGATGTCCTGTCACCGCTAATGACCTTACTCAACATCAAGTTTATTTAGCTTTAAGTAAAAAGACAAAGACACCCCAAACAACAAAGCATGAATAACAATAGCACAGTGAAGATCTAGTGACTTCCACCTGGAGTTGCTATGCCTCACTTTGAGTGTCCAAAATCTTCAGCCTGAGCTAGGGCTCAGAGTTCATGGAGAAGTTCTGAAAAGGGAAGCTATCAGCTGTGCCTAGTTTATGCCTTCATACGAGGCCTGTACAGAGCACTTGGTCAGCAGCTGTGCAGCTCACTCAGGTGCATGGCCAGTCACATGCCGCCCTGCAGATATGTTATGTGATCACTGAGATCCATCTCAACAATGATGGGCTTGCTCTGCTACTATCCACAGCCAGATTGCTACTACATTCCCTCCTATAAATTTCTTGAATAAATATTTCTAGGAAAACTGACCAAGACCTTAAATGTCTCAAGTGTCATTAAGGAAGTAAAGGCTAAAGAATCAGGCAACAATCCCTTCCAAAACAGCTATTTGAAACCAAAGATTGTATATTACATTTCCATTATTCTGTGATTTTATTTTCCTTTTCTGTTTGTGAGATTTACTTATTTTTTTAAATTTTTCTATTTACTTTAGTGATTTTTTTTCTGAGTTTAGAGTATCAATCAACATGTGAAGTATAGTCTATATTTATTAACATTTTGAATGCCAAATAGAGTTTATAATAAAATATATGAGTTTGCGTTTACATATGTAGGTCATATAATTATGACTTTATTATTAGAATAATGTTTTCTTAAAATGTAATTTTCAACTTTTATGAAATGACTTGTTTTGTATAAGTTGCCCTTATATCAGTTCTCACTGTAACAAAAAGTACAGAAGTTGATATAGTAAAATGTCAAAACAGAGTATAATCCAGCCTCCCATTCCCATGACTTTCCTCAGAGGTCATCAAAATTAATAGTTTGAAATATATCTTTCAGTATTTTTCTGGATATATATTCATATATGTAAGCATATTCATATATATACCTGTGTATATATACATGTATGTACACATAATCTCTCCTATATATATAATACATCCATGAAATAATATTGCATATACATATTTTCCAAAAATAATTTCTTTTTTGTCTTAGACCCTGTCTGTATTGGTTTTTAGTAACAATACTTAGAAACTGACCACTATTTCCTTTGGTTCATTATGTATCTTCTCCTCTCTCTTCTCCATATGTTCCATCCATATTTTCTATATTCTCCATTCATGTCTGAATGTCTACTTTGGAATTGTGGTTTCAAAATATATTGCCTCTTTGACTTAAGCTAATTTTACCTCTCTTAATTTTATCATCTTTAAATTGTAGATAATGCTCGTACTTAACATCTATAAGGTCATTTTCAAAGAAAACATGAATTAATACATTTAAGTTACTTGGTTTGTTCTTGACATTTAGCAAGTGCTCCATGAAGCTATACAATATGCCTCCTGTTTATTATTTAGCATTATAAATATTATTTCCTATATTTGAATATTTTTCTTAGATGGGTTTTCTAAGAGTGTAATTGCTCAATAAGCACATATTGAATTTGAGACATTTCAGAGTAATTGCCCCCTCTAATACATGCATCCCATCAACAGTAGCATCAGATCTTAGCTTTCCATCCCTTGGCAATGCTTGATATTATTAACCATCAAAATTACTAATAAACTAGGGAAAATTAATATATTTTATTTATACTTTATTTTCCAAATACTAATTTAATTACACATAGTTTGGATATTTACTAGCAATTGTATTTCTAGTTTCATGAAATGACTCTTTTTGATCCATTTTTCCCTGCTGAATTAATTTATTAAATTAGTTAAGTTTTAATTTTCAGAGTTCTCAAAGAACTGTTGTATGGCTATGTCCAGGCTTTGCAGTTGTGTTCAGTTGGAAAATGTAGTAGAATGCATTTAATTTTCTCAAGTGCTAGGATGAAAATAAATGATTTCAATATTTTTTATTATTTTTTAAAGTTTGATTTCTTTACCTTCAGTGTGACTCATATGAAGCCCTATTATTTCTCAAGGATGTCATAAAATACACAACCTGGTTATTATTAGGAAAATAAATCACCAGTGTTATTCAGTGAATTTCAAAAACATAAATACTTTTACTGTATTCTGTATATTTTATAAAACAATTCTAAACTGTATTTTGAATTATATTATATTCTTTAGTTTTCATGATTTTAAGTTATTTTATATTACATACTTCAATTTTTAAAAGAATATGTAAAATTTCTTCAAAAGTCTTCATTTAATGGAAACCAAGGATTTATGTATGTCTATAAGTGGTATTTGAATAGAATCTCTATTGATTTTAAGACTTTGTTCCTCAATCTATTCAATAACACACTAGAATAGAATAAATATATTTTGGTTAACTCTATGGAAAAAATATAAAATGTACTTTGGCACCAGTGAGGGAGCCAGCTATTGGCATCATTGGGAGGTTGAGCTGAATTCAATGGCTCATGAATGGGTACTACTGCTGTTAAATTGATACAGACTCAACGTGTTTCCCTGAACATCACATGTTAAACCTAATCCAGCATGCAAAAGTATTAATAGGTGAGGATTTGGGGAGGTGATTAGGAGATGCAGGTAAAGCCTTCATGAATGGGATTTCTGTCCTTATAAATAGTCTTAAGAGAGCTTACCCGACTCTTCCATCACATGAAGACACAATGGGAAGATGTCATCTTTGAGGCACAGAAGTGGTGTTCTTGTCACTGAGTCTGCTGACCCTGGTTATTATACTTCTCCACACCTGGAAGAAACAAATTCTGTCCTTCATAAGCCACCAAGTTCAGGGTATTTTATTACAATGTTCTGAAAAGACTAACATTGTCTTAGTCACATTACCACGTGACAGTGATCTGGTACTGTACAAGTCATATTAACCTGGCCCTTTAACCTAAATTAGCCAAGTTCACAGTTAACTGCAGGTTTGTAATTATTTTGTAGATAACTGAGCAATTTTCAAATATAATAGACACTAGGAAAAATAGACCATGTGGCCTATAACTAAAAGATTTTCAGACTTACCTACTAAGTATCTAAAAATCTCTACCTACATTTTTAAAAAGTCACTGAAATGCTTACATATCATGTAATGCATATTCATTTGAAAAATGTAATTAGTATCATTCTATTTCATACTTGTGCCCTTTTTAATTTATTAGACTGCAAACTAACTATCTCTGGAAACACCGCATAGACAATACAGTTGTGATTTACTAGTCGGCTAGGCATTTCTTTTGTTTTTTTTTCTTTGGTATCAGCGATCGAACTTGGGACCTTGTACTTGTGAGGCAGGCAGCGGAACCATTGAGCTAATCCCCGGCCTGGCTAGGTGTTTCTAAATAGAGGTAAACTGATGTACTGCAATTAATGGTCACAGTATGATAAGGAGAAGGTATTGACTGTACCAAAAGGCCCAAATTAAACTGCTGGAAATACAAATAGAGTGTCTGAAAAAATACACTTGATGGCGTGAATAAAAGATTAGGTACTGAAGAGGAAATGATTAATGAACTTGGAGTTATAGTAGAAGCAACAGGACCTCTCTCAACACATTTTGTTTTATTTACTTCTAAAACTTTATGGATTTAGTCCTTAAATTTAAGTCTATTGTCCATTGCACATTAATTTTGTATATGCTGTGAGGAAAGGTGGAAGATTGATTTTACATAGTGATATTCATTTGTTCCAGCATGATTTGTTGAGAAGACCATTTGAATTGTCCTGGCTGTTTCATTAAAAATTGATTGAGGGTACATAGTACATTCATTTTTACACTGTCCAATTTGTTCTAGTGATCTTTCTGCCTATGTTTTCTTTATTACCTAATGGTCCAGTATAGAGAAAACCTTGAAATCAGGTAGTGTGTATATTCCAACTTTATTCTTTTCATTAAAAATTTGACCTTTTCTGTTCCTTTGCATTTTTATAGAAATTCAAGATTTAACAAACACATTTCTTTAAAAAACTAAATGTTGCAATATTGGTTAGATTAATAGATTAAATAAGCAGAATAATTAACAGAGATCTGCTACCATAAAATACTGAATCTTCCATTCCATGGGTATTGTATCTCTCTCCATTTAAAAAAAAACTCTAATTTTTTGAGTAAATTTTGTAGATTTTACGATACAGGTCACCTGAATAACACTGAAATTACTTTTAAGTATTGCAAAAATTTTACTGCCATAATAAGTAGCTTTCTCCTTTTTAAAATTTCAATGACCAGTGGCTTATTGCCAATATATAGAAATATAAATTATTATTGCAGGAGTTCACGTTGGTAGTGTGGCTACCACACAGAATGACAGTGCAAGCTGTACTTTGCAAGGTGGTCTAATAATGAATGATGAAAACCACAACTGTTAAATTCTCAGAAAAGACATATTCCTGGGCCCCAGACATGGCCCTTTGAATGTAGCAGATGGATTCATTTGTGCTACACTAAAACTGGGATACATATCTTCATTTGAAATGAAGTCACCTGGAGAACTTGGGATCCTGGTCAGCTGGAGCATATTGAACATGAAAGATATAACTCTTGGGTATAAGGACGAGTACAAAATTAGGCATATTTCTCCCCAAGGCAGCCCCCTGGGGTTAATACACATGAACATAGGGCAGGGCAGCTGTCCAGGTACTGTTCTGTTTGTAGTGCACACCTGCCCTGTGTGGATGTACTGCACAGGTGATAAGTAGACCTTCAGGAATCTCACATTGTGGATTGAACATGCACATAGGGCCTGGGACAAAAGTGCTAGCAATCACTAACCAGATACCTCGCTACTAGAGAGATTAGCCTGTCTGTGATTCAGTTCATTGACACCTTCATGGGTCTTTAGTTCTTTATAAGCTCTAAGGATAAGAATAAGTGTGAAAAAGGATTTTTAAAAAGCTCACTAGAGTTTAATGGGGAGCTGAAGATTCCTATTTAGAAACAACCCAGGAGTTTTTGGAAAAATCTCAGATATATATCGATATCTGAAAAGACCCTGATCCTCCTCAAAAATCAGATCTGACAAGTCTGGAGAATTTTCTAGATACTGAAGTGTTGATTTCTATTTTGAATTCCAGCAGATAGTAGGATAGGGTTACACAGGAGCCGCACTTGCAACTACAGCACCAGACTGATTCATCAGAAGGGAACAAGAGAGCCACTGAACTGGAGAAGGCTTCCTTACCTCTTATTCCATTCGAGCATAGCTTGCTGTATTAGAAAAGCTCCCCTCATGGACTGCAGGATATCTGAGAGATTAATGTTCACAGGCTTTGGGCCAAGGTGCTGGGAATTTTGCCAAAAGCGGAAGCTCTGAGGCTAACACAATACTCAGACTGGATATGAAAGAAATGACAAGGAGAAAATTTTCAGGACTGGAGTAATCCCAGTAAAGATAAGAAAGCTAAGACAATTGTAGTAGAGGAAACAACTGGAAGATAAAAGAGAAGGGGACAATAACATGAGGGATACATTACTCGAGAACATCCTCTTTTAAGGAGAAATATATACCTGTCAAGATCTCGGAAATTCATCCTCACCCCATATCACACAGCCTCTGCATTCTAAACCTATATGATGAAGGTACACAGTACCTTGTCTCAAAAGTAATTAAGAAAACAAACAAATGTTTCCACTACTCTGCCACTCAGCCATTGGTCTTCTGGGAGATGACTCAAATCGAAGGAGAACTAACCCTGGTGTCTGGCAATCCTTTCCTAGATAGTCGCCATATTGGAAGAAGAAGGAACTCCTAATATTCCTCAGTCACCTGGACACCACAGCCCTGAATACTGTATTTGGGCTCAGTTGATGAAGTTGCTATTTCTTCAGAAACATCCAACACAAGCTAGGACAGTTCAGTTTTCTCACTGCAGCATCAGCCAAAGATACAGATAGTGAGCGATGGGTGAAATCAGGGATCCCGGCACGGAATGAAGGTGGGAAAGATGCCTCTGCAAAATCACCAAAGCAACAAGACCCCAGACTTTCAGGAAAAGAGACTGTAGAGATGATAACCCACAATGAGCTCCCCATTCCTGCTTCAGTATCAGTAGACAAATAGACATTCCCCAAAGATGAAACAATGTCTGAGTTTGTATGGAAAAACAAAAGTTCTGATTTAGTTTTGAGATAAAATGAACAGGCACAATTGACTTGACACAGACATGACACATTCCAAAGAGCAGATAAGTATTTGGGGTCAGGTGGCAGGACAAACAATCTCTTTTTTTCAAATTTTGTACATGAGGTGTTATGAAAAATATGGTGAATATTTCAAGTTTTAAAAATTCTATTTTAGTAAAAGACAAAAGTACCATTAACACGTGCCCATACTCTCCCTCAATTTGAACACACTTAGTTCATCATTCTTGCCTCTTTCTGAGACAGGAAATGGGTTAGAGGAAAGGCCCGATTGTTGTTCTTCTCATGTCCTTCTACTGAGGAAACAGCTTGGAATTTCCAGGAACAACTTAGGAGACCTCTGCAGATAGGGGATATGTCTCTGGGAAACTGTAGTACAGAAGGGTGCTAGGGAGAAAACTAAAATTACCTCAGCTGCCTTCCATCTTGTGTAACTGCCTTCCCTTGGATATGGCTAGAACCTGGGAACGCAATGATTCATCACTCCTCTGATTATGTTATGTGTGAAAAGATATTTTGCTAGATTAAGGCCTCAAATGAGTTTACCTTAACATGAAATTTTTCTCCATGAGCCAGACCTAATCAGTTGAGTCTTTAAAAGTAGTGAGGATCTTCCTGGAGGGAGAGATTGAGAATGCAATGGGAATTCAGCAAGAGGGAGATTTACAGTGTTAGACTTTGCAAATGGAGGGTGCCAGGCAGCAAGGAATGCAGGCAAACTTTAGGCACTAAGAACAGAAACGAGACTGATAGGCTTTGAGAAATAACGTCAAACCTACAGCCAGAGGAGTCGGGTTGCACCAGCAATTTCCAGGAGCTTGGAAGCAGACACTTCTCCAGGTTCTTCAAACAAACCTTCAGTTTGGGAATTACCTTTATTTTATCCTTAGATGTGGAACAAAAAACGAAGCCAGACCATGCCTGGACTTATGATCTAAACACAGTGAGACAATAAATATATGAGCAAGAACAACATCCAGGCATAAATGTGATACTATCCTTGAAAAAGTTCATCGGGAGTTTGGTAGAACATCAATTACATGGAATCTCTTCGACTCCAGAAGAGTCAAAATTATTTTCTTTGTTTCTAATACTGAGGTTTGCTTTTGCTAATGGAACTATGTCTCCCAGCACAACACACCTTAATATCCCCCATAGCATCAGCCCAGACCAAAGGATAACTTCCATAGAAAAGAAGCTTCCACTGAACCTTGAACTATTACTCTCACTCAGTCATTTGGAGTTTATCATTTTAGTGTCTCAGCAACCAGGGAAATAAGTTAACATACATGGTATATTGCTAGAATTTCAGTGGTCCAGTTAGATAGAAATATATGTCCAATCCAGGATACTCACTAGGGCAATTCTTGATGATCTAGTTCTTCCGCACAATTATAAGAACGATTACCTGACAAGTCCAGCACCCGAAGGCTCTTTACCCTGGGAGATTTCATTCATCAAGTAAATGAGAACAGCAGAAGGATTTCTGAGGGTGAAAGTCATGAGGAATATGTGTTAAAAGAGAGAGAATAACAAATATCGCTTAAGTCCTTGGGACCAGTCTCAACTCTTGAGTAATTTAACTTATATAATTACAACTCAAACTAAGACTTTGTAGAGTCTGAGACTGGTCACTAACTCCATGGGGTATCAAACTTGATGAGGGCACTAGAGGCCTTGGGTGGTATACAAGGACAGGTGGCCTCTCTCAGACCCTTCTGTCACAACTTAACTGCCTGTTTTGCTGCTTGCCATAGTGCAAAGCACATTTCTTTCTTTCTGAAAGAAGCTTTGCTGCCTCATTCATTAGAATTCAATTCTGCTATGACAGCATGTTTTCATTCTGTGTAAACCTACATTATTATTTTGCCATACGAATTCCCTGACATTTGAACAGAAGTTACTTTTCGTATATGCTATCATATTTAATGAAACAATCTTAATGGAAACTGCTCTAAGCATGTTTCCTCCTTCAGAAAATTAACATCTGAAGAAACCTTAGTACTAATGTACATTTATTATAAGAAGAATAACAAATATTACTTGAAAAATTTAAAGAATGAAACAAATTCTCATTTTCTTCACATTTGTATTTAATTTTACTCATTTCACCTTTTCTCTAGTGATCAAATTAATACTCAATTTTATGTACTTTAAAGCTTCTATAAATTAATTTAAAAGAATGAATTCACACCAATTTTAATTTGTTCTAAAATAATATGCTGCAACTCTTTGATCACCTGTTCAAATATAATCATTATTCAAATTTTAAAAAGCAGACTCTATTCTAAGATGGATATATATTCATATTTTTGCACAAATAGAAAAGACTACCAAAAACAAGTGTTGGATGAGCTATGAATAAATTATCACTCATCATCTCATTGATCAGAGATAGGGAAGCAGGACCCTGCTTTCTGAGAGAGTGTGTGTTGACAGAACATCTTTATTGGAAGCTGCACAAACTCCCAATCACTTGACTAAGGGTACGGCAGCAAGATTAAAAAAGACAAGATCTTAATGCATAAATGGGGGTCCCAGGATTGTCAAAGCTCTTATTAGGCTAAAACACTGTCTCTGGGTGCTTTGGCACTATTTTTTGAATATACAGCTTCTAGAAGGAGTAAGGGGCAATGCAGGGAACAGTGGAGTGGAGAGCACTGATGTGAGCAGGGTCCTAGCAACAAGGGAATGAGACATTCTAGCAGGAGCAGCTCATAGATTAATGGGAAATTTGTTTCTTCCCATGGATTAATTTTTACCTCTATAGGAGCTACCTGTACAAGTCATGCTGCCCTTAGCTGCACTATTGTCCTGCCATCCAAGACATCATAGCATCACGGATCACTGAGACATCTCCTGGAACCAGTGGTGGCTGTTCCTTTCCCACACACCAACTGCTGGCTCTTCAGGAGAGCCTCTGTGGGCTAATAGGCAGACTCAGACTCTTAATGTGAAAAACCAATTTATAAATTTGTAGCTCTCCCAGGGTGGTTTCCATCACAGGAACCTATCAGAAAAATCACTGCCACAAATGCTAAGCTCATTCTCTGACTTCTGGGATTTTCATAATGAATTACACACCCCAAGCTAGAGGAAGGCCTCCTTTTTCAAAGGGAACATCCAAATAAATATTTTGTTTCCACCAGTTTTCACAGTATTTTCTGGTGATCAAATTTGATATCATCAAGATTCAAGTCAAATATATATAATATATAATAGTAATATATATAATATATAATAGTAATATACATATATAATATATTATATGGAAATCTATGAAGTCTCAAGATCCTTTCAGCAGGAATTTTGAACAGCAATTTGAAAGATACAGTATTTTCTAAATAATTTTATAGTAAATATATTTTATTTCTTTAATTATATTTGGTATATTTGATTATCAACAATTTTTCTCATAAAGAGAACTGAAATTAATTTGTTTTTCCAGTGGTGCATATTGAACCCAAGGCTTTTGCATGGAAATACATCCCCGACCTTTTTATTTCTTACCTTTTTAATTTCTTCCTTTGAGACAAAGTCTCACTAATGTGCTATGTTCCCTGGGCTGTTCTCAAATTTAAGATCCTTCTGTTCCACCATGCCTGACTAAGATGAACATTTATTCACAAATATTATTTTCCTATTAATAACTATCAGAGTAACAATGCTAATGAACTTTACTATTTGTTCCATTGTCAAGTATTTACACTCCCCAGTACTAGCAAGTGCACTTTAGCCAAGAATTTAGGTTCTTCACTTGGGAAGTGAAGAAAATACCTGTAGATGACCTTTTCCTGCAGTAGAGTGTGGTGGGTAAAGGCTCACGCTCATGCTCTAGGTCACACACCTAGCACGTGTTAATTGCAGGGTAGTTCTGATTATGGTTCGTTCTAGATGTCACCCCAAACCCTCATGGAGTCATAAGTGGGCCTTTTTCAGAATTGTTTGGATCTAGAGTGTGTGACGACTGAATCAGTCCACTGAATGGTTCGGCACAGTTTAGAGTGCGGAGAACGGGAATTCCCACCTTGGATGTGAGTGCTACACTCGGGGGTTTACAGCTGAATGTGAGGTTGGGAGGTAAAAACTGGAGGGAGGCTTTGGGCACTGGCAAAGGTCTGTACCCCTCCCTCCTTCTTTGATCTTCTGCTTCTTGGTACCATGCCACGGCGATGCCCCTCTGCCACGCTGCCCTGCATTGGAGCCAGCCAAGTCTGGACTGAAACCCCTACAAACTGAGCCAAAATAAACTGGTATTGTGGCTCAGCAATGAGAACGTAATTAAGACAATGATAGATATATTCTGGCCAATGCTACCTTCAAAACAGGCTTGCAGCCAGCAAGGGTGTGGCCGGCAGACAGCCTTCTGCTGACCGTGCCATGCTGCTTGTGCTGCAGAGAGCTGCGAGTCCGCCTTCCTATGGTGGGTGGCGGAGTAACGCTGCAGTGAAGTCTAGTGGTCGTTTCACAGGACGAGGGACATTCTAGCAGGAAAATCACCCTCCCAGACTCTGTCTATCCTTCCTGTACCCCCACGGATTTCTCTTGGCAATCTGACTTTTTCCTTTCTGGAGGTTGATTCTCCACACGGATCCCAGTACAGATCCCTCTCAGGGTGTGCTTCGGCAGAGTATACTCGGTGACACTAAAGCAGAGGAAGAGAAGTGACGACTGGAACAGCAATTCAGTGTAATTGTTTTCTCTAAAGCTAACATGAAATATGGGAGGTAGGTGTAAAGAGTAAAACAATTTGGTACTTTTCACAATTTCTGATAATAAAATCAAGATAAATGCTCTGAATCGTATATAAAGCTGACTCACTATTATTTTACTGAGAAAATTAGAAATTCTTAAGTGTAGGGTCCTAAATGTCAATATTACGAAGCATTCACATGATAGAATATTATGTAATCATTATTCGGTACACAATTATTGTCTGTATTAGTTTCATCATCAATATTATTATAGGAGATAAAGATTTTAAAAGTATAATAAAAAGTCACATATGCTTAATAATTGAGTACAGGAAAAAACCCAAAGTGACTTTACGTTAAAAAGCATTATGCATCTAAAATATGAAAAAATTTAAAACACAACTATTATTTATTGATTGTGTAAGTTAGGTAATTTTTGCTTTCTTCATTTATTGTGTTTATTTTTAAAAAGAAACACCTAATCATTAGGAGTTTGCTATTAAGGAACAAGATTTCTGGCCTTAAATTGCTTAGCTTGTAGCATGAGAGAGAGCATCCAATAAATGAATGTGATTGCTGAGAAGTTACTCTGGATATTCTATTTCTAGTAATCCATACAACTTGAGATCTCATTGGTTGTTTTGGACCATACATTGTTTTATATTAATTCAAAAGTCAAATCAATGTTTGCTTCTCTGCACCTCAGTTCCTGTAAATACACTTTGTTAGAGCAAGATTTTGAAACTACGGGCAGAATGTATTCTGCATTCCTATCAAATTTCATCTTTTAGATTCAGGACTAGTCACCATTTTATTAAAATCTTTTTCAATCTTGATTTAGTCTGCATTTGTTAAAGTTATATGTCATCTGAAATTAAATCACTTTCCATCAATATATACTCTCAATTTTTGGCACAAATAGATTCTCTCAGGTACAATGCAGTCCATTATGTTATACTATCTGAATTAGGTTATTCAATATATGATGAATCCATCCAAATGTAAACTTTCTACTTTCTACTTCTTAAACTTGTCCCCCAAATACACTGTGAAATGAAAGAACAAATGGAGAAAACATTTGTTCTGTGAAGTAATAATGTATCGGGGAGTTCTGAGAGATTGAATGATATAATTGTACTTGAAAGTATAATATATGATGGATTTTATTTATGCCACCCATATTGACATATAAATACTGGATGAATGAATGTGTGAATGAACTTAATATTTACTTGTTGACCAATTGATTCATACAAATAATGTAAAGTACTTTTTTAAGTATGTTTTTCAGAGAGGATTTCCTTTTGTTTTTCTTAGACTTTTGACCTATTATTTAAGAATAAAATTCAACTTTTATTTTAGTCTACGCAGAAGTTTCTTGTCTCCTCACTGATTATTTCATTTTTTGATTGTTAAGCACTTCCAGGATTCCTAGTCATTAAAAATTTGGATCACTAAAATCATTTGGGTATCATTTTTCCTGAATTTAAGAATATGATCAAATTCTGTGAGCTCTCCTAACAATATCTGATTCACTTTAGAGGCAAATGCTTTCTTGTTTTTATTAGTAGATATTATGCATGGACAAGCACCAAAGTAAGTTTGCTTTATGCTCTCCTTTGGCTTTCTTTTCTCTTTGCCTTGTTCCTAGGGCTCCACATGGTCTCTGCTTTTAACATAATCATGGAACACAGTAGATCTTTTTAATCCATTGTCTAAAATAGTCTTTGCACGGTTCCATGCTTATAGATTCTTACTCTTTTAAAATCTCTTTTTAAAAAAAAATCAATATTTTGACCTTGATATATTCTTAATTTGAGTACTAAAAATAAATTTCTTACTTCATTTTTGTTTTCTTTTACTTGGTTTCAATTTAATGACCTAAAAGTTATGAAAAGAAAACCTTTTCTATGAGCTATTTTCTTAATGAGTTTACTTTATTTTATTTAAATCATAACACAAAGAGTATAGCTAAGCCTAAGGTTTATGCAATACAGCATTTCCTGTGTTTTGAGCTCAAAAGATATTTTCTAAACTTTCACGATTATTGGCTTACATATTTTTATTTCTTTGTTTGTGTGCTTTTTGCCTTTCTATCCAATTATTTCCTGAACCCACAGTCCTAGTTCTTTCTTTGTGGATTATTCCTGAGCTATGATTCTCATTCTTATTTTTTTCTTCGACTATATCAACATGTATTTGGAATGGCTTTTCCCTACTTTTTCTCAATCTTTCTGGTTCAGATATTTTAAAGACCACTTCAAATTTCTAGCCTACTCAAATTTACTGTGATTATCTGTAACCACTTTTTCTAACTTTTCATATGGTATTTTATTAAATACAAGTTTTGGTGGAGTGATTTGAATATATTCATGTTTCATTTGCTTTCATTATTTTTGTTTTCCTCTGCTTGTGATAAAAATTTCCTCTTCTCTCATATAAAATAAAATATTACTTATTATAGTAAGCTTTCCTGTTTCTTTAACCATAGTTAGATAATCTTTTTTATTTTCAGTCAGTAAGAGGCTTAGGAAAGATTTATTTAGGGGGGTAAAAACATACTCAGAGTGGAGTACAAGCATTCAGAATGAGATCCATTGTCTCATTAGTCTGGAGTAGGGTATATTTATGGGGACTTGGGGTTGGAAATCTATGGAGCCTGTGAATTTATGGAAAGAGCGGATTCAATTTACAGATGAAAGCAGATGGCTTTATCTACAAGGGAAGTGTGACGGCCTATTCATAAGTGATCACCATTACAGGTGATAGAGGATAACTGACCCATAAAGGAAAGGCCCATTTTATAGGTACAAAGAGATGGTCTGTTTATAGATGAAAAGTCATATTTTTTAGGTAAAGGGAATGGCTGAGGTTTATTGGCTTATTATACCTTATGAACCTTAGAGTTTTTTCTGGTTGTGTCCTGAAGCTGAAGCTTTTATTACAAGTATAATTTTAAAATTAAAAATTTTCTTATCTCTTTTTTACCTATCTCAGACCCAGTGAAGAACTTCAGATAGGAAAAGTGTCACACTTTCCCTTTTAATGAGAAAGCGCAGAAAAATGTGTGTCAGTGACTCAGTATATTTGGTTACAAGTACATGATTCCAATCTATAGCTCCTCTCAGGGTAAGTGAAGTAAAGTTGAAACATTAAAAAATGCAGAAGGGACTTTCATATCTTCCACAGAGAATTGCAATTATGGAGCTGACAATAGAACCTAAAAGTGTACAATGTAAAGAGAGTTTCAAAATATTACTTGCAGTGATGGCAAGTGAAATCTAGAGAAAATATCCAAGTAAATAGATTAAAGTTAAATAATAAAGGTGTTCAACTGATGGAAGTCACTATAAGACTGAAAAATTGATGTGGAAAAACTCAATGAGAAGTTTAAGCAAGTGGAGGTTGTAGTCAGAGAATGATGGGACTAAATATTCAAATTTATAGGTAAAGTAGTTCAGAAGGGCAACATGATGTGCAGGTGGAGTAGAGGAGTGGCCAAGTAAGAATGCAGTGGCACAGTGAGGCAGAAGCCAAAAATCAAGAGTGTAGGTTGTTATGCACATTAACATTGTCAATATTTTTTAGCTTGGATGGGGCCAACAATTAGGAGAGGAAGCCTGGATTATTTTGATTTCAATATCCTGATGGTAGGAGTGGAGAGAGAATAGAAGTATTTAGATGTGGGGTAGATCAATAGGTGACAGTTTTGAGGGAGTTTAGTAAGCAGTAGAATTGAAAATATTAATCTTTCAAAAACAAATCCCCCCAAAGCCACACAGAACAACAACAAAATCTCAGAATATATAAGTAATTTTCTAGAAAAGAAATTGGGTAAAGTGATTTTGGCCAGAAGGAAACTCATGAATATCTTCAGGAAACTGTGTCTTCAAAGTATCTGAGATGTAAGACATTGGTAATATAGATGAGAATATAGGTGATGAGAATAATGGTAAAAGGCATAGTTTTGGTTACAATGGTAATTCTATTTTTAATTTTTTAAGAATCTCACATTGCTTTTTGTAGTGGCAGTGCCAATTTACATTCTGAGCAACAGTGTAAATGTGGCTCCTTATCTCCACACACTGGACAACACTTCTCTTTTGCCTTTTTGACACTGTTCATTTTAACAGGTATGAAGTGATATCTCACTGCGGTTTTAATTTGCATTTCCCTAATGATTTTTGATGCTGAGAACCTTTGCCAGTACTTGTCTACCATTTATATGTCTGATTTGCGTAAATGCCGACCTAATAAGCGTGATCTCACTTACATGTGGAATCTGAAATAGTCAAATTCATAAAAGCGGAGAGTAGAATGGTGACTACCAGGGCCTGGGTATAGGGAAGGGAAATGGGGCGGGGGGGCTTGGACAAATGGTCCACAGCTTTAATTACATAGGTGAAAAAGTCCTTGAGATATACCTGGTAGCAATGTGACTATAGTTAACACTACTGTACTTACTGTATGTTTGAAATTTGCTAAGAGGATAGACATGTCTTTATAAGAGTAAAAGGGATAAGCAAACTAAATATGAGTTAATATGGTAGATTTTGTTGATCATTTTACAATACATACATATTCCTTAAATATATGCTATTTTGATTTGTCAATTTTACTTCAGTAATGCTGTTAAAAGCAAAAGTAAATAAAACAACAGGCTGGAGACCAGACTTCATGCACCCAAATCCTGGCTACTTACATGAAAATTAAGTAAACTTCATGAACTTCAGACTACTTGTCTCTAAACTTAAGGCGTAGCATCGTCTACGCTAGAGTATCACAGGATAATATTGCTAATTATGTATGTATGTATGTATGTCCATTATCAAGCTCGTCTCCCACCTTTACCCTCCCCCAGCCTCTATAGTAGCAATTGGTTCTGACAGCAGCTACTGATGTCAATTTGCACATTTTGGGGGGTGAGTTCTTGTAATCAACTTTATAGCACCCTATCAGAGATACCAGGACCAGCTTCCTTGGTTCTTTTGCTTAGAACTGTGACCTTAGTCTTTGTACGATCACCTCCACAGTTCTGAAGCATCGGGCCCTGTCAGGGAGCATTCTCTCTCCTAACATCTAGGGCTCATTTTGTTGGGTCCCTTCCCCCATATTCTAAACTAAATAGTCTCGAATATTTGGATTTACACTCCTAAGTCTTGCATTCCAACTACATCAAGGGCTAACACTTTATTTCCCTTTGGCCTTTCAATTTTTTCAACAATTATTTAAATAGTTGTTGATATTCGGTGATTTCTGTTACAACTTCAGTGTTTTTATGATCTTCTGAGTGTATTTTTTATACTACATAGAAAATAGTTGGAACACATGGTTCTTAATCACGTTAGTTATTCCTTTGCTTTTGTTACAGAATAAAAATATTGGAATCATGTGAAGCATAGATGGTTGTGTTAAGGATGCACAGATGATCAGACTAATAGGAGAATTGAAGGTATGATCAAAATATACAATGAGGGCCGGGGATTTCACTCAGTGGTTCCACCACCTGCCTTGCAAGCACAAGGTCCCAAGTTCGATCCCCAGTGCCAAAAAAAAAAAAAAAATACACAGTGAATGTTTAACTTTAAAATGATTGTTACTATAAATGTCACATTGCCATTAATCCTCCTCACGGTACTCCCTTTAGCTTCAATCCCATTCTTGCCACTTTCCAAAGCAGTGGAAATCCTCTTCCATGTTTTTATGATGTGTTATAAAAAATATGAATGCTACTGAGTGCCATCCCATGGAAAGGTGTTCCAGTAGGACCAGTAGCACTTAGCATTTGAATCACACCAAAGTGTGATTGATCCTGGCTGAAGCAGTAGCTAGACCTCTTTTGATCATGCCTCCAGTGGCTTCCGTGAATCTGGAGGGCTGAAGTACAGGAAACTTTAAATTAATCCATCTCCTTAAATTCTGCCTCACACAAAGTCTTAATACTTAGACAAAAAATAGACAAGTTCATTGCCAAAGTAAAATATGTATATTCTCTGGGAACCTTTCTGGTAGAATCCTTTTTCTATTTTGAAATTTCCTGTCCCTGGTCTTTACTGTCCAGATTTCTATTAGCATTCTGGTCTTCTGAGCTCTGCCCAGCACTGAATGCTAAACTCTACTTAAGGTATTGTAGTGCTTCTACGGTTCTCATCTTTAAACCTTTCCAAACTCCTCCTATAAACCATTTCCCAAGGCTTCTAAACCACAGGTCAGGTATAGTCACATCACAACCCTATTCTTGGTACCAATTTTCTCTTTTAGTAGCTTGGCATTGCTGGGACAAAATTCCCAATGACCACAATTTAAAGGACTGCAGGCTTATTTGGGTTCATGGTTTCAGGATTCAGTCCATCACTGGATGGCTCTGAGGCAGAAATGGAACTGTGGAATGGCCTGTAGGAAAGCTGCTTAACCCATGGCAGCTACCATTGTAAGCAGAAGGAGTAAAGAGAGGAGTTGGGGACAAGAATACAGTCTTCTAAGTCATTCCCCAGTGCCTCCATCCACCTCCTAGCAGCACGCACATTCAGCTATGAACTCATCTATATTTTAATTCACCATTGAATGTATTGCCTTCATAATCCAATCACCTTCCAAAAGCCCCATCTCTGAACACATGAAACTTTTGGGTGGTATTTTAGGTGTATAGTACAATGACAGTCTTCTTCAGCTTGGATCCTGCAATGATAATACACAGAAGCTACCTAGGCATGTCTATAGTTCCCAGTAAAAAAAAGAAGGTGTAATCCACTGTTTGCCTAAGCCATTGTTTCTATTGAGTTAGTTACTGCAAAATTTTATATCATTATGCAATAATTTATAATAAATGTATAGAGGAAGTAATAGAAAAGAGAATTATAAAACACAGTACTGTGTATTTTGACTGATGCAATGTTTGGATTAGGAAGTAATAGATTATACATTTAAAGGAACAAAGACACCCTTAGACAGAGAGGGCTGCCAAGAGACAATGACGTCATTTTGCATCAGGCTATGATCCCTGAGCTTTGACAAGAGACCCCTATTTTAAGTTCTTTGTTAAAAAAGAAAAAAAAGTGGGAGATGATTCTAAAATCTAACATTAAAAAAGTTTCACTTTTAAAAAAAAAGAAGATAGTGGGTTATCCTTTAAGGGAAAATTAGGTGAAAAGTGTACATAACTTAACATGAATATCTTCTGAGTATTTAACAAAGGAATATGAATGAGATTTAAGAAAAGATAGGATTTTAAAATACTGAGAATTGTTAAGCCAGACTGCTTCCATTTGCTTTGAATTGGAGCTATTCAATTTGTCAGTTCAAAAACTCCATGGTATACATAATTTCAGCAAAGCATATGGCAAGGATTTTGGATATGTAAATACATATCAACCATTAATGTGATTTAGTGATTTTGCAAGTATGTAATAACACTGAAGAACCGATAAGTGAATTTGAATATTGTCATTTATATCATACACAGCTCTTACTTTATTATAGAGGGCTTCTATAACTATCCAGTCCCAACTTGCCTCCTCCTTTATTTGCCACTGTAAAGAAGTTACATATTATTCCAAGTCTTTTCTTCCAGAGAATGAGCTACAAAATATAGAGACCATGTCTAGTGTATTTAGCAGCACACTGTCCACATCAAAGAGAGGCTGAGGAAATGAGAGTTTTCTCAGTACAGATTGAAGAGAAGGAAGGGAGGAAAGCACACCTTTGAACATCATGCACACAGTAGATGTCGGTGATACAGAGATAATAAAGTAAGAAAGTGTGTTAATTTATCTCGACTATAATTAGAAAAATAGTCTCTTCCAAATTTTTGGAAGAATTTAGGAAGGTTACAGTCTAGCAACTGAATACAAATAAAGACAAACAATTATAAATATAGTTTCTGCACTCAAACTGAGTCCAATGTCACTCTGCTCTATCAATTTTCTATACTAAAGACCAAAACCTAAACCCTATTATTTTCTAAATGATTTTGTTATTCATTGAGATGCATATCATATTCTTTCTATCACTGAGGATATGTTATATAACATTCGCTTTCTGTCAAAGTAATATATAATAAGTTTGATAAGATTATAAACCATAGATGGTTGTATTACTTAGTCTACTTCATTTGTCACTGCTACACATGTGTGCTTTTCAGAAAAATTGTGTTATCACAACTAAGTTCCTGTTTTTGACTAAGTATGGTATTTGAGTTAAAATATTTTATTATATTTAGCTTTGTTTAAAAAAATTAAATATTTCATACCTGTCATTAAGTAAACTATCTCAATTATGCTTATTCTTTCCAAATAGTCAACTACGTGATAAAAATGGAATGTTTGGTGTTTAATTCATGTTTACTTTGAAGTACATGGGAAACCAGATATCCAATGAGTAATCACTCTAGTAACATGCAAATTTATGCATTTTCTATTTCTAATTAACAGTTACATAAGGTCTAATAGCTTCAGAGCATGTTGTAGAAGTAGATCTAAATGGAATAGCAAACACATACTAAACAGTGAGAGAGAGAAAAAGAAAAAGGATGAAAAAATCTCACAGTATGTATAAACACAACATATTTAAAACAATTAGTTCAGTCTAAGACAAAGATATTTTTATCAATACCTTTAATTGAAATAAATGAGGTTTGCAACCAATCTAATAAAATACGATGTTTTGTGTCAGAGTGTTAGAAAACACTCCATTTAAAAGCAGAGGGGAAAAAAGAATGAAAAACACGATGGGCCTAACAGCTCAACAGTAATGCTGTATAATTTTTTCTCATCCTTTCTATCAGCGGTGAAGCTTTAAAACATTGATCAAAGATGATGACTATCACAAAGTGCTTAAAGTGCAGCACATTGTTAAATTTCCTCAGCTTCTGAAATAATTATAGCATGAGCAAGCATAAAAATGATTCCCCCACCTTCTTCACCTTCTTCAAATGACTTTCCAGCTAAGGTAGATGGGATTAAAGAAATCTGACATGAATGAGCTATATTAGAACATCAGTGTCAAAAGATATAACACAAGCACTTAGCTCAAAAGGGTAAGAATACCACGAACATTTCACATTAATGCACACCAGAATTCAGCCACCCTCTTTCCTGACAAACACACTACTGAAATAAAGGATGCAGGCTTTACCAATGGATGAGATATTCTGCCCCAGAGAAATGAGGAGAGTTTACTGATGAGGTAAAGAAGATAGAGCTTGGCTGCTAAGACTTTGCACCTAAAGATATGATTGAAAAGGAAAAGCTTTTCGTCCATTTATAGGAGTAATAGAGAAATGACTTTCAAAAACTGTAGATTTGCTAAATTAATATTTTCAGCATATGGGTTCATTAGACTTCCACTATATTAATGTACTTATTCAATCAATTAAGAAATAATTATGAAAATCCTACTAAGTCCAGGCATTGTACAGGGTCACAATGTAGGTGCAGTGATTTTTATAGTTTGCTCTTTAGGCTCCTTGCCACAACACTGTCGCTCACAGGACTTCAGCACATCTAGGATGGATAATTACACATCTTTGCCAGGTTTCCGCATCAAGTGGTCTCTCTGATGCCTCTCTGACATAGAAAGTCATTGAATCTATTTAGAAAAATTACGATGTGAGAGAAATTTAATGCCCTAGCAGGGAGTTTCAACCAGTGGTACCAGTGGGGAGACGTTTCTTTCCCCATCATCTCTGGAAGGACTGTGATGAGACATAGTCTACATACTTCACTACATGATTGCCTGGGAGTGGATCCAGCCTTTACTGCTCGTGGTCGTAGTTGGCTCATTTATATTCATTCAGTGGATTTTTTTCCCCACTGCTTCATTTTCCAACTCCATTTTATTATCACTCCCCCAAACTAAGCGAGTCTAAATACTTGCTTCAGCATTAGCTTTCAGGGAGAAACTTAAATCAAGTGGGATTCTGAAAGTTAACCCCTCAAGATGGAATTCTAAAGTTGCTTCTCTCAGAGGTCAAATACAATGATCTCATTGCTTGTGATAAATGAGGTGCTGATAAATCCTGGTTTGGTTTACCACATTTCTAAAGACTCAACTGTGGAGAATTAAGTGGGACTCTGGTGGAAGGAGACTCCAAGGTGGAGATAATAGCTCTATCATTCGAATGCTATTGGGGAAGGTAGTGAAGGGCTTGTGGAGGAGGCTCACTTTTTGAATTGTCCTAGAGGTCTTGAAGTGAAAGAACATCTGAATCATTTCAGCCACCAATTACTTCAGTCCAAAAGCTTTCCTTGAAGTGTTTATTACCTGCAACTGGATGACAAACAGCACTAAAAAGCAAACCTAGGATTTTATTATGAAAGTTGCAAAGATGCAAAAGATACTGAATACTGAGCTTTTGAAAATTGCCTGCTATCAGATTTATGGCAGTGAGTTGGTGCAAGGAACCCTGAGAACTTTTAGGAATCAATGGGACAGAAACTTGAAAATCTATCATCCTCAGATATTTTTGATTCCTCTGAGCCTTTGAAAAACAGGTAGATACCAATCTCTACAAGTCTGAGTAATATCCCCCAAATCATCTCAGTTTATTACTATATTTTCCTTTCTTAAAAACTATCCACATCTTCCATATCTAACTCAAGTTTATAAATAAGCTGAACTATGAACATTGTCCAAGAAAGGAAATATAGTCTCCACTATGAGATCTCAGAAAAATGTCAGAACTGTTGTAATAGCTAAATATGTGTCAGCAGATATGGGAAACACATATAGGAGTTGCTATATTTTATAATATTGTAAATATGCTTGGAAGACTCCTTAAAGCTTGGAGGTAGTGAATACTAGTAAATGATGTGATGTACTGGGATCTTCTTAGTATAGTACCACGGTAGTAGGCCTGAGAAAATGAGTTTATAATTTAAAATTAAAGTTCCCTTGATCTGATTGTGTCTTTTGGATGAACCATAGTACCCTAAAGCAATGTCTAATACTCTTGAAAGAGGGACGTCGAGGTATTGGAGAAGGTTAATGTTGGCCATTCTCTGTAGGCTAGGGTTGACCTAAGTGATCTTTCCAAGGACCTTAGACTGACAGAATCCTATGCAGCTGAAGACAGATGCCCACACCTAGGCAAGGTAGACATAATGAAGGCAATGGAATAAAACAGAGTAGTGATAGGACCTCTTTACCAAAACGCATCTGTGGCTGCATTTATTAGACCAGGGTGGTCTGAAAGGACAGAGATGGACAAAAGAGAGTAAGCTCTGGCTTGATCTACTCAACCAGAATAAATCGATAATTGCTGAATGTCTGCTACTTAAGCCTTGTGTTAAAGTCTTGGTCCTATCTGATATACTGCCAATAAATCCCTTTCTAGTTTAAGCTTGCTAGACTCATTTGCTGATAATGTGTCTTTAGTAGATTACTACATTTTTAGGGAGCAGAAAATACATTTTATTTGTCATGTTATTATCAATACTACATTATAAAATACTATTTAATGGATACATTAAACTCAGTAAGTATCCATGTGATCAATGTAGTAATACCATGCAAGGGATCATTTTGTGGATCCCCAAGTTGTCTGGATTGGATGTACTGTGAGTGTTAAAGGGAATAATAAAATATAAAATTAGATTTACAGGTAGTAATGATATTGTAGAAAGATTCAAAAAACAGACTGAGATGTTTGTGCTTATTTGTTTTGGTAAGGCAAATATTCTGAAAAAAATGTTATTTTGCAAGAAATATATGGTAGATTTGAGACAGTTTGGGAGCAGAAAAATGATGTAGTCTACATTACTATTTTTCAATCAATTGAAATCTCAAGATAACATGCTGACAGTTAGGCATTTGTTAAAAAGTATAAGACTAGAACTAAGACACTTGAATGTGGATACTCATAATGTAATCTAGAGTCTGGTCTATGTAACCATCAAATGAAAAAAAAATCCATAGGAACATCTTTTGTAACATGTATCTCAACAGGACAAAAGATTGATTGTGATGAGAAGTAATATGACAGAACTTGTACACATTTCTAAACTGCACGTTCCATCATGTCACTCTCCTGATTAATATTACTGGGTATTTCTTCAGTGGACATGGAGTTAAATTCAACTGCCTTGACATTACCTATTCATTTACTTAAATTTCCAAACATTCTCATTTTCTAGCCCTTCAAAATCCATGACCTTTTAGCAATCAACTTGCTCTGTTTCTTGGAGAGCAAACTGATTAGCAGGTGTGTCCATCCTACAACCCACTTGCCCTCTTCTTTTAATGTTACAATAAAAAATATTAAAACTATTATCTCTTGGAAATGTATGAAGAGATTGGGGGAGGAAGGAGGAAAGGAAGAGGGTTAAAGAGATTGAAAATAATCAAGGTATATTATATGCAAGTCCTAGTTTGCCCAAATGACATCACTGTTCTGTATGACAAATATGCACTAATTAAAAAAGTTTTGATACATACAGTGTGCAAAAAAGTATGCCCACTTCAGTAAAAGAAAAATTTCCATAAATATTTTAATACTAAATTCATTGAGACACCTTGAGATTAATACTAGTTAATTTGGGCCTCTACAATTAAAAGAGGAGCTCAAAGTGGTGACCATTAACTTGCAGACATTTATTAGTATGGCAAACTGCTGCTTGGGTAACCTTGGTCAAAGTATCCAAAGAGTCTCGCACATTACCCTGATTTAACAATTGCAGACTTTATCTAGGAGGAACCCTATTGGATGTTGTATGTCCCTTAGAGAAGAAGCTGAAAATACATATGCAGCAGTCTCAATAACCAAGGTTACCCGACAGCACTTCACCATCCTAATACATGTCTGGAAGCTCATGGCCACCACTTTGAGCTCCTCTTGTAATTGTAGAGGCCAAAGGTAACTTGCATTCATCTCATGATGTTTCAATAAATTTAATATTTATTTATACAAGTTTTTCTTTTCCTGGAGTGTGTATATATTCTTTTGATGGACTCTGAATATACATTAACTATATTGTATATTTTACATGTGGCCCAAGACAATTTCTCATCAGTCAATGTAGCCAGGCAACCCAAATGGTTTATACTTAGGCTACTTGTTGTTAAGTGGGTTTAATGGGTTTCTTGGTACATTTCATCAAAGTTGCTGTACTTGTGACAATAGATTTGTCCACAGTTTTAACTTGATGAACCACAATAGCACTGTAATTACCAAAAGTCTGGTAAATCATTGTGGGAACACGAGTAATGTCATATCTTTCAGTTATGATAGTTTAAATTTCCTCTAATACTCAGTGCTTTGATTAATGAGTTATTTTGAAGTGTACTGATATTTTGAGATTTTACATATTTTTCTATTATTGACTCATACTTAAGATATATTATGTTCTGAACAAGCATTGTATGAGTTCTATTCTTTTTAATTTTAAAAAGGTTTGTACGCCCCCGGCTGTGTTCTAGCCTGATGAATGTTCCAAGCGCATTTGAGACAAATGGGTATTATGATGTTTATAGGAGTAGTGCCTTTTAAATGCTAATTACATAAGTAAAATGACACTATTTCTCATATTACCTGTATACTTTTTAATCCATTAATTTTTTCAGTTGCTGAAAACATGAATGTTTAGAGATCAGATTATGATTGTAGGTTATTTGTCCGTTTCTGCTTTCAGGTCTTTATTTTTTGTTCTCAAAATGTTTTAAATCTCTGATATTAAGGGCAAGCACAATTATTACTGACATTTTGGGTTTAATAGTGGGATTTTGTTTCTGTCGTGTTTTATTATAATTTTCTTCTCATTGCTAGTTGTTCAAAGTTAATTTTTAGATATTATCTTAGTCGTTAAAATGAAGATTATGATTATTATCCTAAAATATTAATCTCATCTGAGGTAGGACTGAAGCACATTGAATAGTACATATTCAAAATGCTCTACAGAATTGAATCACTTGACCTATGTTATGATTTAGATCTAAAATATTACCAAAAGACCTGTGTGCTCAGAGGTTAGGCTTTTGGAAGGAGACTGGGTCATGGGAGCCCTTCACCCATGAGTGGACTAATCCACCCAGGAAATCAGAGCTAATTATGGTACTAAAACAGGGGATTTGGCCGGAAGAGGTAGATCGCTGAGGGTGTAGCCTGAGAGAGCACAGGAACTATTTCCCGGCCTGTGGGGCTCCTCGCTTCTCTCTTTGCTTCTTTGTTGCCATGACCTGAGGTGTTTTCTTCTACCAGATCCTTGCACTGTGCCTGTCCTGTCTTTAAGCCAACTGATCATGGACTGAATCACCTAAAAACTGTGAGTTGAAATGAGCCTTTGCTCCTTTAAATTGAATCAGGTGTTGTGTCCAGTGAGGGGAAACTGCCTAAGGGAACATATCTTGTCATGTATATGCATTAAATGAAATCATAATCACAGTTGTAAGCCTTTTTTTTTCTTTCTTTTTGGTACCCGGGATCGAACTCAGGACCCTGTGCTCACAAAGGTAGGCACGATGCCACTGAACTAAATCCCTGGCCCTCATAAGCCTTTTTTTTTTTTTTTAACTCACAACTTTTGCTTCCATTTTTAATTTACTTGCAAATTCTTTGTAGAAAAAGTGTTTTTCTAACAGTTTCCCACATTTTGTATATTGCTAATTCCAATGCTGTGGTATTTGAGATGTTCCTTTGTTTTCTTTCTTTTTTTTAACTATCCATGTTAAATTTGCATTGCTTCACTTGATTGTTTGACTTGATTCAACCTTGGTATTTTTTAAGTGATCAGGAAAAGCTATTTTAGGGATAATCTTCCCTAAGTAAAACCCCTTGTTTTTAATACAGTAAGGTTTGTACTTGAGTTGTCATTTTTCATGTTTGGTAGAATTTACTTTAGGTATAGACAAGGAACCATCATATTTTTTCTTGCAAAATTTCATTTTTACTTCAATTTGTGTTTGCATGTTTTTGCTGAAAATTGGGATGTAAGCCTTATCATTTTTTATGTGTGGACAATATATCAATTATACTTTACAAGATTTTTATCTTCATCTGTCAAAATTTAATTTTTTTTCTTGTTTGTTTTTCTAGAGGAGAAATAGCAAAAATAACAGAAGTGTCAACAGTGGCTACTGTTGTCCTACTGCCTGACTTCTCTTGAATGTCTTGGTGCTTGCTGGGGTTCCAGAAGGAAAGGTCAAACAGAGGGTGTCAGTCCATATATCTGTGCATCACCGATGGGCTTCACATGCTTACAGCCTGACCATTAGCAGTGTGGTAAAAACTTGTAAGCTAACGTTGAGAGTACAGTGGTGGTTATCAAAGATGGGGGAGACTCTCAAGGAGAAAGGAATGGGGAGTGACTCAGTGGGTAATAAGTCACAGTTAGATAGGAACTCTAAGTGTTTTTTTTTCCCCCATTAAGTTTATTGGTACATTTTTGGTATAAAATACAGGTACATTCATCATTGGGATGTTGTACCTTTACATGAGTATCTTGGTTCTTATTTTTTCCCCTTCCCTTGCCCTCCCTTCACCCCCCCCTTCCCTATTTGCAAAGACCTTGTTTCCATTTTTTTTTCTTTTTTCATATTTTTTCCTTTCCCTTTTTTCCCTTCCCCTACCCCTCCCAACTCCCCTGCTCTTTTAGACCTTTTCTTCCTGTTACACAATATCAGTTATACATTTTAAAAATTACAATGTTAAGATCTAGGAGA
>NW_004624763.1:12383421-12470998 GCF_000247695.1 Heterocephalus glaber
CCAGATCCTGTTTTGTTGCCAGTTCAGAGAGTCCAGGTGGTTGAGTATCAGATTGTTCCATCTCATTTCCCTTTGGGGTTGCAGTAGGTGATCCACAAGTCTGTGTTTGAGACTTGTTTACATGTCTTCTCATTTCCTTGGGAGGGGGTACTTCTGGCACCCATGCAGCTCACCTTCTCTGCCCTAGGAGCCTGGGATGGAGGCGGGGAGCTTCCTTCTGGGTGCTGGGACCAGCTGAGCTTCTCTGCCCTAGGAGCCTGGAGGAACTCTAAGTTTTGATGCGCTGCTGCACTAGATTGCAGTAATGCACAGTACTGCACCTTTCAAAATAACTAGAAGAAAGTATATTGAAAGTTTTTGCCATGGCCACATTTTGTAACTTTCCAGCTATTTTTCTCATGGCACTGTGGAAGAAACACTTTCTAGTCCTTAACATCTCTCATCTGAAGCTGTATCTCTTTTGCAACCACTTTGAACATAAATTTTGCAGGATACTGGATGGTAGAGTTGAATGTGTTTACACTTCAAATCCATAGAGTTGCTTCAAGTTCTGACTCTTTTCCATACATATTCATGTCAACACCATCTTCGAGCTATTATGAAACTAAGTGATAACAAAGAATTGGACACACAAATAAGTTCCCATTTGGCATTTGATTCTTTCTGTTGCTATGGCAAACTTTTGACTTTGAATTGTTGCTATGTAAATCTGTAAGTCATAAATATACTAGAATCAACAGCACCATGCATATAGGTTGGAACAAAATAGCTTTTGCTGAGAATATTTTATGCAGACAGATGTATTTAAACCTAATCAGTAAGTGCTATTTAGGAGAAAATTTACCTGCTATATTTTAGGTATGAAAATATCCCTCAAGAAAGCTGTTACATAGTGAGAAAAATTATGCAGAAAAGGGAGAAGTGTAACCTCTCAGAGCCAACTTTTTCCTACATTGATCTTTTGCAAGTGACAAGTACAGAGCACAGGTTTGACGTTATGCTGATTCCTTTTAATTATGTGAATACAGGCATATTAATTAGCCTCTCTAAAACTTCAAATTTTCCTTCTCTTACCTTCCATATTTTTGAGAATTAGAAAAAATTTATATAAAGGTCCTGGAACACACTGGTGCATAATGAATATAAGCTAATAGTTTAAACAGAAGATCTATCTCTATGAATCATATTATGTTAGTAGAGAAGAGATTTCATCGCTTAAAAAAGACACTTTGTGCATAAAAAAGAACTCTCCACATTCAGAAACTAGGAAAAGATACATATATTGATTCATAAAAAATAAATTTTATGGGAATGTGAATCTTTTAAAAATCATGTTTCCTAAGCACAAGGTTAAGATGCTAGAAATAAGCTGAAAAATTGCAATTCAGCCAATAAAAATGTAAACAAATACTCATGTTTATCTTTCAAAATTTTAGAATTCTTAGAATTTACATCAGAATTCACTATAAGAAAAGTGAAAATTTTAATGAGGAGAAAACATTTTGTTTCTTTGCAAAAGGAAGTTGATCAAATTAAAACATTTTTTAAAAAAATCTATAAATTTTAATAGTCAGGCATTGGATAAATGAGTATCAAGACTAATAGAAATACATGTTACCCAGAAATGCTAACTTTATCTGAAGATATGGATGAAATCAGCCCCAACATTTTTTCTGGAGTCTCTTTCATATTCTGTCATCATAAAGATGTCATTACATCCAAAGATCTTTTCTCCTTTCTTGTTTTAAAAAGGATATTTGTTTGATAGTTTTCCTCGATAGTTTTCTTCATGTCCTTCAGGTGACAAAATTCTAGTTTGTAAATTCCAATTTGAATGTCTGGATTAATACAATTGTGTTTTAAAATTTCAAAGCATATAATAAAACCTGAACTGATATTTTAATCACAACTTAATCTACCATGCCCATAAAATAGTTTAGAAGAAATAGATGAAGTTTAAAAAATCTGACAAAAATAAATACAATATAAATAGAAATAAGACATTGCACAATTTCTTGGTACTGTTCTGCTCCTTAATAACATTGTTATTTTCACAAAAGGAGCAGAAAACAAACAAAAAACAATGCAGTTTCTAATTAGCCATTGGAAAATTGAAAAGAGTGTTGAGAAATTGATTCCAAACTCTAGCTCCTAGATGTAGAGTACTTATGTTAATCCATTTGTTGAGAAAAGGTGCTACATGTAATTCTAGGATTCACACTAATCATTATTTTAAATTTTAATTTAATTGTGAACTGGCA
This sequence comes from Heterocephalus glaber, assembly GCF_000247695.1. The sequence continues at coordinate 12,385,683 of NW_004624763.1, forward strand.
CAATATTAATATATTTTCCACTGTATGTATTTTTCCAGATTATCATGGTAATTTAAGTTAAAACTGACTTCTGAAATATTTGAATAGACTTTCGCTGATACAATTATTTATTTATCTATTTACTTATCTATTTATTTATTTATTTTTGGTACCAGGGATCAAACTTGGGTCCTTGAGCTTGCACAGCAGGCGCCAAAAACACTGAGCTAAATCCCTGGCCTGATACAATTATTTTTTAAAAATTCTGATTCATATAGAACATGGATCATTATTATAGCCAATTTTACTGTGAATTTTCCATTGTAAAGATCTTTTTTCAATTTTGTATTCTTACAGTTTACTGTGTGGAAACATGGTCTCTCCTTCCTTCCTTCTTCCCCTTTTCAACTCTTTTTTGGTCAAATAATACAGTATAATATGCATGCTTTTGTGCAGTTTGATTTCAAATTCATATTCCCCAGAATAGGCACCTAATAGTCCAATTACATAAGATGTCACACTAGTAAGAGCAAGAGGATCTAAAATTCCGTTCTGTGACAAAAAGTAAATTCTGTGAGAAGAAAATGGTAGTTTCTCAGTTGCAAATTATATATCTTACACAGATACTTATTTTTGAAAACCATCATCCTGTATACTATAAATGTTGCTGAAATTTAAATATGATCAGTTTCTGATTACTTAAATAATGCAATATGGCCAATCTAATTATTTTATATAGCTTCAACTATAAAAATGACCAGACAATACTGATAGTTACATAACCCCAGTGTTGTTTTATGTTTTATGTTTTCCACAAGGCTATAAGAAAATATGAAATGTAACTTTAATTAAGGACAATGGCAGAAGAAATTTGGTTAGGTTTATGCAAAACTCCCAATTTTACCTTATATTATTATGCACAACACTGTCATGGGCTTATCTTAAAAAATATCTGGCATGGATTCAGCATGTAATTTGAAAATCTAATGGCCTATTGTAATTTAAAAAATGCATAATTGATATTGTGTAACAGGAAGAAAAGGTCTAAAAGTGCAGGGTAAGTGGGAGGGGTAGGGGAAAGGAAGAAAGGGAAAAGAAAAAATATGACAAAAGACAAAAAATGGAAACAAAGTCTTTGCAAAGAGGGAAGGATGGAGGGGGTGAAGGGAGTGCAAGGGAAGGGGTAATAAAAAGAACCAAGGTACTCATGTAAAGGTACAAGACCCCAATGATGAATGTAACTGTATTTTATACCTAAAATGTACCAATAAACTTAATGGGAAAAATAAAAAATAAAAAATAAATAAAAACAGAAAATTGACATTAGGACCCAAAGAATAAGTACAAAAATAGTTATTTAAGATATGATTTATACAAATGAATAGTATCTCAACAATTAAAACAGGGAGGAACCATGCAAATCATGAAATAGGAACATGAAAAACTCAAGGAAATAATTTGAAACATCAGATTAAATATAAGGTACAAATTTTAAGTGTTATTATGGTCACAGAATATCTGAACAGTTAAATGCTATGGAAAGAATATGTAAAACTCTCAGAGTATTAACGTTAATTAAATATTTACTGATTGTTAAAGTCTAAATGAATAGATTTTTTAAAAATTCTTGTAATTGCTTCTGAAGTTGTTATGAAAAATTTGTATAATCTTCTAAAATAAAATGAAGAAGGCCCAGGGATTTAGCTCACTGGTTCCGCCACCTGCCTTGCAACCGCAAGGTCCCGAGTTCCAACTCTGGTACCAAAAAATAAAAAAATATAATGAAGGAAATACTGAGTATAATATAATATTAACTTCAGATTGCCCAAAACAGGATAATTTGCCATTTAACTGGCTAATCTAACATTAATACTAAATGGAGAAAATTACAGATTAAATATAAAACCCCAGACAAAAAAATGTGTTTTAGCTTATGAAATTCATTAGTCTAGTAAATACCTGTGTATATCATATAAGCAAATTTTCTTTCTGTGGTAACAGTGTTTCAAAGTTAAAAGGATTAACAAATGTACTATATAAAATAGCTGAAAAAAGAGAACCTACATTAGTAAAAGAAAAATTGAATAAGCTCATGTTAAAAAACAAATATTAAACTCTGCCAATATTTTTTTTAACTGAGGAAAATAACAGAGATACTGCCTTAGATTAGAAAAGTGCACGTTCAAAAATCCAACAATCTAATTCTGGTGAAAATCTGGAGGTAGTTCCTTTGAAGTTAGGAAGGCAAAATGACTTCTATTTATTATCATTCTAGAAGCAGCCAATATGATTAGATAAAACAGAAGTTTATGATCAAAACTAAAAGACGCTGGGCCAGGGATTTAGCTCCGTGGTTCCACTGCCTGCCTGGCAAGCGCAAATTCCGGAGTTCAATCACTGGTACCAATAAATAAATAAATAAATAAATAAATAAATAAATAAATAAAAGAAGCTGTGAGTGGCGGCCTATGCTTATCATCTGAACACTCTGGGAGCCTGAGGCAGGAACAGTGCAAGAATGACCCTTTCCTGGACAATTTAGCAACTTTGATCCTGTCTATAAATAAATGCAGAAATACGCAAATAAATAAATAAATAAGAGAGCTGGGAATGTAGCTCATTGCAAAGGCCCTGGATTCAATCCTCAGTACCAAAGGAAAAAAAATGAGTAAATAAATGTAACATTATTATGATTTGCGAAAGGGGCAATAGTATTTTAATGAAAGTACTAATGAATCAACTCAAAACTTATTAGAAACAATAACATGTCCAAGTAAGAATGTTAATGCAATTAATATAAAACCCAGTAATATTTCTATATGAAAATAGGTGTTTAAAAATGTAAAATTTACTCAGATGAGATATATGTATGTACCAATTCCTTAAGATAAATGTCATTATTATATATCATAAATATATACTAATAAATTTTTGTTTTTAAAAAAGAAGGAAAGCAAAAGGGAGGAAACCGCCCCAGGCCAACTCCTCACCTGTGGACTGCACACTAATCACCTCCAAGCTCTGTTTTGTTTCCCCTCAGCACTTGGCAGCGGAGGCTCCAACCAAGAAGCACACTGACAGTGGACTAGACCAACTGACTTGAGAGAAGGTACGTCCTGGAGGATGGCAACTCCAGGGAGAAGTAACAGACTTGGCCAGGAGCTCCAGATCCAGCAAAACCCCAAGTTATGGTAAACTAGAACAGCCCAGGGTTTCACTTAAAATGTGACTTCTTCACAGCAGGTTAGAATTGGAGAAGAAACCCAGTGCGGTGTCCACCATATTTCCAGAGTAATAATCAGGTCTCATTTGGAGAAAGCGTTGTGAAGACTGCGTCACAGAGCAACTCGACTTCAGTGATTCCAGCATTACTTTCTTACAGAGACTGGCTGAGAGACAGTCACAGGAGACAGCCTCAGGGTGGGTGGGAACTGGACATACGGCCCTGAGGATTTTAAACTCTGGCCAGGAAGGACATGGGCCCTGTCCTCTCTGGAGAGAAAATAGGCACTGTGATTGGGGCTTCCAGAGAGGCAGGATCTGTCTACTGGAACCACCCGCCTACTGTCTACATCTAGAGAGATTAGTGGTCTAATTGTTTTCCCCATGTACAAATGTGAACAACAGATATGAGTCATCTTGGATGGTTGCCACATTCTGGGGTGTACAGACACAGGGATGGATCCCTGGAGCAGAAACGGGGCACCTCACAAACCCATAGACCATAAAGCTAAGCGGAGAAAAGGATGACTTGCTGGATTCAAAGACTAAAAACCCTAGAAAGAACCATACATTCAAAAAAAGAGAGAAAAAATAATTGGCTCAATTTTGTTTTCCTATTTATTTCCGTCATTGATTTGTGGGAGTCTTATTTCTTTATCCTAATTTCTTTTTCTTTTCTTCTTTATTTTCTTTTCTTTTCTCCTTCAGTTCCTTTTTTTAAGGTTCATTTTCTTCTTTTATTTGGCTTTCTGATTTTTTCCTTTTCCTTCTTATTCATATTTTTTTACTTTTATCTAATGTTATTAATTTCCTTTTGTCCCTCAAGAAAATCCTTTATTACACTTTTCTCCCCTACTTCTCATCTTCTGTTAATTTTTTAAATTCTTTTTTTCATTCTCATTTCCCATGCCTTTTATCTTTCTTAGTATAACCATTAAGTTTTATGAATATTTAGATAGTTAATACTACACTATTACTATTGAATATCGTTCTATTGTTAGTGAAAGTACAGCATTTAGTAGATATTTACTGCATGTTATCATTTGGTTTGTCATAGTGTTACAGTATTATAATTATTGATCTCTTTTTTTGTGTATAAGCATGGTACAATATTGGTTCTTATGATATATCAATAAAAATGGAACTAAAAAACAAAATATAAAGGAAGTAAATGTTCAGTTTAAAATAGATAGCAAATTACTTATTTTATTTTGTTTTTTTCATTACTACATTTTTGCAGGACATAATAATTACATTTCTTCTGGGGAGCTGATACATGCAGATAACATATATAGATTATTTTTTCATCTCATCCTTTCCCTTTCTTTCCCCTGCCCTCCAACTCCTAATCCTCTCCCCAGTTGAGAAAGATCTATCTCCCTACCTCCTATTGGGTTTCTTATATAAGAGAAACCATGAGATATTTAAACTTGTGTGTTTGACTTCCTTCACTTAACATTATGGTCTCAAGGTGTATCCATTTTCCTATAAATGGCTCCTTCATCATTTTTTATGGAAGATTAGTACTCTATTGTACTTAAATGCCATATTTTTGTTATCCATTCATCTGTTAATGGACATATAGGACACTTCCAAGATTTAACTATTCTGAATTGTGCTTTTATAAATACAGGAATGTATGTCTCACAATAACGTGATGCCTTTAACCATTTTGGGAAGATACTTAAGACAGAAATAGCTGAATTGAATGGAATTTCTAGTATTAGTTTTTTGAGGAATCACCATATTGATTTCCATAGCTGCTGTATTTACATCCTCCTCCAACAATGTACAAGGGTTTCTTTGCCCTCTCAACCCACTCAGCTCTGGTTATTATTTGATTTCTTCATGACAATGCCAAGAATCAACCGGTGGGATCATATCAAATTTTAAAACTCTTGCTTAGCAAAAGAAAACATCCAACAGAGTGAAGAGACAACCTGCAGAATGGGAAAATTTGTTTCTAGCTTTTTTTTCAGAAGACTAATATCTAGAATATATATTTTAAAAAAATAAAAAATTTAAATCCCATAAATAAAAGACCCAGTCAAAAAGTGGGCAAATGAAATAAAAACACACTCCTCAAAAGAAATACAAATGGCCAATAAATAAAGAACTGTTCAACATCACTAGCCACTGGAGAAATGTAAATTAAAACAATGTAGAGATTCTATCTTATCGCAGACAGGAAATTACTTTTAAATGGAAAAACGACATATACAGTTTATTATATATAAGAAAAAACCTGTATAATTTTCTTTATTTGCTATTAGCTATTGCATAACAAATTACCATAGACTTACTGATCATAATAGTACACATTTATTATGTGGATCTAGAGTCCAAAAATGACATAGACCCATATTTGACAAGACTGGCCCAAATTCATTGCCCTGGGTCACAGTCACATTTTTAAGATCTGACTGAAGAAGACTCCTCTTTGAAGATCACTTGGTATTGGCAGAATTTAGTTCCTTGAGGGCATAAGATTAAAGATCTTGATTTTAGCTATGTATCCTATAAGTGGCTTAATCTGGTTCAATAAATGAGAAGATATTCTAGCTAGTAAAAATTGAAATCTTATGTAGCATAAAAGCAAATGTACTATTCTATAAATTCTTTTGTTAGTTAGAAGCAAGCTACATGTCCCATCCATGTTAAAAGAGAATAGATTACAAGAACAGAATATAAAAACTACTAAGAAAGACATTTTATCATTCCAAGTAGTTTAAAAAATAATATTTAAATACCATTTTGGATTAAAATACTAAACAGTTAAAAACTGTCAATTCTTCTAAAATTATCAACACCAATAACCTTCATTTTTGGGGGGAATTAAAAAATTATACTGTTTTATCAGGAACAAATTATGTAAGAAAGATCAAGAAATATTCATAAAAAAGAGGAATAAAAGAACTGCCAATTACTACAATATTTTTAAAAATTGACCCAACAATGTGTTGTCACGAGACAGAAAAAAGTCAACAAGTGGTCTCAAATACATAAGAAAATTTCCCTTATGATTAAAATTATACCTCAAATACATATTAAAATTGATATGATTAAAAGGATACCTGAAAATCAATCAAGTTCCAGATCTTAAAAATATGCATTGAAATTATGAGAAGAAACCAAAAGTGTTGGAAGAAATCCAGGAAAAATAATTTTATAACTTTAAAATACAAAATTCCTCTCAAAATTTGCTCTAAATGAGATTATAAAGTGAAAGTCTGACAAATATTTTCTATAAGATTTCTATTAAAAGTTCTTACTTAATTTACACTTATTTTATCAAATGTTAACAAAGAAAAATAAACTAGGGGATATATCTTAAACTATAATCTGAGTTAAGAGAATTTTTATGTCTATTTGAAGAGATGTTGAAACTCAAATATAATTTAAATTGTACAATCTAACCAAAAAGAGTAATTTGAACATCCCATAAAATAAGGTGACATTCACATAGAGAACAATGAAATTAGACCTTTTTCTAATGCCATAGCCAAAAAAATGGATGAAAAACACATAAAAACACGTATTGAAACTGTAATACCATTAGAATTAAAAATTGAAAAAATTTTATCACATTGATGTGAGTAATGATTTTCTGGATATGAGCCCACAAGCACAGGCAACAGAAACAAAAACATATATTGGATTATATCAGACTCAAAACCTTCTCTTCTGCAAAGGAAACAATCACTGAAATGAAAAGACAACCTACAGAATGGGAAAAAGTATTTGAAGACTGTGAATTTACAGAGAGGTTTACTTCCAAAATATATCCAAAACACTCTTTAACAAGAAAATAAAATAACCTGTTACAACAGGCAATGGAACCAAATATTTTTCAAAAGACATCATACAAATTGCTAATAGGTAGTGTAAAAATTCCCATTATCACTTATCATGGGGAAAATGCAGATGAAACCACAATGAGTAGCCAGGGCTTGGGATGTTTGTGAGCTGTGAGAGAGGATGCTTCTCTCAGCTGGGCAGCAATCACTTTAAAGGATCTTTAAAAATATTTGCCTATTAAAAATTTAAGAATACTGCATTTTAATATTAAATATTTATAAGATCTAGAATCCTGGTAATGTAGGTATTTTAATAACTTTTTCTTTCTTAAAATGAAAGAAACTTTCTTCTTTTTGTCTCTGTTCCAGAAAATAAATGTGTGTACTTTGACCTTTGGGAAGAGATGATGAAAGACAAACTTTAGCAAGGATTTGGAGAGTAGACACCCACCGTTACACAATGTTAGCAGGAATGTAAATCGGAATAGCCAGTATAGAAGAGAGTATAGCGGTTCCTCAAGAATTAAAAAAAAGAACTTCTAGATATTCAGCCATCCCACTTTGGCGTGTACATGGAAAGGAAGCACAAGCAGTATTTGGAAAATTTTCCTGCACTCTTATGTTCCTTACAACATTATTAATTGAAGTCAAGTCATTCAACAGATGAACAGGTCAAGAAAATGCAACACACATATGCACATGCACACATACACACACACACACATACACATGCACACCACTATCCAGCCTTAAAAGACAGAAACGCTCTTATGTGTGACAACATGGATGTATCTTGAGGATATTATGGTAAGTGAAATAGGGTAGACCAACAAAGAAAAATGCAAGACAATATCAATAATGTGTATAAGCTAAAGAAGTTGAACTTACAGATATAGAAAATCAAATTGTGGTTACCAAGGGATAGGGGGAAATGGAGGGAATTAGAAGGCTAAATGTTGGCCAAAGCATAGAAATGTCAGTTAGACAGAGGAATGACTTCAAGAGATTTGTTGTACAACATAGTGACTATAGTTAACAACAATGGATTAGACATTTGAAAATCACTAAGAGAAGAGATTCTGTATTACTGTCATTAATAATTAAATATGTGAAGTAATGCATTGGTTAATTCACGATTTACCATTCCATAAGGTATATATTTTCAAAAGATACAGTTGAATACCATAAATATATACATATTTTTGCCGGTCAAGTAAAAGTAATAAAAAATAAGGTAAATGCACTATGCATAAAACAAAGAGAAAGGAAAAACCTTTCTTTCACCATTCAAAGTATACAAGTTTCTTCTACTAACTTGTAATTAGATAACTTTTTTCACTACACTATACTTTTTACTGTGCAGGGTCTAGACAATACTCAGGGATTTAGAAAACAGATGTGAAACTGTAATTGGCAGCCTGTTGGAATCAATAAAACTATGAACTGGTGTAGGAAAAATTCAACAAGACCTCTGAAAGTAAAGTGTGTCTAACATCTCCTGTGTACTTGAATTGATATAAAATGATGCAATTGGTCAAAATCAATTAAAAATTTGTATAATTTTTAAAACAACAATGGAAGTATGTATTGAAGACGTCCTTTTATTACACCCTTCTCTGTGTGAGATATATATATATATATATACACACACACACACACACACACACAATGTACATATAATATGTATTTTTGGTGTTATCATTGTTACTTTACTGAAGGTTGAACCAGGGTCTTCACACTGACCCACAGCCTCAGACCTTTTGTATTTTAATTTAATTTCTTTTCTTTTCTTTTGAGATGTGGTCTTGCTAGGTCTCTAAATTCCTAGACTGGGCTCAGACTGACTCCTCCTGCCTCTGAGTCCCAGAGGGCTAGGATCACAGGCATGTGAAGCCTGCCATGTCTGGCTTATTATCTAGGTTTTCAATGCTTTCATATCTGTGGCCTTGCAGGCACTGTAGGAGCTTCCCCTTCCATGTTTTGCCAGTTCTGAAAAGCAGTAAAAGACTTTACTACAGATGTGAATTTTATATCCAAACCTACCTATCCTGAGCCTAAGCTTACACCACCAACCAGCTTCTCTACCAGGATCTCTCTTACAAGGCTACTATCTTCCTGCTTTAATGATGTCAGGATCAGGTATCATACAACTGGGAGCAGCCTCTATTCCCCAGACCTCACAGAATTTCAACCAGGCGATGCAAAATATGCTTGCAAATTCCTTCTAGAGGAAACCACAAAAGAAGCGCTTCCCCAGGTATTTCCCTTGCCTCTCAGGGGCCTTGATGTTCCCTGTGTGGTCCCCTGAGGCACAGTGCCATGCCCTTTCACTGGATCTGGGTGCATAAACAGCTACCCTTTCAACAGCAGAAGTCTCACGTTATCTGAATATTAACTAAAGCTGCATTTTAATGCTAAGAGTTTCAGCGGCAGATTCCCTAGTGTACAAAACAGATCTCTGGGATCAGCATGAAAATTATATAACTAAGAAATTGCCTTGGAGTCAAGTAATAAACTTGGAAAGGTGTGAAAAGTTTAAATGAGAGCTCTTCTGGGAGAAGTGTGATATTTGTCTTCAAAGAAGATGTAAAAACAATTTTTAAAGGAATTTTTGGAAACAAGATATTCAGTGCACTGTTTTAGGAAATAATGCCCAACTTATGGAATGAATATTAAGATGATAACTCAATGAATGAGGAGAAAGCTGAAGCAGAGTAAATAAATATAACATGCTTAATAAATAAAATATGAGTTATGTTTTGGCCATGATATAATTTCTATTTAAGCACACATAGTAATTGACATGGGGTATGTTTTAGAAAGGATAACGCCAGGTAAGCTTTGTGATATGACAGGATTATGAAGTGATATTCATCACTGTTAATTGATTTAATCTCTAAATATATAATGAGTGCCCATTTCCTACATTACTCCATGTAAAAACTAATAATCAAAATTAATCTTTTATAATCCCTTTCTTTAAGATCCCAAAATTTATTAATAAAGACAATTGAAGAATAGAAGCACAAAACCTGCAGTATCAGAAAACTACAGTAGCACAGAAGTAGGAGCTCTTGGCTTTATAAATGAAAATTATATGTAGGCACAGTTGTATTTTTGAAATTATAGGCATGTTTAAAAAAAGTTAACCTCAAATTTATGTTACTTTTTCATTTGAAAACAAATGCATCTGTGTAAGACACCTACCTAAACACTATACTTTTATTTTAAATAATTTGGACCAAATGTTCACCTTTCACTCAAAAAGTGGTCCATGAACAAAATGTTAGTAAAGGAGTAAAAAACAGAATAGAGTCTACTCAATTATCTCTTTGATCTTTTAATTGTACTCCATTTTTTTTTGTGATCAAGGAGTAAACCAGATTGTAAGTAACTTAAAGCCAAATTGTACTTGTCATTCTTTCTGATCTCTGCAGCTACATACAAGATTAGCAAAAGGACATCATGACTGATAGAAAACAAAACAAAGAAAAACATTTTCTAAAAGAGAATTGGTAACTCCTGAAAAGAAAAATGGAATTACTGTTAATAAAAGGAGATGCTAAGTTGAAAACTAGATTAGGAAAAATGATAACTGATGGATAGAAATTGAGGAGAGAGGTAGTTTGTTGAGACAAGCAATGTATTCACTTCAGTTCAAAAAAGATTTACAGCATGTCCCTTCCACATCCAACCAGGCAAAATAATCAACTCTACAAATTGGCTGCTGTCTCTGGGGTTCTGTAATCCTATTGGAACATTTTCTGTGCTAAAGCACCTACCCAAATTTATTTCTTGATTAGATTGATATAGATATCTCTAATGAATGGTTTTCCTGATGATTGGATACTGAAATACTGTCACTTCCGAAAGTCATATAGGCCACTGCCTTAGTTAATTTCTCATTCTTGGGACAAAACACAAGCTAAAGAAGAAATGTTTTAGTTTGGTTCAAGGTTGGCAGAGGTTCAAGTCCGTAATCAGCTGGCTACAAGGCAGGGTGGCATGGTGGAAAGGAATGACAGAGGAGAAACAGTCTAGGGCATGGCAGACAGGAATCAAAGTAAGAAAGAAAGGGATTAAAGTAAGAAAGAGGGAGGCAGACCCATTTAGGCCACATCCCCAGTGATCCACCTCCTCCAACCAGGCTTCACCTCCCAGCATCACATTTAGCTATAAACTCATCAGTGGACTAATCCACTGATGATTTTCATGTCCCCATGATCCAATCACCTCCTAAAAGCCCCATCTACTACCATAAGAAGCTTTGGAGGGATAGCTATAGAAAAACCATAAGAGCCACATTCAAACTGTCTGAATATCAATTCATTACATTCTTAAAGAGTAAATCAGAGTTGGGTGTGGTGGTGTACTACTATAATTTTGGCACTTGGAAGGCTGAGGTACAAGGATTCCCTTGAGTTCCTGGAAAGCCTGGACTACCTGTTAATTTCAGGGCCAGCTTGAAGTATATAGCAAGATACTTTCTCAAAAATAAAGAAGATGAGGAGGAGGAGGAGGAGGAGGAAGAAGAGGAGTAGGAGAAGGAGGACAAGCAGGACAGAGAAGAGGAGGAAAAAAAGAGTCAGAATATATATGTATATTATATATAATATAAATATATGTGTATATGTACGTATATATGTATATATGTATGTATGTATTAGAAATCACAATCTAAATTTGCCTGGATTTCTTCCCTCATTATGTTAATTATTTCAATTGGAATTATTCTTCCCTAACTGGATACTACAGTGAAGTTTGAAACATTTTTGAGAGCATCCTAACATAAAATATAAGTGTTAAATATTCAATTTCCATACCATTCCCTGCAACGTGCATTATGCAAAATCTAGTAAAAGTATCTAGTTAATGCTTCCATTATTTCTCATGTAAAGAAGGTTAAAGTTACTGAAAATTTTATTGTATTTCAATCTTTTTTTGTATGAGAGGAACCAAACAACTTACTGTCTTCATTAGTATTTTAGAAATCATCAAAGACAGTAGAGAGAACTTTTGACAAAGTAGCAGTTGATGTAGTCTCTCAGATTTTATTGAAGGACTGAGGTTACAATGGTGATGAATTATTATAAAATTATGGCTATGGAGCCAATGTCTACAAATAGTCCAGCATACTGTAGACCCTGGCTTCTGTCTCCAGCACTGGGAGAAAAAAAAAAAAAACAAAAACGGATCAAAGAAGCATCTATTTGCCAAGTGGAGTTGAAAAGAAAGGTGGCTTTTTATAGGCTAATAGTTTAAAGCCATAGTCATTCCAAATTCACAGTTTCTTTAACATTTTTATCTCATATCCAACTAGAAGTTAAGGCACATTTTTCTTTTAGCTAGAGAGGAATTCCTCAAGTTTTCTGGGTAATATAAATTTAAATCACTACCCCGGGACTTCTGTGGAACTATGGAAATGCCAGTCTTAGAAACTACAATTTTCTTGTAAAAAAAAAAACAAAAACACTTAAATTGTCTGCCTGCTGGTCAACACAAGACTGCTAATAAAAGGTCTGGCAGGCAGTATTGCAAGTAAAATGGCGTGTTTTCTCAAGAAGAGATAGGAAATAATATACACCTCACTGATAAATGTTTCCTTTGAGTCTTTGAGAACCAAAGGTAGGGTTGATGAACATGGTTCTAATTGTTTCCCCAACTTCTCGTAATTTTGTAAACTATGACAAAGTGTTTAAAACAGTACGATAACAATCTCAGCTCAGAGCTTAGGTCTCTTCCTGTTCTGGGGTTCAGCATTGCACCTTCAATGTGTGTTTCATTACTCCTAACACAAAAGAGCTATTGAGAGGATTTAATTCGATAATAAAGTACCTATCACAGCTCCTGATGCATAATCAGTTATTAAGAGTGAAGTTATGAAAACTATATCATGCATGATAACCAAAGCAGGAATACAAAGAATTGACATGAAATATATAATAATTCTTATAGTGCCAAAGTAAAAGCAAAGCCATTTGATTATGCTTTTTTCCCTCAGTTTTAAATTCACTAAAGCTCAAAAATAAATAGACGCATTTTATGTTTTTAGGATGTTAAAGAAAAATATCATATGATTCACTAGTAACCAGTCTTGAATCTATAACTGTACAATATATAAAACGATGACAATATGAGATAAAAGACTTATGTGATTCTGATTAACTCTGTGCTCCTCTTCTAGAAACGAAGCTTGACTTTCAGTGAGCTTCTGCCTTAGGCTTCTTCCAATGACACTGTTGTCAGACTTTTCTTAATTATCTTCAATTACAAGACATGAATTTCATGCAAGTTAAACTACAGATCATATGTGACTTTCATCTTCTGAGATTCAATATACTATAAACAGTGGAGGATGGGTAACTTTACTGTACAGACTTCCAAGTAACAAATAACATGAAAAACTTAGGTTTCTTACATTTTCTAAGATTCCCAATGAAATTACTTAGAGAATAAAAAGGAAATGAATATGGACTTGATAGGTAAAGCAGTGCAAATTTAAATTGCATGCTGTTTTTTTGTTTCATTTTTTAAAGGAACTGCCATCTACAGTTCAAAAAGGAACAAATTGAAAGGAAGCTGAATCTGAGCTTTATCTCTCTTCAGTCTACGTAAGTTAGTGGAAATGGTCTCATTAAAGCACTATTAACATGCCCAAACTCAGAGGAAGAAAGACAAATTTGGGGCATAAATGAGGGCATAAGTCTTTGGAGGACACCTATTCTGAACTCTTAACAACCATACCCTATCTGAATTTGTCTTCTGTTGCTTATGTTTCTTTTGATATTCAAATTTGAAATATTTTCATATCATCACCATCCATTTAGCAATAATTTATCTTCACAAATAAATGCCTTCTTTACTTTCTTTATCTAGTATGAGAAACTAGGGGTATTTGATCAACACTTGAAATAGCATGTCCTCATCCCCACTACCTGAAAAGGAGAAAATGTCTTAATGCCTTAAACTTCAGAGTACAAAACCACATGACAAAGTCATGGACCTTTTGGAGAGGCTCAGGTTAACTTCACAAACTTTACCATGGTTTGTTTTATTTTAAATGCCAGCAAAGGGTACGCTGATTGCATTTTAAATGTCTGAAGTGACTCTTCTATCAGCTTTAAATTATTAGCTGTTGGGAACCCACAGAGTTCACAACACACACACAGTCCACTCGGTGGATGGACTAATAAGGATGTCCCCAGGGTTTGCATTACCAACAGCTCCTATCAAGCTGAGCTCTGTGGGATCCTCCAAGCTATGTGCTGTTTAAATGGACTTGTCTCTGTGTGTTTTCATCCAGGGTCTTTCTTGAAGTAAATGCACTTTAAGTTCTAAATCAAGACGACAATTATAATCTCATCAATTAGCTAATCGAAATGAGGAAGAAGCTTATTCAAAATCAAACATTTGAATAGTGAAATTGTTACAATGCAAGATGCAGAGAAATGAGTTTGGAATTTTAGAAATGAGCTAAGTTTGTAAGGACACAAAACATGGAAAGTGCAATGGATGTGTAATATTACAGAGCCTAGAATGGTACTGTAATGAAATCTGTGTGTTTCCAACAAATCTCAAAGTCACAGTGCTTCCCCTTTCATTGCCAGTGATTTGCTAATAACAGAGCAATATTTTAATTAATAATTGTGAAACTTCAATAGCTCAATACTAATAGCAATGACACTCACTGTAGAATCATCTATAAAACTCACCAGATAACTGTGAGCTTAATTTTGTCCATATTTTAGTAGGCATTAGTGTCATTTTGCTGGAAAATAAAATCAAATAAAAAATCATATCAATAATACCTAGTTATTTCTATAGAACTATTTAAAAATTTAACGTTAGGAAGCTTAATTTAAGTATGAGTTTACAGAATGACAATGTTGATGGTGGAGATAGAGAGAAATATTTTATTTGTATATTGATAATTAAAATTTGTTGTTTATTGATACTATGTGTTTTTTTATTCTTTTTCCTGTACCCAGAATTGAACTCAGGACTTTGCACCTGCCAGGCAGGTGTGGTGCCGCTGAACTAAATCCCTGGCTATAGATACCATTTTGAAAAGCTATTTTATCTTAATGAAAAATTTTAGAAGCTCCCAAAGAAGCATAAAGGACATTATAAAACAGCAGGGACAATTTGAAACAACTAACTTTTGAGAGAAATTTAGGTTAGGAAAAGGGAATAGAATAGTATTCTAAATGCTTTTCTTTATCCTCAAGTTCTAAAATCTACAAAATAAAAAGTAAAAAGTCAACCTACTGTCTTCTTACAAGTCAATCTTGAATTTATCATCCCTTTTGTAAAAGATGCCTAGTTGAGTGAACCAAAAATAAATAAATAAATGGAGAATCTTATAGGTTATTTTTAGGGAAGCCAAGAATAAAGATATACAAAGCTTCTTAAAAATGACTTTATATTTTTTTCAATGTCAAACAATCAACTTTAGGTTTAATGAATTACCAAATCAATGGTACTCTGAGTAAAAATATCACCAATTTGGAAGAACATAGAGTATTGCAAAGGTTATTGAACTTTAAATGAAAAGAGCAAGATTCCATTCCAAAATTTGGCTTAAAAAGCATTTAAAGCTAGCCGTGGTTTTCATAAGTTTTATTAAGATAGTTGCCTCTGAAGACAAATAGAAGTCATTCTAAAGTTTCTTTTTGAAAAAAATAAGATTTAAAGAATAGATACGAAATTCTAGGTTTTTAATATATCTCTCCCATTCCTGGCTCTACTATCACAATAATTTATAACCATACCACAATGGTCAATATCACCTTGATTTCTTTTTTTTCAAATCTTACCAGTTTTTCACTGGGTCTTTTGGTTCCAGGACAGAATTTAAGATTTCACATTATGTTTAATTTTTTCCCTTAGTCTCTTCTAGTCTGTAAGTAATTCTTTAGGCTTTCGTTATCCTTCATGATCTTGACTCTGTTGATGAATACTGATCCCATATTTTGTCTAAAGTCAGTCAGTTTGGATGTGTCTTGTACTTTCTGGTAACTGAATTAGAGTTATGTATTTTTATCAAGGCTGTCACAGAACTGATGTTGAGCTTTTCCTCAGTGAATCATATAGTAGGGTCAGTATGTGCATACGTATTATTAAAATGATATCGACCAACTCGATTTTTTTCTAATGAACATTTATTTTTTCCCTTTATGGTACACACACTCACACACACAAACACACACTTGTTTTACTACTCCACTACTTCAGATTGCCTTCTTTTGTTTTTCAACACAGTTGCATCTTATTTTGAACATATAGTTTTTTAGAAGCAAAAAAAGGACAAATCAGAATCTAAAGAGTTTAATTTCCTCGGGGGGGGGTGAAAATCAGTGGGAAAAAGAAGGCTTTGGTAATGACATGATGGAGGCTAAGAGTGTCATTTCATGGAGAATATAATTTGTATAGTTCAGACCCTAGGAACTAGAGTGCGATTTCCTGTGTGCTTCATGGGACCTCCTCCAAAAAATGAATAAGTAAAATCAACCACGGTGAAGAGAAAATAAAAAGTAGAATACAAGCAATAAAAATTTAACTCTAAACATACCAAACAGGGCTCAGGGAAGAAAACAACTCTTTTCAGTAACTTTGGAAAACAGCATCTTGGCGGGATACTTTAAGGATTCAATTAATAACGGTATAAATGCAATAGATTTGCTCCTCACAGGGTTATGGATATCAATTTCAAAATTGCCTTAAATTTATGCTAGAACTAATCAAATAAATGTATTATAATTAACAAGAACAAGAGTTTTTCACTGTTTCTGAAAGACTTTACAAATAAAGAGGAAAACATAAAGCAAATTTTTTGGTATATTAGAATTCAAATTAATAGTATTCTTACAAATTATGAGATATATGTACATATATCTGAATATATATACATAACGGATGAACACTTAGCATTTGAGATATGAATGTGGACTATGTCTGTGTGTGGGTACATACTCACATTCCCTGTGTCTGTACACTCAAAGTACCTAGAACCCAGGTGACCTCTGCAGTCATGTGAACATTCATAGTTCAGATCATCTTTCCTGAATTCATTTCTTCAATAGTGTACCCAGGTGCTTCGTAGATTACAGCACTGCTGGAGCAATATTATAGCTCAAAAATATCCAGTTTTGTTCATTTGGATAAGAACATCAGTGATTTAAACAAACAATTTCTATTGATTTTAGAGGAATTGGGGTATATCTAAGTAACAATGCAATTAAAGCAGAGCTTTTCTAGGCATACTGAAGGAAATAAAATGATTGATAGTGATGGAAACAATTAAGCAGGGCAGAGGGTACAGCTCAGTGGTAGAATGCTTGCCTGTCATGTGCGAGACTTTGGGTTCAAAGTCTCCAGAATCACAACGGAGAAAAAGAAAAAAATAAAATAAACAAACCTCTAGCATGCAAACCAATGATTCCAAGACTGGTTAATGATATTATTGTCATATTAATTCTTAAAATGTTAATAATTGATATATATATATATATATATATATTCCCTCTCTCTAATAAAACAATGGATTATTATTTTTGATTAGGACTTCAAGGTATATTATTTAATTTATTTCCTCATTCAAAATTCCACTTGTTAATTGTTCATAATAACAAATATCCAGGTTCTTAAAACTGAGAATAATGAGCAAAATGGAACACAAATGATATTTCACAGGTGTAATGCAGTGGTATATTAAAATACACAGAAGAACATAGAATTAAAGCATAATTTAACAGTGTTGCAAAACCATTCCAAATATTTATTGTAGGAGATAGGTATTGATTGTAAATAAATTCTAATAGGCAGGTGCTTTCAGAGAAATGTGGCGTGTGATGAGAACCATGAAAGATGGCTAAGAAAAGAACACGGAAATCTCAGGCTAAGAAAAACTTATGTGTCAAGACTATCATAAAACTGTTGAATAATTCAGTATATCTTGAGTTTAGGTTAATCAGTTAGCTATTGTCATAAAAAGTCTATTAAAAACCCTTAAAAGTCCTTGTGTTAAAACTCATGGTCATTTATTCCCAAAACTGATCTTGTTTAGGCAATGATAGTAGCAATTAATTCCGCCCTAAAGGTTTCTGCCTTGTACTTGGAGCAGTAGTTGAGGAGGCTGGGCCTTATCTTCTCTGTATATCATAGATGTGAGGCAGTAGTCCTCAATTTATATCACATCTTCCAACAGTGTGTAAGCCGAAATAAGTCACACAGCCAAGCATGTATTAAGTTGGAAATGTTACTTTGCCTCTGTAATTAATGGATAACGTGAGTCTTTTCAAACAATAATTGTGTCTAAAAACATATTTGTCTTGGCTTAATTAAATATTATCTATGCATTCTATTGAAATTCTTATGATTTTTTAATCTTGCTATTTGCATTCTATCTCAATTATGACAAAATGAAAAAATTTATATTTTTTAATCAGTCACTATAATATACTACTCCATTTTTTAGTATTTTAGCTTCTTATACAGCAGAATTTTTCAATAATTAATGTGTACTTTATTTATAAGGAGTAGTCAAAAATACAGTAAATGCTTAAAGTTTTAAAAACTTATTACAGTAATAGCATTTTCAAAAACATGTTGTTCAAAATGGGGAAAACATTTTAAGGACAACTGATGGGAATACGTCTTACTACACTACATTTTTTATTTAAATTTTCTCTACAGTTTTTAATTACCTTGAATTGATCAAATGGTTATTTCTCTCAAATAAAAGCATTTTGGTGTGTCCTCATCCCCTTTCTTCACTACATCTGACACTGCAAATTCTAGGCCTTTCTCAAAGTAAAAACGAATATGAAAGGTAAATGTCTTGAATTGACTCAGAACATCGAGGCAGCCGTGACGGTACCACTAAAGACACTCACAAAAGAGAACTTAGAGCACTGCTTTAGCAAGTGGCAAGAAAAATTAGATAAGTATTTTTGAAGTAACAGGGAGTATTTTGAAGAGGATTAATGGCCATGTGTCTTGTTATATAATAATTTTTAAAAATTAGATGTTCACCATAATTTTTGATCATGCCCCATACAATAAGGAATATCAGTTTTATATTCATTACACTCTTATTCATCTTGAAATTTTTGTCATAGAACCAAGACTGAATGATTACTGGTGGGAGAAACGTAAGTAGTACAGTTGGTTTCAGTGTTTCTTTACAGCTAGAAAATACCATGATTGCTATAGGTCATACTGCAAAGCATGTTCCATCATGCCAGGTGTGTGCCTTGGTATAGAATTAAACATACAAGGAAGACTGTCACTTGGAAGCTAAGCAAATGAGAATGAATTTATATTATTCATTAATACACTTACTAAATATTGATGGAGTCTTATGAAATGCTGCATATTTCACAGAATGGGAATAATGGCAAAGATTTCTAAATTTTTTGTTTCCAGATATAGTCATCACTAGTTTGAAATATTTTACATTAATCTTGGCTAATGAATCATTTTTGGCTAGTTCTTAGGGCTACAAACTTAGACAAAACTACATCTTTTATCAAAAAATACTTCTGGAAAGATGATTAATTTTTATATAATGGTGACCAGTGGGTGGAGAATCCAGTCCACCCCTGTGTTAACAGATTGTGAAAAGATGCGTAGTTTAGGAGGAACCTCAGTATTTCAAACTTAGTGATAAGGTGTAAGTTTTCAAACTGAATGTCTGAATGTTGATACTCAAAGACTTTCCATATCTCATATCCTGTCCATGAACATAACTCCATTTATACTGTTGTGCACTTCCTAGGGTTATGTCCCTAAAGAACATACAATATGATAAAGTGTATTTCACTGGTTTATAAGTCCATCTTTCTGTTGGTTGTAATCTTTTGCCAAGCAGAGTTCAAATGTCAATCAGAGGCACCTTTAGCTGTGTTTATTTATACAAGACCCTTATTGACCTTAAGTTTTTTTTTTATAGAAGAAGTACAACTATATTTTTAACTTTAAAAGCAAGAGGCTGTTATTTCTCACCCAATCCATATTAGAAAAATAAAGTGTCTTACTCCTCAAGTATCTATATAGTATAAATCATAAACTCTTGTACACAAAATTACTGTTTTCCAAAGAATAAATTTGTGTGTGTATGTGTATAACAACTAGAGAAAGATCTGAACTCTGGAAGTATATCAATCATTTTAGGTTTGTATGTATGATCTTTATTATTAAAAAACCATTAAATCCATAGCAGAGATAGGTCATTAACACATACTGTGAATCTAATTTTTTTTTTATGAAGATCGACAATTTTAACATAACTTTTTTTGGTTTTAGTACCAGGAATCGAACTGAGGCCCTTGAGCTTGCGAGGCAGGTGACAGCACCACTGAGCTACATCCCCAGCTCAACGTAGTATTTTTTATTTGAGTTAAGCTCATATTACTTTCAGAGTAAAATTATGTGACTTTATTTTGAAAAATTATATAACATTGCTTTAAAATATGAACTCTTTTCACTATAAAACTTTATTGAGAATACATCTAATCACATGAATGATTAAATCATGTTACTGATTAGATATAAATCTCATCAATATTACTCCGATAATCATGTCTGATTCCATGAAGTCAGAGCACAGAATAGAATATCAATGACAGGGCTGAGTATTTAGCTCACTGGTGCCGCCGCCTGCCTCGCAAGCTCAGGATCCTGAGTTCGATCCCCAGTACAAAAAAAAAAAAAAAAAAAGAATATCAATGTTTTAAGAGCTTTGCATTTGTGTGATTTCACAAACTGTACTTTAAAATATATTCTGGCCATTGGATAATTTGGCTATATTTTAGGGTATAAAATATAAAATATAGGATGCAAATTGTTAACTTTATTATTAGAAGTATAACATTTTTAGTAAGTGAATGTAAATCTTAAAATAGTAAGCACATCTAGTAAACAAAGTAAAATGTTAGATTTTGAAGCCTCAAATTATTATTTCGTATGAGTAGAGTACTTCATATTTCTAGTGTGCCCAGCCTGTAGGAAGATCTTGCATGGTTTCCTAGTTCCCCAAACACAGTGATTCTTTTGCTTACTATTAATCACACTGGATGTTTTCCTCACAACACTGATGCACTCCAGGCAAATGTAATATTTCAGCATTTATTCCTTTCAGTCAACAAACCTTGATTGCTAGGCAACTTCTAAAGTATTAATTATAATCAAGTTCTTTTGAAAACTGTCCAACAATATTAATTCTTATGAATATAGAGTTCGTTGCATTTCAGTAAAAATATAATCTCTAATACAAACAAGACTTTTTTACTTCCTTGTGTAACTTCAACTTCTCAAAGAATATTTGGGTTTTCTTTTCAGCCCTAAGCTCAAATCCTCTTAAAAGCTTTGAGGATGAAAGAATGCTGTCATGGTTACTTAGATACTGAATTGGTGATAGCAGCAAGAGGTAACCTGACTTCCGCTTCATGGCAGTAACCACATTGCAAGCATCCACTGAAGTCCGCAAAGCATGCAAGGCTAACAAAAGTGGAATATTCCTTCTGCATTTGATTATGCCACAGAGTTGGAAATCTCAATTTAGTGTCACTTCTCTTCATGAGTTCCTTTGTTGTAAGTCAGTAGCTGTATGGTTAACAGTAGTTATGTTCATGGGTTGCTGCTTCTCCTTTGTGTCCTTGCTAAGAGCACTTTGAGAACAAACCACCAAAGAGCTTTCTTTCTCTACACAATGTAGGCTTAATTCATACCAACATCACACCTGGGTTTGAGGTTCCTGTTTGTGAAGAGGTGAAGCAATCCTTTTGTTTGTGTGTGTGTGACCGAGGAAATTCTCAAAGCTCTGCACATCTCTTATTCTCCCTCCTACTGCTTCCTTTCATGGCTGTTCTTTTTGATAAGGCAAAATGAAAGTTTTAATATATTAAACCCTATTAATTATACACTTAATTAAAGGTTTTTCATATATCTATTAATTCATTCAGTCAACGTTTTATATGGAACTTGTAATAGTATGCACTTAATTTTTGAAATTACTTTTAGT
Source organism: Heterocephalus glaber (assembly GCF_000247695.1). Next base: position 12,407,703 of record NW_004624763.1, read on the forward strand.
GAGCAAGACACATGTATTCTTGCTCTCTCATGAAACTATAGGTAATGAAAGAGATATGACAAATCCATTCATATAAATTTAAATATGTATTTGAATACTATAGGAGAAATACCAGACAGAGTATTTGAGATTGGCATTCAGGAAAAGGAACTTACATACTAAATGTCCTCAATGGATGGAAGAATCATCTAGGCTTAAAGAATAGAAAAAAAGACTGCTTGAATGGAAGTTGTAATCCTTTCCCAGGTTGAAGGAAGGTTCTGAGGCTATAATGAACCAACAGTATAATCTAACTGGCTTATCAAAATTTAAATGCATTTCTCATTCAAGTCATACAGAGATGTTGAGCAGGTTGCTTGCCTCCTAACAAGGCCTCATTGGCCATGCATGTGTATGATATTTGGTATACAGAGCTTTCAATTTTGTTGTTCGCAGACTAGAAGGTCCAAAGTGGTGTTTCCAAAGATAGGCTTGAAAGACACTGTCTTTCATCCATATTCCTCTTATTACAGCTTAATTCCATAGCCCCAAATCTAATTTCATGGTAGGCTGGAAACGTAGTGTTCATGTCTACTCAAAAAGAAAAAAAACTAAGATGAACATTTTCTGTGCTACATAACTATTATGTTCAAAACATTTGAGCAGCACCTAAGTGGAGGAATCTAGCAGTTGGACATACCTGTCTCAAGGAAAAAGTCCACAAAGGGAAATGTATAGCTGTTCCTGAGAATCCGGGATCATTACATAAAGAAATCCATCTTAAGATGAAATGTCCTTTAGGATATATATTATAGTTTAAACATGCCTAAAATTTAGTATTTATTTTGTGTACATTACTGTTTAAATGAATTATCTTAGCAGTCACATCATTATGATTATATTCAGTAAACAATTCATAAAAAAGCATTCAAGGTAGACCAGTTTTGTTACCTGGTTTAATATACCCTACCGAAGAACTTGGAAAGGAAATGAACTGAGATGCATTGTAGAACATTAAGCCAGTATAGACTAGCCACAAATGTGGCAAGGGCACATGGAATATATGAGAAATAACTGAAAAGTCAGTACAATATCCAGAAATATGGGCATGATAGCAATGCATATCCTAAAAACTGTCTAATTTATGTGTTTTTTTCCCCTGGAGCTAATAAAATTTCCAGAGAAAATACATGCAGCTATTTTGAAAGTGTTAACTGAAGGTAGTCATTTACTGTAGTTTTCCCTCTTGAACCCAAAAACTCCAAGAATTAAGTGTGTTATTCAATTTATATGAGAAGTTGTCCTTCCATTTCCCTTAATAATTTTATAGCTGCTGTTTTTAATGCCATGCCCACTACTGATTTCATCCACAGTCCCCACAGTTGACAGAAGTATATTCCTGTTTTGGAGTAATATTGCAAATGTTTCTGCAAACCAATTCAAATTATTTATTCCTAGATTGTCTTTTGTTAGTAATCTATGTTACTGTGCTGTTAGTATGAGTCATATGTAGAAATGGGGAGGCTGTGATGCATGAACCCTTTTTAAGTGAAGTAAATAACCTTCAGGTTATCTCTACAATAACAAAAGTAATGAGAATTCAAGATAGTATAATAGAGTCAACTGCACACTTAATTGCAATTTTACTACAAGCAATTGCTTTCTGTTGGCCAAAATAAAGCAGATCAAAAACAATTCCAGAACACACTAAAAGAGAAAATTCCATCACTTATAATTATTTTTTAAATCCTCCTACAAATTCTTAAAGTCACTATTAATAAACTAATATCAACTAACTGCAGTATCCTCATCTCACTGAAGTGAATTTTATAATCTTAGAGTTATTGGGTTATTTTTGAATTAGGTAATTCTATTACACTTAGTTTGACCAGCTCTAAAAATTTAAGTAGTTTAAGAGCTCTCTCTCTCTCTCTCTCTCTCTCTCTCTCTCTCCACTGAGATGTAATACTAATAAGAGCATCTCTAATGGTACAATGTCAGTTTGTCCTCTGTATCCTATTCACTTTCTGAACTGTTGTATTCCCAGGTTTTTTTTGTTTCTGTTTTTGTTTTATTCCTTGAAGCTCTTGCTCCTATTGACTGCATTATCTCTGCAAACCTCAGAAAGACACAGAGACCAGAAATAGTTGGATTGGGAAACATGTCTGTCCCCTCTCTAAGACAGCCAGTCAGTTCTTCAGAGTGGGTCTTTGTTGAACTGATACACAAGGACCTTCCTCTCCCCTTGACAGCTCTGTGAGGGCTTTCTCAAGCCTACCCATGGGAATCAGATCAAGTTCCTGGAGGTAGCTCTATGGAAGCCTAGAAGCTCCTCTAAAACTATGCCACAGGGTGTCTCTCATCTTATGATTTGCACTCAGCTTCCAGGAGTCCATCAATGCCATCACATTAAGGTAGTCTGACCTATTTAAAAGTCAATCACACATTATTAGTATTGGTAATTAGATCTCAGATAGAATTCTCTGGATGCTTCTTTTGGAATTTGGGTTCCTAGCAGTGTGTTTCTTCTCTGGCTGGTTGAAAGCAAGCTAAGTATTATTTAGTCTGCCTAGACTTTTCTTATTATAAGTACAGGTAAGAAAACCCTTAAATTCGTTTCTTTTCTGATCATATCTTCTTTTAATTAATTATATAGGAAAAATTTCAAATATATTATGAAAATATTGATATGTTTCACTCTACAAATGGAAGAACAAGAATACTATAATCAATATCACTTTTTACAAATGTATTAAATAAGTATTAGCTTATCTTATTTTAATTAAGTACATAGTTGTAAAATTTCCACTTAAATTCAGCAAAAAATCCATATACTATACCGATCCCTTGCCTATGATTTCCTTTCATCTTCATATTCACCACTTTCCACAAAAGTAATGTAACATTCGATGACAGTGCCAAGTTGGCAGAGGTGTGTCTACCAAGCCCATCCATCTACTTTTTTAAAAATGTTATTTGCATGCCAATTTAATAAGTCCTTAGACCTCTTCCATCTGCAATGTAACACTTACCTTGGTTTTAGATGATGAGTTATATATTCTTGCTTTATTACATTTAGACTTGTGGGCCCATTTCCAACACTGCAAGAAAGCACAACCCAGGTTCTGGCATTTCAATACATTTTGCCAAAGGCAGAAACTGTTTGGAACAGCAAGATTGACAGACTTGCTACTAGGTAACCATCCAATGTTGTGGGAAGATAAAAATATGCTTTGTGATATAATGTTTATAAGTCTCGTTTTGGTTTTTAGATGGTTTATTTTTCTTCAAACTTTACTTGACTTTGCATGTCATATAAGAATATAATATGTAACAATTATGTCTTTTTACATATATACATGTATATGTGGAGAGAGAGATAACACATTCAGAAATAAATATTAACAAAGTAATAAAAATCCTCTTACAGAAAATGGCTTTCCCTAAAAGAACCACATAAAACCCAGTGAAAGGCGAAACCTTTCAGCTTGCTCCAGTAATTTTGTTTGTAATAGGCAGACATTTGCAGATTCTGAGGCAGAGTTAAGGAACAGAATTATGAGGTTAGGTCTAGTCTGCAAAAGGACAAAATGCAGTATTCAGATGTTAAAAACTATATTCAATTCTTATTAGAAAATCTGTAGTATTCTTAATAAAAAAGAAATTGAGACAATCAAATAGAATTCTCTAAATATATTCAATTGATCCAATAGTAAAATCCTATAATATTAATGGTGAAATATTATGAAGTCAAAAACACAGCCAAAAATAATCATGGGAATGAATGATCCAGCTCCCTGAATTCGAAAATCTCAAATGTCCCACAACTCCAGAATGTTTGATTTTATAAGACAATAACATTTATATCCTTCTGAAAGCCAGTGAAAAGACTTTAATTGCTTACAATTTATTTCTTAAAATTGCACATTGATTTATAATGTATACTGTTCTTTAATATTATAGAGAGTTCATTATTCATCTCAGCTCATAACATAAAATTTATATGATCAAAAAATAGGAAATTGAAGGATAACAGATAAAAATCAGAATTTAAGGTTCTAATAGTTTATTTCAAAAACATAAAATTCTTAATTGGTTATAAGAGAAAGGAACTTTAAGCCAGCATTTTTACAAAGGAAAAATCAAAATAGGTATTTGTTAGAATTGAATAAATTTCTGACGGGGTGAAGATATTGTTCCAAATTCATTTTTACACAGTTGAAGACACTACGATCTAAAGAAGGAAAATAATTTGGCTTATAGTTACTAAGTTATGATTTAGTAACTCAAACCCTCATCTATTGTTTTTTCATAAAGTCCTCCTGTTATTACCATGACACGATGATTTTTTTCTCCTCATTGGCTGTCTTGTTTTCCTTTCCTCCTTTAATGATTTGTCCTTTACCTGGAGTATGGAGAATTGAACATGCACATTTATCACTATTTTTCTGTTTATTTTAAATCATTGCATCTGAAATAAGTTCACTTGAAAATTGTGAAATGTAACATTGTCCATAGTACCAAGTGGAATTTTCTCAGGCTTCTCAAAGATGGTTTCCTCTCCCCAAAATCTCTATACCTCCAATTTAAGATAATAATTCAGCTCAGTGAACCAATAACTTTTCAGAAATACATAACTGATATGTTCTCTATGCCATGCTAAGATTTTTCTGAGCTCCTCAAATTTAGAATCCTGAGACACTGGCAAGTCTGTATAGGTCAAAGTATTTTTATAAAGGGCAGATGGGTGGGATGTTAGTGGAGGTGACTGAATTGTTCTGATATTAATTGGCACAGATTTCTTCTGGTATTAAATTAGTCACTATATTTAAAAGTTCCATGATATAATCATAAAATATGTGTTTGAAATGTCACCACTCCCCATTTAGTACACACTATGAAAAAGTCGAGTTTACTACTAATTTTTATAGGCATGTTATCAACCTTTTGGTTACATTTAAAATGCTTACAAAAATTATTTTTAAACTATATATAAAGCATTTGTGTGTGTATATATATATATATATATATCATATATTATCCTTGTGTTTTCTAAGTGAAGGAAACTTTAGTGACTGCTTTCATATACTATAGTTAGTTTGGCTCATTTTCCTTAAAACATGCTTTTAGATTCAAAAGCTACTGAAATAAATGTGTTAACAGCACACTTATGCCCATTACATTTCAACAAGGATTATTGGTAGAAATTGGATCTTTTTTCCTAGCCTATGGGCTACCTGTCACCCACACACAAAAATTCCAGATGTCTCTTCACTCCTTTCTTCTTGTCATGCCTCTTTAAAAGAAATGGGGCTAGCCAGATTCTGTGTATCATCCAAAAAGCTTCCTACACCTAAATGGTTTCCACATAGAAAGTGGCAGAAGTTTTAAACAGCAGAGCTGCTGCATAGATACCAGCACAATGCAACAAATTATTTTTAGTTCTCCTCCTTTCTCTGTTAGAGCATATCCTACCCACAATAGCAAAGTCTCACAAAGTGAGATGTCCATTATTGTGAATTTCAAATTGCACACCGCTGGAGTCTCTGTATCCTAAAATGCTATGTAACCTATCCTAGGCAATCATTTATGTTTTCCCAGTCCATTTTGCTTTTCTGTCTAGCCTGTTATTAAGTGAGAAAGCAAGGCACAATTGAAGCATGAGTACTCATTTTACTGATCAAGAGGCTGTAAGTTGGAATTTCCTTGCAGCATCCAGATATAAATCAGTGACTTAAAATTCTGGCATGTAAACAGCCAATCAACATCCCCAGTGGCCCAGAAATTGTTAATATAGAGGAGAAAAGAAGTTGTTTGGAAAAAAACATTTTATTTAGCAAAAGAGTTGAATCTGAAAAGAACATAGAGATCCCAGACTTACAGCATATTTGAGTAAAATATTAACCATACTGGAATAAAAAATGTAGTGAGAAAGAATTATAATCATTTCTTTTTTATAATTCTATTGATTTCCATAAAGTATAGAGTCAATAAAACAGATGCAAGAAATAGATCACTTTGTAGTGTTGAGATGTGAAATAAAAGCACAGGGATTTGCAATAAATAGTTAAAATATATATGTTCTAGCCCTTCTACTTGTAAAATTCTTTACATTTTTTTGGAGAAATTTCAGTTATGTTCATTGAAAAGACTTGAAATACTGCGTTATGTTAATTGGGGTAAAATTGTATTTCTAATGAGAAAAGAGAAACTGTTAGCTTGAATAAGTTCAGAAGATTGTATAAAAAAACCATAAAAACTAGACAACAAATGCTGGGTTTCAAGATGTAGTCTCTTGTTTATATTAGGGTTAGGGTTTGAGTCAATCTCTGCACCTTTCCTCGTTTCTTTTCCTTTGTTCTCTTCTCTTTTCTTTCTTTCCTTTCCTTTTCTTTTCTTTCTTTCCTTTTTGCTTTTCTTTCTTTCTTTCTTCCTTTCTCTCTTCCTTCCTTCCTTCCTTCCTTTCTTCTTTCTCTTTCTTCTTTGCCTCTCCCTCTCTCCTCTCTCTCTCTCTCTCAGTTTCTGTGTGTGTGTGTGTGTGTGTGTGTGTGTGAATCGTGAGAATTCACAACTCCAGGTGTGTGGATGTATGCGTGACTTTCTCTCACTTGTTCACTTAGGCAGTGCCCATGAGCGAACACAAGGATAATACAAGACTACAGGATTGATAAAGAGCTAAATGCTACTAAATGCTAGAAGAGAGTTTGGGGACCTATAAAGAGAGGAGTTGAATTAAAGTGTAAAGAGAAATATAGAAAAAATTAAAAAGTTAAAAGGTATAGCACTAACGATTTTGGAACTATTGGACTGTGGAGCAAGGAGGGAAAAGTTTGGGAGTTAATGGAATACAAGTCTCAACCTAAGATATAACATGCAACTCTCCATTTGAAATGTGAAACTCTAGTCCTATTTTTAAGTTCTAGACATGCTGAAATTTTTAAACCTTCTTGGTATTCATATCCAAGGAACTTTTTAAAGTCAACTTAAAGACTTCAAAAGTTTGAAGACTATATGGCTCATATTGGGTACCCAAGACTTTGCTAACAAGTATCTTCAGTCCCTGCCTCCAATGCTCCCATGCAACTTGGCAATGTTCTAATCTTGACTTCAATTTGTACCCACTGCCATTGGTCCAGTCTGAGAACTGCATATCTGTAACTTCTGTTATCTGCCAAGCTTCAATGGTACTTGATTTCTTGATTACCATCCCCCAAAGAGACAATCTCTAGGGAGTATTTTGGGATCCTTTGTCTCCTTCCACTTAATATAAAATAAATACATTCTTTACATCAGTTCATATAGAAAGTCTTTTATTTTCTTGCCCACAGTTCTGGGGAATGTCTTGGTTATAATCCCTCTAATGAATTGGAATTACATTTCAGACATTCATTTCTAGGGAAAACATCTAATTTGGAAAGGTACATTGCACCGATGTTGCAAGATTCACTTCAGAGTAATTTTCACAACTTGTTCTTGCTTAAATATGTGGCCATATCATGCAAATTTCTACTATCTTATAATATTATTCCAGGAATTTGTTAGGTAAAATGAAGCTGATCTACTTGATGAGTTCTAAGCTCCTATTAAAGGGAGATACAGTTAGGTGTTAGAAATGTACAGATCCCCTAAAATAGAGTTAGATGGACACAATCTGTAAGTTTGGTGGTAGCTGGGAACACCCAATCTCATTTTTTTTCCAGTGTCCTTGACTGAGAAATCCAAAGTGCTTGAATTCTTTCCTCAATTTTCTTTACTTCTCAGAAGACAGAAATATTTTGAATTCCTTGTTCTTTGGTTTTCAGCCATATTGAAGGGATTCACATGCCATATAATATAATCAACAACTTCCATGAGACTAAGCCCCTCTTTATACCAATTACTTGTCATATTATTAAAAATTATGGGAATTATTTTGAAAGTTGAGATCTTAAAATAGGACCATTTAAGCAAACACAAAATATGTACCATCTTGATAGTTTTCTCTCTTCTTTTATTCTTAGGCCAGTTTTCCTATATTGTCAAAATTAAGCTGTTCATCAAAATCACCATGTGGTACCTTTGAAAATAAATATTCTTGCATGCAGCCATTACTGAATCAGAATATCATGTGATATGGCAAGTGATGCCCATGAATTAAGAAATAAGAAATTTTTGTTCATTCATGGTTGCTTTTTTTCCAAATTGTTATGTAATTTCCTTCACTTATAAAAGTGAAAGAAAATAACAATGCTCATTTTTGGAAACATTTTTTAAGCTGTAATATATAGAGAACATAAAGCTAACCATTTGAACTATCTTGAAATGTACAATTCTGTGGCATTCAGTCATTGAAATTGCTGTATAACCATCAGCACCCTCTACCTCTGCGACTTCCCTCATCTTGCAAAATCAAAAGTTTGTATTCACTAAGTAATAATTTCCAATACTCCCATTCCCTAGCTCCTGACTGCAACCATTCTATTTTCAGTCTATATTAACAGGACTACTCTATCTATTTCACCCCATATATTATTTGTCTATTAGTTACTGGCCCATTAAACTTATCATAATGTCTTCCAGACTCATTTGTGTTGGAACATACTTTAGAAATTACACTCCATTCTGGGTTCAAACTACATTTTGTTTATCTAATCTGTGTTCACGCTGACAAAAATCTTGACATTGTTTTCTATATCCACCATGCCAAAGCTTCTGCATTTTGTATCTCAATAACTTTAATCCTTTATTCATATTTGGCCATGAGTGTTTTATACATATTCATTTTGGAAGATATCCATGAAATTTTCGTTATGTCATACCAAAAACACAGAAAAAACATAATTTAATAGAAAATATCCTATTTTTATTGGTCATATGATCAAAAGTTATGCTACAGTGAATAAATACAATGGACTATTCTGAATGCCTGATAGAGAAATGTCTTAATGATTTGATTATATTTACTCCTAGAGTGTAGGAGTCGACAAGCATCAAAAGAGTGTAATAAAAATATAATGACTGAAAGGTATATATAGTATAACAGGTGAACCATCTGTCTTACTTTGAATTTTCTTTACAGTTCTTATGGAGAGAATTTCTGTCATTTGATCGAATCCCTGTAGCAGTAAGATCTTCAAGTTTTCCCAATGCAGTCCTGAAATTTAGAAAATTCTTTATACTGAGTTGAGATCTTTCTCTCTAGAATTAAAAATTATTAGCTAGTTTAATATCTAGCCATATTCATTCATTCACTAGGTAGTTACATGGCAATATATAGTTGTGAACAAAAAAGCCTGCAGAGCAATGAAAGTGATGGATATGGCTCTTTGATAACAATGTCTTCTGATGGAAATAAAGTAGATCATTTAGTATTTATTAATTTTTATTTGGAATTGAAGCAAACAATTAAGGAACTACAGTCCTGCACATTATGGAAGAAAGAATAATCTTGGGAAGGTGGCAGAGATAACTCAAGTAGGGGAGAAAGAACTCTGCAAGGATGGCTTTAGTGGAGAACACAAATGTGAGAAAAAACAAGTGAAATGAAATGAAATTTTCAGCAGATGGAATAAGAAAGTCCAGGTTATGTAGAAGAGAAAAAAATCTTAAGTGCAGAAGACACTAATAGGCTGACTAATAGGCAGGAACATAGTGTTGAGAAATGAGGTTGGCATGCAAGTGTTGTTTCATGATGCTATTTAAAAACTCAGATGTTAGATATTGTGATACTTTGCATGAAAAACCATGTTCATGAAGATTATTGAAATATTTTATTTCCTTATAGAATTTGGTGGTCAAATTCGATAGCTAATATACTTGTGGCAATATCTTAAGCTTACACCATTTGTGCATGAGCACAATTTTAAATTTTAACATATAAAATTACTTGTTCCTTAACACCATGTATTCTACGTATGTTTAGAATTTTCTACTTGCTTAATTATTATATCACTGGGTATGCATCAATTATTCTTATAAAATGTATGCATAGTTGTGGGTTCTACCAAGAAAAATGATTTTAGAGTAACATACATATTCCATGACTAAATAAATTGTGTGCTTTGAAAAGTTTCAAGTCATCTCTAATTAAAGGAGTTAATTTATAAGGACAGTGTGGAAAGACATTCTGTATTTTGTGATTACCTTTAAATACATTTTTCTTAAATTCCCTCACAGTAGTTGAGAGTTTATAAATATACTTAAAATAGGAAGCAACAACTATTGTCAATTTCAAGGTCTATACATGCCAGTGGGAAAGATATTTTATGTAATTTTATTACATTATATAGTCGGCTATATACCATATCTATAAATTATGCTTCATGTTGTCAATAAGGTACTATGGATTTTTTTTTATACGGTTAACAAAATAATTATTTTCATTTGCATTATTCTTTTTACTCAACTAGTAAAAGTTTTGTTTTTCTGAGTTTATTTTTGAATTCTGTATTTTTTAAACTTGTAGCATATTTCCCAAATAAATTCCTATTTGAAGAAAAACATTTTATACAATATATAAAATACATATTTAAAATACGAAAATATTAAACTACATATATTTAGTTGAATTACTTAGCTTTATATAAATATATCAGTGAGTAATTAATTAAAATACTACAAAATTATTTAAACAAATATTTTATTATTTTCCAACAAAAGTTTAATGTATAGGAAGCCATAAAGGGACCATTAAAATATCGTTAAATAATCTATCATTTATTGGTAATCTACAGTAAAATTATTAATTTTTCATAATTTTCTTTAAAGTCATAAATGTTAAATGGGTTATGGTATGAAAAGCAAGTCACAGCCTGAGTATGTCGTCACATTACATACAGACTGAATGTGTATTCTATGTAAGCAAATGTACACATTTGAATATTTAATATTACATGGTTTTAATCTTCATCTACTGGAGAGTTTACTTCTGCCCTTTCGTTTTCTTCCTGTTAAACAAATGTGCATATAAATCTGCAATGAATGTAGACAAATATTTGGTATTTTAAAAACTTTAATCTAAAATTACCTAGAATATGATAATCTTACCACTATTTGGTTAATATATAGGCAGACACAGTTGTTAACGTCAATTGTTTTAAAGTGAGAAAAACAAAAACAATATGTACTGGAAAGCTTCCTGCCAACAGAGCTGAAAATCTCGCCCAGACATCATGAGAAATGTTGCCAGACTGGAATAAGAGTTACTCACACTAAGAGAAGAAATATTTACAGGAATAACTCAGAGAAAGAGGGCTCTATATTAACGGAGGAGAAAACACTACTGTACAACGTCAATAACCATGCGTTATAAGGTAGTAAATATTTCCAGACAATATAATATGAAAATGCAAAGTCTCTTAAAATCATAATAGACATGCAGCCATCGAGATAGTAAAAACTTATTAGATTTTAAGCATATTTTAAAGTAGAATATATCCACGCCATCTGTATTTCCACATTCCAAAGTATTTTATATGTTCTTCTTTCCTACTAGTGTTTCTCATTTGTGTATAAACAAAGAAAGTAATAGAATTCCAGGAAGAGCTGTTGTTTTTTAAAATTTACTGAGTAGTATTGTGAAGAAGAGTCTATGCCTAAATGAAAAAAAGAAACGTGGATGTAAGTGTGGTGTGCTGTATATAATCAATTCATATAATTTTGTAACAGAGAAGGACTATACTGAAGTACATAGTTTGACAATCTTCAAGACCATTTCTACTTAGAATTCTTAATGTTTTATCGCACAAAAGAGTAAGGGTCACAGTAAAATTACTTTTAAAAAGCCAATGTTTAAAATGTTCAACAAAGAGACTATTTTGGTAGTTAAAACTATCCCAAAATACTGGAGAGAAATATTTAGCTCTAAATATATTTTATATACATTGTTGCTAAGATGTTACTTAAGTTTATCCTTAAAAAAAAGTAAACTCTAAAACATACTGCAACCATGGACAAATCTGAAATTCTGCACAGTAGCCATTTTCATGTATGTTTTTAATAGACAACTGAAAACTAGTTTCAAATCCTTCCGTGGTAAACATGAAATTTTCATCATTTCAAAAAGTAGCATATGCACATCATTATGTTTTAAATTATTCCCTATTAATTCCAAACCAATGGTTCATAGATTTGCATTATTTTCTGATTTATCTTTATATTTCTACTAACAACAATAAATGTTTTATATGATTTTATTGCTATGGGCCAAGATAGACTGAAAGATTATTTAGGGATACGTAATATCTAAATTCAGCATTTATTGCTTCTTTGAATCTTTTATTTACTAAAATTTTGAATAAAATATATTTAGATTTACAGCTCAGTATAGTCTTTTCTGAAACATGTTTCAAATGCAAATAAATATATATACACATAAGTAAATAAAATAACCATGTAAAACTTTTGATACAAGTTGAAGCTAATCTTAACTGAATATTAATTCCTCATTATAACATATAATTCAGATAAAATGTATTTTGTTCATGAGACATTGAAAATATTTCCATTATAAAATAAAATTAAATAAGTTGTGCGTATTCATCTTAATACCTAGCTTTTGTTCAACCTCAAAGTGTATAACTTCAAGAATAATTCTAATTTATTATTCTTGAGTGTCATCCAAGTTATTATCCCTGATTTTTTTATTTCTGTATATGCTTTCTCTAAAATGACTACTTTCATTTTGACTATATTGGCCATTGTTATCCTAGGACCATCTTTATTCTAAATAAATGGTGCCTTTATCAGATAACATGCATCCTATAGAGTGAAGACACTGAGACTATTTTCCTCACTTCTACAAATTTTTGTTTCAATTTTCATCAAGGACAATTTATGATGACTACCAAATTCCTATACTCTAACATATAAATTTAAGTGCAAAGTTAAATTACCAGAAGTTTCCAAGTGTTGTTCTATTTCTCTCCAATACAAGCTCGCACTACCCACAAACACAGGTGCATTCACAAAAGACACTGTTCTAAAATGTAACATCATAAGAAGTTAGTATTAACTTTTTAGCCTATAAAATAAAACTGCAATAAAATGAATGTATTGTAATGAAATGATGAAATTATAGCCTCTATGATGATTTTTATCTTTGATGGTATATTATAAATATCAAAAACTAGATTCTGTAGTTTGTCTCTGAAAACACTTTCCGTCTTCCCGCAGCCAGTTACAGTGACTTCAAAATGAAACAGATGCTCAGGTTCTCGACTTTCTTGCTACTAAGTGGGCCTCATAATACAGGTTCAAGAGAAAACTGATCAAGCTTATGATTTGAACACTCTCTCTTCTTGTGCTCTTCAGCCTTGCCAATTGGTTAACATCCTTACCTACCTATCAATCTGAAAGGGACGACTGTTAGAAAGATTAGGCATCTCTGTCATTCCAGGCAGTAATATACTGGTGATATTGAAGGGCTTACTCCAATGTTAGTATTAACATTCCGAAGCTGCTGTCTTTCACTGTGGATAAAATATTGCCCTTCTAACTCATTGTCACCATTGTCTACCCATCTCTCTCTCTGTAGTGTCCAGGGACATATGCCACTCAGATACCTCCTCCAGAAAAACCAATGTGAGGAGCGAATTTGAATGAAAGCCATTGGCGACATACATCTGATGTATTCCAATATCACACTGGGGCTCTGCATCTCCAGCTGTTCTCAGCTATGCTTATGCCATTATGGCTAAATGAGGGATCCTTGGGTTAAAAATGTTTACTTGGGGACTGCTCGTTCAATGAGATTCTATTTCCTAACCAGGGCTTTCCTAACTAAGCCTCCTTCCTTCCTTCTTTCCTTTCAGAAGTATAAGATATTTGTTGTTATTGTTTTCAGAAATTTCTCTGTCCAGTTCTATTGTCTCATTAGGACTTAAGTGGGAAGAACATGGGATGCCATGAAAATAATGTCATGATGATTTTACCAGGCCTGTGGAGACTTGCTCCCATTTTCTCAGATAACTACACCAAGGGAGAACTCTGAAGTTAGAAATGCTAGTGATATCTCTTGTAAATTCTGGAAAATTACTGTAGATTGCTATACACTATGTCACTGAAGGACTGCTGCCTACTTCTATGAAAGATGTGGCATCAATGCTAAATGGACTAAATTCCAAAATATGAGACATCCTCCTAGCAGGGGAGGTGTCAATATCTCTCTCTCCACTTAAGTGGATTAGCAGAAAGAGCAAAGATATGCCACAGAAAATGAGAAGGAATTGTCAACAAAATTACTAAATATGTGATGTTTAGCAGTCATGCTTTGGGTGGCATGACTCATTAGAACCTTAAATCAAGAGGACTCCAAGATATAGAAAATGTTATCCTTCCCCAATGACTCTTGAAGAAGTCTTCGTCAAATGCCTTGAGGTGAGACATAGAAATAGTCCAAGTAAACCAAGGAAGAGCTCATTTAAGAAGCACTAGGCCCCTGGAAATTCTATGCTACATAATAAAGTACTTCAAACTTGGTGACTTAAGACAATATGCATTAATTATCTCATAGAACCATGAATTGCTTATCTGAGACTTTTTCAATTTAGGCTTCCCTTATTCTGGGATCCAATCAAAGGCTTAACTAAGAAATAATCCACATTTAAGCTCTCCCCATCATTGCCATATTTCATTTCCCATGCAGTAGAATTAATAACATCTGGCTTTGGGATGAAGAGAGTGAAGAGAGAGAAAAGCAGAAGAGAAGGAATGAGACAGAAAGTGATCCTAGAGATGGGTCTGGTATTTTTAAATAATCATGCACATTTAGTTACATTTGTCATATCCAGGTGTCAGATGAAATTACTCACTGAATCCTAAGGACTTCCATAAGGCATAGTAAAGAGCAGAGAGAAGATATATGGGGGATAATAGGGGGGATTGAGATGGCAACTAAAAGGAAGCAACAACCTATTGAAGTCTACCGCTCAGGAACATTTATAGAAATTTAAGACTCTTCAGGCCAAAGATGCAATGTAAAAAGACAGACCCAGAGGTACTGTCTGACAACAAAAAAGCAAGTGTCAGAAGGTTGCTTCTGGAGCCAAGGAGAAACGTGATGGCATCTAAATCTGGCAGTAATAAGAACTATAATGTCTTTTGAGAAAATGAAAGCTTTATTCTTGTATAAAGTATTGAAAGATCAAAGACTTCCTACTCCTCAGATTCCAAGCTCTGCAGAAGAACAAGTCCAAATCTTGATATAAAAATATCAGAACCAGTGTTGGACTGTCTCTAACTGAATTTGGAACACAGTCCAAGGACAGATAAAAAATAAAGTGCATTGATTCAGTTATCCTACACCAGCCTGACAAAAGAAATAATGTATCCTTATGTGTGATAATTTTTTTCCTTAATCTCAATTTAACTTTGTCCTAGAGAGTTGAGAATAAAATCATAAAATCAATCAAGCCTCAGAAGAAGAAGTTATATACCAAGCAAGAGAGGAATTAGTAGGTAGAAGTAGACTGTTATGATAGTCTTAAATAAGGTTTAAGATACTGTTATGGTTTAGATCTAGGTTGTCCTCTTAAAGCCTCATGTGTTTAGAAGGTGACTGGATCATAAGGATGCTATACTCATCAGTGGATTAGTTCACTGGGGCCATGACCTGGAAGATTATATCTCACTCCCCATTTTCCCCTTCTCTCTTTGCTTTCCTGTTTGTGATGAGATGAGCAGCATCTGTCTTCTAGACCCTTCCACCTTCTTACCTTAGAGTCAGCTGATGATGGACTAATACCTCTAAAATTGGTGAGCCCATAAAAGCCTCTTCTTTAAGTTGTGGGTGTTTGTTAGTGTGTCCCAGCAATAAGAAAAGTTACTAAGACAGATTTAGGTACCAGATAAATGGGATCGTTGCAATGACTGTGTCTGACCATGTGGTTTAGAACCCTTTCAAAGTGGCTCACAAAAGAAGTTGAAAAACTCTCAGAGATACTGATTAGAGGAGCTGCAGAATGTTGTAAACCAAGCTTGATGGTAAATTTTGGTCACAATTTGGAAGACTGCAATGGTGAAAAAAACGCAGTCAGTAAAAGCCAGGCTCAGCACTGTTCAGTAGGAAACAAGGGCTCCACTGGCAGTTGGACTCAAGATCATGTGTGTTATGATCTGGCACAAAATTTCTCTACATTTTGTGCACGTTCTGGGACTTTGAGATAAGAGTAGCAGATTATTGCATTTGGTGGAAGCAATTTCAAGACAGCCAAATATTCAGGATTTGGCATGAGTACTTCTGGCAGCTTTCAGCCAGGTTTGTAGTAAGAATCTGAAGGGAAAAGTGAAACCAAAGTGAAGTTTGGCCAGAAAAGAAGCACCTACAAACTTGAGCCCATGGAAAGTGGATTGTTGAATAGATTAGCATTTTTAAAAAGTCAACTACTACATATCAGGTCAAAAGAAAAAAAGGCTTCAGGGCATCTCAGGAATCAGCAAAACCCCAACAAAATCTTTATTTTTTTCTAAAGTAACCAGTAGGCAGTAATAAGCATAAGAAAATCTAAAAAAAAAATCTTCATTGTAGAAGTACAAGATGATTTTTTTTTTCTTTTTTAGGGCATTTGTCGACTAGCCAAAAGTATTGGCCTCTTACTAATTTACCAACACAAACAGAAATATGAGTCTTTGTTTCCCACCCTCTAAAGCATATTTCAAACCAAGTTGTCTAATAAACTCATCACTTCTTTCTCATCCAATATTATTTTTTTGAGATCATTATTTCAGTGTTCTAATGATATTATGGGAGAGTTCCAGAGAGTCTCTAGGATATCCAGTCTAAGTAAATTCATTGTTAGTTAGACAAATGACCAATAAGTGGATCTACATATCCACAAAAATCTATTGTTTTACCTGGTCTGAAGTCAACTTAATACCTGTCTACATTATGTCTTAAATATAAATAAACCAGTTGTAGAGATGGAAGATTATCTGGAAGTAAATATATATTTGTCACATTCTCTGCTTTCAAGCCAGTAAGACAACCTTCCATAAGTTCTTGGATGCTATCAGAAGACATGAGATTTCTTGATCAGAGAAAAATGACTATATCACTGATAGCATAGGAAGCATCTTAATATTTCCACTAGTTCTTTTGGCTCTCTATGTCCTATTAGGGTACAGACAGAGCAATCCAGATAGATACTGCACAAACAATGGGTTTTACTCACAGCCGAGGCATCCCAAGCTTACAAAGTTACATGGGATAAAGGGGTTACAAAAAAATGTGTTCACTATCTGTCTGAGATGGAGATTATCTGTAATTTCATGTCAACACAATCTGACTTTTAAACTGAAAAAAAACGACACCTGCTAAATAGTTATTATCAGATCTTCATCTCATTGCTTCTCTTTATGATTCTAGAACTCATCACTGTAGCATGTTTGAACTATCTCCAGGGACAGGATACAGATATTGAGGGTTTTTTACATTTGTTTCTTAAGCTAAACATAACTAGTGATCTTTTTGCAAGACTAATTAAGAATAGAGAGAGAAAACAATAGTTATTAACAATGAAAACAGTGAAACCATTATGGACTTTACAACTCTTAAAGAGATAAGGAAATATAACAAGGAATATTATATTGATAAATTTGAAAACCTAGAGCAAAAAAAACCCACCTAAAAACCAAGTTATTTTAAACAAAATGGGAAATATAAATAGCTCCATATCAATCAAAAAGATTAAATACATAATTAAAAATGAGACCGTAGCTTTACTAGTAAATTTTATTGAGCATTTTTCAAAAAAGAACTTTTACAACTCTTTCAATAAATGCAGGTGAATGGAATAATTCAAGACACGCTTCGTAAAATTTCTACAAATTTCCATGAATATCTATTGACCACCAACAGAAACAAATATTCCCACCCCTAGCTTATAATGCACCTTTCTCTGAAGAGCCAGCACTCTATTTTCTTTGGGTGTGTACTTTATATTCTGCCTCATAAATCTCATTATTTCTCTCAAAAATTGGGTGAAAAATCACATAAAATATAAAATTACAGAATAGCATCTAATTAGTATAGATGCAAACTCCTTATCAAAATATTAATAAATTGTATCCAGTGAAAATACAAGGAGAAAAATACATTACTGAATGAGTGATCTCAGTATAAGAACTGACTTTACATCTGAAAATCAATTTGCTTAATTGCATTAGCAATATAAAAGAGAAAAAATACGTATCATACTAGTGGATACTAAAGGAACTTTGATAACAAAACTGCACTTGTAATAAAAACTATGTAATTCAGTATGAAATGCATACTTCCTAAGTTTGATCAAAGAACTCTTTTTAGAAAGTGAAAAATCTTACCATATACTTAAAATGCGTTAGGCTGAAGAAAATAAATCAGACTCAAAATGTATTTACCCATATTCTATTATTTATATGAAACCCAACCCTAAGAAAAATAACTCAGAGTAATATAAATCAGGATGTGGTTTACTCAAAAGCCTGGAGAGGCAGAGAGAAGGACTGTGAACTGATTGGAATAAAACATGAGGAAAATTTCTGTGATGATGGAATCATCTTATATCTGATTTTGGATAAGTATACACAATTTTCAAAACTCATCAAAATAAAAACATAAAAACTCTGGATTCTAGAGTACAGAAGTTACGTCCAGAAATATTAAAGAGACCTATTAGATTGTCCTGCAGTATTTTACTTTTATGGTTGGGTTCTTGAAACAGCCAATTAAATGGACTTACTTGTTTTGGGATTGCTGGTCTTGTACAAACATGAATCATGACACTGACTAATGATTTACTGTCTTGCTTGCAGTGTAACTAATGCATATTTAAGTAACCTTGATAATAGTGTAGTGTCAGGCAAACTCTAAAATGGGCTTTTATTGATGTTTCATCCATTTCCTGATTTTTTGCAAATTAAATAATTCCTCTGCAGCTAATAATTTTTGCATAAAATGTTTAATGCGCCAAATATATATTGACTGATTACTATGTGTCAAATAGTTTTTGAAACTTATACATAAGTATACCAAACAGCCAACATTCTCTGTTCCTATGAAGCACATAGTCTTCCATTGTTTTGGCATAGTATAGTCTCCTTTATGTTGCCACCTTCTCTTTTCAAACTCTAAAAGTTGGACTTATCCAGAGCTCTTTCTTAGATCTCCTTTCTATGTCCTCTTAGTGATATTATTGATGTCATGGTTTTATACAATATCCATTCACAGACAACTTCCAAAAGTGTAGCTTCATCTGACTCCTGACTACAGGGATAGATTCTTTTATTTAAATTCTCACTGGATTTTTACAAATGAATATTTAGTAGGCCTCTCGGGTATCTAAAACTAGAGTAAAAGGACTTCCAAAGAAACCTTCATTTATATTTTTTGTCTGCATAATTACTAAATGCTATTTCCATTCAACTTTAAATGGATCTGGAATTACATTATAAACATGAACATTCTATCCAAATAGTTCTATTGATTCACTTCACCATCCAATTTCACCCACCATGACAATGGCAAATCAGTTTGCCCAAACACAGTGTAAAATAATGTTTCATTTCTGGCTATTAGTATTTTCTTAGGTTTATTCTGTCAAAAACTCTCTGCTCTGATTTGAAAATATACATCTGTATTGGTAACTTTCCCATCGCTTAAATACCATTTTCAACAACCTTGACCTAAAGGAGAATCTATGACCACCTGTATCCAAAGCAGAAACCTCCTGGCAGAAGGAGTGGACAGGCAAACATCCTTCATTCTTGGTAGCAAGGAAGAACAGGGAAACAATGTCAAATAGGAAAGGGTTAAACAGTATGTATAGTGCCCAGGTCACACCCTCATGACCCACCTAGGCATACCAAAAATTTGCTGTGCTAATCTGCTAGGCACTTTAATCCAGTCAAGTTGATACATCACTAATAACAGTTACGATTCACCCTTGGTGACGTGACACCCCAAATCTCTTAAATCATATTTCTTCTTCAAAAGCACAGGTTAATGATCCTACCAAACATGATACAACTACTTTGCATGACATCAAAAGTGCAATCATCCCTCCCCCGATGTCTTAAAAGCTCCACCGTTTTTCAGAAGTCCCAGAAAACAGTCTTTTTTGACACTCCAGGCAAATTCTTATCTGTGAGCCCCTGTGAAAATCAAAAAGAAGTCACAAAATTACAGTTTATAAGGGCACAATATAAGCATTCCGATTCTTTTCAGACATTCCATATTCCTAGCATCTTCAGTTTCCTGAAGTTTCCACTGGGCCTTGGTTTCATTGCTACAGCTTTTCAAACTGCCCCTCTCAGGGGTTCCTTGCCTGCTTGGCATTCCTTTCAAGTCTTAATGAAGAAATACTGATTCCATAACTCTTTCATTCTGGATGCCAATAAAACCAGCAGCACCTGAATTACGACAAGCTCTGCCATCAGTGGGAGCAGGAGGCAAGTCCCCTTGGACCATGGCTTTAGTGTGTAGATACCTGACCATGGTAAAATGAATCCCAGAAATCCAGTTCCCTAAGTGACCCTTCTTGAAGAGGCATCTCAGGGACTCTTCTCAATTGTAAGGCTGAAATTTTTCCAACCTTGAGCCTGTAATGGGGAGGTCATGCTTATTTCTTAGATGCTGTTAAGGCATCTTCTTTTCCTCTTTTATCCAAAGTACTTACTTTCTTTTCAAGGCTGCTAATCTCTTCAGCAATTACTTTGCTTTTGGCTCCAAATTTAAAACTGGTTTTAACTGGGGGAAAAATCAACTTTTCAAATTGTTCTGGTCTGCTTTATTGCCCATGATATAAATGTGTCTAAAAGAAGAAAGAAACTGAAAGTGTAAATAAGTATTAAAATGATTAAAATGAACAATTGATAATTTGAAATAGGAAGAAAAGGTCCAAAGGGGTAAGGGAAGTGGGAGGGATAGGGGAAAGGAAAGAAGGGAAAGAAAAAATTATGAGAAATGAAAAAAATGGAAACAAAGTCTATGTAAATAGGGAAGGGTAAAGGGGGTGAAGGGAACACAGCTAATAGGGAAAAATAAGAACCAAGATACATCATGCACAGGTACAAGCACCCAATGATAAATGTAAACATACTGTACACCTAAAATTTACCAATAAAAGAATTTAAGCAAAAAAAAAAAAAAAAGGAAGAAGAAGAAGCCAGCAATAACCATGCCATGTGTTGAATGTGGGCTTCCTTGATGTTTTCTCAAACAGATCTAATCCCAGTCTCTGGAAAATTCTGAAGATATAGGCAAAATGCTGTGTGTGTGTGTGTGTGTGTGTGTGTTTGTGTGTAACATACATGGCTTTTGGTTTAATTGTCAATGAAGCACTTGTTCCTAACATGAAACCTCCTGACCCCGACCTTTACTATTTGCATTCCTATCAGAATTCACTCATTCTGAGCTCCAACTGGAATTCTGAACTCCAATTCTGTCATTCTAAACTCCAACTCCAATTCGGGTTATAGCCTTCTAAACCTTCTCCAGCCTGCTTCTCTAAATGTTTCCAGGCACCTTCTGCAATCCAGTTCCAAAGACTTTTGAACCAGATGCTCATGTATAGTCATAGCAAAGGCCCTATGTCTCCGGTACCAATTTTCTGTGTTAATCAGATTCCTTGTCTCTGGGTGACAAGACCCCAAATCCACAACTTAAAGAAGAAGAAGAAGTTTAACTTGGTCATGGTTTTGTGGATTCAGGCCATGATAAGCTGGCTCCAAGGCAGAAACATCATGGTAGAAAGATGTGACAAAGCAACAGTTTTTACTTTGAGATGGCCACAAACCAGAGCAGTGAAACAGTGCCAGAGAATAAGGTGGTAGGGACTATGTGTCACACCTCCATGACCCACAAAGACACATTCAGAGGTTTACTTTTCTAATTTGCTAGGAATTCTTTAATTTAATTAAGTTAATTTTTCATAAGTAATGGTCTTAACACTAAATCTACCTTATGATTGCATGTCATAATCACTTTAATTTCTATTACATCGTATTGTCTACAGATCCTCCTTCCGGTTTTACAGCCTTATAACACAAGAGGTGAAGTTACTCAAATCTAAATGTAAATGAATCTAAATGAACCTATCCCATAGCTTCTCAATATATTCAGTGCAACATTCAAATTTCAATCTACAATATATATTCTACCTAATTTAGGCCACATCTACCTTTCAGAATTAACTCCCGTTCATTTTAAACTTTATTTACTCTGCTTTTGTCAAACATGAAATCTCATTATCCTTAAACTATGTCATCTATTGTAATTCAAGAATTTTAAATTTCTTTCCTCATTTCTAGAACACTTTCAGAGCATAGATGCTAGCTGCCTCACCTCCCTTAAAATCTCTTGGTTGTTCTTACAGATGGGAGCAAAAACTCAGTGAATCTCTTACATTTCTTCATTTTGGGGGGCATTTACAGCACTGCATTTCTTCAGATAATTTGGCTGGGAAGGTGGATGGATTTTACAGCAGTTACTTCATAAGATGACAGAGTTTCTCCTGAATTTTGGGATTCCACAGCTGTAAGGCAGATCATTGTGTGGCACTCACGAAGATCACCCCTGGGTTTCCCCGATAGGACTTGGGCCACTAAGAAATGATGTAAAAGAGCAGCTTATACCAGCAATTGTACTGTGTGTAATCACTTGAGTTTACTGACTTCTTACCAGGAGAATCACTGGAACTATAATGACCCACACGAGAAGTTTTCTTGGGATCGCTGCTTGGAAACTAATTGGTTGCTTAAAAGTTTCTCAGTGATTACATGATTCTCATTTTCAAACTCTTTTATTGTTTTGCATCTCAGTAAAAATGAAACCATATTCCATGGGGTCTTTCATAGTTGTTCCCTATTTATATCTAAAGCTTATCATTTGTTCCTCCTCATTCTAACTCCCTACACTTCAGTTTAAGTTCAGCTTAGACTTGAGCTCATTCTGAGACAGTTATACCACTTGATATTTCACATGCTGTAGCACACTTCCATGTCACAAAATAAAATTCTATCCAATCTACCCAGTCTATGTATTGTGTCCATTAGTAAAACACATAAACCTTCCAAAATTCAGGTCAACTGGATCGCCTTTAATAAATTCCTCCCTCTGTAAAATTGGCTACTCCCTTCTTAGGTATCACTCTATGAAAATAAGTCACTATCCTTCATAAAACCATTTTATTGTATTCTTATTCATATGACCAACTCTCCTTTCTGGTCACATCTAGTCAATTTTTGTACCTATCATTTATCTAATATTGGCTGTGTGCCTGGGAGTCCTCATTTCCTTCTAGGTACATGAAATATATACCTCAACCATATGAAGGAGATGATATTTCCACTTCAGATTATAAGTTAGATTCCTATTCATGGAAACAGTTAAGTAGAGGCAAATGGACTGTAATCAGAGACTTTCAAATGGCAAACTCTACTTTGGATCACTGTGTAATTATAACACTTACTTGAATAAGGCAACATCACACCTTTTATATAGATGAGAATGAGAAATCTGATCCTCAGAGATGTTCAAATGTGTTCAGGTTTAGAGATAAAGTTTGATTTATTTTTATACACATTTTTATTCAATAAGGGGTTTATAGAAAAATGAATGGACACATAGTTAATGACTATATGGGTTGATAGGGGAAGGAACACAGAGGACTCAGAGATGAAGTTTAGCCATTGAATTACAGGACTAGCAAATGAGTGAAAGAAACTGGTTGTTTGATTGGAAGAATCTATTAGCTTCCATATGGTAGGTTTTGTTTTAATTATTATGAATGTGAGGTGATGATGAGTTTCTTAGTAAAGATTTTTTAATGGTAATTTCAGTATGAACTACAAAGCTGTTTGAAGCAGGTGGATACTGAACTAACTGAATTTATAGAAAGACTGTTTTATTTCTCACAGTCTGTATACATCTATCAAATCTATCAATCAAATTAAGTACATTTTTTGCCACCAGGCACTGAACAGAAAGTCAAAATCTTATTTTTTTGAGTGTACAAGAACAATAACAAGAAAATAATGGTACTATTGATCAATCGACTAAATATTTATTGATTATCCATGATTTGTAGGATGGTGAAATACAAAACTGTTGAACACTGAAAATAGAAACTTACATTTTAGAAAGGGAAATGCAATATCGATAAATATATTTATAAATAATATGTGAAGGAAATGAATGCAAGGTGGTGACAAAAATAATAATACCTGTACATTTGAGTGAGGAAGTTTCTTGATTACTGTGTCAGGAAATTCTTTGAAAACATGACAGCTAAGCTTAGTTTAGAAAGCTAATCTATCTGTCTTCAATCTACCTAGAATTTGAGAGAGACCAAATATGTAAAGACCTGAGGCAGGAGATTGGTCGATTCTTTAATGTTTGAGTAAAAAGCAGGAAAGGAGAATGATATTTTACTCCTAAAGTAGTTTGAAATTCTGTTATTCATAGATTGGTCCCAAAGAGCTATGAGTTTTGTTTGGGGCACTGGAGTTGTACAATACTTGTAGTACGGTATAAATATAGATTGGCCCCAAAGACGCTCATGCAGAAATTTGGTTCCCAAGGTCAATAGCATAGGCAGGTGTAGGACTTTTAACAGATGATTAGGAACTTAAGAAAGGTTAATGTCTTCCTTGCCGGTTTTGCTAGGAACTGGGTTAGTTACCACAATACTAGACTGGCATACAGCAAGTGTTATGGCTTGGGTCTAGATGCCCTGCCACCAAGCCTCATGCTGTCATACTGGGGGGCCTTCGAAGTGGTAGCTGGATCTAGAGTGTATGGTGGTGGGATCAAGGATGTGTGATTCCTAAATCAGTCACTGATTGGTTTGCCATAGTTCTGGCTAGGATTAAGGGTGTGAGAGCTATACCCTTCCTAAGGCCAGTAGACTGCAAAAATATAAAGGACAGAATGACATGACTAATGTCCTTTTGCCAGCTGGCTTGCTGAGGACTATTTCTTCTCTGTGACGCCCCTCTGCCATGCCGCCCTGCCTTGGAGTTAGCTGACTATGGGCTGAATCCTCTACAAACTGTGAGCCAAGCAAACTGTTCCTCCTTTAACTTTTATTTTTTAATTTGAATTTGATTTGTGCAATTTAGATATACATAATAACATTCATTATAGGGAATATGTACCTGTACATGATGTATCTTAATTCCTCTTTTTTTCCCATTCCCCTCCCCTCCCTGCAACCCCTTTTCCCCTCCCTATTTACAAACACCTTGTTTCCATTTTTTCCTTCTCTCATTTTTTCCTTTTTCCTTCTTTCCTTTCCCCTCCCCCCTCTTGTTCCTTCCTCCAGTGTAGACTGGTGCAACCACTGTGGAAATCAGTGTGGAGATTCCTCAAAACACTAGGATTAGAGGTCCCATTAGACCCACCATTCCTTTCCTGGGCATTCTCCACCCTTTAACTTGGGATGCTAGGTAATTTGTCTCAGCAATAAGAAAGTTACTAAAACAGCAAGGGTGCCCATTTTGCTCTATCTCTTTCCCATGTGACCTCTTCCCTTTCCATGTGCCCCCATGAGTTAAAGCACCAGTTAGCCCTCAACACATGTTGCTGCCCCAACTTGGGCTTTTCAGCTTCCAAGTCATAAGCCAAGACAAGCATCGTTTCTTTATAAATTCTATAGTATGAGATATTCTGTTACACCAACAGAAAACAAATGAAGACAACAGGCTGAACCTGTTAATTCTGTGTTGCCATGCTCCGATGTCTTTTCAATGCCTTCATTCCCTTATAATTTGGAAAATGAATGATAACAGAATAAGGCTCATGGGATTTTGTGGGATTTTATGAGATAATTCACATCAAGCTCTCACCAAAATGCCTAAAATACAGTAGGCTTCAGAAAATATTAGCTGTCATTACTTAGTTAAAAAATATTTTGCTCTGCTTGAAAGCAAAACATTTCTATAGCCCTATTACACTAGCAAACAAAAGTCTCTACTCTTTCACAGATAAAAAAGTAAGTCATCTGAACACTAAGCCAATATATGGGAATGGGAAAGAAAAATCCCTAATAAAGAGAAAAATTTTCCAAATTCAGGTAGATACCTTTTGCTTTTTTTGTCAGTAACAGTTATCTATAATAACAGACATAATTTAAAGATCTACTTTATATTATACTTGATATATAGCTAATTGTGATTGAATAGAGTAAAATGATTAAAAAGGGATATTAATTGCTGTGAAACAAAAGGAAAATATTATTCAAAATAGGCTAATATATAAGATGAAGAATGTGTGTATGTGTGCATGTGTGTGTGTGTGTGTGTGTAGTTTTGTTGTAGGGAAAACAGAAATATAAGAATGAAAGGTAAAAATTGTGTTCTTTATTGGTAAAGAGATTAGTCTCAAAAATAAATGGTAGAAGCTATATGGATTTGTTTGTATACAGAATTTTAAAAGCTGATTACCTGAGAATCCAGTTTTAAGAACAAGAATTTATTAGTTTTATAAAGCACCACCTCCAGCTAATATTCAAGGTTATGTAAGACAATAAACTTAGGTTTAGTACTATAAATTCTATATTCATACATGGTATGGAATTCTCACAGCCATGTCTATGTGGATATTTAATATTATATCTATTTCAACATGTATGAAATAATTTTTATTTCTCTATCTCTATCACACTTCTATTGTTGTATTTCTCAGTAAATGGAAACCTATTCTTTCAGTTTCTCTTCTCAAACTTTTCAATCATTTTTGTTTTATCTCTTTCAGTATTTACCATCTAATCTATTAGAAAAGATTGTCAAATCTACCCTGAAAATAAATCTAGAATACAACCATTTCCAATAATCACGGTCCCAGCTCTCCTGGCCCAAAACATGGTCAACTGAGCAGTCATCACAGTAGCTTCCCAGCCAGTCTTCTAGGTCCCCACCCCTTGAGTTCCTGGCAGCCAGCCAAGGAGTCAGCCCTCATCATCTGTCTTTTCTGAAGAGTCAGCCACTTTCCTCTCTCACACACAGTAAGCTCAAAATTTTAAATGACTTACAAGAACCCTCGGTCTCTGACACAGTTTTCCCTCACACTGCTTGTGCCCCAACCAACTTTCTCTGTTTTCTCTAAAACATTTATGCATTTAATTTGTATGTTTATAGCCTGTCTTCTTTTCTCAGGATATTGGGAATTCACCAAAGAGAAGAGCTTCATTTATTATTTTAATCCCAGTAACTCAGTGATTGTGGTATGATGTATTTACATAGTAATTATTTTTTCAATAAAGAACTTAATCAATTGTGAACTATTTATACAGAAACATACATGAGTGGACAAATGCAAGTAACCAAAGTAGGCCATATGCAAAGATTTCTGAGCACAATTTGACAAAGAGACTGCAAATTATTTTGAGCAATTCTTAAAATTTATTTCTCTGATAATTTGCTCACAGAATCAATTTTAATATCAAAGTGTAAAAACAATATGAATCTTTTTGCAACCATGAGAAAATTATGTTGTTTCATTATGAGGAACCCAGTTGGAAATAGTGAACTGCAAATTCACTCTTCATCAAAGATCCAAGAAAACGATATGGGACCAGAGAAGGGAGTAGACACCGGGCTTCAAGGTAAGATCAGTGAAGAATCTGCATATAAGTTTCTTGAATACTCATGAGAACTCCAACTCCTGCCCTAATGCTGACCCACAGAAAAATAAAAACCTGAGAATGAGGATCATGAATATTCACTTTTTCAAAAACAATCTGCCAAGTTGTATGTATCCACAAAAATTTTTGAAAAGAATTCTTGTATATTAAAATCTGTTACTGTACTACATTGAAAAGAATCTACTTTATTAAATGGACCATGTGTCTGAGCTAACATTCTAAATATTACTAATTTATGTCATGTACTCAAATATAAATTAAGATAAAGAGTCATAGTCTTAACATTTTATTTAATAATTATTAAATTCTACACTATGACTATTATTAAATTTGTCTGATTTAGTGAAAGTATAGTTGGGTACATATTCTCTTCCCTCTGAAAATATTGATTAAATCCACCAAAAGAAAATTTCATCATCTATCATAATGGGCATTTATATCTAATTCACTAGAGAAGAACAGTTGATTTGATAAAAAACACTTATTAGGCTAGTTTTGAGATTTTTTTTCCTCATTTTTTTGTAAAACATGTAACTATCTATAAAAGTAAATTAGAAATTACTGAACCTTGGTACATTTGTGAGAGCATAACAGGAAAAGGTATAGCTACTAACAGTTTTTATAGAAATTCTGGGTAAATAAACATCACAAGAAGTTGATTTTTAAATACTATTTCTCTTCATATATATATATATGTATAATGCATGATAGTCTTAAGCTATGGTCACCCTTAACAAAAGTGATCAAATAAAACCAATTGACACATTTTAAAATCAGAGTAAATAACTCTAATGGATATATTTGTATAATACAAGTACAATATAGATATAATTGGTAATAGAATGAGTAAAATGACCAAAAATAAGACAATATACATTATTGTACTTTTAAATTTAAAATTCGCTACAGTGATACCTCAGTTCACTAAAGCTTTTGTTTGTGAACAATTTGGTTTGAAAACAGAAGTGTTTGGTAAAATTTTGTTTATTATTTGTGAACTCTGCATTGGGTGACAAACACTAATGTGGTCATAAATTAATGTGGAATAAATTAAGTTTCTGAAGTGAGCTATTACTGTATAACACTAAATAATAATTTACGGTATACATAGAAAATATTAAAAAGATGCAGTGTAATAATAATGGTTATGTAATTGAAGGAGAAAGGCTAGTAATAGATGTTACATCTTTATCAATGACCTAAGTACAGGTAAGCTATTATTAATTAACTAGTATTCAGATTGGGAAAAAATTCCATATATTATCACTAAAAATTGAAGTTTTTTTCAAAATGTGTATGATGAGAATAAGTACTGATGGATACCATTCGATAATATCCTTAATATAAAATTATTGTATGGTTTTGCAATGTGTGGCTGGCATTCTTAAAATCATACACTAGAAATGAATTTTAGGGTGCTGGAAAAGATTTTATCCTCCAAATGGTGTTTACATTAGACATCAGGAAACATGGACTCCCCCACTATTTACTGACCACAAGACAGAACGGCTGGAAAATAGCCATGAAGGCTGCACCACCACCAGGAACCTGTGGAATAACAATAGCAAAATCCATCCAGATACATAAGAAAGTAGTCCATTTTGTGATTTATCTCAATGTCTATTCCCAAAGCTTCTCAAAACTATAAATTTCATTAATAGATTAGATATAGTACAATTAATTCTGAAGATAACCTCATTTTTCATTTAATTTCATTTTAACATCTTAGTTTATTATTTCTAGTTTTGAAGTCACCATATAACCTACGTAAGGTGACCACTGTGTAAGTTTACATTTCATGAGTGAACTTCTCATTTCCCCCACAGAGACATATTCACATCCAAAGAAGACAGATGTGCTTTTTAACATAAAATATGCAAAGGTAAAAGAAACTCAATACAAATAAATGTCTTCCTGTGGATAAATATGAGTATGCCTTTCTAACAGGGAAAGGGATGCTTATTTTTAAATATATAATTTAGAATACAATTCCAACTCTAAAGTCAATTAATTTCTGCTGGTAGAAATACCTTTTATGACCTGATTTGCAATGCAAGTTACTTGTGTAATAAAAAAAAATAGTTTTGTAATGCCTTAACCAATTTATCTGGAATCTTCTTTATTAAGTCCCAATTATTTTTCCCACATTATATTCATTGGTTAGATATAATAGACAATAAAAATAAAAATGCTAATGATGTTTTGTTAACTAGTTAAAATAGGTGCTAAAAGCTTACATCTAGTGAATTCTTCAAATGTAACAAAATGTACTTAAACAGTTGTGAATAATTTATGTATGCTGATTATTTTAATTAACAATACCTTGTGTTCTACTAACTGCTAATGCTATACAAAGAAAAGGAAAATAACTTACAGACCTGTGAACTGTCAAGGTCACATGGTAAGTGGGCTCTACCTGAATTCTGTAGCTATTTTGGTTAACTGAAAAGCCTATTCTCTTAACTGTTGCATATAATATCAAGATTTTCTTAAAAATAAAAAAAAACTATTCTTAGTTGAAGACAGGCACATTTGAAAGACTAGTACAAGGAAGTATGTGACACAGGAAAGATACACTTTCAATTTTTGTGATATTAGTATGAATTTTTTTCATTGTATTAATAAAATAAATATTTTATATAAATGTACAGATTTAATCATGGAATGTTTGAATGAATTATTTTCCATAATTATAAAATACCCTAGAGTTTTTAAATTCCTAGGTTTGTAAACAAAGGATCAATAATGTTCTTTATTTATTCTGACCCTCTGATAGTTTTTATGTTCTTTGTGAACCATTAAAGTGGTGTGGAGTTCAAAATTGGTTATTAAACAGTGTGAGTTAAGTCAGCAGCAATGAATTAAGTTATATTGTACTGCTATAAACATGTTAGGAAAATGTTTAGTTTTGTTTATTTATATAGTGTGTGGCTTCAGCATTTTCATCCATTCCCACATACATGCTGTCATGCACTAACTGTTCTCACCTAAGAACCACAATAATCAGAGCAAACAAAAATCTATCGACCTGGCCCAAGTAAGAGGAATTAAGCTGCGGGATGAAACTCAGTGATCCGACTTTAGGGTTTCAGGGTCCAGAGGACTCGATTTGCCCTTTGCTTGTGTCATGAACATATACAATTTTGAGAAAATGATTATGTAGCTCCTAGGATCCAGCCCCAGGGTCCAGAAACTTTGGCCCGAAGAACTAATAATGGCCTTCTGTCTATTTAACATGTTTGGTGAGTTAAGGAACTGTTTTTTAAAATATTGAAAATATATTAAAATATAATATTTCTTGGCAAATGAAAATTACTGGCAATAAAATTTAGTGTCCATACAGAAGGACTTTTGTAAACTTGGTCATGCTAATTTCTTTCTTAATTGTTGGTAGCATTGTTTAAACTATAAGGACAGATGTTAGTGGTGATGAAAGATGATGTGAACAGCAAGCCTGAAATATTTGCTATTTGTGTCTTTACAGAGAGGTTTGTTACTATTCATACATATTATTGGATGAGGCCTTTATGGGAAAGCGGGCTGTCAAAATGAATGGAATTGTTTCAATTGAAATAATAATTTTTTAAAAAACCTCCATTAGCTTCTCTTAATTAGAAATTCAGATGATGCTCATTTTAAACAGTGACAATAGCTAATTATCACAATGTTTGTTTAAAAATAATATGTGTGCCAGGTATGGTGGGCATGCCCATAATCCCAGCACTCAGGAGGCTGAGGCAGGATTGCCACTAGTTCAAGCACAACCTGTTTGAGTTCAAGGACAGCTTGGAATATAGAGTGAGACCCGGTCTCAAAAAAAATATAATAATAATAATATAAGTAGTGTGTTGGTTTTCATTGTAATACTTTCTATTATACATGTCATATCCACTTATTTAATAATAATGTCAATAAAAAAGAAAAGTGAGTGTTTATACCCAAGTACTTTAACATTTAAATAGAAAGTAATAATTATTCTTCAAAACATAAGGTATCATGTCTTTGGATCTATTTTTTGTATCTCTAATGTTTGAATGTATTAAAGTTCGGAATAAAGTTAATATTGGATAATTTTACCGTACCTCAGGTCTCTAAGAGCAATTTGTCGTTTGTTTGCTCATTTTTTTCCTAATGACATTTTCAGACTCTCTTGGCTTATTGCTTTGGAGAGTTCAATTTTCTTACAGCTGACAGCACTAAAAATCAAATTCATATTGATGATCTTAGATATAAACAATTGATTTTCTTATGCTGTTACTCTACCATACAAATGATAGCTGGTTTCTGTACCATTGGAACAAAGCCCTCCCTCGGACTTGGACTCTATCACAAAACTTTCTGGACTGACCATATTAAAACTTCAACAGTTTTAAGTTTAAGTTTACACTACAGAAAGTGCAGTCTACTCTTCATAAATTGGTTTAAATATCTCTCATTGACTAATTATATGATGTGATTTATGGAGGATTACTACTAATAAGTTCTCTATTTAATTGTTAATGCTTTCTATGTTATCTTTAATCATCTTCTCTGTGTTCCTTTTTTTAAATTTCTAAACATTTTATATGTACCTAGAGGTCTTTTATCCTTTATGTGTACATCTGACCATCCCAAACCTATGGTGTCAATTCCAAATTTCCTCATGTGTCCAAGGATCTGCTGAACATCACCACTGTTTACGTCATGGTCAGCTCAGTCCCTTAAGGTCAAAATATGAACTCACCTGGTTTCCTTTCCCTTCTCCAAATATACTTCTTGTCCAATACGCTTCGTCTCAATGAATGGCACCAATGTCCCCTTGATTTTCTGAAGCCAAATACCAGCATAATTCTAAATATTTCCCTCACCCTCCTTTTCAGTATGCCTTCCCCTTCACACAGAAATAACTGGAGATGGAGATCAAGATTTGCAAGTTTTCCTGCTGCGTCTTCCTACTTCAATAGCCGTACCATATACATTTCAATAGCTACTTCCTCAGTTTCATTCATCATCTCTCCTATTTTTTTGACATTTATATTAGTTTCTTTACCAAGTTTCTTGCCAAAATTTATTCTCAAACCATTCATTCTCCATAGTTTATAGAAATAATTAAAGAAATTTGCTTTAAATTATTAAGCCCTCGTTGCTCACAATAAATCTAAATATTATACTGTGGCATCCAGGCTCTGGGCATCTGTCCCATCTGTTATAAGATATATATTTTTGAAAAAAATTCAATAGCACCATATAAGCCAGCTGTGCTGCACTGCGGATGTTTCCACCACATGCCATATTTCTATTTTCCAGGCTTCTCATCCATAGTCCCTCTGCCTGTCTTGTTCTCTTATCTTCCATACTGATTAACTGCTGTTGGTTCTTTCAGACTCAATGTAGTTCCAGCATCATATTAACTCTTTCCCATATTATTAGTGAAAACATCACAGTAAAGAAATACAAAATTTCATCTCCCAATGAAAGCAATTTTAAAAATTCATAAAAACTGGTAAAGTCAATGTTTTGGAATGTAAACACTGAAAGTTTGTAGTAAAGAGGGCAGTGCTTAGGTATGAAAAACCTTCAGTATAAGGGAGAGAGCTCTGTAACATTTTAACTCACCCTGTCCCCCATCCTAAATCTTCAATTAT
The DNA here is from genome assembly GCF_000247695.1 of Heterocephalus glaber. The sequence continues at coordinate 12,440,902 of NW_004624763.1, forward strand.
ATTACAGTTACCTTGGAGAACAGCTACCTACCACCTCTGTACAGGTATCAGTATTAGGGAGAGCAGAAGAGTCTACATTTTCAAATAATTCTGGTCCTGTGTTTTGACCTATCTAGTAATTCCCCTGAAGTGCTAGTTCTAAAGGCTGTCTTCACCTCCAGTAACTAGGAAATTTTCCAGGTGGTGAAAGCTATGTGGAATATTTGCAAAAGCATTTACAGAGAGATATATTGGCCTTGACTACCAACCTGGGACTGTGGATAACACTGGGAGAGAATGATTGACTAACCAAATGGTTCTTCCTTCCCTTTTAGGAGGAAAGTCTGCGGAATATGATGTTCCAAAGAAAAATGGTTGAAAAGCTCCAACATATTCCTGAGAATCTAGAAGGCCATGCACATGCACCAAGCCATGCCCTCACTCGGGAAAGAGCAGAAGTCCCTGGAGCTCTGTTGTCTGCCTGACCTCCAGGCTCTACACAATCAGAAAGCAAAGGCCGTCAGAGTGCTGAACTAGCCAGCGAGTTCACTATTGGAGATGTTTGCATAACTCTCTATCCAGTATCTAACTGACTACAAGGATGAAGCACCATGGCCACAAGTGAGAAAAAACACAGGCGTTACTAAAATTAGTTCAGGAAGGTCACAAAGCAATTAATGACTGCAGGAAAGACTAACAATAAAATCTGAGGAGAAGAGATAATCTGATTTCCAGAGTTATACATTATATTAAAATGCTTCCATTTTTAAGAAAAAAATATGACTATATATATATATATATGCAAGAAAGTATGATGTATAAAGAAGAAAAAACCACAATCTACCCCTGCGAAAGCTCAAACATTGTACTTGTTAGACAAATAATAATCTACTTCTATGATTGAAAGAAATTCTCTTGAAATTGCCATTTCCTTATGTGTTTTCTCATCTAGACTGTGAATTCAAGGGGGCTGCTGGTCACACTTGCCATCCTAATATAGAAGCTTGTAGATGCCTACTATGGGTTTTTCTATATTGTAAAGCTGTTTCAAAATGAAGACAGCAATTTTTAGGAGAAAAAATATCAGGAACCAATGTAGTACAGAGGAAATTCTGCAGGTATTCACCAAAAGGCCAGGAAGAGCCTTAATTTGAAACTTCAAAGAGCTTACCATACCTCTGAGAAAACATGACCATAAGTGAAACAAGTCAACTACAACACAAGACTTGTGAAATTAAAATACAGGATATTAAATACATTATTGGATATCAAGAAGAAAGAATATGAGAGGGAATAATTTAAAAAGCATTAATGGAGAAGTGGAAAATGGATCTGGGTTTACTTAACGTTTGAATCTTTCTTGCCAGAGTAACTCATCATCTGTGTATGGACTTCTACCATATCCAGTGAGAATGTCCAAAAAATGTTATTAACACAGGACTTCAAGCTCTAAAAAACTACTTATATATAATGTGGCAAAAAAGACATTCCAAAATCATCAGAAATCTACAGGATTAGATTGATAGGAAAAGTGCAGCACATCTAATATAATGAAAAAAGCAACAAAATAGTTCATTTTGAATGAAAGATGATGGCATTAGGGTTAGAAATGTTATGTTTAATGATTAACTGGAACATAGATATTAAAATTTCAGAATTCAGGGGTAAGAAGTGCACCTTTTAAAATATAATCCAAGAGTTGTTGCAAATAAGTAAAGGTACAAAACCTTCAAATTCAGTACTGGATTTTGTTGCATTACTACATATCAAAAGTTCATGTAGCAAAGAGTGCTTCTTTAGCGAATTATATTCTCACTTACATTTGGAATAATTGATGTATTAATTGATCCATTAATCTATTTGATATTTATCAAGGACTTGATAAACACTAATGATAGATGCTAAAGGTAAATAGGTAAATATTATCTACAAACTTTCTGTCTTTATGAAGCAAATATCATAGTATGGTTAAATAAATATCAATCAAGTAAAGTCATAAAGTTTAATTGAAGTATATCAATATACATATATATATTTTTCAAAGCTATCATCATATATTTTCCTCATGTCTCAATAGATTAACATACTGTTATTAACTTCACAATGAGTCCCATTTATGGCCGTCAATTTAAAGCACTTTTACTAAGCTATTCAATTCTAAGTCCATACTGCTTCCTTATTTTTTATTTATGTACCAAAGATATGTTGAGTAAAACTAAGTGCTAATTACTGGTATAACAAGATATATCTGATGATATTCTGTGCCTGAAATTTTACTATCTCTAGAAAGAAACAGAAATTTATACAAGAATGAAAATATTAATTAGGATATGGAAAGAAATACATGGACTATAATCTCTATGTCAATGTTTTAATTGGAAATCTCATACCGAGAATAAAATGTTAGTGTCTCTGGAATATAGTCAGTACTAGAACACTCAGAGCCACAAGTCTAATGAGTAGCCCAACACAACAAGAACTGTTTTACATATTTCTCCAGTAACACAGTGTGTGGAAGATTTTCCATTCTGAAAAGTCAAGATGATAGCACTTTGCTTGATTAAAATTAGCTTTATAATTACATATTTCTCCATATTCCAAATTTAATCCCTTCAAAGATATCAATATCAATTAGAAATGACATTTGAATTTTAAATTACAATAACTACGTGTACATAAGAATTTAAAATCTATCACTTCTCAGCCTTTTGGTTAAGATCAAGTGTAGTAAAATCTATAAATGGGGAATATACATTCATTTCAAATAAGTTTGTAAAGTTATTATGATATCACAAATTAAGCTAGAGACACTTTTATTAAATTCCAAAATATGAATTATTCTTCATGACCAAGGAAAATTATTCTAGGAATTTTTTTGCATTTTTAAATAAAGATACTGTAGTGGCAAAAAACTCAACTTAGATCATTTTAGAATGGATAGGAATTGAATCACAGAGGTCAAAGAGAAAGTACACGAAGAAGTGCATTACAGTGAAGACAGAAAGTGTAAATGGTGGGTTTTGGAAATGGCTATGTCACACTAGGTCAAAGTAGACTCAAATGTCTACTTGTAGTTGTTGTGACTCTTTGATTGGCAAGTGATACAGAGTCCATGGGTACAATGGTTATAGGCTGATTAGATAAAACTATATAGTAGTAATATTCTGAGTCTTTGCAATTTTTTCAAGTTGCATAAAAATCATTAATAAAAAAAAGGTTTTATTTTTCCTGGCAGAAGTGTCTTAATGAATATTTTGATGGATTCAGCTTGATTGACACATCTATCATTAATTTTTTTTGACTAAGAGAATAGATATCCATTTGGTTTGATATTGCTGTATAACCACTCCTACCACTTCACCTTGCTATCAAAACTATCTGAATAGTTTATTTTAATTTCTACTATGAGTAACAAGTACCACAAATGTAGAAACTTAAAACAACACATTCTCATTTCTTCTGGTCAAAGTACAGGTATAGTTGAGCTGCATGCTGTGCTCAAGGTCTTGCTTGGCTTCCATCAAGGATTCATTGGGCCACTTTTCGTAGGAAGATGAGATACTCACCAGTACATTCTACTTTATCTTTCTTCATTTTTACATTTTACTTATTAAATTATTTATCACTTTTCTTCTCTTTAGAAGCTCCACAAAGAAAACAATTTAATTTGGTCATTTTTTTTAAATACTATTTCCACAACATCTAAGAAAGTACCTAGAAAATAATCAACACTAAATAATATTTGTAGATATTAATATTATTAATTATAATACTTTAAATAAAAAGGTAAGCTGTGCTAGTATAATGTTTTATATAATACATTCATTTTATAAAGTTTAATAAAAATCTTTACAATAGAAAGACTTTCCTTAATGATGCTTTGTAGAATTTCTTCAAAGTTTCAAGTCAGTTTATGTATTTACATTTTATAACTTCTATTCTCAGTTTTTCTCTTTACTTCTTTCCAGATATTTTCTTTTATAACATTATTAGAGAGAATCACATGCAACTCTAAATCAAAATATATTTTTACTGTTTTTGCTTATAATATGATTATAAATAATATACAATACCAAAATAAAAGCTGGTAATATTATACAAAATGGATTTTTCAGGACTACCCAAAGTCATTTTACCTTGGCTAATGAAATTTCAATCTTCTAATATTATTGTAGGCACAGAATCTTAATTTCTGAATATTAAATTTGTGTTAGGCATTAATAGAAAAGAAATTGTGATATATTCTTTTCTATAACCATGAATAATATTAACACTCAGATGGTAAAAGTCTAGATAAAGAAAGACTTTTTAAGAGATTTAAAATGCTAAAAGCGAGCCTGTATTAACTATAAATGCATATTAAGAACTTTACTGTGTAGCATTTTAGAAATAAAAGTTCAAGAATCATTGCAAACGAAAGTAAAAACAATAACTGTATGAAGTCATTTGAGTTTAATCTTCAAAGTTAATTAAAATGATTTCACATTTGACCTAAAGACCTTTATGCTTTGGCCTACATCTGTATACTACAAGCCCTTGTGGAATTTAATGAATTAGCCTATTTTAATATTAACTACTTTGGGATGGTAGTCTACTAAGACTTATGGATGGAGTTTTCTTATATATGATCAACAATTGAAAATTCTGTTTTTTCTTACTCATGAATTCTGCTTTTAAATCAATGTTAAGATGCCCACTGCTTACTTGTGGATTAATATATAACAGTTACTTTTTAAAAGCAAATGTACACTGACTACAAAATAATGTGTCTTTACTCATCCCTTTGATACAGATTAAGTGGGCATGTCTCTCAAAATGTATATGTTGAAGCTCTAAACACCAGTTTAACCACACAGTGTTTAGAGAAAGAAAGTAATTATAGCTAAGTGAGGGTTTAAGGGTTAGTCCTTGATCCAAAAGGATTGCTATTATTATAAAGAGACGATTCAGAGAGCCTCTCTCTCTCCATACACAAAATAGAGGTTATGTGAGTAACCAAGGAAATGGTGGCTGCCTATAAGCCAAGAGAAGACCACAGAGATGAAGCCCCTTTTGTGGGACTTTGATCTTGAACTTTCTGCATCCAGAAGTGTGGGAAATAAATTTCTACTTTTTACACTATCCAGTCTTTGATGTTTTGTTATATTAGCCTAAAATGATTAACAAAATTTTAAACTACTACTATATCCCAACATCCTGCAACTTTTCATCTATTAGAAAAGTAGTAATCAATAGAAAAATATATTCACATAATATATGACTCCAGAATTGCCCAGAACTTAACATGACTCTGCTAATACAACTGATTGACAACACTTTTGGTTACTTCCAAATTGAAGCATTGTCCATGAAACAATTCTATGCAGGGATTTTACTATTTCATCCTTCATCTGAATATTGGTAGATAAATTTCCATTACACTTAATTTTTATTTTTTAGAGCTTTCTTCTTTTATTCATTTGTTAAATATCCTAGGACAGATTGTCCCCAACTGTTCCATCAAAGATTGTAATTTGGGTTAGAACTACTTAAAACTATTTCTGAAACTCACCCAAATTTGAAAATAAATAACTTAGATACACTTATTATGAATCATCACAAGAAAATAGATATGCAGTGATCTTAAATTATTCAAATCAGAGTTTTCTGTTTTTCCTTTTCTTAAATTTCATCATTAGGTGGAAAAATTCTGGAAAAGGAGGGACAAACATCTTAATATTCAAAATTTGTGTACAACTTTGTAAATTCAGATGTGATTTCTAAATTCAGTCATATGGCATGTCATTACCAGCTACATCCTCAGGTAATCATTAACAAATTTTTTCATTGAATCTTTGACAAACTTTACAGATAAAATGGTCTGTATATTGTACTTGACTCTTCTAAGGTCCATTACAGTATATTTTTCTAAACTCTTTAGGTTATTAAGGAAATGACTCTTTAAGTTCATTTCTCTGCTTGCCGTCGTAGGAATGCTCATATATTAACAATGGAAATGACAAATAATAGATTGCAGTTCACAAGATTTTTCATATCATTATTCTATTTTCATTTGATTCTCCAAAATAATCATATTAAAGGCATATGTAAGCTATATTGTATTGGTAAAAGACTAATCATTAGAGAGAAATGTAATTCCTAAATTTGCACAGTCTGAGTATGAAAAAAGTAGGTCTTCTGATTTTAAGGTAAATATCTTTTTACTAAATATTCACCTTGCAAAAATTCTATCCAAAATTCCTATTAATTTATGTCAAAAATCAAAGATATTCTCCTCATAATCTATCACAGACCTCTGTAGTAGGTTCTGATGTCCTGCTCAGTGCTACAGCACAAGGCTGAGAAAACTAAAAGAGGCAGAACTCAAGAGACAGAGAAACTGGGGAGCCAGGACGACCAATGGTGCTCATCCAGCACAGGCACTGGTCTGTCCAAGCCATTGATTTTTATTGGTAATCAATTGGGGTAAAGGTAAACTGCATGCTAAAGGGGAACTACATGTGAGAACATGCAATTGTGCAGTTACTATGGATACTAATGCAGGCAAGGCTTGTAAAGGACAAGAGGAAGCATTCTCCAATTAGGAAAAGAGTAGACAAAATATAGTGCTGTAGTTAGAACCTCGTTCTTCTAGTTAAGAAGATTTTACTTGTGGGTCCAGAATTGGGTATGAGTTACTCTGACCTCAGCAAGTAGGTTTTGGCTAGACTCACTTCTCAAAACAAGCCAATTGAGGGGTTAACTCTTTACAGCCTGCACTGGTTGCAGCCTGCTTTGTACATAATCAATTACAGTCTGCTACAATAATCTGAGCTAGATTTGGCTTCTTTCCCTTTTAAATAATGTTGGCAAAAAACTAAAGCCTATTATTTTGGTCCAGTATTTATTCAGCATATATTATTACCAGAAAATATTCTAGACATTGACAATTCAGAGAGAGGATAACATACATGATTTCTGAATAAAATGACATATCAGAAATACATACAAATAGAGTTTAAGGCACAATTAACATGTAAATTAGAGAAAAACCACATGGAAGGAACAAAAAACAAATAATTCCAGAAATTAAATGGTGAGTGGCTCTGTTGAAAAGAATGTTAGTGGTTAGGAAAGGACATATAGGGACTTTATAGTACTATGATACTATAAGAAAAATAAGAACTGATTACATATTCAAAGGTGGAAGAAACTTTGACAAAAACTAAGCAAATATTGCAAATAAAATAAAATAGGAAAGTTTTTATTAGTTTATACATATTAGTTCAGAAACATATATTGTTGGTTATATGTTTAAGTGAAAAGTGAGTTATGAATGAAAATAGTGACATGATATTGAACAGAACACTCTTTGGTAGACAGGGAATGACCTTAAGTGTGAAGCCAAAATTTCTTGTACTTATATTTTGATTCTGCTATTGATTAAATAATTTACCATAGAAAAATCACTTATTTCTGCTGAAATTCATTTTTAAATAAAATTGGGTCAATAACGCCTATTGGGTGTGCATTGTGTTTGATGAAGGTAATATAGGATATTACAATAGTAAAGTGTTAAATAAATGTTAGTTATTGGTGTAGTACTAGAATTTACTAAGAAGAAAGCTAGATCTTAAATTTGGAACTTTGATATGGATTATAGATTCTGACATGAATTACTCTGGAATAATTCTATATTATAAAGTATATGATAGGGTAAAAACATTCTGCAACATCTAAACTCAGTTTTATTTTCTTTAAAAATATACAGTTGCTTTTATCACATGATCAAATATCTACTTTTAAAATGTGATATATACATATATGCTATCATTTTTCTTGCTCAGGGCTTTGCTACTGTTAAATAATTTTAGTTGAATTAGTTGATTGCTTTTCCACTTTATTTTTGTATGTAATTTATAAATATTTTTAGGATTTCATATTTGTCACATAGAGATGAGATCTAAACTGTAATTCAATATTAAATTTCATACCTGAATATTGTATGTTTCTTGTTACAAAGTCATTTTCTCATTTTTTAGTATTTACTTCAGAGGAAAATGAAGGCTTGGTAACTCATAGCTCTATGAATCTAAATTGTTTTCAAATCCACTAAAAGCAACAACATATATAAATTTATGAATTTATGCTATAATAAATATGAAACTCAGACTTCTGCCATGATTGATTTGTACACACACATATGTCTGATTATTGTAATTAAATGTATATAGTGATCCTTTAGGCTCACAGTGATAACTCATTGCAATTTCCTTTGGCACACCAGCTCTATGTAATTTGTAGAAATTATTTCATTTGGTGTTTATAAAATCCTTTACACATTTAATCCTAATTGTAGGAAGAGATCACAAGTTTGCGTAATTGGCCACTTTGCTTTGCCAATGCTCTTTTCATACCACAGACAGAATAGTTAAAAAGAAAGAAAATGGAAATCCAGTCCTGAGTTCATAATAAATATATACATGAGGACATATATTTAAAAATTTATATTATAGTTAAGTAGATTGCTTATGTTCTCTCTCATGAAAATACATTCACCTTCAGTTGCTCAGGGTTTTTCCAACACAGTTTTCCCTGAGGAAGTAAAAGAATTCTGAAATGGACCTTAATCTCAAACAAGCAACTTTAATTATACATCTATCATTTGTCTTTACAAAAGTCTTCCTAGGGTTTATCTATCTTTAAGCTTCGATTTAGCTTTCTGTGCAGTCAGCTTCAAGGGTTCCTTTATTCTTTGAGGGTAACCAAGTCAATCCCCTAAAATAATTCAAAGATTTTTACTCCAACTCTAAACTTGCTATCAATTTTGTAATCCATATCTGTAACTTTTGATGATCAAGTTTCATAAATAGATCTTATATTATTTTTAAGAAAAATAATACACTTGAAAATTTTTTATCCTACTTTAAATATTTTAAATTTGTCAGAAATCTCCCTGTACCATACAGATTTCATTTAGATATCTCTCTCTCTTTTGTTTATAATTTGAATCTATACTTGTGATGTTGAAATTCTGCTTTGGAGCATTTTTAGATCTTCCTGTCTTATCTTTTTTTCATTTAAAATCTCAAGCCATTGCATCACTTAATTTTGAACGTGTTGAAATATGTATTCCCCAAACCTAGAGTCAGTAATGCCACATATTTGTCCAATAAATGATTTTTCTTCTGTTAATTCTTTCAGAAGATTATTTGTTGACTGCCTAAAACTAATCTAAGGTAAGAATTTCCTATTTCTGCTACTAATACAAGAAAAGCCTGTCAGTGCCAATAAAATGTGACAAAAGCCAGCCCCCCCAAAAAAATTGGGGTAGGTAACTCAAAGTAGAATTATACTTTAGATAGAGATGAAGAAAGATTTCTTAAAAGTAGTGAATGAATAACGTGATCCTAAGCAGGAGCATGTCATCCAAGGGTAATATGGAGCATGAAACTGTTAGATTAGCAAGCAGAGAGAGATTCGACTGGGGGAAAGCCTGCACTTATTTCAGGATCCTTTAATCCCTTATTTTTTATAATCTCACAGTTTTGTCCATGAAGTTCTGTATAATTTTTAATTCAGGGGTTGTAAAATATTCTTTTTGCTTATCTTCCGATATTAGCCTTTTATATTGGCTTTATATAATTATTACCAGTATGCTAGGTTCTCAGTTCAAGGGGCCGGCAAGAAGCTCCAATATTTTGTAAGTGTTAGATAAAGGACTGCCAAGAATGTCACTAGAAAACTCAAATTTCCCTGCCTTTTCTCTTCTACTACAAGGACAAATTTGATATGAGTACTTTTCATTTCCTTAGCCCATATGTTCTCTCAAATCGATTTAGGTATCATGATACTTTTGCTGTTAAAAGTACAAGTTATGATGTATTTTAAACAAACCGCTGAAATCTAATGGTTACTTTTGAAAGACTTTCAAAGTTTATTAGAAAGGGAGAGACTAAAGGGTAAGAGCCAAGGCTGAGATGGTTCTTACTCAGTCCCCAAATATCTTTTTAGTAAATCCCTATAAAATCTGAGTAAATCACTTGAATAAATTACTATGAATTGCAGTTTGCCTATCAATAAAATGTGACAATCGCTCCACCTATATAGATGCTTGAGTTTGAGAAACGACTACCAAGACTATTATTGTAAAGCAAGTTGAGGGACAGTAAGATTGTTTTGTTTTAAAATAAATTCGAAATTCTTTCTACACAGAGTTTTAGTGATGACTAAAAGTTAGTGCTCTGCTGTTTTTGAGCAGTCTCTGATTCTTGGGATGTCAGAATCATGGATATAGGTGGAGGATAGTGTATATGCTGAGTGACAGTTATAAAATTAGCTTTTCTTCATTCACACTTCAAATCAAAGCATGAGGAAAGCCCATTAAATTAGCCAATATTTAAATTTGAATACATGAAAAAAGAGGCAATGGTCAGATTGTCTGATTTTGCTGAAATTCAATGTCAGCTATGTTATTCTTTTTAAAAGATGGATTCCAAGAAAACATCTTTAGTTTTAAAAGGCATTCTTTAGGAGAATTAGATTAGTACCCTGTAACATTTATAATTATTAAATGTTTTATACTGGGTTATTTTCTTCATTTACTTTTTGTGAAAAATAAGACTTAAAACTCAAGAAGGAGTGGTTGTTAAATTTAGCACAGTAAATCAATAGTCATTATGCTAATTTAGTATAGTAAGGATGCTAATTTCTTTTAGCTAATGCAGCAGTTAAACTCTATCTATCCTTTCTAAAGGAGACACCTATAGATATTTGGCATTTAATGTGCCAAAATAGATGCAGCATTATAGTCCATGTTAGTTTCAGTAATTCATCTTTGTACTGATACTTAGGAGAGTAAAAAATTGAAGTAGTAAACTAAATAGTATATAATTATTATGAAATATCTCCAGCTTCTATATCTTTAGTCAGATCTCTGCTAGGTTATAGGTAAGCAAATATTTGTTATTTTTACCTCTTTATTAGTTTGTCTAAAGAAAATCAAATTTTTGTTGTAAAAATATGTTTAGATTAATTGATAAGATTTTCAACTATATACTTAATAGGATAGTGAATTGAAAAGTATATAGAGCAATAGATTAATTGATTCACAAATAGGACTTGGATACTTACAAAGTAGAAAGCAAATGATAAGTATTCTTTATGCAGATGAAATCCTTTCCTTAGTTACCTTCTAGGTGCTTAGAAACAATACTAATACCCACAACTACAAGAAGAGGTTTATTTTAACTCAGGTTTTTTGAGGATTCAGTTCATGGTCTGCTGGCTCCAAGGCAGGAAGGCCATGGTGGAAGGGTCTAACAGAGGAAAGTTTTTCACATCACAGTTACCAGGAAGCAGAGGGAGAAGGGAAAGCTGGGAAGGGAGAGATGCCACACCTCAGGGACCTACCTGCCTTTTAAGACCAGGCCCCACACCCTCAGAGCACATTCAGCCACTAATTTAACAGATGATTCACTGATAAATATGGCACGCAGGACCCAGTAACCCCTCAAAAGCATGAAGCTTTGGGGAAGCATTTTTTAATCTTAACCATAAGACACCTTTCCTTGAAAACTGTACAGCTTAATTGAACTACAAAATAAGCCAGGATACATATGTAAAAATGCAAATATAAAGGAAATGACAGTGGTCTTGTGGTAAAGAATAACAATTTATGGGTTTTATATATATACACACACATATAATAAGACAATGGTAAGTAATTAAAATTATGAGGAATAAGAGGATAAAGTGATAATAAATGTGAAATTTTAAAAACAGTCAAGTGAAAAATGTTGCTTAACATTGCCAGATCTTAATTTGTTTACTGCTATTCTTGTTTGTCCTGCTTCAATATTTGCCTTAATGGAAAGTATCTGGCTTAGTTGTTGCCTTTTTTCAATTTATCTGTTTATAATTCATAAGTATACAGGCTCATATTGGCTATTATCTAATCCAATAAAACCATGTATTAAACATCAAGAAGGATGTTTATAATATTTCATTGTGAATTTTTTCCAAACATAGTTGATTAGTTTCAGTGCATATATTTTATGCTGTCCAAGTGCAAGGTCGTAAGATTTAGTTTACATTCCTCCTACCATTAACTCTCTTATCAAACACTGCTTATGCCTTCTAGATTAAATTCTAAAAGTGAATTATCCTCTCTGTATTCTCTGTTACTTTATAAGCTAATAATAACTCCCTAAATCTTCTGGCCTTACAACCTGACCTCAGTTCTTTAGCTGTTGATATAGGATATTGTTTAGAGGACTTCTTTGACAACAGCAATAAGTGATAATGTGTGCTATTTTATGATTTACCTATTAATTACAACTATATTTAGGTGTGTCTGACACACACATACAAAAGTCATCGCAAGTAAATAATTGTCATGAACCTTGTTTATATATCACAGTAATAATAAAAGCTTTAATAGATAATTATGATCAGGACTTGAACACAGGTTTTATAACTAGCACCTTTTCTATCCTGCCGAACTGTCCCAGGATTACACAGAGTTGATGTAAAGCTCACATAAATAAAGGAAACATAAAGAGTTGTACGAAAGGAGTTCAATATGTATATATTTAAATTATTTAATATCATCTAGAAAATCAAGTTATTAATCAGGAATTCAGAGCCCAAAGTTAATATTTAATATACCTTTATCTAAAATAAATTAATATATTATTCAAGAAAATATGGGATGCATTTGATAAGATGAATCAAAAGGCTGTTATGAATATTAATCATAATATAGGCAAATAAAAGAAAATAAATTTGTTAAAAACTATCTACAAAGAGAAATCACGATATTTTCTAGAAAAGCCACATAGGAAGAGTATTGACATGGAGATTAAGATTGAACCATTCTTTAACACACACATATATGCATGAAGTTTATTGTTTTAATTTTAAAGAAGATAAAATGGAGCAAAAGTACCTTGAGTGATTGGTTTAACATACATGTGTGTCAAATAAATATAAATAAATAAATAAACAAACCTGAATGTAACTCACTCACTCCACTCCCAGGATCTCTGATGAAGAAGACAGAAGTCATAATGAAATAATATGGCTTCATATGACTGCATTCACAATGATTTACAGAGAATTTGAGGCCATAACTTTCAAGTTTGTGTTAAAGTCATGAAAACATAAATGACCAAAACTAGTAGCACAAGCCAAATACAAATTGTTTCACTGAGTATAACTAGAACAAAGAGTTGTTGTTTTTATGTGTTAGAACAAGTCATAAAATAATTAAGGATCTTGGAAGATTTTAAGATTCATCTTTCAAAGTATATGCATAGCTAATTATTTAATAAATTTATAAAGTCAAGATTTGTTTGCCAAATTTCAGTGGATAAAGAAAATAAATTTCATATTTAGATTTTTAGAATCACGAGATAATGCTATTTATGTTTTCATTTTTTTCATACATATATGCTTTCTGACAATTTGAAATATTACAAGTGGAAAAGAAAATAGACTTTCAACATCCAAGAATATTGTGAAAACAGAAAATAAAACGTTCAAAAAGCTAGTAAAAGTAAAAAAATCATCACAAAACTAATTTTTACAAATATAAGGAAAATATTATACAATGTTATATTTTCCAGCAAGAAACTGTTAAACTGTCATTGATTTCATCCAAATATTTTGTCAACCCTTAAGCATTTTGCTCCTACTTGACTCTCTATGTAGTACTAGAAATTTTTATGTAGAATGAGTCTGTTTTCCTCTACTGATTAATAAAATCATCCCTGTTGAAGTATGGTTCTGTCCCTACTTTTTTCTTTCTCTGATTTTTGTATTTGAGATTTCCATTCCATGCACAAATACAGTCAATCTCCCACTTTGCAACTACTTTTTTATAGCAGAGGTTAACTTGTCAGTTTCAAATTTGCAATAATTATGTAGGGCCTTGTGTGTAGTAAGTACACAAAGTACTCTGTTGAATTAGTTAATGGATAGAAAATTTGTCCTGAAAAATGTGCTAGAATTTTATTATTTGTACTTTTCGGGTATTAAAGTACTGATCTTCAGAAGTAATAATTAGGTTACACTGAAGTATTCCACCTTTTAAAAACCATAAATATACAGTTTGTTAACTGTAATCTCTTCTTTTTTTGAAAATAAAATTTGAAGGATCTTCAGAATATACTGAAATGTATGCCTTGTGCTTTGCTAGAAGGAAAATGGATGTGAATAGAAAAAGAGAAAAATCAAATGGAGAAAAAAAATAATAGAGTAAGGAGGACATATTCAAAAAAGGAATTGTTATTGGCACAAAATATTGAAAAAAAGACCTCATGCTTAGAGACCACCCACATAGAAGAAGCATATAGCCAAAAAATGTGACAACAATCCTTTTCATTGCATTATGGAGGTAATTTTTTTTCTATACAATTTTCAAACTGGAAACCTGATATTATAATGCAGTTATTTAGAACTGAAGAATCTACAGTAAAACATGTAGCATCATAAATCCAAAGACCATGCATCTACTTAATCAGAATAATTTCTTTTCATTTTTTGGAGTATTAAGTAAATTTTCAAGAATACTAATGAATTTTATGTAACGTAGATACAATTAACCACAAATATTCACAAAGTTGTGTTAGTTGTTAAGATTATGTCATTCTAGACTGAAAATGTATCTATTTTGAGATAAGTTTAAGATAATTGATCTGTTTTCCAATCTATTTAAATTATGAGAATCCAAAATAATTGTTTCTCTGCCTGATAATGATCATATACTTACATTATGTGAAATTATTCTAAACTCATAAAACAAACAAAAGGCTTTCTTTAGACTTAAAAATTCAATTTCTAGTCCAAGTTTTAATTTTTATAATTTCTTTAAATTACAATCAAAGTATAGGATGTTGCAATCTAAAATATATCTGCAAATCCGGTTCTATGCTAGATGTTAAATTCCTCATAAGTGACTAAAAAATATAAATGTAAATATGTCTTTTCAACTATTGAAACCACTAGACACAGACTGAAATTAACATGTGTGATTGGCAAAACAAACAAGGAAAATAAAAACTGTACTGATTTATTGAAAATGACTGAATAAATTAGCTAGAGATGATGAGATAAAAATTATAAAAAGTAATAATTTGAAAGTTGACAGCACTAGTAACTTAAGCTCATTAATAATCCACATAAATTAGAAAATATTTTGCTTCCACAAAAGGATATAAAATTGTTTACAAATATTCTTGTAAGAAATACACCTAAACTAAAATTATTTAACAGATTAATGTTAGCAAACACAGTTATGGCGGTGTTATCATACAGTGTAAAATTTGTTTCAGTATCATTAAGCTACACAGCAGTCATGAGAATTTCCTGTTGACACTCTATTACAGGAAACATAAATGCCCAAGGGTGACTCAAATTTTGAAATCCATCACTTAACCTGTACAGATTCTATGTCTTAGCAGGAGTGCGTCGCAATTACCACAGTTCATCAGTTCCCGGGAAAGACGGGGCACCTTTGTCATGTGGCTCTACAAAGACACTCCGGTGGCTCTGAAGGTCTTCTGTATGCTGCCCTTAAATACAGGCCTCTTCCTAACATTCTCCTCCATCCTCCACTCAGAATTACACTTGAATCAAGAGCTTCTGGCTCTTTATTTCCTGTAGTGCAGACATTCCTCCTAATATAGTCCTTGAAGATTTGACCTTCTCTTAATATTTGCTTCTTGGAGAACCTAGACTATGAAGAGGGCTTAGAACAAAGGAAGACTGTGTATTCACACAACTTAACCCACAAACAATAAAAAAGAGCCATGAAATTGAATGTATGTAAACAAAAAGCCTCAATATATACAAAAAGAAAATCTAAAAGCAATGCCAGTACAAGAAGAAATGTAAAAATGTATAATCATATTTGGAAAAGTAATCCAAATTCTTAAAATAACATACTGACTCAACGCAAATTTGTTCAAAGTCCATAAGAATATTAGAAATACACCCATGGATACCCATCCACCCATTCTTCCATTGAAAGTACATTTTATACCTATTGCAATTTTATACAATATATATACTATTAAAAAATAACCACATATAGGGTTGGGGATCTAGGTCAGTGGTTCCAGCACCTGCCTCACAAGCCCAAGGTCCCGAGTTCAATCCCCAGTACTCCCCCCAAAAAAGGGAAAAAATAACCACATATAATAATAAAAAATTTCTTCATAAACTAAAAAAGAGAAAGAAAAAATAATCCCTTTAAAAATTACTTGCATCCTGGGAGGCTAAAGCAGGATGATCTCAAGTCTAAGCCCAGCCTGGGCAATTTAGTGAATTAGTGAGAGCCTCTCAAAAGAAAAAACAAAATAAGGCTGGAATTGTAGCTCAGTGTGAAGGCCCTGGGTGTAACCCCTGTTATGACAAAAAAAAAAAAAAAAAGAAAGAAAGAAAGAAAGAAAGAAATCACTTACCCCAATAAATAAATGTAAACCAAATCCTGGTAGCTCAAAGCAAAATAATCAGTATTTCCATTTGAAATATACCTTCTTCTAAATAACTATAATGATTGAAAAAACAATTATAAATCAACAATAATGTCATAGCATAAAAAGAAACTATATATGACCTATAATTTTTAATTAAATTATATTATAACAGAGAAAGATACATAAAAATAAACTGTATTTAACACAAATAAATTAGTAAGGATTAAACAAACCTTGAACATTAAGAAGATAGAAACCTTAAAATAATTTTTTGTTATTGCATTGATTTTACTGTCATCAATATTTCTTAATTTAATGATCTATTTTAATATTGACAAATATTTTGATGAAATTTTGAGCTAGTATGAATAATGCTGCATAAATGTGCATCTGTATATCTTTTGATGGAAACTAATTTCTGGAATCTAGTGCAATCATCTATTAGCTTCCATAGATGCCTACTAAGAATTGAACAAAGTGCCTGTACTCAATCACATACCGGTAACAATGCATGAATATGCTGGTTGTTTCACATACTTATCCATTTTGCTATTGACAATTTTTAATTTTAGATATCCCTAATGGGTATATAGGTGGAGAACATTTTGATTCTAATACACATCTGTTGTCTTGAATAATGTGAAGTTTTAACATATTAGCATTTATCCATTCTTTTCTACGAAGTGATTTCTCATGTTTCCCTATTTTCTAAAAACTGAGTTGTGCTAAAGCTGAAAATCTGTATTTATTTCAGAAACTAACTGTCATATGTTGTACAGTAAAAATATATCAGACTGTGGCTTGCCTTTTCATTTTTGTTATGGTGCACTTCATATCAGTAATTTCAAATTTTTAATATATTCCAGCTAATTAAACTTTCATTTGATTGTAGCACTTTTAGAGTTCTGTTTCAGAAAATGTTGCCAACTCAAACAGTATGCAATAATTCTTTAATGCTTTTTCCTAAATGTGTTATTGCTTCACCTAGTTTTTGTCCTAGCTTATCTCAATTAATTTTCATGTATAGTATGTATTAGTTGATCAAGGTTCATTACTTCTCTAACAAAATTCAACTGGTCCAGCAGCACTATTTATGGGTTTTCTTTTCTGTTCTATAGGTTTATGTATCTCTGTTTTCCAGGTAATATACAGCCAAGAATTATTACTTCATAGTTACTTTTTAAATCTGGTTATTACAAGACTTCCAACATTCTATTTGTACTGGATATTTTCTTGGCTACTCTAGACATTTTGAAATTCTGTACAATTTTAGAATAACAATGCCAATTTCAGAAAATGTGTTTCTGTGCCTGTAAGTTGATTTAGAGAAAACTGACACAACAAAATATTGTATGTTGTGGTCTGTGCACACAGTTTATTTTCCACTTTAGTTTAGATTTGTACTACTTTATATCCCTTTTTCTCAGCAATATTTAGTTTCCACCGAGATCTTTTGTATGTATTTCAAAAGGTATAGTCTTAAATTGTTTTATATCTTGCATGACATAGTGAATTACTTCTTTACTTCAAATTTTATCTTTAGTGGTCTATTGATGTTACATAAAAAGGAAATTAGTTTTTGACTGTTCATTTTTTTACCCAACTAACTTATTAATGCACCTTTAAGTGCTAAAGATCACTGGGAAAATTTTTTATTTTTCTATGCACAAAACTGTAATGTCTATGTATAATAAAAAGAGTATTCCCTCTTAAATCTAAATAATCTGTATTCTAGTTTTATTTTTCTATTTGCACTGCTACAGATTCTATACAAAAATGAATATAAGTTATGCCATAAGGTACACTCACTGCAACATTTAACATTGATTTTTAGTGAATATTCTGATAAGATAAAGTTGCCTATCACTCATAGGTGTTAAGGATGAATTTAGGTACTAAATTTTTCTTTTTAATTATTTTGTGCTCTTAATGTGGTAACATAATTTTTCTTTTGCAAAAATTAAAAACATGAATTTCTCTACTTTTCTTGTTATATTTATCCATGACCTTTTCGCATCTTTATTTTAATAATGGGATATGCACATGAAGATTTAATCAGATTCTTACGTAATCTTTATGTTGAGGACTTTGGTCTATAAATAGTTCTTCCTTATATTTGTACTACTTTTTCCTTGGTTCCAGACTGTGATGCTATAATCCATATGATCAATCAGACTTTATCAAAATTCAAAACTTTGGGCTGGGGATTTAGCTCAGTGGCACCATGCTTGCCTTGTAAGCGCAAGGTCTGAAGTTCAATCCCCAGTACCGCAAAGAAAAAAAAAACAAAAAAACTTCTGCTCCTGTAAAGTAGCATTAGGAAAATTAATAGGCAAACAGAGTTCAGACTGAGCAAAAGTATTTCAAGGATATACATCTGAGAAAAGAGACTTGCATGCAGAATACACAATAATAAGAAAAAGGAAAAAATTTCCTCAAACTCAAAATAAGCAAACAACTGTATAAATGCCAAGATATTTAAATAGGTGCTTCACCAGAATAAAGTTTCCATGAATAGAAAAATAAGCTAAGGAGAAAATATTCAACTTTATCAACTATTAGATAAGTACAAATTCAGATTGTAATCAGAAATGAGTCATATTAATTAGAATATCTAAAAGTAAAAATAATGGCCCTATCTTGTTATTGGAGAAGATGGAAAACAATTGTTAGTGAGAATGTAAACTGATGTAGTCATTTTGGAAAATAATTTGTGTCTTTCTTAAAAACCTAGGCGTAAAACTTCAGTGTGACCCAACTATTCAATACTGAGGTATTTAGACAAAAGAAAAGAAGGCATATATCCACAGAGAAAGTTCTACATATATATTTGTAGAGACTTTTATTAATAGCCAATGCTTTTTTTTTTTTGGTATTAGGGATCAAACTCAAGACCTTGTGCTTGCGACCCTACTGAGCTAAATCCCCTGCCTGGCAATGTTTTCATTAATAGCTTTGGTTTGAGAGACAAAAGCTAGAAACAATATAATTGTTTATTCTATTGAACATTCATGTATTAAATTTAAAAGTTGACTCTTGATATATAATCACACCAAGGATAAACCTCAAAATAATTATGCTGAGGGAAAGAAACCAGATAAAAACCTTACATAGTCTTATGGTTTAATTTATATAAAAACTACATATACAGAATTTTATCTACAATAACCAAAAGTAGGACAGACTTTTGTGTGGCTGAGGAAGCAAAGAGGTACTTAGAGTGGGAGGAAGTCAGGCAAAAGGAATTAACAAGGGGTCGGGGTGGAAGGTTTTGAAAGAAAATAGACACGTTCATTATCATGATTGAATTGATAATTTTAAAATAAATCTAATAGTGCACTTCATCTGTATTTTGTTTTACATTAATTATACATCAAGAAAGGTGCTAAATACATGAAAACCTATACTTTAATGCTGTGATTCTCAAAATAAGGTGGAGAAATGATTAAGAGACAGATTGGTGGGCCCCACACCTCCAAGCATTACTGCTCTTCTAACACTCTGAACAACTTCTACTCACATGCTCAGTAGATGAAGCCAGAACCCAGACCTGCTTCTTTCTTCTTCTTTCTCATTCCATCTGAAATGACTAATTCTACGCTTTGGTCATTAACAGGAAATACAGCCATGCTAGAAAGAATGATTTGACACGTTAAAGAATTAGAAATGTATATTTTCAAGATTTTCCATTTGAGGGCTATTCTACTGTCATTTTAAATTTTCTGATAGACTTTCTTATTTTAAAATGTGGAGCACATTAGAGGTTTGAAAATAGGACCAACTTCAGATGCCTCGCAAAGTCACATTTATTGCAATGCAAGAGAGAAGAAACCTTAAAACACTCAAGTATTTCAATGAGATTATATTGGTTGAAATTTACTTGAATGTTTATTTAGTATATACAGATTTTCTATTTCTTTAGGTTACAAAGAGAATCTAATTCATTTTTAACTCTAATTTATTTATAGAATATTAATGCTTTTAAAGGACTCAATAATTTCATTACCCTTCAATATTTCAAATCTTAAAATATTTGTATAATTTTTATCCTTACATTTAGACTCATTGTATCATCTCTGAGAACTAGGCAAGATACAGTAGTGAGTACATTTCTTTATTTAGGGAGTGGCATATCCTCATTCCTGTCGCAGTCTACCAAGAGAAGAAATAACTGTTTTCTAGTCATTCTGAACAGATAAGCAAAGGAACAATTGGTGATATTGATAAAATAGAATGATAAATATGGACATAGAAGCTGTTATGGATTAAATCTAAAATGTCCCTCAAAATTCTCATGTGTTTAGACATGTGCTTTGTGGAAGGTAATTGGATCATGAGGATCCTATGCTCATCCATCGATGTACTGATGAGTTCAGTGCTGACCATGCTATGATGAACTGGGATCTGTGTGGAGGAGGGTCACCAGAGATACGACGTGGAAAGGCATATGCTTGTCCCCAGTGCTCCCCACACATCTCTCTCTCCCTCTCTCTCTCTCTCTCTCTCTCTCTCCTATAGAATGCATTACCACATGTTCCCATTGTACTTGCCCAAAGCAACAATGATAAGGGACCATAGACTCAAACCTGTGAAACTGAAACTACAAGATAAAAATGTATTTCCTCATTATAAGTTGACTATTTCAGGTACTTTGTTACAGTGATGGAAAACTGACAAACACAAAGAAAGTATGCTGGAATTTGTGGTAAGATCCATGTGTTCAGGGAAGATACCCAGCAGGGGAAGCTGTTAGACATTTTTGTATTGTGAATGCGGCGTATTTCATGCTTGATATTGCTGCTCTGACATATGTGTCAGGTGATTTTAAGGCTGACACCTTTAAGTGAAGTGAAACATAGATGAGAAAATGTGTTGGTGGTAAATAAAAATGTGATACAAGCAGAACTTTTACTTGGGCAATTTCAACCTGTAGAAATCATACCAGTTATGTGGTAGAAGTATCCTAAGGCAAATCTTTAATTTTCTGCACAAGGCCTTGACATTGAAAGTAGAGAATTATTTATCATGTGAAAACAGTCCCTGACATGATAATGTACACTAATAAAGGCTAAAATATTGGTGTAAACATATTAAATGGTCTTCAATTACTAATATCCACCACCAACAGGCCCAGTCTGACTTACCAAATCAAAATGTTGGACAGAATCAACACCAATGTATCATAAAACAGAAAAGTCACATAATATTTTGGGTCATAGTAGATTTAAGTGCAAAATAAGTTGCACAAGAAAGTGATCTGGATTCTCATCATCCCCAGTATTTTCAAATATATATCAGTAAACTCACACCCATGAGTGTGATTATTTATAATACCGACCCATGGTGATGGTGAAGAGTTGGTCATCACAGTTAATGGAAGGACAAATCTGAGCATGGTTCACACATAAATCAGCTTGTGAATGCAAGATGAAAATTAGTGCCCAGCTGCTGTGTTATGACCACAGTCAGGTATAACCTGAAGGCCAATTGTGGGGAGAAATCTCCTCATTTGCAGAGCTCTGGTTCAGTGAATTCAGGTCAGTCGGAATTTCCATTTAAGGCCTCAGTAACCACAGTCCTACTTCAAGTTGCCCACAATAGCAGCGGTGGTAAGATAAACACTCACCAAGGCTAATCTGGCTAGTCATGATTCCTTTAAACATTCAACAAAATCCAGTGTTGAAACTGTCATAGAGCGATCCCAGGAAGTAATCAATGGTCTACTTGGTGACAAGTGTTCTACTTTCAACTCTTTTCATGATTGTACTCTTCTTATTCACTGGAATAGATACATTTTAGGCAGAGATTTGTTTTTCTTTCTTATAGGACCTCAGCCAGTATTGCTATCTACACATTTGTGCAGTGATCCACTGACATAAGATCCCCTATGACATCACATTGCATTGAGCAGGGGATGGGCATCAGTGAGAAAATTATCAGGACATCCAGATGTTGTCACTCACCACACACCCAGCAAGCACTGGCCTGACAGGGAAATGGAATGGGCTTTTGAAGGTGGGCAAAGACTTCAATATGGAAATGGTACCTCATAAGAATGGGAAGCCATTCGCTGGAGTATATACTTCAAATCCATGAAAAGTACATGGTTCTATGTATATAATGTGCATCACACATGGGGTCAGGGGATATAGAAAAAGCCTTCTTCATCATCTTTACTTGGGTCTCACTTGGAGTAGTAGTTTTTTGTTTTTTGTTTTTCTGTTTACACAACTGTAGATTTTATAAATAGGGATCCTGGTTATCAGAGATAGATTTCTACCTAAGTAAACACGAAAAATTAACAAACAACAGCAAGCAAAATGTAAAGTCAAACCTGTCAACTAATATTTTGCAGTTTATGTTTGATAGAACAGAAATCACTATACTGGCCTGATTTTCAGAGGGAAACAGAGCAAAGAGAACTGAGTGAGTACCAGAGTGCCGTAGGAGGCATCAGTTGGAGCCTTAAATTAGTTATAGGTGAGAGATTGCAATTCATCCCTTACAAGGTTTCTCCAAAAACAAGAGACCAAGCAGAAGTTAAATAAACCTATACCCAAAAGAATAGGACTTAGCGATAAGTCCAATTTATAAAAAGGGCGCTTTCTCCACCAACTAAAAATACTGTTTGCTGACAATATTTGCTACTTCCAGATACAGATGTAACCTGATCAATTTTCTCGCCTGTCCTCAGGGAGGAGAATTGGGCACCCAGGAATTAATCTGGAGAGAGTTGAAAGCCTGACTTCTTTGATCAGTAAAACAGTGTTAAAGGGTTATCTGAGTGGAATTGCATGAGAGCTCAGTAGCACTGCATTCTTTTCCTCTGCCATACTTTCATCAGCTTCCTAAGTAACTGCCAGCAGGTAAACCTTCACCTAAGACCCTTAGCGGACCAAGGACAGGTCTTACCTTTTAGCAGACCAAGGACAGGTTTCAGGTTTGTCCTCCAATTCAGATCTATAAGCAATGTCCTTGGTGTCTTTCCGTCAATGCCCTGACTCCTGTGTCTTTTCCTTTGCTTGGCAAAACAGAGGATATTTATTGAATGAAAATAATGAGGTGAGATCAAAATCTACAGTGTTTAATTTTTGAAAACTTGACTACAATACAAAACACATTGTCATTAAACCACCTCAAAAATATTCTTCCTCCCTGTGAACACCCTTGTCCCATCATCATCGCCATTTTCAGAAGCAGCTCTAGAAATCCTTTCCTGGGTATCTTTATGAGGTGTGATTTTTTAAAAAAGAAATAGGTGAAAATGCTGCTGTCCAGTGCCATGCAAGGGAAAGGCAGACTTGGTAAAACCCTACAGTGTGTCCTCATGAACCTTACCCCCCAGGTCTGGCACCTGGCAACTTCCCATCTGCAAATTCATAGTGACCATGAAAGGTAAAGCTTCCGAATTGATTCAGGACATGAGGCAGCCAGAGTGGACCAACTACGGACACTCATGAAAGAGGAATTTCAGAGCTGTTTTGGAAAGAGCCAAGAATGAGGGAACAACTGTGCTTGGAGCAAGGAAAGTATTTTGAGGGGTTGAGCATTAGTGATGACATGCTGCTTAATGTAATAACTATTTATTTAAATGTCTATTGTAACTTTTGATCATACCTGAATATCTAGCAGCATGGCACAGCAATTATTTTAGATACATTCTAGTCTAAATGTACAATGCTAGTTTCCTAGTCAGTAACCACCCCTTATTTCACGATCTATTCAATATCTTCAGTCTTTCACCCACATTTCCATTTTAAATATATACAATACTACATCTTCAATGTAATTAAAAGGTTGGAATTCTTCTGAAAACTTTTTCATAGTGCAGCCACCATGATTCTTCACAAGATGACAATGAGGGTAGTTGCAAAACACCTACATGCATCTTATGAATTTTGTTTAAACAGAATATATGCCTTCATCATATAATGCATGGCTCCTGTGCACGCATTCTCCTGTCTTTTGCATTATACAAGCTTTGTGAAACTTGTCAGTTCACTTACTCTCCCCATATCAGTTTTCTCTGTTGTAATAAGATGATGATAATAATAACCCCATCAGATTTTTGTGGAGATAAATGAATACTTATATTGTGCTTGAATTCTTCTGATGGTAGTATAAGGGCTTAAAAATAACAGGCAGCCCATTTTATCTTATAAATCCATTTACTGCTTTCCATGACCATTGCTACCCTCCCATAATCTACTTTAAAAATTTTCTTGTAAAATAATGAATTGATGTCCAAAAATATACTTTTATAATCCATGTTTTACAGACTGAATTTTTCCAAATATACATCCAACTGTATAACTATTAACATTAATGGCTTAATTAATAATATATTTAATACCATGATATGATTAATACCATTAATTGATATTCTTCATTAAGATAAAGGACCATTATCTAGAATATATAAAAAAACTCAAAAAATCAGAACCCACAAATTTAAAGAGCCAATCCAAAAATGGGCATCTGAAATGAAAAAACACTTCTCAGATGAAGAATTAGAAATGGCAAATAAATACATAAAAAAAGTTTTGACATCACTAGTCATTCATGAAATGCAAATTAAAACAACACTGAGATTCCACCTCACTTTAGAAAGAATGGCTGCTGTCAAGAAATCAACCAATAACAAATGCTGGTGGGGTTTTGAGGAGAAAGGATCCCTTCTCTGCTGTTGGTGGGAGTGTAGACTGGTGCAATTGTGAAATTGGTGTGGATATTTCTCAAAAAACTAAAACTAGAGGTTCCATTTGT
Organism: Heterocephalus glaber; assembly: GCF_000247695.1. The sequence goes on from NW_004624763.1 coordinate 12,466,107, forward strand.
CCCAGCTACACCTGTTCTGGTTATCTTCCCAAAAGAATTAAAAGCATCATACCACAATGATGTATGCACACCCGTGTTTATAGCAGCACAGTTTGTAATAGCTAAATCTTGGAAACTGCCCAATTGCCCATCACCTGATGAGTGGATAAAGAAGATGTTTTCTTTTTTTAAAAAATATACAATGGAATACTACTCTGCCATAAAAAATGATGAGCTTCAGACATTTATAGCTAAATGGATGGGCCTTAATATTGAACACACATGTTTAAATATAACATTGTTTCTCTGGTGTAAAAAACCAAAAGTGGAAGTAAAGACTGAAATGTATAATAGATATTGGGAAATGGGAAGAAAGTGTTCAAATGAGAAGGGGAACAAAGAAGGAGGGAGGGGGGAGAGGAAGAGACAAGAAAAAACCTGAAAACAAAAGGAAAAAACGGGCACAAAGCTTTCGTATACAGGAAGGGGAGGGGGTTTGAGGGGGAAAATGGGATGAAATTTATTTTAAAAACAAAGGCCAAATAATTTTAATATTTCCAATGAAAGTCCTCTAAGGTCTGATACATGAACATCTTTGCAATTTGCTCTTGTGAAATCCTCCCTCTTCTCTGTTTGTGATCTAGCCACGCTGGCCTTCCCTCAGTTCTTCTAAGAGATGAATTCCTTTATCTCAGGGCCTCTACAGACATTGCTTTGAAGGCTGAACATTGTCTAACTTCATAAATTAGCTCCTAATCATGCTTCAAATCACATGTAAAACCCCATGGGCACAGACCAGGATGAACACCACTACTGTAACTTTCGCCTTGTGTTACAAGGTTTCCTTTTTGAAATTTATCTGTTTGTGGTTAATTTACTTTTATGATAATCTGGATCATTATGTGTCCCACTGCAACCAGATTACAAGCTCCAAACAGACAAGGACCATCATATCCATCTCAGCTAGCAGACTGGCTGGGATGGCAGTCTCAAATTTTGGTGAATGCATGAGTGGAAGATTGGAGGAATGGATAGAGCAAAAAGCAGACCCTCAATGATTAGGGATAAGTGTGATTAGAGAAACAATAATGTCTGCTTTGTCTGATTCATTAGTTCTAAATATCTTACAAATAAAAATGTCACTGAGTCGCTGTTAGACTGTAAACATATCCTGTTAGAATTCTGTGTAGCATCTCTCAACTCAGTGCATTAATTCCAGTCAGCAAATATTTATTTAGTGCCAAATATATACCACAAGCACTGTACATGTACTGGAAAAATATCAGACAAGATTCATACTTTCATGTAAAATCCTATAAAATTCACAGGAAACAAAAGACATGAAAATGTTCTCAGTGTCTTACCAAAGAGGAAAAGGGGATAATTTTTCTCTGAGTCAAACTGTGTAAGATGCAGTAGCAACTTTGACTGAGAGGGTACACAGGAAAGGATGGAGAATAGGTGAATATAAAAGTAGATTTTGAATGACAGCATGGAATGTGGTTATCCTGCCCTAAAGCAGCAGTGAATTATGCCCACCTGCTGGTATTCAGGACTTTGAGTCCTTCTCCTCCTTCAAGTGTGAATTACATGCTCAGGCCAAGAGAATGAAACCAAGGTTCATCACAAAGGCCTGATTTTCAGCTTGTTAGAAGATTTCTCTGTTGATTTCATTGTATGATTTGAGGAGTGAACTACTGTGTGGAAAAGACCCAGGCAGCAAGAACTGAGGCCAGCCTGACCCAACACCAGTGGGAAACTGAGACCTGTAGAACAACAAGCTTCCATGAGCTGAATCCTGCCAACAGCCATATGCACTCCAAAGCACATCCTTCTCCAGGCATCCCTTTAGATGACAGAAGAGTTCTGGAGAACATTTCAATTGTAACCTTATGAGAGAAGCAGAGCCCCCAGAATTGGTGAGATAAGCAATGTGTGCTGATTTATCCTAAAGTTTTGGGGTATAGTTTCATGAAGAAACTTGACTACCAGAGTTAACTGTAAATTATCTGGGCAAAAAAATTCTAGATAGATATATGTCTACTGGAAATAACTAGAAATCTGATGAAATTTGGCTGTTGTCTTAGTGCACAATAGCAAGTGACTGACAGATTGTCATAAACTGTGGTCATAGATACATTCACACAAATGCACAGGGCTAGATCGATAAGGAAGGTTAGGTTTTACACTAAAGACAATAAGGATCGTGAATAGGATGTCAAAGTGATGTAGTCTGCTTCCCTTTTGAAAAGATCATTGGCTACTATAAAGAAATGGAAAATGAGAAAATGGATTGTATCAAATTAAAAAGCTTTTGCACAGAGAAATAAACAACCAACATACTGAAAAAATAATCTACAGAATAAGAAAAACATTTTGCCAGCTATTCCTCAGAGAGAGGACTAGTGTCTTGAATATATAAGGAGCTCAACTAATCAGACACCCCCAAAATAATAATCAGTCTAAAAATGGCCAAGGGAAATGAATAGAAACTTCTCAGCAGATGTACAAATGGCCAATAAATACATGAAGAAATGTGAAGTAAAAAAAACCCTGAGATTATGTCTTACCCCAGAAATGATGGATATTATTAAGAAATCAAATAACAAAAAATGCTGGTGAAGCTGTGGGGAAAAAAGGACCCTTCTACATTGTTGATGGGGATGTAACCTGACACAACCACTCCGGAAATCAGTATGAGATTCCTTAAAAGTATAAAACCAGACATTTCATTTGACCCAGGTATTCTGCTTCTGTGTATCTCTTTGAAGAATTAAAGACCTCATATTACAGGAATACATGCATACCCATGTGTTTAGTAGCACAATTCATAATAGCTAAATCTTGGAATTGGCCTATATATCCACCAACAGAGGAACAGATAAAATGTAGTATTTACAAACAGTGAAGTGCTACTCTGCCATAAAGAAGGATAAACTTGATCCCTATGTAGGAAAAAAGAAGCACCTTGAGACCATAGTTTAAGTGAAATAAATCAAATGACAAGCCTAAATACTACATGGTTTTTCATGTATGCCAAACTCAAATTATAAATAAAAAGGAAAATAGAACATCGATAAATGCTTCTCAAATGCGAAGGAAATGAAGAGAAGGATGGAGGGGGAAGGAGGAAAGGGAGAGAGGATAGAAGAAAGGAATTAAGATGTGTTATGTACATGTGCCTACTCTACACAGAGAATGTAAACACTATGGACTGGCAACACGCACCGATACAAAATGTTTTAATAGAAAATAGAAGCACTAATGTCTTATACCAGTTAACTGGAAGAGTCAGAAACAGAAACAAGAGTTGTCTGCAATGTGAATTTGATATTCTAGTGTAGTTTGGGAAGTAGGAGCAAGTCTTGGCATGGAATTCATAAGATTTACTATTTAACTGAACCATGCATGAGAAGATTCACTAAAGTATGGGTTTCCAGAAAACAAGCAGCCAAGAGATGACTAAGAAAATGCTGAATAGCTTTATATAATCACTGATTATGCTATAAAATTTATATTTCTTTACAAATAATATTTTGGTAAAGATTTGGTTCACTTACTTGTTTATGTAAGTAGTCACATCTTATTCCAAAGGCTTCATTTAGAAATTACCATTGACTTCAACATTTCAATTGAAACCAATAGATGTTTTTGAATCTTCATTAACATCAACCACAAAAAGTATGAAATTTCTGTCAGTGTTTTGGTAACAGAGTTAAATTGCAAAGTGAAGTGGTAAACATTTTGTGCAAAATTAATTGATTTTAAAAATTATGCTCTAAAGAAAGGGAGTTTTTCTGTTTATGAGTAGTTTGAAAATCAATATAAAGTCAAGCATAATTTTGCAAACTTCATTTTATTAGAGTCTTACTTTGCAAAATGATTTTCTCGCATTTGCCTCACAATTGACCTGATACAAGAAGTGCGGTGTAATTATGCACGTGTCTAAATGTAGCAAGGGCTCTGTATCCAAGGTAACACTGCAGGAAAATGAAAACTCATCTCCCAACTAGAAAACTAGTAGAGTCAATGTCCAATTTATGCTTAAGGTTAAAAGTAAAGAAGCAATCCCAATTTTCCAAAAACAAAATCCCTTTAGATCCCTTGGTTTCTTTCAGTGTCATTGATGGATGAGCTTGGGCAGAGGAAAGGAAACCTTTAACCTGTGATTTATACAACCTTTAAACAGAGGAAAGGAGAAAGCCATATGATTCTGACACTAGTTGAAGAAAAAGTATTGGACTAAATTCCAAAGCTGTTCATGGTAAAAGCTATCAAGAGACTAGAAGTAGAACAGAATATTCTCAACAGATTAAAGACATGTACTCCATACTTCCAGCAAGAATGCCTTATATGAATGGAGAAGATAAAATACTTTCTCCTTAAGGTGGAGAACAAGGACAGATATGCTTATTCTTTATCTGTCCATTAAACTTCGAAACCTAGGCCCCACCAAGATAGTCTGGCAATAAAATGACACAATTAGGATAGGATTGGCAAGGTAGAAGCAAAATCTTTATATATAGATGAAGTGATCCTCTACAGAGAAAATACTAACGAATCTCTAGGAGCCCCTAGAAATTGTATTTGAGTTTAGCAGGATTAGAAAACACAAGGTATATATATAAATGCAGGTCTGTGTATACTTGCTATAAATGAAGAATTGGATATTGAAATTTAATAGTTATGTAGGAGTACATAGGACCTAAAAAAGTTTTTTAAAAAAGAAACAATGTTGGAAGACGTTTAGTACCTAATTGTAAGACTTCTTCTAAAGCTATAATAATCAAGGCAGTGTTGGTGTAAGGAAAGACATATACATCATTTGAATAAAACAGAGAATCTAGAAGTAGAACCACACATATATGGTCCACTGAGTTTTGAAAGATTATTTAACATTAGCATTTTATAGA
>NW_004624763.1:12472447-12508147 GCF_000247695.1 Heterocephalus glaber
ATTATTTCTGATTTCATTTTTCCCAGATCCTCTTTTGTTGCCAGTTCAGAGAGTCCAGGTGGTTGAGTATCAGATTGTTCCATCTTGTTTCCCTTTGGGGTTGCTGTAGGTGATCCAGAAGTCTGTTTTTGAGGCTTTTTTATGTGTCTCCTCATTTCCACGGTGGGGGTGGTGGTGTTCTTCTGGTGCCTGCGTGGCTCACCTTCTCTGCCCTAGGAGCTTGGGATGGCGGTGGGGGAGCTTCCTTCTGGGTTCTGGCTGCTTTTATTTTTAAATTTTTATGCTTTTATATATTTTGCTTTATATTAGACCTGATTTCCTGAAATAGACTATTAATTCAAATTTATTCAGTAATTTACTACTGCAATGATTTAAAAGCAGAAAAAATTGATTATTTTTCTAAAAAAAATTCTTGAAACATTTGTAACTTTAGATACATAATAATATGATTAACATATTATATTTTTAGATATTTAGAAATTTTGGTTTTGGCTTCCATTTGACACCAATTTTATCGTTAATTTTTACTTTTTTCTAGATTTTTTTTCCTTTTTCTCATTATTTTTTACTATTTTCATTTATTTTAGTCTAAGAATGTGGGCCATAATTTTCTTTTTACTTTTCAGATATTTATTGAAATTTCCTCTGCAGGGTAATATACAACTAACATTTTAAAATATTTCATGAGAATTTGCTAAGGAGTTTCAAATTTGATAGTATTTTATAAGAAACCTAGAATTCAATATATTTTAACCTATATTATTAGGCAAATGTTAATTCTTCACATCCTTTCTTTCTCTATGCAGTATTCATGAAGATGAATAGATATAAGAAAATGAAAATTTTCTATTTCCATTATGTTATCACTAGTTTAATATGTCCTATATTTTATGATGATATTTAAAATGTAAAGATTTATGATATTTCAATCTTAATTTTAGATTTTATTATTTATCTTTTTATACTACTTTTGCTTGGTTTCAATCTATGAATTTATCTTGAATGAAAAAGTGCCTGATGTTAATCTCTTAAAGTAGACTTTCTTGTTAATGCTTTCTTAAAATTTTTCATTTCTTTCTAACCTCCTTATATTTCCACACCTGAGTCAAAATATGATGTAGTGGTAAGTATCAGTGCTGAATATTTCAGAAATTAATTGCTTACCCTCTTTATTTATGGTGGGCAAACTGTTCTGAGATTAACTTCAAAATGTTCCAAGAATGATAGTTCTCATATAGATTACATTAAAGAGACAAATAATTATGGTTATGATTCTATCAGAATGAGTGGCTATGCGAATCTGGAGCACAACTGTGGTATTGTAGTCACAATCATTTTAACCTTAAAGTATAACTTATTGAGCTTATATAACCCAAATAGTAGCACTCAAAGAACATTTTTTGGATTTTACATTAGAAAATATTATCGGTGACTCTGTCTACATAATTTAAGCTAGAGTACTGAATAGAAACATTTTATCAAAAAGAATATCTCAGAAGATGAAAATTTAAAAATTGATTTTAAACTTTATACATTTCACAAAATATTTTTCTTTACTGCTAAATTTAGCTTTGATATTGTCTTAGTCAAACATTAAGACACTTGCAAACTACATATCTGACAATGGAATAATATCCAGAATAAACAAGAAATTTAAAAAAAACTCAAGAGCAGAATAGCAAATAATTTGATTTAACAAAAATGGGCAATAGATCTAAATAGACATTTCTCCAAAGAAGGTTTATAAATGGCCAACGTCATTAAATATTGGAGAAATGCAAATCGAAACCATTGCATGGTATCACCCCACTCTGGTAAGAATGGCTAATATTAGAAAGAGAATAAGCATCCCTGAGAATGTGGTGATAAGGGAGCAGCTCCATACAGTTGGTGGAAATGTAAATGAGGAGAAAATGGTATAGACATTGCTCAGACAAATAAAAGCGGAACTACCGCGTGATCCTTTAATCCCACTACTGGGTATGTAGCCAAAGAAAATAAATTCAGTATGTCAAAGAAACACACTCCCACGTTATTTTGTAGCAGTTTTCACATTAGTCAAGAGATAGAAGCAATCCAGGTGTCCATCAGCTGATGAATGGATGAAGAAACTGTGGTACATGTATACAATGGAATATTATTCAGTCATAAAATAGAACAAGTTCTGTCATTTATGAGCTGGAGATTTTTATGTTAAGTTGATAAAACTAGGCACCAACAGACCAGTACCACATAACCTTACTCAGCGGAATCTAAAATAGTTGATGTCATGGAAATTGAGAGTAGAATGGTGTTTACCAGAGACTGGGGAGTCAGAGTGATAGAAAGATGAGTGGTATTTGATCAGTGGGCATCAAGTTATAATTAGAGATGAGTAAGTCATTCTAACGTGCTATTGCACAGTGAGGTGACGATATAGATAGCAGCATTGTACTGTGAATTTCAAAAGCTAGAAGACAAGTTGTTGAATATTTTCACTGCAAAAAATTGATGAACATTTAAGGAAAAAGATATGTCTAACCTGATTTAAACATTACATAGTGTATACATTCATCAGAGCATAGCATTGCAGCATCCATGCATCCCTTTTTACTATATTCTTTAAAGTAAATTTCACTTTAAAAAGATATGATTGTTCCACTAAAATATAAAATAATGCAAATAGACTTTTATTTGCCTTCTCTGGCCTTTTTCTCAAATTTTGTAGAAGAACAAATGGAAGGTTGCTTAGGTAATAGAAGAACTTGAGATAGAAACCATTTTTATGATCAAGCGTCCATGATGGCCTGGAGATATATTTCAAACAAGCATGTGGGTGATTGTTTGACCTAAAAATGGTCCATTGATTTCCCTTAATGGGTTTTAGTAAACTCTCAATGAAGATAAATCCAGATTATAACCCAGAATTGATTAAGATTATTTTTTGTGAAATTTAATCACATTGTGTAAAAAATCACATTTTCTTTATTCACATTTAAACAGTTCATTATGGTTCACTGTTTAAAAATTTATTTAGTGTTTTTTCTTGTATTTTTATGTATTTTTATTGTATATGATTGTGTAGTACACAGTGTTTACATTCCCTTTATGAAGTTGGTATATGTACTTAACACAGTTTAATTTTTTATTCCCTTCCCCCATCTTTCTTTTCTCTCCTCTTTCCCTCTCTTGATCCATTTTTTATTTGAAAATATCTATCTCACTACTTCCTATTATTTGTCATTTGTTTTGGTGTTTAATTATATTTGGGTTTCTCATATAAGATAAACCATGTGATATTTAAGCTTGTGTGTCTGGTTTATTTCACTCAACATTATGATCTCAAGGGGCATCCATTTTCCTACAAATGACTCATTCATTATTCTATATGGCAGAGTAGTTTACAGTCACAGTGTATATAGTATTTTAATGTTTGTTCATGCTATCACTTAGATTCTCTTTTATTGGTTGGAGTTTTAGGTTGTTTATATTCTGGTTATGACAAACAATATTTCAATGAACATTTTTAGCTGTGAATAAATAAAATGATTCTGTCTGTTCTCCTCTTAGATCCTCCTAGGATAGGAATTGCTGGATTAGGGTGCCTGTCCCTGTATAAGTGTGACATGCATACCACATGACATCAGGCCATATAAGACACCACTCCTTGACATGATACGTGCTTATATTTGAGCCATTTGGCCAAAATCCACCTCAAATTGGATTGTTTACTTAGAATGAATAATAGCTATTAGCTTGATAAAAATTAGTAAGATTAAGTAACTTTAATAAGAACAATGGCTAAATTGACTGTTTCACAACACATATGATATTCCCCTTAATTTGTTTCTAAATGTCCTTCTAAGTCTTTTAAAATGACTCCCAATCTTGGATCTGAACTGAATGTCAGTTGTTTTAGGTAAACACACTAATATTTGACAATTTTTAGGAATTTGGATAGGGTAGATATTCCTATACGTATAGGGAAAGGAAGGAAATAAGAACCAAATATAGAAAAGCTTGAAATTTGGTTTGATGTAATTTAATTTATTCAAAATCACTTTGCTGATATCTAAGGTCTTGTGAAATGTATATAAAACACACAAGTAGATATGATAGCACATCTCTGCCCGTAAATGTGACAAACTAGGAAGATAACAGAACAATAATGACAGATGAAAGTATAACATACTTTTATTAAGAGAGTGCCTCAGGGATGTAGCACTTCTGGAATGGATTGTTTTATGTTTTTGTTTTCTGATATATAGAATCATACAGTGTCATGGAATTGTCAGAACCTGAGTGAAAGCCTAAAAAATGTATGATATTTTACATGAAGTAGATGAGGATAATAGTCAGCTAAAGTAAAAAATAAATGTAAACACATAGATTATGAAGTATTTACTAAGTATTAGGAGTACCATCTATAGCTTAGAGGAGCAAGAAAAGGCAGTAACAGTAGGGTCATATATCATGAAGATTGGGGCATTACTTTGGAGTGCAGGTGGCTTGTGTTTGGAAAAAATCAACATATTTTTAGTATTGGAGTCTTGATGGGATATTTTTTGGAAAAAGATATTCCTTTCAAAATAGCTGCAGAAATGGTTGCATGATGTTTATATTATACAATGGTAATGCAGCTATTAAACTTGGAAATACTTAAAATTTAAATATTTTTTAAAAATTTAATGATGGTAAAGCAGTCAGTCTTAATTTTATTACAATGTGCATTTTGATTTTAACTGGTTTTATTTATAAGGCATGGACAGGTTAGGACAATTAGAAAACAAAAAGAAGAAACTGAGAACTAAATAACAGCTAGCTCTTTCCTGGAATTGCAGAACAACTGCTATTAACATTTTCTTTTATTTCATTTCAAACTTATGCTCTGTAGAGTGGCACGTATTTGTAATCCCAGCACTCTAGGAGGCTAAGGCAGGAGGATTGTGACTTTAATCCCAGCCTGGAAAATTTAGTGAGTAAGAGAGATGCTGTCTCAAAATTTAAATAAATAAATAAATAAATAACAATTAAATGCCAGGGATGTGAATCTGTATAAAGGTCCTAGTGTCAATCGCCAATAACAATGAATAAAGAAAGAAATTAAATAAATAAATATGTATGTGAATGTGTATGTCTGTTCTGTACATCTCCTCTTTATTTTAATTCTTTTCTGTATTTGTCCAAATTAGAGGCTGTTCTGAATGTGGATTTTTTTTCATCATGAATTCTTTGGATAGATTTTTTTTATGTTAAATGAAATATTCTAGATGTATTTTGAGGACTAAATTTTTCGTTACATAGACTGACTATACTCTGTTCCATTATTAACTTAATATTAGATATGAAAACTTTTATTATTAGGGGTTTCAGGGTTTGTGGCATTGTTTTGAGTAGGTGCTGGCAGTTTAACCCAGTGTCCTAATCACATGAACACTGTTTTGAGTTTCATTATGGTAAAAGAAGCCACATTCTTTGTGTACATTTATGATTACATCTTTAAAACAATCACCAAATGTGGAAGACATCTCCACTACAAAAAAAAGTTAACCTATGTTATAAATATACATAATTATTCACATACTCATAGGGTCCATATAAAAAGGTAAAAATAACAAAGAACACTTTATATTTCACACTTAACCAAAAGTATTTTCAACCAAAAGTATTTTATGTATTTCAATAATGTTGCAGCTAAAATATCTCAACAAGCTACATTAAGTTAAAATACATATGACAAAAAGATGTGTAATTCTGTTCATATCTGCTTGGTATTTGGCAGTAATTCTTCACAACTCACTTAAAGTATTAAAATGTTAGCAGAGTTGTGTGGAATCAATGAATCAGAAGATGATGAAATCTACATAGAAATCTTGACAGCAGGGCCACTTTTTACCCTAACATGATTGTATATAATTTAAAAGAGAAGGCTAAAACTCTAAAAAAGGAATATAATATAAAATATATTTAAGAAATAGATCTGACTAATCTTGGAAATGCATTAGATTTGCATACATGACAATAAAGAGTGCTTGGTTTTATGAGACAAAAAGTATAAAGGATACTATATAAATATTTGAAATAATTTATGCTAGGAAATATGCTTGAAATTTTGAATAAATATTGAAATATATAAATATATATAAATATATATAGCTTTCTTATATATGTTTTGTAAGACATATTGTGAGCATTTAAATTCTAAAATGTGAATTATATCAATTGAAATATAATGAATTGGCTTTTTAAGTGTTTTAAGTTTGTGCTGATTTTCATAGGTACAAGCATAAGGGGTATTGGTATATTTATCCCACACAATTGTAATGTATTATTGAGGAATAAAACTATAGAAATTTAACAAAATAGTCAAGTCAGGTTGGGAATTCAAAGAATAAAAGTGAATACTTTAATATCACAGCCAGTGGGCTGATAAGTCATCTTTTATTTTGAACAGATATTTTTTAACTTTTTACTTATTCAAGGAAACTGAAACACCAGGTGACTAAAAATACGTTAAAGTTTAAACTAGTGTCTTATTCTTTTGTCAGACTGAATACCTTCTTACTGATGATGTACTTATTTGTTTTACAATACGTTGGGAATTGAGTGACTCACAATGTCCACTAATTTAGGCATTTTCAAATCATGGTCATCAAAATAATTAATTAAAAGTGCCTCTTTTTATTAGCAGAGAGTAAAAAAAAAATAAAAGTGTCAATGAAACTCTGAACTGTGAGGCCCTAATAAAAAATTTTTTACTTGTTCTCTAGTAATAGAATTACTAGAGTGATGTGGAATATCATAGACTATCAAAAACACTCATGCATCTAAGTCAGTAATACCCTCAACAACGCATCATTTTTTGAGCAACTATCACTGCATCTGCTGGTAAATGGTATAAAGAAATGTCTATGGCGGTAGTATTACTTTAATCCATCCTAACAGATTCACCTCTTTGTCCATCTCTTTTTCTATTCAAAAACAAAAAAACAAAAAACCGAGGCTACAGCATAGGTCTTTCATCTCACTGATAACTACAACAATGATAATAAAACATAAATACCATGTTGCATGCATCACTTCACTAATAGCAATTCACTTTATATGCATAAAAATCATGAGTAAGTGCTTTTATAGAACTTGAATTCAATTTTAGTGTCTGAATTAAGTTTGTGGTCTTAACCATGATATTATGTAATTTTTATTAACAATTTGTGTCAGTCAAGAACTGCCTCTTCCAAATGTCTTATAAAAATTAGAGATTTAAAAAATGAATTAACTTACAGAAGTAAATACAGAAAAGAGAAATACACTTTCTCTTCTACAGAGTCTCACAATTTAGAACTAGGAATGTAGATACATGCATCCTTGATTAAGTTAATAATTGATTAATTTAATAATTTTCAGTGTTATATTTTTTCACCTTTTAAAAATCCAAACTGTGTGTTTTTTGGTTTTATGAGATACAGATAATGTATTTCTAAGACTAGATAATTCTTACTCTAAGGTTAATAATTTTCCTATAGAGAGAAATTTATTTGATTCACGTAGCCCTTGTTAGGTGTTAAGAACTGTAGAAATGCTACTTAAGCATAAAAATTTTTATATTCCTTATATTTTGAAAAATTAGAGGAAGTTTTATCTGCATAATGACTACATTTTCTACATTTGTAAAATTTGAATTGTGATTTTTATGGCAATCAGCTGTTTGGGTTTTTTTCCTTTTAAAAAGGACACACACACATTGTCTGGAATTTCTCCTATAGTGATAATCCCCTTTAGAAAATGGATGTTAGAGAATTTTGAATTGCATGTATGAACATATAAATCAAAAATATTGACCTGCCTCACAAGCACAAGGTCCCAAGTTCGATCCCCGGTACAAAATTATATATTGTTTTATAATATTGTATTTAATTTTTAAATTCATTGGATTAATGTAGGAAAATATACTTTACTGGGTGGTTTTTATTTTCTTTTCAGAATTGTTCAACACAGTTTCAATAATTCAAATCTAGATATGTCATGCTTTTCTAAAGAGTACAATCATTTTATATAATCATTATTCTGTCTACATAGTTCTTTTCACTTGTCATTTCTTTTCTCTTATTTCCCCTTCTTTCCAAAAATGATTTTTATTAGTTTTGTATAATAACACATGCCCTATGTACATTGAATTCAATTATTCCTATGGAGATGTGTGCCTTGAACTTATGTGACAAGGTGACTACCGAAGATTTTGCCTAAACTCTTTGAGAATCAAAAAGAAGGCTATTAATCATGCAGAAAAAAAAAATGGTGAGATTACCAGTTCTGAGTGTCTGTGGCCATTTTCACAAAATAGCAAACCAGATGTGGCGAGCTTGGCTGTCTCCCCCAAGGAGTGCTGATACTGAGAGCAATCACGCATTTTAACCCCCACTAGGATGATCTAGTTTTGAAAGTCTTAGATATATTTATATTTTTCTGAAACACTAAATACTCATTTTTGTTTCAGTTTAATTATTTCTTCACCCATTTAAAAAATTTCTTCATCTATTAAAATCTTAGCAAAATAGTTTATATAATGACTACATCATTTTGGTTTAAAGTTTGAATGGTGAACACATTTCCCAGTCCACTGAGGGCAGCCTTAGTTTATGCTTGCTTACTTTTTTTTTTTTTAACAAAATTAAATGACTAGGAAATATGTTCACAGTAAGGTTGGGTTTTCCAATTTTATGAAAGGTTATGTACAGCAGAGGAAAGAAAAGGCATTCACAGTTGTCTCATATTCCTAATAAAGGGATTTTATCTGATTTAATGTCCCACTTTTCCAGATATCCAATGAGAACAGTTTACAAAGAAAAAGCAAGTTTGACCTCTAAAAGCATACTAACCTAACTACCTGCATATTTATTAATTCATCAAATCTGTCAATGCAGTCATGTGTTCAATAAATATTTACTAAATACACACCAGCCTAGCACTATTACACTAGTGTTTAGGAATTCACTACTGGACAAGACAGAATGTGATTTTAATTGAAGTTGTTAGTCTAATGGACTTGTAGTGTTGCTTAAGGAATCATCATACTGCTGAGGATTGGTGTCTGATGCTGAAGCTAATAGTCTACAATGCATGGATTTGTAAAGAGGTATGGCAAGAAGGAGAGATGAAGAGCAAGCTGAAACCCACAAAACAAGTTGGAACCACTGAAGAGACACTGGGCCCAGGAGTTAAAGAAGCTGGGAGAAGAACCATCCATGGTCCTCACCCTGAGTGTAGGCCAGCTCCTGCCTCAGGCTAAGGATGTGAGTCAGCAGATTTACATAGCTGTGCATGAACTGCACTATGGCTGCTCCTTTCCTTCCTCCCTCCAAGTCCCCAAAGAATTTCCTTGTGGTCCATGCTGGGTAGAAGCAAACCAGAATGGAACCTCCAAATAATGTGGCTCACATTAGCCGAGGGAAGCATTATAAAGCCACCACTGTTTGTATTATAAATTGATATATCTTGATGTTAAACATTATCTATTGATTTTTTAAACCTATTAATAAATAATGAATTAGTTAACTTACAACTGCCACTATTCCCTCTCCTCTTTCTCTTTTGAACTTGGTGTCTATTGTTTGTCTTTAAATCTTTACATAATCTGCTTAACTCTAGTTCAACATTCCATAAATTACAGTAATTTATATCTTGAATATTGAGTATAATTATAGCAATTATACTTTTTCCCTTTGCTACCTACTTATTTTATCTTCCATCACCAATCACCTGTATTTTATCACAGACAATTTACAAGATGATTGCCTTGGTTTTCAGGTACAAACCCTAAGCTTGATTCACTTTCCATTAGCAATAAATACATTTGTTACAGTGAATATGTAAATATTCATTATCAAATAGCCAAACATATGTTATAGCTTTTCTTTCTTGAATGTCTTTTTCCATTATTGGGAAAATTCCATTCAATTCCCATTATTGTTTTGCTTCTTGGTTTCTCTGCATTTATCGTGTACTTACATTCATCTATCTACTGGTTTCTATAAGTGAGCCATTATCCCAGGTAACTCCTTTCTGGACCACCATGGCTTATTTCATTCAAGCTAAGCTGCTTCTAGGCAGGTCACATACACCTCAGGAGATGGACGCAAAGTGTCCTGTATCTTTTGTCTTCCTCCTTTGCCTGTTCTTAAGAAAAAAAAAGAAAAACACAATATCCTAAGAAAATAAATTGCAGAAAATGAAATGTTAAAATTGTGAGATTTTAAATAGCAGAAATACACACTCACACACACACTCACACACATCCATCTTTATGCTTTATTAGCATTTGCCTGCTAATTGGACAGTGTGTAGCATTCAATATTATTATCTGTAAGAACTTTTAAGTCTCTGCACCATTGAATTCCTTTATCAGACACTACTGATTAAAATCATTCCTCTTTCCTTTAGCTCCTCTTACAGACTTCTCGTCATTCTTACTATTTTACAATATCACAAGGTTGTAGTTGGGAGGGCCGCTCAGTGATATGACACTGCCTCACGTGTATGAGGTTCTGGGTTCACTCCACACCACCTCAAATTTCGGGAGGGCCTTGGTTGTTTTCTCATCCTGTAAGCACCTAACTCCTATTACATCATTATATGTCGCACTGATCCTCCTTATATGTTTTAAGTCATTGTCTCATATTTTAAATCACAGAAGAACAGAATTTACATTTTTAGCATTTAACTACAGACCTTAAGTAATCTCTATTTTCTTCTGTTCCAAGTTTGTTATTCATTGGCTACTGGTCTTTATTATACTGTTGACATTCTGCATATGTGTGTGGATCTCAGGTTGTTCTTTCAAAGCAAGGACTAAGACCCTGAAATCTATGTGAACAGGGCCATGTTTGATCTTTCAACTGTTTATTGTTGGGTCTGTCTTTCATTGTGTTGTCTTGGAAACTAGTCTTATATTTTATCAATTTGGTTTAAACTTATGGATGCTTCAAAAGACTTTGACTCCATTGACTTCTCTGACTGCTACCACCTAAGTATACCTTTGTTTTTACAAAATTTTGACCAATTTGGAGCGATTCTATGAGCCCATGTAATAAGGCTATGACCTTAGCTTGGCCTCCCTTCACGCCATTTGAAATGTTAATTCAGGTAATAAAATCTGTGAAGAACAGGATCTCAAATAGGTCTGTTTCTGTAAGTTCTCCACCTAGGAGCACATAGTCACTTTTTAGGCTTTGTCTTATACCAGTGATCTTAATCCTGTTCAGTTACTTATTTCAAACTCTATCATCTAAATTCCAACAACTAAACTTAAACCAAACAAATATATCAGGCCATTAAACCCATTGTCACATTATACTACTAAAAATGAATGGAATATCAATAATGTCAGGTACTCTTAAGTACCTTACATTTGAAACTCACAAAACTATTAGGTAAGTAGAAATTTTAGCATTGTTTCACATATGAGAAAACTTTAACATGGCGAAAATAAATTACTAAGCCATGATGCTTTGTTCTGCAACCTATTTTAGATATTATTAGAAAATAGATCACACTTCTCCAGTTACCAGTTTCTACACTGAGAAGTACATCTTAAGTTTATACCTAGTTAATCAATTCCCAAAATGTCATGAAATTAAAACAACACAGGCTTTGCTTCTCTGTCTGAGATATGTTCAGTGCAGTTCTCCACAAAGTTCTGATCAACAAAGTCATTCAGATGCCCAAGCTGACAGATTCATCTTCTTAACTGGTAGCTTCAAATTTCACCCCTAAAGGAAAAGAGCCCACATGGATAGCTTGTATTTGCTACTCCATTTTATAAATTGAGTAGCCTAAGAGCATCAGAAACAGTAGGGGTTTTTAGGTGTAGAAGTAAGAATAGATACTGAAGACAAATGTATAATCTTATAGAATTTCTAGAACCCAGAAATGTCTGACTCTTAAAGATCAATGTCTTAAGCAAGAGTCTAATCCTTTCTTCTCCCATGTCTAACAAATAAATTTGACAAAAAGTTTACTAATTTAAAATAATTGAAGAAAGAAAATTAATCGCTATAATTATTTCTGCTATTAACTAATGTAATTATTTGTTTTTTATATAATTTCAATATGTAAAATTTTAATGAATGATTGAGAAAAATCTAAAATTTTTAAGCTATATTTTTCAACCATTGATATTTAAATTTTAAAATTTGTGAAGAAATTACACTTAAAAAATTTTACCAGTGCTAGAGACAGTGCTCTGTTGGATAACTTGTTTCAGTGTTATTATACTATAAAATTTTATATCATAAAACAAATTTGGGTTTCAACATTAATTTTAATGTACATTCATCAATATAGAAACTCTAAAATTTATGATTTATTAAAATTTTGAATTTTGAATTAATGAACTTAATTTCCTGAAAAGACTGATTTTACTTCTATAAATTTATCATATATTTCTTAAAAATGTAAAGCAATGAAGTACTACTAAAAGGAAAGATTTTCAGGAACTATTTGTAGCTGTTTAAAATTGGTTTTTAGGTAATAGAGCATTCATCAAAAACTTCAAGGAATATTTTCCTTTGCCTAATTGAAAGCAAATTGCTTTTCACACTTTATCTACTTTAATGACTGCTTTTCCTACTAGTAGAATACTATTTTATATATATATATTTTGCACTTTCTCTCCTTTTGGTTTTTTCTGGTGGTTCTGGGAAAGAAGAACATATTTCCCTACAACTGTTTTTGTACAAAATTGTAATTTCCAGAATAGCTCTGAGCTAAAACAAATGGGCTTTATATCTGACAGAACCAGAGAATTCATAACATTTTCCAAGTCACAAGTTAAATGAGTTTCTGTATTTTTGCAGTTCAGGAGTTCTAATATTATACAATTTCATCTCAAAAATTCTATGACTATACCTCTTAGGACATGGTTATTTATACAACAAGACATGTTTGGTGCCAGCAAAGTTTATAAATCGGTTTTCAATGGCAAACTTGTAAAGTTATACTAATGAATTTTGAACAAGGATATTAGTATTGAAATGATTACACTCATCTGAAGAACATTCATTGTTGAATATTGGATTTTTCATATTTATTCATGTACTGCTTTTGATCTATATTTTGCCTACGAACTAAGTAATTTCCAACTATAAAATTTGTCAGCTTGTCTTATGTTTTTCTACTATGTCTACTCTATACACGGCCACATGTATTTATTTTCACCTTTCAGTGCTGTTCTTGAAATATTTAAATAAATTCTGTCCTCTTGCATCTGTAATGTTTCACTTAGCAGGCTATAAATACACGGACACTGTAGTCAGTGGATGTTCTAGTTAGCAGACAAAAATTTCTTTCCCTCTAAGGTGTTGAGGAATGCAGAATAGATATCTAGACCGCTAATTTTAATGCATCAAAGGAAATGGGAGTCTCTTCTTTAAATTAGTGAGTTGTGATAATTTCTTAAATATGGAGATCTTTTATAAATGCAATTTGAGAAAAATGTGATTGAGGATGATGTATGTGATAATATGTTTCAAATATTGCTCTAAAAATAAATCATGTTTTTATAGACTTAAAAACTCAGATTTCAAAACATGTGCAGGATTCATTTTTTTTGGTATGGGGGATCAAACTTGGGTCCTTGCACTTGTGCAGCAGGATTCATTTTTAAGCATGGTCCATGCCACATTAAACCGAGTATTTAAAAGAATTTTGAAAATATTTTCGTTTTGATTATTACATTATAGTCTGTTGTACTCAATTCTAGTATTTGTGACATAAGAATAAAGAGGAAAAAGAATAATGTGAAACTTAATTCTTAACATGCTAATAACAGATTAAATATAAATGATAAAAATGGCAACCTTATAATCATATTTTAATTTTTTAATTGTGTCAATGATACTTTCATATCCTCATTCTACAAATTTTATATGAAAAATTCTAACCAAAATTTATAACAAATTATCTCATTTAGGCTTCTTGGGTCTCTGTCTAATGCTTCAAACTTGTCCATTATTTATCCACTTGACCTGACTAAATTTTAGTTAGATTTCTCTTTTCATAAAGCCTGATAAACTTTGGCTTGCTCTAAAATTTAAATCCTCACTAATGTGTAGAATACCCCCCTTAAAACAACTAATTCCATAAATTTCAAACTACAGAGAGAAACATTTCCCACTCAGACATCTCACTCATGCTTTCTGGTCCTGCTTGTTTTCCCCAGGAATAATTATAGTATCCCCATTCATCTTCCCACAAAAATGATCTTTTGTAATTTTCAAATTTACAGATCTAATGGTTAGAAAATAGTTTTGAAAAACAGTCTCTCCTTATCTAAACCCAGGTTGCTAGGACTTTGCATATTCTATATAGTTTTCATCATTATCTTCATTTTTACCAGTAAGAAAACTGTATATAAAAGAAAGAAAGTTAACAAAGATTATACATCTCATAATGTGAATACTAGAATTTTCACATAGTTTTATATCACACTTCTGTCACTTACTGTAGTCACATATTCCATTGCCCCAAGTGTGTTAATATTCATGAGAAAGACCTCTAAATTTTAAAACAATGAGAAGAGTTCTATGGGAGGCTTTTAATGTATTGATCACGCTTCTTTGATTGTGGGAATGGATCTTCCCAAGCCACCATTAAGTAGAATTGTTCGGTATGTGTACTTCTTGGACACTTGACCTCGTGTTTGAGTTTATGATCAAACTACACAAATCTTGTTTCCTTGATTTTCAGAGCACCGATTTCTTGGCCATCTGGCAGACTTCTCTGTGATACCCTATCCTCAGTAGGTGGGGTGATTTGAATCTAGGTCTTTATCTGAGATCTGTTGCCCTCAGAGCTCTAAAATGCAAACTAATAATCAGATGTCATGAGTTGATTAAAACTTAGTATGAGACTGAAAGAGACACATACTTAAATTCCCATTAGAGAAACTATATCTCACTGGATGAAGTTTTAGGAATTTGAACAATTGGGCTTTCTTAGAAATAGGGATACCTAATTATTTCTGTTAAATTAATACTCTAAAAGAATCTTTTAAAAGTCAAATTATTTATTGTTTTTGCTAAAACAGCTGTGTAAATCTTATTGCAGGATAACTGAATTAGTGCCAACTTTTTAACTGTACATAGAAACCAACAGAGATGAACCCTCCAACTTCCCACTTCTGCAATTTTAAGTTCACTTATGATCATTATTCTGGTTATTGTTTAACGAATTTGCTTACAAAGGGGCTTAGAATAAGTCATAAAACCTTTATAGAACAGCTGAGAATACGCTAGTTGATAAATTTTTTATCAGGCCCATCCCATATGGCTCTCTGTGTTATTTCTGTGATGAAACCGGTGTGATTTGTGGGCTGAGATTTCTTTAGAATAACTAGACGATGTAGGCACCAAAGAGGGGGATGAATTCTGACAACAAAATGAAAGGAATCCTGAGATTCTACGGTCAAGATGTTGACTATGATTATCGTGCCTTTCCACAAATAAGACAAGTGAAAATCTGCTTTTACCCTGGGTCAGAGACAACCATAGATGCATGGCTATGTGCAAAGTTTAGGAATGGAAATTGCTTGTTCAGACTACGAAGTAAAAAATGAAGCCTAAACTGATATTCAAGCAGATACTCTAAAGCTGAATCAGGCAATGTGCTCTAGTCTTTTGAAATATTTTATTAGTACTCTTGAAAAGTTGTGCATGGTCAATAAACCATGGGATTATAAAGTGTCTTCACTAGCAATAACGTTAAAATTAATGTGAACAACTAAAGTGCAAAAAAAATCCAAGTTAAATGAAGAGAAACCAAAAAAACCCCCCAAAAACAAAACAAAACAGGAAAATGAAGCATTGAGTTTGGGATTCCAGTGAATCAATAGCTTTTTGACCAACGTATTTCATTTAAACATAGAATTTAGCTTTGTTAATTTTGAGAGAAAGTTGGGGTTAAAAATGTGACTTGAATGAGCATATGTGTGTGTGTGTGTGTGTGTGTATTTCTTTAGCTTGAAAAAAGAATGCATATAAATATCTATCTATCTATCTATCTATCTATATCCATGTATATCTTTCTTTGTATTTTTTTGGTACCAGGGATCAAACTCAGGACATTGTGCTTGCAAGGCAGGCACGGTGCTGCTGAGCTAAATCCCCACCCCTCTATGCATATATTTTCTATCTAAATTTCTCCATATATAGATAAGAAGATATATGATTCTAGATTATAGTATTGCAAAAAATTCAATTTATGATGTACTCTAAAATATTGAATATGCATATAAATATTTTTTCTAATTTTAAGTTTTCTTTCCTTATTTTCAGTAAGTTCTTACCGAAAATTTCTTAGTTTCATATTTACTGAATTTCTTATTCTCATATCTACCAAATCTGGAAATCATCGTTTCACCGGAATTCTATGGAATTAGGTGATGTTTACAAAAATACCAACTCCTACTTCTTAGGCAGACTTGAATATGATTTTTTTATAATAGGTTTATTTATAGGTCATATATAGGTTTATTTCTAATTTTTCTGCAGAGTTTCTCTTAAGTAACACTCATTTTAAACATCTTGGAACTAAAATGAGAGGTAACGTCTGGGGGCTTAACCATTCATGATCAAATGTTTCATAACACTTAAAAAGTCAGGGAAAAGTGGGAAGTCTGTGTTTATGAGAAGTGAGGTTTGGGGTCATGAGGTAATCATTTTAATTCATCATTCTTTTTTATTTCCATCCTTCTCAGTTAGGCATCACAGAGAAATCCTACACCAATAACTAAGCTAGGAAGTGAATAATGTCGATAGAAATATTGCACATATATACTATGACTTCTATTGTGACTAACTAGGTGTGGAGGTGATACCCACGTAAGTAGATTTGTCCAGAAAGCCATTGAAACAATGGTATTATAGATGTAGGACATGAGATTCTCTCATAAATGTTAGATTTAGGAGTTTCATATTTGATCAATAAGGCTTTATGGAATGTTTATCACATTCCATATCCTAGAGAGAAGGGGGCCCAGAGGTCCTGATTCTAGTGAATTCAAAGTGATAAATATACAAATGAACAGAGATATACTGGCTTATTTCTGAAATAATATTCTATGAAGAAATTAAGTAACTTCTTAAAGTTTGCAGAGGGTGGGAGACTGGGCAAAGGAGAATTAGTTGCAGTGGTCAAGAAAGGCTTTCTGAGATGAATTTTAAACAGAGATTCCTGTGGTGTGAAGAACTGGGGGAAATTCATCTGATATAAAAATTTTATCAAAGGCACAACAAATGTGGTCCTCAAGATCCCTTTCCTCTTATGCACAGGCCTGTAGGGTCTTGGGAATATGAATATGATGGACTTTACTGTTTTGATTAGGTATATTATATGATGCATTGGATTTCATAAAGATAGGTTATACAGGTGGACCTGGCCGAATCCCATGAACTTCTAAATCTGTCATATTTAAAGGAATTGAGAGATTGAAGCAAGGGAAGGACTTGAGGTACCATATTGGTTTTGAAGATGGGTAAAGTCACATGATAAGGGATATGAGAAGATTTCAGAGTGGCCTGGTATAACAGCCAACAGGGAAAGTGGGTTTCAGGCCTACAGTTGCAAACAACTGGATTCTACCAACAAACAAAATGAGCCTCCATTTGAATGCTTTGTAATTCAAGCTTCTGAATGGAAATTCAGCCCACTGATAGTTTCATTTTAGCTTTATCATATCCTGAGAAGATAGCCTAATCCACTAAACCAGACTTCTTACCTATAAACTTGTGAGCTTATACTTATAGGCTTCCGTGTATGTGGGAATGTACAGCATTAGGACACTATTATAGACAGCTATTGGAAAAGCCCCAGGTTAGAACCTGGTGCATGGATGGACCAGCATGGCTGGAATGAGGGGAAGCCTAATAGGAGAAGAAATGGGATTTCTAAAGACAAAGGTGCTAAATAAAGACCTGCTAATGTGAAAGATTCCCTGGGCATTTTGTAGAGTGAGAAAAGAGAATATAAAAACAAGAAATGGTGAACATTGTGCTCTTAGAAACAGATGGAAGGGAAATAATGGACAAAGATGCTGGAGAAATTTCAGTAAACTTACATAGTAAGAAATCTCCTAAAGTATCACAAAGCCATGGAATCCAAAGTAGGATATTTTCAAGAATATGAAACTGTCAGCAACACTGAATGACTCAAAAACTACAAGCATGATGTCTTTAGAGTCAGTCATTTGAAAATTATTAATCATGAGTTTTTATGTGAATTCCTTCTGTCATCTGTTCTATATTAAACCATTCATAGAAGCCTTAAGTATTATAGAGCTTCAAAACTTGGAGAGTTTAGAATGGTCTAGCTTAAAACGTACACAATATATCATCTTTTATTTTATTATGAGACATAAGTAGAGGTCTTTGTTTGGGAGAGGAAACATAAATACTTTAGGGAGTTAGTAAGACTACCTGCCAATGAGGGAAAAGAAGAGGCCGTATTTAGAATGCACAAAGAAAAATATAAAACAAGCAAATTCTGGCTTTAGATAGGGAACTCTAATTGAAAATTGCCTGGGAGGGTAATAGAAATTCTAGCAATTTATTTCAAAATAATTATATCTCGTGATTCAAGGTCACTTACAACAGATTTATTCATTGTAATCAGCAATATGTCTGAAATGGACAAAAAAAATCAATGAACAGTTAATAATCTCTGTGGAGAGTCTAAGTACTTTGTGCTTACAATACTGAGCAGCAACCACAAGGAAAAGTTTGTCTCCAGGATAGTGCATGTTCAGTCTACCTGGGCGTGTCTGCACATACCTATAATCATAGCATTCTGGGACACTGAGGCACGAGGATCACAAGTTTGAACCAAACCTGGGCAATTTAATTATTTAATGAGACCTTGTCTCAAAAAAAAAAAAATACAGTAAGAAGAGGGCGTGGGCAGGAGATATGGCTCAGTAACAGGCCTTGGGTTTAATTTCCAATACCACACACACACACACACACACATCTAGAAGAACACTATCGCAGTTGGTGCTGTGGATTGATTGTGTGTACCTTCCTAAATTCATATGTTGAAGTCCATTCCTTAACATGACAGCCTTTGGTGGTCAAACCAAAGGCTGAGCGGCATTTCCACGGTGAGGACAGAGCTCTCACAAATTGGCTGTGTATGCTTACAAGAAGAAACATGAGCAAGCTCTCTCCTCTCAGTTTTCTTCTGGTTGATGACACAATGAGAACCTGGACATTGGCGAACCCACCTGGAAGTGGCTGCACCAATCATTGGACATTCTAGAACCTTGGTCATGAAGTTGGCTTCAGCACTGTTGTGTTTAAGCCCCTCACTTTCTGGTGTTTTATTATAACAGGCCCAATTGACTAAAACAGCTAATTTTATATGCAGAATAAATAACATTTTATATCAAGCTTACTACATAACTGCATATCACTTATTAGACTTATGACTCTGGCCAAGCTTTTTAATTTTTCTCCATCTCAATGTCCTAGTTTGTGAAATGAAGATATCAAAGCTTTGATCTAATTAAAATTAACTGAATTAAAAGATACAATATCTATAAAATATTTAACTTGTGACCTAACATGCAGTGCTTTCTCAGTAAATCTTTGTTATTAATAATATTCATAATTGTACATATTATCTAAATTTCAAACATCATTAGCCATAAGACCCTATCTTGATGTGAAGTATATCAAAGTATGATAGGTAAAATATGGATATTCTCATCAAATAGTGTTAGTTAGGGTGGCAGCCTGCATTATATTGGGATCTGGTTTCTTCTTTAGGTCACATGCCATGCTCCAAGGAGCACAAATAGAAAACTTTTGTCCTGTTAACAAGCTATCTTTTAAGCACAAGTCTATAGCATATTAGGGACAAGTAACTAGTCTTTCTCTATAATCCCGATAATTATTGCTAATTTACTGTTTTATTTGATCTTATTTCTCCATGTTCTAAAAACCCTGGCATTCTACTCCCTCAAAAAATCATATGGCAGAGTTAAAACAAGTCTATCAAAATGACTTCCAGCTCTAAAAGTTACAAGTTGTAATATCTTCAGACTCAGATCCAGGGTGTAGCTGAGTTATCTCAATGTTTGCTTAGAGCTCTTTAAATTTGCCTCAGCTATTTCCTTTGGGCTGTAAGGCTTGACTTAGATAGATACCAGTGATACTGCCTACAGCTTTTGTAGACAGTGTTTTCTATTAAATGCAGCATATCAAGTGATAAAGTGTGATAGGTGAATTCTTATTAGATTTTTACTTTGGTTGTCTTTTCTTCTAAGGAGAAGGAAACGAGATTGCAGAAAGCCATTTCTGCATGAGCTTTGTCTCACTCCATGTTATTTCTGGTCCAATGAGAGATTAGTTGCCTACCCGAGTGATTAAGTTACTAATTCGGCAAGTCATATACCCCTTTTTTTCTTGTAATTTTTTTCTCTGTTCCATTCCCTAGGATTTTCTTAGGAATGGCTTCATTAACATTGAATTGGTTTTCTTTATGGAGGCTGAAGCTCCCAGCAGCTTTTTAAAAATAATTTACAAGCTGTGCAGCCCTCTGCTAATTGATGCTTTGCCCTTTCCCTAAGTAGGTTTAAATATATGCATCAAGCAAAAGCTAAAATATCTTGAATCTAGTCTTGAATAATTAATTTTATAACCATAACAATTTTAACACTTTTTTACTATATACAATGTTCAAAATTTAATACAGAATCTATAGTTTGAGATACATAATACAATTCTTGTAAAGCATAAACTATTATTTCCTAAAATGCTTTCAACAATTGATCAATTAATGATTATTGAATATTGATTCTGAAATGTTCTGAGTGCATATTGGTTAAGATTATGATAGGATGCATACAAGAATTAAGCCCTAGATCCTGACCTTTTAAGAATCTGAGATTCCTCCTATGGAGCTTAAACTAATGCATACTAACCTATAATAACTGAGATGGTCTGAAATATGTATTAAATTTTATTTCCTCTTTTATATCCCCCAAAAGGTTTCAGAGGATATGTAGATTAGAAAAAAATATATTGTCAGGCTATATTCCTTAGGGTAAGAGAAGGTGGAAGTTGATCAGCCAAACTACGAAAATCAAAGCTAAGAAACTAATGTTCAAGGGAAAATGCAGGACTGAGAAGGGCTCAACAGAGATCAGCTGGAAACTGGGGATGAAAAGATGAGCAAATGTATGCTTGGAGCATTGGCCAGCACTCACGTTCTGAAGATTGGGCAGAAAGCACTGATTATTTCTATGGCTCTACCACTTTACAAATTCCTAGAATTTCTCTCTGGACCATTGAAGTTTTGTTTTGTTGCACAGGAAAGGATCACTGGGTTAAATGATTTAATTATGAAACTCAATGGATAATTTTAAGGTCCTAGCACAAAAGGGCTGTATTGAGACCCTTTGCACCTTGTGGACCCTGCTCAGGGCTGAGAGGTGACACAGCATGATGGGGCTGACATATAGAGGGAAAAATTAAGTAATTTGCTATTTTGTGTTTTTAAAGTCTTCGTTTATAATTTATTTTGGGAAAATATTTAAAAAATGTTTAAATTTTAAGTTTTTGATCATGTAGGACTTGTGGGTTATATTGAATTGAATACCTAATCCAGATAGTTCAACATCAAGCACAGCGCTTGGAGTTAGAGGACAGAAAATATGTACTGATGGGTAAGGAACGTTCTGTGGCTTGTAGCTTTTACATGTATGTCAAAGATATGGTCTACTTGTCCAACTTGTAACATATTTACAAAGAAACATGGACATGTAAAGCTACACGTTCTATAATACTGCCCTATTTGCTTTTTGTTTTTGTCTAAATCTATTGATTCTTACATAATGGCAGGCCTATAGAAATATTTTATCAGTGGCCATGAAGTCCATTCAGGCTGCTATAGCAAAATATCATAGACTGACTGACTTATAAATAACAGAAATGTATTTCTTACAGTTCTGGAGATGAGGAAATCTGGGATGGACTCACCATCCGATTTGGTGTCTGCTAAGGGTTGATTCTTTGCATCAAAGGTGTTCCTTTTTTTAGCCCAATGAGATTCTGTCTGGGAATTTCAAAATAAATAAATAAAAGGGCTAAGGATGTAGATTAGTGCAGAGGCCGTGGGTTCAATCCTTAGTACCACAAACACAAACACAAAAAGTGTTACATTTGGGCCGCAGCCTCAGGATGAAGGGGAGGGACAGAAGATCCAGGCCTCAGCCTTCACCTTCTTTTTCAGGGCACTAATCCTACTCCTTCTCCAGACGGAGCCTCCACAATGCACTGATCCCCCAAAGGCTCTTGGCTCAGTACCGCTGCGTTTGGGCGGGGCAGGCTTCCTTGTGTGACTGGGGAGGCATCAGCACGCTGACCATAGCCGTGGTCACATGCATTCGAAAATACACATTCGAAAAACTAAATATGCAATTTGAGCGCAGTTGGAACAAACTCACTACAAAATGCATAAAAACAGTCTCCTAAAATTGAAAACATATTTTGGTACCCGTGATGACATTATTGCTAATGGATTTGTTTATTGTTTTGAATAGTTATTTTTTGAGGAATGTTTACTTTTCGAGACCTAAAGTACAGTACATAAAACTACATTAAATTTGAATAAAGGATTTTTTGGTAATGTGATAAAATAGTATGTACAAAATACAAACCTTTTATTTTATGATTGAGCAAAAAGTTGTGAATATTTGATAAATCGAATAAAAGTATAAAATATTTATGAATATTACATATGAATTATATTACCAATTTGGGAGTAGTAGGTTTGGTACTAATTTAAATTTTAAAAATCATTTAAATAAATGTACATTTACGGGAGCCTTAAAGAAAAGTTAGTGGCCAAGCTAGAGCAACAAGCATTGATTATTATGTCTGTGAATTTGAAACCTTGTAATTTAATATATTCCACAGGATTAGTACATACTGCTACCAATTTATAAACTTTCAAAGAGAATAACTACAGAAAAAAACCTTGAGTTGAACCATTTGTTCTATCTTATGCCAAAATGAAACAATTGTATTTCATATTTAAAATCCCTTTTATAGCTTACTTTAAAATATAAAATTTAGCAATAAAATATACTTACATTTAATTTTTGGTCTTATTCTAATGAAGAGAAGTAGTATTAAAACTGATGTCATTCTATTCTTAGGACTATGTGTGACCTACTAATTTTCTTTTAAATAAAATTCAAAGCATGGATCATTTCATTCAAATCTGTAGGGGTTTGGACCTTAATCTCTGTCATAAAAAATATAGATCATCCATTCAAAATAAAGTGGAAATCATATGTTCTCTGAAGCCACTTCATATTTGTTTGTTTCACTCCTTGAGGCATTTTGCACAAATAAATATGCCAGATTATAATAACAAAGAACTGAGTTTTATTAATATTTAAATTTTGAACTCTGTATCTTGTTAACAACTGGACAAGTAAGAATCCATGTTGTATAGAAACAAATATACTTAAAATCATTTGATTGGTATTCTCTATTGATTGGTACAAGACCTGAAGTAATTGAAAGAAGAAAGCACATTTCTCCACAAAAGGACAAAAAAGTATTTGGTGGATTCTGGCAGTTACTCTTCAGTCATTTGGTAAATTCACTAAATTAGAAGTTTATATGGGAATCTTAATTTGATTCACATAAAATAGACTAGGGTAGACTGAGGAGAGGCCATGTCATAGTCCTACTCATCCTCAGCACAGGGCAGGTGATGTATTTTTAATTATGTCTAAATACTCAAATAAATTTGCAGCATCTAATAGCAAATTGCTTTCATATGCATTTTAACTTTAAACACAGTTCATAGTTTACACTGCTTCTATTTATAAAATAAATGTTTCAAAATACCAGAGAAATTCAATGAACTTTCTTTCAATTATACTGAAGGTCAGTTACATAAAGAAGAAAAAATATGCTTATTTTTATATCCCCTTATTACATTGTGTAAATTCAGATTATTTTGTTATTTTTTTATGTTTCCATAATGTTTTCTATTCTTTTGAACCCATGCCCCTCGCTCAAAATAAACATTATCTTTTCAACTTAGAATATTTAAATTTTTTAAAGGCAAGTCCCAATGATCTATATTCTTTTAGTATTGTGATGCCTTAGGGATACAGAATCACATTGAAAACTAAAGAATAAATGAGATATTTTTTGGAGTGGCAAGACATGCTCATATTTTAATCATTCCATCTTGTTAATATCTTATTTGCAAATGTGTTTTTAAAGTACCACTCTGAAAACTGTAACATGTCACAATGGGGAGAAATTGGTAAAGGTTGTTCAGGCTAGAAACTAGTGACTTAACCAAGCTTTTAATTTAGCTGAAATATTAACATTTATACTAAAATAGCTAATAAAGCTTTAATATTCAAGTTATCACCTAAAATATCTTCATTTCTACAATTTTCTGCCAAGGACATTTTTCAGGCATACTCCACAAATTTGTCCTCAAAGCAGAGGAGATATTTTTTCCTTCTGCACTGTCTTTTTGAGTCCTGTCCCCTTTGCTTCCTTCACATCCTCTAGGTGTTAAAAGGAGTGATTTTCATTCTTCCAGCTACTGTCTCGCCTTTTGACCTCTCAGTCATTCTTTAACCCCTCTATTTTAGCACCATACCAGCTGCATTTCTCTTCACAACATTTCCAATTGTCATCAAGAGTAAGTTCAGTATCTCCAAGGATAACGCATTTAGAAGCCCAGCCATTCACTTCTCTACACTCTTTCCTAAGATCACCCAAATGTGTTCGCCTACTTCTGCAATTATGCTCTAGAACGCTCGTTACCTATAACCATACTGTTGAAAAATCTATGTCAAAAGCCTCATCTTTTAACCTCCACTTCCTAAATTCTAGTACACTTCCTCTCAGAATAAGGCATTCTGTATTAGACAGGGCTCTCTGAGGGAACACCATCAATGTAGAATATGTGTATAATCATGCAAAGGGATTTATTAGGTGGGCTTACTGGATCAGAAGAAGAAGAGTCCAGAATGGTCATCTGTCTCCTAAGGTGCTATAGAATGCAGTAGCAGTGGAAGGTTGAAGGTATGGAAGCTCATGTAGTCACAGGAACCAATTGGTGTCAAAAAGCCAAAGTGCCTTCCTTGGAAGCTGGAGATCCTGTGCTAGAGGGCCGATGAAACTGAGGACCACTAATCAGAGGCTATGGTGAAGAACCAAAGCGCCTCCACCAAAGGGAGCATGTGGGACTGTGGATTGTGGGATATACCCACGAGTAAGTTCAACGACTGTTAGGAAGTACGGTCTGGTGTGGTTCGGTGGGAATACTCCTGTCCCTGGCTCCTTCTTTCCCTTCCTGTTTCCTGGCTGCCCTGGGAGGAGCAGCTTTCATCTGCCACATCGTTCCAGGATGCGCCTCTGCCTTGGAGATAGTCAACTTTGGACCGAGCACATTGGAAATGGAGAGCCAAATAAACCTCCTTGCTTTTTAAGTTATGGGTGTTGGGCTTTGTGTACCAGGGCGGGAAAGTGTCTAAGGCAGACATATCTATTTTTCTGTGAATCTAAAAAATGTTAACACAAAGTGAAAAAATTTCTTCTCATTAATATGTAAGTTTAGAAAAATGAAATATAATAAAACTAGCATACTTCTCAGTTCTTATATCTTATAACATTACTAGTATTGAAAATTGTTTTTTTCTTTGAACAATCTTATGAAGAGCACTTTGGAACAAAGCTTGATTTCACATTACAGAACTGATAGTATAGTATGAATATCTTTTCCCTAGCCTGGGAAATTGTGATATTAGTTTCTTAGTTTAAAAAAGATATCAGAATTTTTTCCCCAGAGCTTTAAATTGCTATGAGATATCTTCCAAAGTTTCTTTAAATAATCTATGAGACATCCTCATCAGTTTGTCACTACCACCTTCCTCCTTTAGGTTGATGAGCTCACCTTCGCAAAACTCTTTTACGGAAGTCTAGATTCTTTAAGTGTTAGTAGTGTCAAAGTGTCCCACTAGCCATTATAAATTTTATGTTTTACTCAAATTTCTTTTCATCCAGTAATATTTTTATTTATTTAATGAATTTTCCTATGGTTGTCCTGATACTTATTTGCTTATCCACTTTTTTATTATGTTCTATGGATTTATCAGTGGGAGACAAAGAGGCGATATGGCCATGAGTTTTGCTACTGTTGCATGAACTGAATAATCAATGCCACAGACCCAATCATTGCCAGACTTTAAAAGAAGTGATATAATTGATCACTGACCATGACATGCATCCATTATATGCATTATGACTTGTAGACAGAAGATCAAGCAGCAAAATTTATCTTTGTGCAATTACTCACAGTTATTATAGCCCAGAAGCTGAAATTTGAACAGTATTATAGGGGAACTGGTGTTATTTAAATTGCAATCACTTGCAAAGGCAAGATTGCCTTATTATATTTTAGGAAGTGTTTTGCTATATGGGTAATATTGAATATTTTACTGTTACTTTATTTTATGATACACCTGAGGCATATTGTACTCTTCCAAAATCTCAGTTATAAGGGTCAATATTACTTTTATAGCAAAAGCATTTTAATTTCTCTTTGGTTTGCAAGAGCATGTTTTCCTATCACTATAAACATGTCTCTCCTACTTGTAAAGTAAAATATGGTGTGCAGTCCCCATGCTTTTCTTGCCACCCTTTAACCCACTGCTTTGCAAAAATCAATAAGTGCCCCAGAGGGTTGTTGACACTTAAGACTAGGAAACAAATTTTTTAGCTTAAACTTAACAGTTTACCCTGAGCGAACCTGGACAGCAGGCATGTTCATGGACTGACTCTCCGGAGTGTCCCTCGGGCAGGCAGGTGACATTCCAATTGGTCAATCCTTGGACTGAATAAATTTGGTAAAATTGTCATTTTTATAATCGCTGTCATACTATCTTATAAAAATTAACAAAATATGCAAATTTTTGTCATCTTCTATTTAAATAATTGGTCTGATAAGTGGTTAAAAGAGAGTTTAATCTTCAAGCCTACAATGAGTGAGTAGAGTAAAAACAATATGATTCACTCCTATAAAGGTGGCTTGTTCTAAATGAGCATCTGGTAGAGATCTCTGACTTTCTCACTGCACACAGGGATCTCTGTCATTGTTTTAGTCACTTTCTCATCACTGTGACAAAATACCAAACACTCAAAACTTAAAGGAGAGAAGGTATATTTTGGCTCACATTTTAGTCTGTGGTCAGTTGGCCCAAAAGGAGAAACAGAATAGCAGTGTTCATGGTGGTGGAGAAGCTGCTTGCCTCATGGTAGCCAGGAAGTACAGAGAATTAAAGGAAGAGCTGAGAACATGCAACATGGCCTCTGTGACCCACCTTTTCCAACTAGACTCTACCCAACACCAAGTCAGTTATGGCACCTCCATAATCCAACCACCTTCCAAACATAAGAAACATTGGGAGACATTTTAGATCTAAACAATAGCAAGACACCACTATACACCTGCTGGGATAGTTAAGAAGACTGACAATTCCAACAGCTAGGCCTAATGTACAGTACCTGAGTTTCCACAGTGAGTAACCCATGGTAGCACAGGAAAAGAAATCCTCAAGCTCATTTGTCATTAGGAAAGAAACAATTAAAACTACATGATAGTTTAAATCAGTGTTACTTATAGAGGTGGACAGGTGAAAGTGTTGGTGAGAAATTAAATGAATGAAACTCTCAGGTACTGGTCGGCAGAATGCAAAGTGATAGACTCACATTTGATAGCTATGTGACAGCTTCTTTAAAATTAAATGTACACTATTAGACAAACCAAAAGAGTGACACCTCTATACTGATCTAAGAGAAATGAATGTTTATGTCCTCTGAAGACTTTTTTTAATTTAATGTTTTTAACAGCTTCATTCATAATGTCCTCAAAATAGAAATAACCCAAATATTCACCAACTGGAAGGTGCAAAGTATAATATAGGTATACCATACAAAATTATCTGGCAGGATAAATTGGTACTTGAGTCTATTTTAAAACCATGCTAATTTAAAGAGTTTAGAGTTGTTACCAACTCTGAGATTGCTTTTTATTTTTATGATATTTTAGGAAGAGCAAACTGTCATGATGAAAGACATAACAAATCTACCACATACAAGAAATAATTACTCCTCCTCAAATCCCTGCAGTGGTTGTTAATAAACATATTGATCTTTAAATTAAAAGAAAAAATCATTCTGTCAATTTAGGAAAATGACTAATTTATTTTTTAGAGACAAAAAGCAGAATGGGTAAAGATATTTCTGTGTTAGTATTCAATACATGAACACTGTGGTGAAATTTTTAGGCTAAGACTTCCAGTTTAAGAAACGATTTGCTAAATATTTTACATCTAGCAAAGTTGTTCTTCACGTCAAATAGCTAAAAAAATGTAATATAAACAAGAAATATTGTTTACCTGAAGGTTCTCATAGATAACAATTAGAAGGTACAATTCCACTAAAATAAACAAATGACTGAGAAAATTGCAGTAGTAGAAAATTGTAGAGTGAGTAAGTATGGAATATTGGGGTTAGATGCAGAAGATAGTGTAAGCAGCTGGTGCTAGAAATTGTGGAAGTGATAGAAGAAGGAGAAGCAAAGAACTCATGAGTTATATGTGAATATGTCCTATGTGAGAAATTTTCATTCAGTAGTTCGTATTGAGTTCAGGGAGTTTAGGGAGGCAAAATAAGAAATAATGGAAAAGATCTTCAAAGTGTACTCTAAAAGATCCCAAAGAATGCCATAATTAAAAATCTACAAAACTTCTATTTCTGTTTGTATATTTGAAGGAATTTTAAGTACACATTTTTAAACAAAAGACAGTATGTTACCTTGCAGAATTATGAATTTCTGAAGCTAAAATATATTTCATTAAAGCTCATTTATCCTTTGCTTTTGTATTTTCTAATGTATAATAATAATGCATTTAATATATATTTTCATACCAATTGACAATTTTAGAATATAATAACTCAAAAGCAATTCCTGTGGCTTTAGTTTTCAGATTTTTAAAATGAAAAATTAAACTTATTTTTCTAAAATAAAACTGGTCGTGGAATGAAATTATCTCTGCCTATATCTATGTTCCTTTATATTAATCTGATAATGTTAAAATACAAATATATCTAATGCCAGAATAAAATCAATCAAAATGCAAGTTTAGTACATAGACTATTCTAAAGTAAAATTTAAATTATTATATTTTTGTTAGATAAATTATCTTGGTATGTTTCTATTTGGGTTGAATATTACATGACATTATTTTTTAGTTTGATGTGAATATGTAATTTTATGAAGTCAGTATCACCTTCACTTCTAAAGATGGACAATTATTTTCACTTTGACATTAGAACAGGCAAAAATTATTGCAGTCAGATATGGTTATGAAAATTGTATTAATTAAATGCTGTAATTTTAATCACTTAAAGGTAGAATCTAAGTTCTAAACTTTACTCTGAAATGAAAAATATTAAAGTTCTCTGAAGTTCCCATCCAGAGTGATGGAGAATGTACTTAATTTGTCTTATAGTTCCATCAAAAATAAAATGATATTTAACAAAATATTAGTATGGACAGTTTTTGAAGGGTGAAGGACCTTGCATGCATATATATATATATATATATATATATATATATATATATATATGCATGCAAGGTCCTTCACCCTTCAAAAACTGTCCATACTAAATTCTATAATTTATAATATTTTTGTTTTTGATACAATTGAAGTACTTTTCAAAAATATTCTATACTCAACTAAAATGATCTGACTACATTTATTTAAAAATATTTAACTATATCTCTTTACTTTCTGAGTTATATATTTAAATACAATTGTTCTCAGGAAAGCACAACAAATTGTGCTGATGTTGAGTCCTTGGTATCATTATTGTCTGTCTTTTGAAAATGCAACCTTTGAAATAGCCTTGTATTATTTTTCACCCAGGGAATAATTAATTTGTGACTTCTCATTTTCAATGGCTCATATGCAGAATTATTGTACTTTAAAAGGGGGAATATTTGTCATGCTATCTTAGGCCAGGTCTATGTAATGATGAATGTATAAACTATTAAAATATATGATATATAAATATATGATGATAGCTTTTCTTTATAGAGAAGCAGTACTGGAAATATATAAGTTGGAGCCTGATAATTTCATCATTCAAATGAGATCAAGGTAATTCCACAGAGATTAAACTAAATAAATTCATTCTTCATTTTCCTGATACATAATTGAATAGATGCGGCTAAACATTTAGGAGTAGTAAACAAGTATCTTTGGCTCTACACAGAGGTTAGAAAAATAATATTTCAAGTTATGTTCCATATGTGCCTAAAGAAGTATTAAGGAATCAGTAGTGGTTTTGACAATATTAAGTAATTGGTTAATATACCTGATTTTACTTCATAAAATTATGTTTCACAAAGTTTAAAATTAGTGGCTTAGTCTGAAATGTTCATTAGTATAATGTTCACTTTTATAAGCTGAAGCAGTGCTCCATGAAGAGGAACAAAATGATAGAATCAAAGGAAATAGATAATGCACTGAGAAAAAAAAACAAAAACATGTCTTATGATGAACTACGCGCCTGATGTGAAGTCTTGGCAAATGTTCAAATTAACTTTTCTTCTCCCTACAATGTGAGAATATCTAGAACAGTTGGCAATAATTCAAGGGAGGTCTTCTCTGTTTCTTTTTGCAGTTTTTCAAGGACGTTGTAATGTTACAAAGTCAGTTCTTAGGTTCAAAAGAATTTGGGGCTTTCCAGGAAGCTAGTGAATGGTGGGCTTAGAAGGATTAGGATACAAGGTTAAACAGAGGAAGTCAAAATAATGTCTTTGATATTTCTCTCTGCCTCTCCCGTTAAAGCAAGAGAAGAGCTCCTCAGTGCACAAGAATGAAGGTCATCAGACAGGAAGTATTTGGCCACCTCTATTCAACTAATATGCAAATGCGTAAAAACGTTCTTTTCATAGCACTTGGGTCAATTACTAAATCTGACATGAAAAGTCTGACTTTCAGGAAAACTAAGCTTAGGATTCAGGGTGCAGCACTATGGAAACAAAAGAGTAGCCAGGACTCAGCATGGAGTGTGATGTTGCATAAGAAAGAAAATTGAATTACTCTCTTGAACTATGGATTTATCGTCTGTGAGGAAATGACTTTCAATGTAGAAATTATCAAAGTGAAGTTGCTCACTGCAAGGAAGAGCAAAATTGGAAGAAAAAAGTAGAATATGTCTTCCAAAGAGAGTTGTTTTTGATGATAGAAATGTATAATAATTTGCAAGATCAGATTTTTTTTTCATTTGAAGGTAACACAACATTAAAGCAGACTCCACTGAATTTAGAAATTATTTATTTGCAAGAAAGAAAACGATATTTTTTACCTTATGACACACAGTCTTCCGTTAATCCCTAAATCATTATCAAGAATTCGAGTATGCTGGCAAATCAGTAAAATGCAGTCTTTTACTCTACTTATAAGTCTTTTAGTCTTATGCTCTTTTAGCATGGCTTTCATGATAACCAGAGGTCAAATGTGGCTTTACCTCTAAGGGGAATCATGGGGCAGGTTACATGACAGCTCTCTGAATCTCAGCTTCCTTATTTTTGTAGAAGTATAATGACATCTAATTCACTCTGCTGTCATGGTACACTGAAATAAACAGTAGTCTGTGCTGGTCAATAAGCAACATGTTCCAAGACACCCAGTAGATGCCTATAACCACAGAGACCACTGAGCATTATGGTATGTATGCTGTGCTTTTCCCCATGTTTCTACCTAGGATAAAGTTTATAAGTTAGATGTAGTAAGGCTTTAAGAACAACAAGAATAAAATGGAATAATTATAAAAATGTACTGTAATAAAAGTACTTTTTCTTTGTACCAGGGATTGAACTCGGGTCCTTGTGCTTGCGAGGCAGGTGGCTGAACCACTGAGTTAAATCCCCGGCCATGTAATAAAAGTATTAATAAGGTGATTTTTATTTCTGGAATTTTCTTTCCATTTTATACAGGCAGACTGCACTAATACATAGATGTCTGAAACCATAAAAAGTGAAACCAGGGCTAATAATCACAGGCTAACCTATGCAGATATCTCGGCACCTTGTAGACACTACTTAAATATTTGTCTCTTTTCCCTTCAAAATAATCAGCTCTGTGCATTGAATTGCGTGCTAAATTTTACAGCAGGAGAACTTGTTGGGTACATTCCTTCTCTAAACTATGTTTTCTCTATTTAAAAAGTAGAAAGTAAAAGTGCCTGATTGACCTATAATGTAAAGACTTATGATTGTTGAAACAATAATGAATTTTACACTTTCTCATAAACCTATAAAGGAAGCAAATAATGAAATTATTCTCTTAAAATAATTAAAACTTGAAGATATACAAAACTGTATAGAATATATCATTCTATATTATATAAAGAATCTATGTGCCAACAATTTACTGTAAGAAGTAAGATTATTCAATATAGTAGAAATGATATGTATTCACTTCTTTGCCTGAATCCCTCTTACTTACAACCCTTCTTGTCCGTACACAAATAACTATGAAGCTAATTTATCATTCATCTTCATAAATTTCTCTATGCCTGTATTTTTAAATTTATCCACAAACATAATCTTCCACGTTTTTAATTTTGTTAAGTGGAATATATTTTGCAACTTGTATTCATCTGTAACTTGCTATTTTATTCACCATAGTAAGAACTCTTTTATTAGTACATATTTGTGGTGTACAATGCTTACGTTCCTGGTGGGTTATTTGTACATGTACCTAATACAACTTAATTCTTTTTTTATTCTGATTCCTGTTCCTCCCTTCCTCTTCCATTCATTTCTTGATCCCCTTTCTTTTTGATTGCAGTGTTTGCAGTACATGATGTTTACATTCCAGTGTGGAAATGGTACAACTACCTAACACATTAGCGAAAGGGATGCGTCTCAAGACCTTGATGTTAACTGACAGAAACCAGACACACAGATTAAATAGCACATGATTTCTCCTACATGAGAAACCCAAAGTATAAATACAGAAGAAAATAAAAGATAATAACAAGTAGGGAGGTTGAGCTTCTTCAAAGGGGAAGAGACCAAGATGTGGAGTGAGGAGGAGGAGGGAAAGCAAAGAGGATAAAAAATGTGAGATGTGTCTTGGTAGAATTCAAAATAACTTATTTTCAGTACATTTTATTAGTTGTATTAAGGTAGAATATACACACAAATGTAAAATTAAAAAAAGCAAAAAACAAAACAAGAGGCCCTAAGTGTTCACACTGTGAATGGCCTTTGAAATCGGAGCCCTAATCAGGAGCGCCAAGGACACACTGTGCCTCCTCCTCCTATCCACTATTTGCTCCCATGGGGCGGGCGGGGATTTAGCTCAGTGGTTTCCCCGCCTACTACGCAAGTGCAAGGACCCGAGTTGGAGCCCCGTACCAGAAAAAAAACAAAAAAAGAATGGTCACTATTTGCTCCCTCCCTCCCTCAGCCCCAGGCACCCCTGCTCCTCCTCCTCTTCTTCGTTCTTCACCCTCCTTCGGACATTGGCGGAAAATTTCCACCCAATGCTCTTCCAGTAATTTCTTTTAGCACTGCATTGCCGTTGTTTGTCCATAATTCTAGCACCTGCATTTTTCAATTTATTCCTGGATATCTTTTCAACACTATTGGAACTGAAATTTTTCACTACTGCTGTATAGAAACGTGACATTTTTGCTTTTATTATTTTCATTTTGTAATTGACGTGTATTAAGTATGCATGGTATGAGGTGCAGTGTGTTTCAACATTACATTGTGTAATGACCAAATTAGGATATTAGCAAATCTATCACTGTTAACTTCTATCATTTCTTTATGGTGAGTTTATTTATAATCTTATGGAATGTACAGAAATTGATTTTATAGAGGTTGACAGTAAACCAGCAGTTACAAGAGGATAAGAGAATACAAGAAATGAGAAGAGGCTGGTTGGTGGGTACAGTGTAATCATTCAGAGAAATGAATAAATTCTGGTGTTCTATTGTACAAAAGGGTGGATATTTAAAAATAATGCTTTATTTATATCAAACCAGCAGAAGAGAGGATTTTTGAATGTACTCACAGCTGATTTTTGTATTTTGATCTTGTAACAAATCATGTCCTCTGCCAATAGATAGTCTCTAATCTTCTTTCCAAATTCATATGTCATTCAGGTTGTTTTTCTCATCTATTTGCTCTAGCTAACGCTTTCAGTGTTCGACTGAAGGGTAATGGTGAAAACAGCCACCTTTGATTCATTTCTGGTCTTAGGGAAAAAGCTTTCAATCTTTTGCCATTGAGTACAATGTTAGCTACAGATTTTTCATAAAAAACCCTGTCAAATTAGGGATTTACCCTTGTTTGCCTCGAACATTCATTTCCACCACTCTGTAGATCATATTTTAATGAAAATAAGTTCTAGATTTAAGTGTAATACAATTTTAATTTATTTTGCTTTCTTTCCACATACAACAAAATTTTTTGCATATCGTGATGATGAAGGTGGTGTTCTGTTTTCCATTAAAATATCAACAGACAAGAATTTTTTACTTTTCACAGTTCACACATCAATTACATAGAAAAAAATACTGTGACATTAGTTTGAGATTTTTGATACTGTTGTAGGTGCTATGTTTTATTGTTGTTGCTATTTGAGACAGGGCCTTCTATGTCAGGCTGGCCTCAAACTATGTAATCCAGGCTGGCACGGTCCTCCTGCCTCAGCTGCCTGGCTTCCTAGACCCTAACTTATTTAAAGTTTTATTTTCAAAATTACTTGGTTGTTCACTGTTTGAGTTCATTACTTTTGATTTTATTTTTATTGTTGTTCATTTTTATTGATTTATATCTACTAACCGACAATTCTTCTCACCTACTTAAGTACTTTATCCAAAGTTTTGCATTGTCTATATGTCATTTTAATAATAAAATGTTTATTTCTTCTTCTCTTATCCTAATGAATTTTCTCCTGACTTATCTCAATAGTTACACCACCCAATAAAATGTTGATTAAAACTTGTGATAATATTTTTTCTCATTTTTGCACCAGAGGTAGAAAGACCCAAATTTCATCATTAGTTATGTTTATTGGGTGTTATTAAAGTTTTTGTCATTTTGTGGAAGAAGTTCTCATAAGAAAAAAATGATATAAGGATGGTGCTGATCTCTATTAACATTATCATCACAGTCATTGTGTACTGGATTTTTTTCATGTGCATTTTCTATTCCACAAAAATTATTATTATTTTTTTTAATAAATTCTTGTAATGTTGAGACTTTGTCACGTTTTCCTCACTGAGACATGTCTGACACCCACAATTTAATGGAAGAGAGATTTATTTTGGTTCACGATCTGTAGACATTTCAGTCCATAGCTGGCTGGCTCTGGGCAAGATAGCGTGACAGAGGGGCCTGGTAGAGGAGTTTCCAGTGGACAGAGGGAGGCAGAGAGTCAAGAGAGAATCTGGGAAGGAAGATAAGCCTGTCCGGGCCACGACCTCAGCGACCTGCCTCCTCTGATTAGAACCTACCTCCTAATAACCAGTCATCTGTCATGTCCTCATGATCCACTCATCTTCAAAAGCCTCCTCCACCCCATGAGATCTTGAG
>NW_004624763.1:12546359-12556580 GCF_000247695.1 Heterocephalus glaber
TGGTCAGTGACAGATGATCATGATCGGATGGTGTCTGACCTACTATTTAAGGAGAATCCTGAACTGAAAGGATCTAGCACATCTTCTCTTACAGGCCTGCTCAGTTTCCCTCTGCACATGTTTGAATCGTCTAGGGAGCAGCATAGGTTTAGGGAAATAAGTGCATTCGAAACCTGGGACAACTAGTGTTTCTGGATATTCTTTTCTGTAGCTCCCTAAGTTATAAATTTATTTTCTTCTGTTAGTACTAATATTTTGTTTCTTTCTAAAACAAAGGAAACTTTCTTCTCTATTCTCATCACCTTTTCTGTTCTCTTTGTCCTTTTGAGTTGACAATTTGCTGTCTTTTTTGTAAGGATGAAAGGGGCCCGTTTGAGGAGAAACCTAAGTGGCCTGTTTATGAAATTTCATCCTCAGTTGGAATAA
The DNA here is from genome assembly GCF_000247695.1 of Heterocephalus glaber. The sequence goes on from NW_004624763.1 coordinate 12,546,786, forward strand.
AGGGCAACTAGGTCCTCAATTTTTTTCCTCAATAGTTACATCAGGCTTCTAAATTTAGACAATTGACATCTAAAATATCTCATGAAATCTGAATTATTTGAGCTATTATGTAATATTTTTCCTTTTGTAGACAAATGTATACATATTAGATAAATCTTAGTAAAATCACTTTGGGTTTACATTGAAAAAATGAAGTTTGACAGAACAATGTAAACTAGGGGCTGTTTTTATGGTAAAGTTTTCAACTGAATTTTGTTTTTAGCCATGTCCTTTTCACATCTTATCAGTAGTTGGGTTAAGATAAAATAATACCATAGTGAAAATTTTGTATGACCTAAGTTTGTAATGAAATTTCACATATCAACTTAATATATGTTTTTAAAAGACGATATATCATAAAGTAGAATGATTTTTTTCTAAGCCATCTAGATGAAATTAAATGGGTTTAAAATATTTCTTAACTTGAGTTAAATAACTGAAGAAGTGAAGCACTAAATATTGAAAGCTTGATAACAGATTGTAGAAAATGATCTGAAGATTTTAATTAGCCTCTTTAAGTAAAAAGCATGCTTCTATTTTACAATAATGGTAGAAGCCAACTTTTACTTCCCACACTGACGATGTTATTTGTACTAACCATGCCATTTCGCACAAAATATTTAAGGAATATATTTATATTGTTCTCAGAGGTATAAAATAGTACAACTACAATGGATATCAAGGTGCAGATTCCTGAAAAAGTTAAAAATAAAAATTCCATTTTACTGAGCTATACCTCCTTTTCCTATCTTCAGAAAGAGTTGAAAATATCATATTCTAAGGATACATGCACAGTCATGTTTATAGCAGCATACATTGTTACAGCTAAATTATGGAAATGGATATGGCCATCAACAAATGAATGGCTAAATAAAGTGTGGTATTTATACCCAATGGTATAATACACAGCCACAAAAAAGGATAAGTTTGAGACATTTGTAGGAAAGTGGATATACCTTAAATATATAATGCTAAGTGAAGTAAATCAGACCCTGAAGCCTAAATATTGCAGTTTCTTCTATATAAAGCACTCAAAGTATAAATAATTTAAAGAGAAAATAAAGATGATAGAAAACAGGGAGACAGATTTGGTGATAGGAACAGGATCTGAGAGTGGAAGGAGAGGCGAAAAGGAAGTAAAAAAGATAAGACACAATATATATATGAACCAATACCCTTCAAAGAAAATTTTCCTTTGTGTCACAGACATATACTAATAAAACTGATTTTTACATGAAAGAAAATGAGGCAGAGGAAAAATAACATCAGGTGTCTGTTCTGAGGCACTTGACAATAGAAAACACAAGGCTGAACGTTTTGAAAGAAGATAAGCATACAGTGCAAGACATTTTCATACTCAACTCATGTTTTTACTTGGGAGGCCTTTTTAGGACCATGATAGAGGAAGGTGAAGGTGAGACAAAGCACGATAGACTTCTTTTTATTTCATTTATTTTATTTTTTTTGGTATTGGGGATCGAACTCAGGACCTTGTGCTGGCAAGGCAGGTGGGGAACCACTGACTTCTTTTTATTTATGTTGCTTGGTTATAATTTTATTGACAGGATATTCATGCATATTTATGAAGTATAGTGTCACAGATTTTAATTTATGTATACCCTGAATAATGATCAATTCAGGCTAATTAGGCTTTTGTAGTTGAATGGGGAAAGATCAGAATTTGGGGCTATTAAAATACCTGATGTCTGTTAGTAAATGGGTAAAAATAAATTATGTATGGTGATATGGCTGGAGATCTTCAGCTAAGACCTTAACTATGCCATACTGAGCTTCTCTCATGCTAGGTTGAGATTTCATTTATCTGTGTATTTATTATTATTATTATTTATTATTATTATTATTAGTTTTTGAAACAGGATCCAGGCTAGCCTTGAACTCACTGTGTAGCCCAGGCTGGCCTCAAATTCATGGCAATCCTTCTGACTCAGCCTCCCGAGTGCTGGGATTATAGGCTTGCACTAACACACCCTGCTAGGTTGAGAGGTCACAGCACACAGAAAGTTCCACAGGCTTTAGAACTGATGAGACCCAGGTGACTAAAGCCGAAATCAAAACAGGCAAATCCTAACATATAATAAAATAACGGTGATTGGACAGAGTGAATTTGCAGATAACTAACTGCCTGCCAGGATAAAATACAACAGTCTTTAAATAAAAACAACATAATCCAGACTCCTGATAATGTTTAAAACACAATGTCTAGCATATAACAAAATGTAAGTGGACACATAAGGAAGCAAAACAACATTACCTGTAATCGAGAAAAAAGAGACTTACATAATGTCCAAGAGGACGCAGAGGGTGCAGCAGGCAGAAGTAGAGTACAGAGATTGTAAATGCACATACATACTACACAACACGGGAAGAAAGAATTACCAGATGGGAAATTTCACTAGAAGCAGAAAATGGAAGTTATAAAGAGGAAGAAAAAGAAAAATCTGCGTTATAAAATTGCAGTATCTGAAATGGATATTATATTAAGATAGACATAGTTGCACTTTGAAGATGGCAGAAAATTTTGGTATATTTGAAGGCAGATTGATACCAATATCTAAATTTACAGAACCAATAGAAATGGTTTGAATTAAAAAAATATGGAGAGACCCTCATGACATGTGGGAAAAGGAGAGAAAAATAATACATACAATATCTTTGAAAAACTAAATGTGAAAAATCTCCCAAATGTTATAACATGAATCTACATAGGTAAGAATCATAGTGAAATCAAAGGATAAACTATAGTTTCCCTAGTGTGAGAAAATGAAAGTGTAAATAAGGACTAAAAGGTATAAGAGATAATGTGAAATAGGAAGGAAAAGGGGCAAAGGGGAAGGGGAAGTGGGAGGGGTAGGGGAAAGGAAAGAAGGGAATGCAATTAATATGAGAAAATGGAAACAAAGTCTTTGTAAATAGGGAAGGATGGAGGGGTTGAAGGGAGGGCAGGGGAAGGGGGAAAAATAAGAACCAAGAGAGATTATGTAAAGGTGCAAATTTCCAATGGTGAATGTCATTATATTGTATACCTAAAATGTACCAACAAAATTAATTAAAGAAAAACAAGCAAACGAACACATGACACGCAAAATTACAATGGAACCAAAGTGTGGTATTGTTAAAACATTAAATAGCAGAAGTGAAGTAAACCAGTAAATGCAGGCAGAGAATAAGGATGTGTCTAGGGTTTGCCAGGAGTACAGAAACCAAGTGGGTCTGACTTACAGGGAATCTGTGACTAATGTGTTCTCCATGCAGTATTTCTAGATCCATGATGCTATCCAGGCCAAGGTGATACTTCCCTCACCTCTTCTGTAGTGGGCCACATCACCTGAGTTCAAGGGTCAGGACAGACTCACAGGGATCAGCAAAATATGCCACTCTAAGAGGATAGAAAAATATTTCTCAGTGAAGATCCAAACAACACTAAGAAGCTCTTTCTTCATCAAAATTAAAACATCTGACAGATAAAAGATTCTGTTATATAATGAAAAGATAGGTCACATGGTTTTATTTGACTAATTATAAATAGCATAGTAGCAAGGGACTATATGTTAAGTGTAGGCATATTACCATGTTCTCCATATCTGCTTGTAAGAAGATTTATGAAAGTTGATGACAGAATGTAACACAAAGCTTTAGAAGGTGATTATTTTAGATCAAAATATGTGACATCTGAAGCCCTTCCTAACTTTAAGAATTCCATATTTGTATGATTCTTGTGGGGAAGAATAGTATTCTTTAGAATGAAATTGAGGGAACATAGATTTCTCCTTCCCCTTTGGCAAGAGCAATTTATCTAGGTTTGGCCGATGAGACTCACTCACGAAGGATCTTTTGTTTCCAGGAGATGACTCAAGGGAAGGAAGAAGTGAAATTAGAATCTCCATGGTAATGCTGAGATAAGCGCTAGCCTTATCAGTAGTATACATGTCCAAACAAAGACAGAAATATTTATTAGACACAGCATCTTTCATTTTCATTACCTCTGACTATTCTGAAAAACTATTATTTGATTCGATTTTTCTGCTATGGTTTCAGCCAGTTTTAGGCTACACCCAGAACCTCGGCTGAGTACCCTGAGCACCTATTGTACATCTGCTTTTGGTACAGCCTCGCGTCATTGAGACCATCATGTTAAACCACTAAATTCTCATGAGCATGCTCTTGAATTGGGAAGAAAATAGGACATGGTCCTCTTGATAAAACACATGCAGTGGGCAATGGATCAAAAGAACATGAGGAGAAAACAATGTGCCAACAAGAGATAGAAATGGAGGTAGAAAATAGGCTTGAATCAGGACGCTGAGTACTTTTCCCCCAGTAAATGAATTGACTAATGATCTGTTACATCTGCGTAATGTGCAAAGAAAAATTATGTAGGCCAATTCCTGAAAAAAAATGAGGTCTAGATTATGGTGGTTCTCAGCATGATAAAAACCAGGAGTTCATGGAATGTTGAAATATTTCTAAGACAAGCCAATTCTGGAAGATTTGAGGAAGATCAACGATCATAAAATTTCAGACTAGTAAGAACATCTCATTGTTTACATGCATTAAAATTCTATGCGATACTCTTCTTACATCATCAACTGTCTTTAGGTGTTGTTCATGCATGGCCACATGTCAGGGCGGAGGAAGAGGGTCATGCATGTGAGCTCCATTCCTCTGCTTGACCGATCAATGCATGATTGTTAATTTGAACTGAAAATATGTTCTCTTTATTTCAAGCTATCTTTGCTTACAAAGGTAAGTGCTGTATATGGAGATAATATCAGGAAATATACTTGCATAAGAGTTGAAATTTTGAGAGAAATAAATCATGATAATGTTTTAAAGAAAACTGGAATGAAGCTTGAAATTTAAAGAAACTTTATTTAAAACTGAAAGTACTTGTAGAAAAGATATAAGCCAATTCTTTTAAGTACACTGAAGGAAGGAGAAAAGTCACATCAAGTTTATATTTGTTTGAATAAAAAAGCATATAGCATGTAGCTCTGTGAGTAACTCCCAAGATTTTTAAGTAGTTTTGACAATATATCTCCACAAAATCAAACATTTAAATACTGAATTAAGATGTGACTTATTAATTATGATAATAATGCAGCTGAGTTTACCAAATAATATTGTATTGGAAGTGATACAGCAAACTTCAGGAACTATATTAAAAGATATCAGTATGTTTCAGGGATAATGAAAACTCCTATAACTGTCAAATATCTCTCTGGAATTTGCTAGCTTTTGTATATGAAGAGATTGTGTAGCTGGTTTTGCAATACTTTTATGTTAATAATGCAGCACAAATAAAGAATCCAGATATTCTTTCATTCTGCCAAGTTAACAATTACATTTTTGCCTTTTTCCTGAAGTCTACTGAATCTTTACAAGAAATTTGGTAAGCAATTTTAATGACAGTTATAGTACTAAATTATTGACTGTTTTCTAGGAGATTCTATGCTGAAATGGTAGTGTCACAGCTGAACACAGCTGCAGATATAAATGAATTCAATGATTGTAATCACAATTTGAAAAAGAAATAACAATTTTCTTAGACTTTGAAATTTATAATGAGTAAACATTAATAGATACCATTTATGCAACATTATTTTAATCTACAAAAGAAAAATCAGTTAATTATACATATGTTTGGCTATGAAATATTTACTATTGGTAATTATATTCCTATTTAGTATATCATAATTTTAGTTGCTTGTGAACTTGGATCAATTTATATTCCTTTGAGAAAATTTAGGTCTCTACATATTTTCAATTTCCATGATTTTTCTGACTTTAAGAGTATTTTGTGATATTAATGAAAATCTATAAAGATATTTTAAGTTAATCATTTCTGGCATTGTTTTGTTAACAATTCAATTTTTTTAAAATTATATTTTAATGACTTTGACATGTCCCAAGAAGTATTATCACTAAAATCTTCATCTTTTCTCTGAGTTATTTAACAATTCTGATTTGTGAAATATTTTCAAAAGTCTCCTCTTAATGTTCGTTCTTGCACCATGATAAATACTAGAAAATAGCTCATTCAAAAATTTCATTCTTTCCCTTTCTTGAGCTAACTTAGGCAAAAGCAAAGAGACAAGAAACAAATAACACCAAAAGAATAATTTCATTGTTCCTATCCGGTTGAAGGAACCCATGAAGATGGCAACCTGCAATCATTTTTTCTAAAGAAAGTCACAATGAGATCTTTCCGTAAAGCTTCGATCACTTTTGCTTCTTTCTTAAACTCAGTAAGTTAATCACTGGACATAAAGGTGAACAGGAATATTTATGCCCTGCAGGAGTTTATTAGCCAGCTGGGGAAACAGATCTGTAACACAAGGAAAAATGGGATGAAGGCATAGAAGGGTCTATGCAAAACAGGCTAGACTATACAAGACAGAGGTTTTGAATATGCTCTGGGATTTGGAGGAAGAGTCACAGGAGAGGTGCTTTGTACACAGTCTTGAAGGGAGAGTTAATCAGAAAGAAATGGAAGGGTGCTCTTGAGGGAAGGAACCACACCTGTGAAGCAGCAGGAATCACAGAGTGCTTGAGCATGTGTCCACAGGATTTATGCCATCTCTTTGAGGGCATTTGTAAAAGTTCTTCAATTAGGTAACCTAAAGACTGACATTTTCCCAATACATGACTAAAAGGCTTTATTAAAAAACATTTATAATGACACTAGTGAGAATTTATAGTAACATTAAATTTAGAAAAATAGCCATCAGAGGTTAAAGTTCCTTGTTGAAATATAAAAATAATACTATGTTTCATATGGATGATGTACAAACTTCTTGAATCACTTATAACCATAAACTGGGAGGAATAAGTAAAAGATAACTATCTAGGTTTTCTAAATTTCTCTAAGCAGTACTATACCAATATTCCTTCTTCGGAAACCAACTGTTACACTGTTGAACAGAGTAGTGAGAATTTGTATTTCACAACTTAAAAGTATTGGGGTGGAATTTGACAGCCACTTATTAGCAAGTTCTAGATCTGTTTTCCCATACAGCAAAATTGGAGAAAGAAAGGGGAAAGAGGAGAAAGAGGGAGAAAGGAAAATAAACAGAACAAAAAATTTAGAAATAATAAAATTTTAAAAATTGCAACTAATCTGAAACTGTTGAATTAGAAACATTTTCTCTGAAGATAAGGCAGGCAGGATAACCTTGTGTATTCTATTTTTTTCTAACTTGTATTTTCCCAAAAGTCTAGTTTTTAAACTGTAACACATGTAGTTCACATGAAGGACATAATGTTAGTGATTATGATTCTAAATGTTATGATCTTTCCAAGATAATGTCTCTTTAGAAGAAAATAAAAAGAGAAAATTAATTGGTATTTGTTTTCACTTTTTGTTCCTTAGGACTCTTACTTCTCTGCCATCTGTGTCTGTGATCCAAGACTTGAAGATTAAGTGAACTCAAGAGACTGGATCCTTTCCCATCCTTTCCTATTGATAGTAATTGAAGGGAAAATTGCACCATGTATTGAATGATCTATTTTGCAAATGTTAGCATTCACTGATATCTCATCTGTCAAAAATACATGTCGCCCAAATTAAAAGACCTGATAAAAAATCAGGCAAGCGAAATGAATAGACATTTCTCAAAAGAAGTACAAATGGTCCACAAATATGTGAAGAAATGTTCAACATCCTTGGCTATTAGAGAAATGTTAAATTAAAATAAAACTTAGATTCCATCTTACTTCAGAAAGAAAGGCCATCATCAAGAAATTAAATAATAACAAATGTTGGCATGGTGGCAGGGAGAAAGGAAGTCTTTTACATTGTTGCTGTGAAAGTAAACTAGTACAACCACTATGGAAATCAGTATGGAGATCCCTCAAAAAAATTAGAAATTTTATTTGACCCAGATATTCCCATTATAGGTATGTTCCTAAAAGAGTTAAAGATATCACACTACAGTAATATATGCATACACATGTTTACAGCAGCACAACTCATAATAGATAAGTCTTGGAAGCAGTCTATATATCCATAAGTAGATGAATGTATTTAAAAAAATGCATTTACACACAATGGCATATGCTTTAATTCTCTGCCTTAAAGAAGAATAAATGTGAGTCATTTATAGGAAAGTGGATGCAACTGGAGACCAAAATGTTAAGTGAAATGAGTCAGAAACACAGGCTTAAATATCACATGCTTTCTCTTCTATGAGAGACCCAAAAGGTGAATGAAGAGCAAAATAGAAGACAAATAATAGGAAGTAGGGAGATAGATCTTCTTTAAATGGGAAGAGGATCAAGAGATGATGGGGGAAGGGTTGAGAGAAGGGAAAAAGAGACGAAAAAAGAATTAAGATGTGTCATGTGTATGTTTCAACTTCCCACAAAAACGTAATCATTATGTACTGCAAACATGGACTAATAAATGAAATACAATGTCAATGGTCTCAAAAGTGAATAAGACTCACTTTGTCAGACTTATGAATGAATCTGATTAAGAATGTGTCCTGAGAACAGAACTCATTCATAAGTCAGGAACTTACTGAACTGAAAAAGAGTGATCATAAAAATTTGATCAGGTAGGGAAGGATATGATTATGCTGCATTGGACTAATGCACAGGACATAATATCTCATAGAAACCAATAAAATTATTTGTTAAATAATCACATTAGTGTCATAATAGTGAATTTATCTATAATTAGACTCCAAATATTATTTATGACTCCTGCCACATTTCCTAGCCAGCCTCAAACTTTTTTCTACTCATTTTAGTTATTTCAGCCATAAAATGCTTTTATTTTCTCCTTTTCTTTATGATACTGCTGTGAGAGCATCATCATTACTATGGGTTTCCCAAAAATTCATCAGAGAATCCTGTTTCTAGCATTTCTATGAGGAGATAATAGAACCACTTTGCAGGTAAATGCAGTAAAAGACATTAAAGCATTAAATAACAATGAGATTTTACAGCTGTGACTTTCGATAAATGGAGTAGATTCTGGATGACTGTAAATCCCACTTTTGATATTGCTATCTCGATAATTTTCTCTCCACTATTTGGTCTCCAAGGCACTGCTGGACTCTTGTGTCCCTTCCTTAACTGTGAAAACTTGTGAAAAGCTTTGCTAACTCTGCACGGCTTGTAGATGATGCTCCACACACACACAGGGATATACAATTAATGCCTGTTTTATTTGTCTATTTCAAAGCCAACACCTGTACCTTGTTTAGCAAGTAACCTGCAGAGTAGGAAAAATTAAAGTGATTAAATAGATGTGTAAGCTTCGCTCCACATGCTTTTTACATTTTGGTCTTATTAATAACTCAAATCAATCAATTCCCTTAGCACAATTGATGCTTGAATGTAATGCATAAAAGAAACTTGCATGTTTTGGTTGTTCCTGCTTCTATTCATTTCAAATCTATTTACTGTCCACTGTGTTAGATGTTTTCTATGTTTTCTTAGAAACAAAGCGGCTGTGTTCTACTTTACAGATTAGTAAACTAAATTTAATAGATATGAAATATTTTGAGCCCATGTGTGCACAAAACTGGTGATGTTCCATTTTGTTTGAATTCCAAATGACCACTCTTTCCATTAGAGCTAAATTTGAGGAATGAGAAAGTGTACTGTATTTCTCATTACAATAGTGCTTGAAGAGGACACTTCCTGCAAATCCATTAATATTTCTATTGCCTAGAAATGCTTTTATTTCCTGAAGAATAAAATCTGGAATATGATCTCTAAAGAGACCTG
>NW_004624763.1:12587093-12640856 GCF_000247695.1 Heterocephalus glaber
GCTATTCCCCTGCTGGGTATCTTCCCCAAAGAATTAAAAGAATCATACCACAGTGATCTATGTGCACACATGTTCATAGTAGCACAATTTGTAATAGCTAAAACTTGAAAGCAGCCCAATTGCCCATCAACTGGAGACTGGATAAAAAAAAAAATGTGTTTTTTTAATGGAATAGAGTACTACTCAGCCATAAAAAATGAGAAATTAGAAACATTAATAGCTAAATGGATACACATTGATGCAATACTCTTAAGTGAAATAAATAGGACACACGTGTAAAATACCAAATAATTTCTCTAGTGTGAGAAACTGAAAGTGTAAATAAGGACTGAAAGGTATAATAGATAATATGAAAAGGAAGAAAAGGGGCAAAGGGGAAGGGGAAGTGGGCAGATTGGGGAAAGGTAAGAAAGGAATGAATTAATAAAAGAAAATGAAAAATTGGAAAGAAAGACTTTGTAAATATGGAGGAATGGAGGGGTTGATGGGAGGGCAGGAAAATATAAGAACCAAGATGCATTATGTAAAGGCGCAAATTTCCAATGATGAATGTCATTATATTGTATACCTTAAATGTACCAATAAAATTTATTTAAAAAATAAATAAGAAATAGATCACTTTTCAGACCATAAAAAGTATGAAGTACCATAAGAAGGTAATTTTATCAGACCACTTTGTATAACACTAAACCACATTGTGCAAAATTTATATTTACAGCAGAGCTTTAAATTTTTTTCTGAGATTTTCTTCTTTCTTGGATGTCCAAGCAAGTCTAGGTTACTGATAATGGCAGAGCCAAAGATCCAACAACCCAGAGTTTTCCTGATAACCTCGCACATTTTGGGAAAGAAATGGTGTTCTAGATGCCCTAGAAGCCCAGCTAAGGCAGACATATTCAGAAGGAAGATACAATCACAGTTCTGTGTCACATGATGCGGGATTCATGGGCATACATTTCCAGTATTTTGTTTTTATTTTAGTTTTTTAAAGAAAATTTCAGTTTTTCATGTTGTACTTTATACAAATTTGATGTTCATTCTTTTGGAGCTAGGTACACAGGGCTCTCGTGTGACTTTATGAAAATAGTTTTCAAAATCCACGATTTCTTATTGCAATGTTTATTTTAAGAGAAAGGAGGTGACATTAGATACATAAAGTTTTAGACTTGAAATGGAGAATCTGATCAAAAATACATCACAAGAGTTAGAAATGTTCCTCTTAGCCCTGACCAAAGAAGATACTCCAATAATGGTAGTAGCCAGACATAAAAATATAACCCAATGAACTTACAAAACTATTATTTTATTTATTGAGGAGACCATCACTGTAAAGTAAGCATTTTAATCCATATTTTCCTTCTGAGAAAATAGATTTAAGTTCTCCTATATACATGAAATACGGTACTTGTGGTAAGGAATTTCCGTCCTTAGCTATATACTTAAATATATAAAGAAACAAACCCATAGGGCTCACATGGACTTCCAACCCCATTGTAAATTCTGGACCTTAATATTTTAAAAATGACCTGGAAATTTTGAAATATGAAACAATGTGGTGTGGTAGAGACAGTATACATTTATATTTTTAAAATATACATTAAAAGACACATTGCTGCTAATCCCCTCAAAACACTCCACTCTGCTTTGGACATATATATTCCATCATTGTTACCACTTTCTGAAGCAGTTTAGAAGTCTTCTTTTGTGTCTTTAGTTGTGTGTTGTGCCTGCCTTGAGGTCCTGAATCAATTCACGTATACCTTTCATGGTCCTTTTAACTTCGAGGAAGAGCCAAAAGTCACACAGTGCCAGATCTGAAAATAAAGTGGATGAGGACCATGATAATGTTTCTATAAGCCTGCCTTCCCATTGAACGGCACTTGACAGCAGCATGCGTGGTATTTTTTATCACACCTTGTAAAGACACTCATGGAAGAAGACTTCTAGAACTCTTCAGAAAGTGGCAAGAATGATGGGATAAGTACATTGGAAGTGAGGGGACATATTCTGAGGAAGTTTAATTGCAACGTGTCTGTTACAGTCATAAATTTTGTAATGTAAATGTTCATCATTTATTTTGATCATATCTCCTACACATAGATCAAAGTGCCATATTATGCCATATATGTATGTATTATGTGTATTAAATAAATAAATAGGGCTCACTATCTCGTAAGTAGAACAGACAGATATTTGACAGTATAGTGAAATAAGCATATCATGTAAGCAGAAGTCCTAGAGAACAACAGAAAAATGTCAGATCCACATCAGACAAAGCTTCCCAGGGAGGCTGTGGGATCTGGATGTGTTTCTCCTAAATGCATATGCTGATGTCCTGACCCGCAGTGAGAAGGCATTAGCAGACAGACCCTTTGGGAGGGGATTCAGGAAAGAGAGTGGAGCCTCCCATGCTTAACATTAGTGCCCTTAGCAAGAAAGCCAGGAGACCTCTTGCTCTTTCTTCCAAGTGAGAACATAGCCAGAAGTCTGCAGTCTACAGATCAGAAAACCAGGTTCCATTTTATCCCCTACAACTAGCAGTCTAATGTTGGACTTGTAGTTGCCAGTGTTCTGAGAAAAATTTCCCTACATTTGAAAAATAAAGATGTTCTGCCAGTCCGGAGGGATTCCAAAAAAAAATCAATTTTTGTGGTTCTCTTCTTCCTTATGCTAGAAAAGATTCTCTATGAGATCTTGAAATTACTCAGAGATTTGAAAAACAAGGTCATCAATGTGAAACTGTATTTATGTTAAATTTTTAGGACTAACTTATCCCCAAATCCCATTTTCTTTCTTGCCCTGATATGACATATATACATCACCATTCTAGTCAGAATTTCCCAAAAGCATTCTTATTTTATTACTTAAGCATCTTTGCTGTAACACCCACACTGATAGGAAGTTTTAAGATTTCTGATAACTATAAGCAGATTTTTACTAGAAAGTTGCTTTTTCCTTACCTTAAGTCTCCACGTGTTGGGCAAAAAAATGCAGGGGTTTTTTTTCTGTGTAAAATTTTAGTGATGGTTCTTTGAACAATAATCAGGCATTTTTATCATAGAAGATCTCTTGGATATATTTGGGGTTTTTTGTTTGTTTGTTTGTTTGTTTGTTTTTTGGTACTGAGGATCAAACTCAGGACCTTTCACTTGTGCGGTAGGCACTGGAACCACTGAGCTAAATCCCCAGCCCCTCTTGGGTATAGAGGTAGATGAGTTTGTAAAATTCCTCCATCCTTTCTATTTACTAAACATTTTTAGGGACAGATATGTGATCAGCAAGTTTAATCCTCATGGGAGTTTTATAACATACATTTTCTTACATTCTTTTGTATATGAAAACACATATAAAGTTAAAGAAACCCTTCCAAATAATTCACTTTTTCTGAAAGAGAGCATAGAATTTCAAGATTTGCTCTTATCTACTGCAGTGTGAGATACAAAGTGGTCTTCAACCTAGAAGCTTCTGGATTCCATGAGTATAATTGTTTTCTCATCATAGCAATCTCTGCAGAGGGATCATATCCTTACAGCAAGAGGAATTTGTATAAGGTAGAGAGGGGCATCAATTGGGGGAGGAGGTACCAGAGCCAGCTTTTGGAAGAAAGGTGCCTGAGGAATGGGACTAAGATTGGGGGCTTGTCCTGCACAGGAAAGGGAGACACATGCTGGACCTACAGCTGTGTCAGGCTCAGAAGCACACTGTGCATGGTGACAAAACAAAACAAGGAAATCAAGCAGTGACGAAAGCCGAGTTTATCATAGTGCTGACAGTTGAACATTTTCTAAAAAAGACCAAGGTCCAGTGAACATGCATGTCATTTAAAAGGGAGATATACATTTGAGGAATTCAAAGACATACACCAGAGAAAAGCAGAGCCAAGCCTGGAGCTTGATAAACACCAAGTCATAAGCTTTTAGGATTTACAGTTTGCTTTGGGCTGGGGACACAGCAGTGTTAGCAGAGAAAGACATAATAATTGTAAGACTAGGTCTCACATTATTAATGAACTAAGATAAAGAGTACATTAATATTTAAAAGGAATACATACCAATTATGGAGAGTATATATTTTAAGATTCTGTGAATTTAAACGCCTGATACAAGTTTAACAACAATATAGAAACTGATATTTCTATTATAATTTTAAATGTTTAGAAAATAAATGCTATAGTGCAGAAAGACATGAAAACCAATTTTCATAACAACTCACCAAGAATGAACAAATATTAATTTCATTATGTTACTTTAGTCTTCTTTTTTATAAGAAATATTTTTTATGGATAAACTCATTGTTTCTCTTTTCTAGCCCTCCATACCATTTTTCTGTAGCTTCTACAGGCAGCCCTCAAACTGTGTCATTAATACTAAATATACATGACTTTTTCAGTCTTTTCTTTTTAATTGAATAATCTTAATTACATACACATTAATAAATTATATTGTTGCTTTGGTAGCTTAAAGAATCTATGTGGCTTATAAATGTAGAATATTTATTTCTACTCATTCCATTACTTAGAGCTCTAAAATTAAAGCTTCTCCTCTGACTCTTTCTGGAAGAAGGAAATCAGGGATGAGAAGATTTACTGGCAGCAAAGAGGCTCACTCAAATGAAAACTCAAGGGAAAAAAATACAAAAAGAACATCACAGGGGGAAAAGGCCTGTAAGTTATAATGATGCTAGTCAAAAACATTTAGATGGTTAGCCAACTGTGTGTAAGTTAGATCAATTTAAAGATACCCCAATCGCTGAATCAGGATGAATCTGAAATGTAATAAACAGATCAAGTAGATGAAGACCAAAATGAGATTATTCATTAAAGTTCTCTCAGGGAATTAGTTTATTAAAATATATTAATAATATAGTATAAAGACCAAGTAATATTCTTTTTGAATTTACAAAAAGCACTTTTTACCAAAGTATCTGTATGCCACTGGCATGTGATGTAATTAACAAGAAGCTGTAAAACTGAAAAATGCTTCTGTAACACTACAAGAACCTATTCAGATTGATTTTCACTTGTTCAAAACAAAGCATTTAGTTTCTTAAACTTTTCTTCATAAGAGTTCTATATTGTTGATTAAATACTGCAATAAATATAGGCTGAGGAGAATTCAGAGTCTACATGTAATTCTCAGAGCTCTAGAAATCGGAACCTTGACCACTTGGAGATGAAATTCAAAACAACCATGTGTTCTGTCATATTGAACAGCATTTTCAATTAGCTATGAAATTACTAATTAACACTCATTATGTAGCTTATGGTCTCTCTTTTAGGAGTGCTTGTCTGCAGAATTAATTTATTCCACAAATATTTATTGGATGCTTCCTAAGTTTTTGAAATCTTTTAAAATTTTGCTAAAGCAGGAAAAGATAATAGTAATGACAACAGCAACAACGATAGCCAACACATATTTTTTTCTTTCTGGGAAGTACAAAAAGAAGTAAAATAATAGAATAAAGAGTTCATGATATTAGAACAATTTATTCCTGATTAGAACATATGAACTTATCAAGGCCATCTTTTCTTCTTAGGGAGTCTATAATTTCTAGTACATATAAGAAAATATTTTCATTTTTAGATTTGCAATTTCATTCTTTTCCATTTTTCTCATTTCTCATTGAGCTTATACAGTCTTGCAAACACAAATGTTCCATACTTTCTAACAAAAGCATGTATACAAAGAAATTCCACATAAATAAAACATGGCATTGAAGGGTGGGAAGGGCAGTGTATCTTCCAATGTGCTAAGGAAATGAATACCCAGATAAGTAAGCCATTGAAATTCAGACATTTTTACTATTGAATAAGATATGGTGAAATACTTTGCAATATTTCCTCTTTTTTAGAACACTTCTCTGTTATTAAATGAGCCTCCAAATTTTATTCTTCATAGCATGCTGCACACATTCCTCTCTAGGAAGGTTATAAAGCATGTGAGAAATTAAAACCTTAAGAAATCACACACACACACACACACACACACACACGTATACTTTACATTAGTGGTTTCAAAGTGTCTTACCTTGGAATTATTTGCCTGTGTATATGCAATGAATTTCCCTTACCCAACCAAGCATCGTGCTTTTTTTTTTCAAACTAAAACTTCAGGTCATTGCGCATTTAGTGGTAAATGCTATTTTTGTGAACACTACTAACTGCCCACAATAACTATTCTTGCTATTAAAAAATTAATACAATCCCTTTAGATTTTGCCTGGAATCTTTAGTATAGGGCCTGGAACAAAATGTCTCAGAGTTCTGTGTCTTTTCTTTGGTGATATGAATAAAATTGACTTATATGACTGAAGCTCAGTCTAGGTTTTAAAGTAAAATGAGTACCTATCATGTATTTAAAGGTAAATCCACTGCCCTAGGCTTTTGCCTTTGTTGCTTGCTGTTTATAAAATGGAATAATAAACTCCCTTAGGTTTTGAGAGCAGGATGGAATTGTGTGAGTAGATTAATATTACACATAACTATATCAGTATTCTAAAATAAAAACACTAATATTTAAAAAGTAAAGATAAACTACTGATATATTTATGTGCAACATTAATCTCTATAACAAGAATACACAAAAATGTAATGGCTCGTATAATGTCAATGCTTATTTCTCATTTAAGGAGTAGTTTCTCAGAGGCAAGTTGTTCTAAAGGATCATCCAGTGATCAAATCTCGGACAAATGTATCCTGCTCCAAGGCAAAAACAACATGGTTAAAAGATGTAATGGAGAGAAACTGCTCAAATCATGGCCTTTAAGAATGCAGAAAAAGGTTCAAAAGAAGGGAATGGGGACCAGATATAGTCCTCACGGTCACAACCCTATGATTCCCTTCCTCAGTCTAGACCTTCTTTGTAGTGGCCCACACAGCTATGGGACTGTCCATGGGTTAGCACACTGAGGAGCTTAGTGCTGTCACCATCTAACCTCTCCTGGAGTATTGCATCAGCCAAGTGGATACGATTAACCTGCACAAAGATATCAAACTGGACCACAAAGCTCCCTCACACAACTCCTTTGTATCTACATCCACCGAGAGTCTCATCCCCTAAACACTAGCAAATAATCTGTCCATCATTTCTTTAACTTCATTAGTTCAATAATATTATGTGTGCACTCATACAGTGTGTACGTATACTGTCAAGTTTTTGGGGGGCTTGCAGTTCAAGTTTTTTCTCTTTCACCAAAGTTGTTATGAGTATTATTAGTTTGTTCCTGTTCATGCTGAGAAACATTCCATGGGATAGGTATAACACATTTTGTTTGACCATTTACCATTAAAGAACAGTTATATGGTTTCCAATTATTGAGTGATGTAAACAAGGGTGCTTAGAGAATCCATGCACAAATATGTGTGTGAACAGAAGTTTCCATTTCTTCAAGATAAATGCCAAATGTCCAACTCTTGGGTCATGGTGAAAAGTTAATTTTCAATTTTTAAGAAACTTCCAAGTTGTTTTCTAGAGTGTCTGTGATATTTTATACTCCTTTTAGTCACATATGAATGATAAAGTTTATTTGGGTCCTTGCCATTATTAGAATTATCCAATTTTTCCAATCCAATCCAATGGACTGGAGTTATCTACTAGTGTTTCCAATATTGGAAATTTTAGATCTCTGATAATATGTGGTTTTAATTTGCATTAGATGTGGTTTCAGTTAGCATTTCAATAATGACTAATGATGTTGATTATTTTATGTGTTTATTTATCTTCAGTGTGTTTATCATCTGTATATTTGCAGTAAAATGTATTTTCACATCATTTTCTTGTTGGACTTTTTAATTTGGGGAGTTTTTTTAAATACTTCAGATACAAGTAAATCAGTATGGTACTTACATAATAATAGACACATATATTAATGGAACTCAACAGAGAACTTTGAAAAAAAGTCACATAAGGACACCCTACTGATAAAGCTTCAAAAACAACCTAATTGAAGAGAAATATACTTTTCAACAAATAGTTTGAAAATAAACAAAACAAGCCTTGATGTAAACCTTTATACTTTATACAAAACTTAACAGAAAAATGGTTTATAAACTTACATATAAAAGTAAGTTTTCATAAATTTTAAAAAGGAAAAATGGAAAAAAATCATTAGGTGTTAGGAGAAAACAAACAAAAATTCTTAGACTTAATATTACAATTATGATCTCTGAAAGTAAAAGCTGAAGAACTGAATTGCATGGAAATTGCAAAATTTTGTCCCATGAAAAACCTTGTTAGTTAGATGAACAGACAAATGCAAGAGTAGGAGAAAGTGTGAATGATTTTAACATTTTTAAGGGCAGGAATATTTTTCTGTCTCTTTCTTACTCAGGGTCTATAGAAAGTTGATGCATGATACACTATGACTCTAAGAACATCTCCTGAGACAAAACTTGAAATTTAAGAAACAGTTTTATTCTCTTTCTACTTCAGGATCAAGGAGGGCAAATTACTATGGAACACAAGGACAAAAGTCAAGTTTAGTATTACATAATTCATAAAAGAAAATGAAAAAAAATGAGAGCTCTGCTTTTCTTTGGTCCTTGTTTAACACAATGATTCTGTGAAAATGATGCACATTGTTTACCAGGAGAGGGTCATAGTTTAATCTCCTTGTTGGCATTTATAATTGATTGGCATGGAACTATTCCTGACAGGGCTCAGTCTGCTTGCTCTGCAGAATATGAGTGTCGTACCACAGGGTTGCTCCAAGTCAACAGAAAAAAAGTAACAATCTCCCTGAAAAGTCCTTTTCGGTACAGGCTAGCTATCAAGTGTCAAATACAGCTGACAAAGTGGCCAGTGAACTGCAAGTACTAGATATCACACAGTGATTATAAAAATTTACAGCTGTCAGCTAAAATGAGAATGTCTCCCATGGGTGAGAAAGTAAAATGTAAGGATTAGCTGATAAAGCATTCTACTGTGTCTTTTTCTTTCATGAACTAAGATCACAGAGATGTGAGAATGTCATCCACAAGGTTTAACAAAATTTCACCAAGATGTAGAGCATAATATTGAAGTTTTTTAAAACATCCTTCTTATACAAGGCAAAAAATGTTAAACCACTGTAAAAGACAGGATGAAGTCATTAATTGGCAAGATAAACTCAGGAAAGACTAGAATGTATCTTTATTAGCATCATACATTTCAGGCAAAGCTGTATTTCAAAGTAATCATTAATTGTGGCTTAGGTCCTGCTGTGATAATAAGGTACTCCTAATCTAAAGATGAATAAGGTCATCAGTTCTTCTACATTATCTAAATAGACCTTCAAGTAAAGTAAGGGTGTAATGAATTTTAACCAAATATTTGCACCCCCCTAAAAGGAAATGTTCTTTCTAGTCACTATATTCAGGACTATTGTTGGAAAACATCTTTTTATGAAGCAATTGGAATGAACTCAATATTTTGTTAATAGAATTTCACCTGAATACACGTGTTGTAGTGTTCACTAAAAGCAACTAATTCAGCATGTTATTTGGATCAGCCAAAAGATACAGAAAATTATTAGAGATGAAACAGACAAAGGTAAAAATGGACCAGGGACACATAAGGAATGTTTCCTGCAGTTAATGTACTCCTCTCTCTTTCTTTCCTATTGCCTATTTATAAAGTCAATCTACCTTCTCAGTATACAACTCTCTACTCCAATAACCGTCTGTCTAGCTTAACACTATTTTATCTCTCTTGAGTGTGTTACTTGTGCCTCTCTGTTCTCAATTTCTTTTTATACATCTACATTAACAGGTAAACCTTTCTAAAGTCTGATTCTGATCACAATATATATACATTCATAAATTGTCTCAGCTATTCCATCTTGACTATCAAATAAAGATATACTGATTAAGTACAGCACTAGAGTCTTTGGCTTTTTGACCTCAATTTACTATTAGAGGATAACTTCCCAATCTTTTCCATAAGTGATGCAATTTAATTCAATATGCCGTATATGAGATTGCCACTTATTACAACCTTTCTTCAGTGGAGTGTTCCTGCTACCATGTACTATTGTAATATTCTAGCAACATATTTTATTAGAAATTGGAGGAATCATTTCTTACAATATACTAGGAACATGTGCAGTTTGTTCTGAGATTTACAATGACTTATTGAGGATACAAAATAGAGTGATATACTTTAAAATTTGATTAGGAACCTAGCAAGAGGACAAATTAATTAGCATCGGGTATTGATATTAAAATATGCATATATAAATGCTTTGGATCTCATCTGAGATGATAAGTGATGAAGATTAAAGTGAGAAAGAATATTTAAATAATTACACAGTGCACCATTGTATGATGGAGACAGCAAGCACAAGAATACACCACTTTAATCGGGACCAACTCTGTGGAATTCAGCAACATGAAGATGGCTTTCTTGACCACGGTCTCACAATACATCCCCAGCTGATCATGCGTCCACTTAACTAGGATACAGATTTCCATTTTGTTATGTTTGTTGAGAAATTTTCTTTAATGTTTCCATAGGATATTTCCTTCCGTTGTTTCAAAACGTTCCTTAAGATTTTGGCTGGTTATCTAATTCCCCTTACCGGCAGCGAAGTAATAATGACCCTAGAGTGTGCCCTAGGACTTACTAGGAGACTGGTCCATTTGTAAAGTCACTGCTTCGCTAGTAGTCCAAGAAGTTAGGTCTTTCTAAGTCCATTCTTAAAATGAGTGCTGGAATTACTGACCTAGTTTCCACCTGGTAGATTTAGAGCAGAATCTGTTTAGTAAGTTTGGATACTTTATATTTTTTAAACAATAACATTTATAAATCAGGCACAAGACAAATGTCATTATGACTAAAATTACTTCTTAAATTACTCAATTAGGAAAACGTATATCAAATAAATTAAAGTCTTTTTTTTAAATTATTTTCCACCCTTGGTTAAAGAATTATTGGATGAGTTTACAAAATTTTCACAGCTTAATGATACTCGCATTAGCATTATGTGAGAATCAGTAATCTAAGACAAAGTTCTTGGAAAGGAATGATAAAGAGTAACAGGTGCGTGTAATTTCAAAAGTAGACGTGAAAGAAATAACACAAAAATATAGATGTTAGACTATTGCCTACATTTTCCTTTTATTTATGGGTAAATATTTAAGTACTGGCAACAATGTATTTTTCAAATTATACTTTTCAAAATCCTTTGGATACATACAAATTCTCAGTGTTTCATCATTCTATATTTTTAAAAATTAAGAAAACCAGGTACACAGACTTAATATTGAGATTCAACATAGATTTTAAGGCATGATTCATAAATTTGAAAAGATACATTTTCTCTATATATTTTCTGGGAATCTACAAGTACCAAAGCACAAAAGTACATTTCAGATTGTGCTATGACATATTCCAGTTGCATATTATGTTTGTGTTGAATTTAAATAATGCTATCCTAGTTTAAACAATAATTTTTAGATATTTCATATTAATTCTCTTTAGGTTTTTAAAAACATAATATATTCCATTAAACAATTGGTAGCTAGAAAATCATAGTAAATAACTCCCGAGGGAAGATTAACAGAAAGGATTCTTTGAACTTTCACTGAGATTTGAAGATTGGGGGCAAAATAGCCCTTTTCACTTCCTTTCTTACCTATATTGAAAACCATGGTTTCAAATCTACATGTATCATTTTTTCCCTCACAGCTTACACATGTTATGTTGAAGGAGGAATGATACAACCTGCTAATCATTTGTTTCTGTTGGCTTTAATTCAGGAAGGAAAAAGATGATCTCCATACCACCAATGGCTGAGGGAGACAACCTTTACAGTTGTGATGATGCTGGTAGATAGAGCTGCATATGTTTGATGTAAGAACATCAATATGAGCGATCAGGGAGCACACACACATGCCTTTTACTCTGAGAAAAAAATAAAAAGAACTGAACTGTACACAAATGGTTTTTCATATTCCTACCAGCTAAGGAGATACAAAGGATATCAGACAATTCAAGAGCCTTCATTGGCAATTTTTAATCTGTTGATTGCACTAAACTGTTCTGGAAATTGAAACAAAATGTAGAATGGAATATAATCCCTTTCACCATTGTTTTGTTTTTCTTGGGATGGCACTGTCCACATCTCCAAAAATATGTCCACTCTTAAGGACAAGTTCCATAAATAATGTTGCACAGGTGGGTAAGCAAAACTTAATCCATTATTTTGTTTTTGTAAAAAAAAATGATCAAGGGCTATAAATAAGGAAATATCAAATGTTTCTATTTTCAACCCTGAAGAAGAAATTTATCTTATGTAAAATGTAGATACAATTCAATAGAAAGAGGTTTTTTAAACTGATGTGATATTATTATTATTTTTTGGATACAATATCCTGCTATGTAGCCATGTTGTCTTGAAGTGTCTGAGGTCCTTCTGAATCTGCCTCCTGAGTGCTGGGATTGTAGGCATAGACCACTAACTCTAACAAACATCACCTTATCCTATCAACCAAGAGAGGACAGTACCTCAGAAACATATAGAAGAGACATTTAACGCACCCTTAGTAGAAGCCAGTAAGAGATTAAATGTGTCTCAGAACATAGCCTTGTTGCATGCAGAATCATCATGAAGTAGCAACAGAAATTGGAGAGTTGTTTTAAAATAAGCTATACCTTTTATATTTATTGAATAAAAGCCCTCACTAGTCATCATCTTACCCATAATAACTGGAGTAGCATAGATACGCAGTAATATCTGTTGAGCATATTCATTGAATAAAATGTACATGAATCAGTATGTCAAAATAGTTTGCAACCAATTTTGTGGAGAATGTTTCAACATTTTTATAGGAGAATAGAATGCAAATAAGCAATCATGGCTGTAAAATAAAATAAGGTAGCATAGAACAAATTTTAAAACATTAGGTCAAAAGCTGAAATTTTGTTTTAAAGACTGAAATAACATAAATTCCACAGATCAAAGTTTCAAAATTCATAGAAATTATTTCTAAAGACGTCACAGTAAATTAGAAAGTGCTGCAATCATCCATCATCTGGTGATTATTTATAAGATCAAATGTACAGGAATCTTGGAATTTGTAGTGGTATTTAATGAGTTAGAAGGAATAAGAATGCAAAAATATGCTTTGTAAATATTATAGTGAGATAGTGCTCCAACTGAGTATCTACTCAAGGACTCTGAGGTCTTGCTTTGAATAATCCCAGTGAAATTTGAATGTGTTTCTATTCCCGTGACCATTAATCCTGATTGGTCCACTTCACTGATGAAGAAACACTTAGCAGATGAGTAAGGCACGCTGCTCAGTGTGTCTGGGTGAGTCATGAAGTCCTCAGTACTGTATTCAATTCCTGGTCCCTTCCTCTCTGGTATTGTTCCCCTGCTCTGCTTCCTAGCTGCCATGAACTAGGAAGCTTTGCCCTACCATGCTCTTCTGCTATGATGTTTCTGCCTTGGAACAAATTATAGACTGAGTCCCTGAAACTATGAACCGAATTACACATCTCCTTTAAACTGT
Source organism: Heterocephalus glaber (assembly GCF_000247695.1). The sequence goes on from NW_004624763.1 coordinate 12,600,585, forward strand.
GTCAGGTTTTATGTCTCAGCTACTGGAAAGCTGACTGATATAGATGCTATAAAGTAATAAATTTATTAGGCATGGTGGTGTATACCTATAATTCCAGCTCTCTGTGGCTGTAAAGTGGGAGGATCATAAGTCTGAGCCCAGTTTGGGAAATTTAACAACTTAGCTAGACCCTACTTCAACATGAAAAATTAAAAAGTGAGCAAAGGCCCTAGGTTCAATCCCCAGTACCACAAATAAGTAAATAAATAAACAAACAAAAATACATATTTATTTTGGAAAATGATAAAGATGGATTTTCAATTTTGAAAACATACTTTATTATTAATATAGTGACAATTGAAGCACGTATTACATTACTGAGATTTACTTTTTATTCATTTTCTTTCTCTGTCCTAGAAAACATTTCCACATTTCTCTTTTAAAATAATTAAGAATATAGCATAAATGTGACTGCTTTTTTGAGTAATTTGAGCCTCTTTAAGTTTATGTTTCTTCAATTCTTAAAAGGAAAACTGCAGTTATACACTTAACAATTGGCAAAATTAATACATCTTTCACTGCCATTGTGACTTAATTAATAACAAAGTGGAAAAAATAAATTCACAAGTTTTTTGATAAATTTATTAAGACACATTATGGTAACAAGCATAAAACATGTTCAGCTTTTTAACCATAATTTTCAATCAAATCATGCCACAATATCTTTTTAAAATTTTTCTGTGAAATATAAAGAATCTAGGAATGTAGTTATATGAAAATAAAAAACGATTGCATTTGAAATACTATTTTAAATATTTTAGCTTATTTTTAATAAGCATAGATGTTAAGTTTTACAAAAAACAAGAGAACATATATCACAAAAGGAAAATGATTAATGAAATAATGGATATAATATAATTAAGATTTCTTCATGGGAAGAAAAATGCTATTATAAAAATGGCAATGTGAAAATTTTAAATGTCACTTTGTACTTCTGTGTTTGTTGTATACAGTCTGCTTAGGATCATTCACTAAATATTGTTATGTGGTATAACAAGCAACCTTTGCTTCTCAAAAAGTGCTTCCACTTATATGAGTAGGGATTATAATGGAACCATATTCTATAAATGGAGCAAGATATTGCAGCATGGGTCTTGTATTGAGGTCTAAATTTGTATTAAGACAGTGAAAATGCTAGAACTGTTTATCTAATAAGGAAAATATTATCTTGATTTCATCACCTTAGATGATTGATGTTACAATGAAAAGTATTTGGGCAATTTTTCCTGTAACAACTTATAAACAATTGTAGCTATCTAAATCTATGTTCAAGGGTGTTTCTAGTGAAATACATATTGAATTATGACAAAAGTTTTGTTTCGTATTTAAGTGGAGAAAAATCTATTTCATTTTGTTCATTTTAACATGGAGAAGGTGCGATCACATTTATTTTAGATAAATACTGTGCCTTTGTGACCATCAGCGTTTCCACTAAGCCACACATGTGCAAAACAAGCAAACCTATATGCACAGTTACAATTGTCTGTATTGAGAGTGAAAGTCAAATAGGGCCAGCCCAAGGCCGATTTGTGAACAAAGAGATGAAGTTGGACATCAGCTCATTTACTTCCTTCTGTTTGATTCCAGAATTTAAGGTCATCTTTTCCAAATTTTAAGAAACTTACTCAGTTATTTGTACCCTACTATGAGAAATGCTGAAGCATTTATTTTGAAATTGGTGGTAGTTTAATGTTTGAAATAAAAGACAATCAATAGAAAATTAATAGAGGAACTGTATTGATTTCTTAGCTAGCCACAGTTATACTCCAATGAATAAAACTAATATTATGTCAAAGACCATCTTGGAAGTGTAAATAAGGATCAAAATGTTCAAAAGATAATATGAAATAGGAAGAAAAGGTCCAAAGGGGAAGGGGAAGGGGAATTGGGAGGAGTAGGAGGAAGAAAAAAAGGGAAAGGAAAAAATATGGCAAAAGGAAAAACAGAAACAAAGTCTTTGGAAATAGGGAGGGGTGGAGGGGTTGAAGGGAGGGCAGGGGAATGGGGAAAAAATAAGAACCAAGATACATCATGTAAAGGTACAAATTCCCAATGATGAATATCATCATATTGTATACCTAAAATGTACCAATAAGCTAATGAATCAAAAAAAAAAGATGTTAGATTGTTGTAGAATTTGTATGTAGGTGAGATATATCGTTAAGGACCCCATAGACCCTATTTTTCCTTCTTCTGTCCTCTTACAAATTTCTATGTGTTGCAAAGTATGATAACACTGCCTCTTTATGACTGTTTCTGCCTAGATTAAGTCCATAAATTAAGTGATAATGCTTTTATTTATGAAATAGATCCTCAAAGTATGCAATGCCTATGATCAAAGGCCTTCAAAATACCATCCAGCTGTCTTCAATGTTTAAACTGTTCTCAGAGTAATACAAGAGGTTTACTTATTTTTGCCATTATGTTAACCTTGGCTTTTAGGCTATAAAACGGTGAAACGATAGTGGATAAAATTCTTGGTGTCTTGGTATAAATCATGGCAGGGTTTCTAAACTATACTTGCTAGTGTGGTATTACAATACCAAGCAATTATATTTTAAAAATTAAAAAAGAAGAAGAAGTTTTTAAAAATATTTATCTAATGAGATATTATTCCATAATCATTCTTACTGCACCAATTTTATACTATTAACATAGTACTGAAAACAGGAAAAGTATTATTTGATAATCTTTTTAGTTTAATAGATGCTAAAATTATGTTTGACATTTACCAGTTCTTGACTCATGTTGGTTAAAGATTTTTTAAACTCTAGATAAATCACTTTAATCTTGTTACATTTAAGTTTCTCATTATAAAAACTGCTCCCAAGTCCTTAATAAATTACAATGTGTCAGAGGAATTAATTACAAATAATTAGCAAATAGTTTTTTTCTATAGATTCCAAAACAATCTTTAAGGATAACTAACAAAATTTACAAAATTCATTATCAGGAACATATATTAAACACAGATAATGAAAATATTAAGAGGCTGTGGAAAAGTAAAAGAATATTTAAAATATTCACTATTGCTTAGTTAATTTAAGGATAATACAGATGTAACTTAAAAATAAGTGTGATAATGCACATCAGTTATGAAACTCAAATTGTGCTGGAAATGTATAGATTATAGGGTAAAGTTAAAAAAGACAATAGTATAAAATATGCATATAAAATTTGCATATAACTTTTTTAAGTTTGAAGGATCTTTGCACAAGAATACATTTCCAGGAGTCTCATTCCATGAATAATACAATGAAATCAACCACAAAACACCAGGAAGATTTAGAAACTTCTATACATATATATTGCAAAACTTACAGAGTTTTCTTATCTAAAAATTACATTACATTTTCTGCAGTTTAATTACACTATTAAATACATTAAAGTTTAATTAAATGCACTGTATTTTATCTTGAGGGTTCTAACAATACAAACACAATAATCTGTTTTATATTTGATTTGTTGAGAGTTATTTTAAGATCCCTTACATATTTATAGTTATTTCAAGAGCCAGGTTTAAACATAACATGACTTGAAGGACTTCTTAGAGCACTGTATAATGTTAGTGTATTTAAGTAACATGTTTTTATATAGTTGCTTGCACCTATTTAATACGATTTTTGGAGTGAAGCCAACAATGCTTGTGCCATCTAATATTTGCTGAGGGCTTAGTATGACAGACGCACTGTCAATTATATCATCTATGATCTCTAATCTTACAACAACTCTGTGATATAGAAATTAAAATAATAACCAGGACACATTCTTTACTGCTGCTATATTCTGTAGGATAAAGAAAATGAGAATTCAAGCATAAAAAACAAACAAAAATATCCCTTTAAATGGCAGACCATTAACTACATTGTGTTCAAGTTTTTTGTCCATACCAAAACTGATTTAGACAATTTTTTACAATCTCTAAATTTATACTCATCTAACAAGTTTTTCCCCATAGCTATATCCTTATCTGAAAGCAGCCTCTTAACCACCCACAGGCAGATAGAAGAATTGGAGAAAACAGCTTATCAGGACACTCAGCTGGCCGCTGCATCTTCAAGCTCTAATTAAGTTAATCATGTCCTCTAATACGTGACCCAGGTCACCTTCCTTTCTCCAGTCTAAAGTAAAAAATCCTATGTAATAAAGTTTGCATAACTAGTACAAAACAACATATCCTTACCCCTTTTCACCTTTATTTTTATTTACCTGAGCTCAGGTACACAGATAATTATAGACTATGTAACTCACTTAGGTGGGCACAATGAAAACATACAAAAGTCCTCAAGCAAATGATGATCATTTAAGACAAGAACACTTTCTGGGGGTCAGAGAAAAATGAAGAAGGAGAGTAGATTTTCACTTGTTATAGTATGTGTGGGGGGTGGTGTATGGGTCTTGTGTTATTGTTTTGTTTTTTGGTCTTTTTTTTCATTAATTCACACCACAATTTGGGCTGCTACTATATGGCAGAAAAATTATGTCAGCAATATCTGCTTAGAAATACTTCCTTCATACATTGCAAAGCTTCATGCAAATAGTTTATTTTTTATTTTTTAGGCTAATGCAATTTTCTCTAAAACAAACTTAGTAATATAAAAGAGCTATTTCTTCCATATTCTTTACACTGCATCACTGAACAGAAAGTAGGAAAAAATAACATAGACTGATAAAGAATGCGGCTTATGATTAAATGTAGAATTTCTAATACTCTTTCATAGAGAATAAAAAACAAAATATAAACAATAAACTTTAGTAAAGATCAAGCATTATCTAAGAATAAAGAATACAAAGAAGAGGGTTTGGCAAATTTAAAGTTGTTGATCAACAACCTCAAGTTAGGAGCACATTTAGTTTTGCTTTAGAATTAGTAAAAACTCAAATGTGTTATTGTGTCTTCACTTAAACTCTGCTGTCTACTGTCTAAAAGTTTGGAAGGCCAAAAACTAGAAAGAAGTCCTGTGTTCCAGCTGGTAAAATGTGTTCAAGTAGATGGGCACGGGGGTGCATACCAGTAATCTTACAACTCTGGGAGACTGAGGCGGGGTACCACAAGTTAAACCTCATCTTGGACAACTTAGTGACCTAATGAGACCCTTTCTCAAAATAAAAAGTAGAAAAGGCTTGGGATATAGCTCAGTGCAAAGTCTCTCGGTGCAATCTCCAGCAGCAAAAAATGCATTCAGATAATTGTTTTTTTTCAAAGGAGTGCCCCTTAAAAAACTATATATATACATATATATATATACATGTATACATATATATGTGTATATATGGATATTCATTATAGAATAATAAATATGTAATATTCCATATATTTATAAGCATGTATGCATATGTTAAGTATACACATACGTAATCTCATTCCTGGGACGAAAATGACCTTCCCACCCTTTGTGTGTGGTGATTCTTGTAGCATATGCCCGCATCAGCTCTTAAGTGGACTCCTGGGATCATTCAGGGCTGTTTTTGTTCATGGATTCAGTAGTTGCCAAGTCGTTGCTCGTGGGGGTAGAGAGAAAGAAGACCCACTCCGACATCTTGCTGACATCACTGACACTTGCTGATATCATTGCGATGCAATGGTTGTTCTTCCAAATAGAATCAGAAAGTTTGAGAACACTCTGTCGCCTGCCCTTGTCTGCACCTCTCAGATCATCAGTGTCTTTCTTTCTATAGATGCAACCACACAGGCTGTCACTCACTTTCTCACTCCTAGGAAACAATTTTCCCCCTTGATTCACAGTGGCTGGGATAATCTTCCAGCTGGGGCCAGCTGGCTGCTTCTTTTATTCATGATTGATTGCAGTTGACACCATTGAAAGGAGACTTCCCTAGGTCAGCCAATCTAGGAATCTCACCCATTTTCCCTTATGTATCTTTCTTACTATCTGCAAGTATTATATTTGTTTATCGTCTGTCTTTGGCACTTCCCTGGAAATGAAGGCAATGGCAATAACGGCCCTGTACAGTTGCTGTGAAGAACAAACTGAGTTAATATATGCCACATGCTAAAAACAGCAAGAGTGCATAGTAAATGCTTAGTAGGTTGCTATTATGTTTGTTATTACTTCTTTCATGGCGAACAAATACCTCAAGACCAAAAAGCATGTCTTAGGGCAGGGGATGTAGCTCAGTGGCGCCATGCCTGTCTCTCAAGAGCAAGGTCCTGAGTTTGATCCCCAGTACTCAGAAAAAAACAAACAAACATGTCTTAAATTAGTTCAGAAATTTATTCTATGGACCCTGAATAACTAATTCTTCATAATCATTAAATAAATATTTGTTGTAGGTGAAAAAATATACTTTCAAGTAACAATATTTTTTTTTTTACTTTGGAGGACATTCACAGAGACAATTCAGAGATCTGAAAAATAAGATCTCATTGGAGACAAATTTAAGGGAATTTGAAGGATTTAACCCAGAAAACAAAGGCCAAAATGTTGTTGTAAGTGGTTAAATAATGAAATAAAAGCAATTCCATCACTGAACTCAGTCACATAACTTCTGTTTGTTTATGTTGTGAGAAATGCCAAACTGGCAATTAGCCATCACAAAATAAATAATAGTTCGTTCATTGAGTTTTCACTTTTTAGCAATTTGAGTTGATGTAGTTAAAATTGAGCTGATGGAGGTAACCAGCTGTTTTCTATTTCTCCTGAGGATGGAAGAAATAAAAACAAAGTCAAGCTAAATCATGAAGAATAAAGGGTAGCTCGAAGGAAGACATCCCTTACTGTGAAAGTTATTGCAACCATTCCAATGAGCTGTAAAAAGGGGTCATAAAAACGCATTTTAAAAATTTTCCTTATATTCTTGTCTTGTAAAATATAACCACATACATTATGTTTAGATGAGAGGATTAAACAGATGCTATCTGAAACCTTTTATATAAATATGCTTCTTTGTTAGATTTTTAAATATTTAAGATTTTCCAATATTAGTAATTAACATAAGGATATAAAAAATAGTCCCAGGCACTGTGACTACTGTGTAGAGAAAATGCACATGCTGTTTCCACAGGCAAATAAAATTTGATTACTATGAGGAAAATTTTATTTTTTAAAGCAGTTGATCAATGTAGGCATTCATAAAAGGTCAGTCCAGATTTGTTGTGATAATTATCTTCATTAAATAATTTGTTAAACTGTTTTATTTGTGTATAATAAAGTATGTTTTATTGAAATTCATTTGTATTTGCTTATTTAAAATTTCACCAAATATCCTTCTTATTATAATATTTTATTTTATTAGTATATGTTTGCTGTACATGAAGTTTAAATTCAACTGAGTTTGATTTCCTTGCTTCCATGCTATTTTTCCTTTGCGTTTCAGGTTTTGATGTGCCTTTTGGAAAGGTGAGACATGCACATAGACAATAGGAAGGAAGGGAAAGTAAGAACAGGAGACACTAAAAGAGAGAGCAGGTAGATAAAAGAAAGTAGTCCATCATCATACATTTTGCTGCCGAAACAAGGCAAATTAATTCACACACTTTGATTTTTGTTTGTTTTTTTTTCCAGTACTGGAGATTGAACTCAGGACCTTGCACTCACTGGGCAGGGTACCACTGAGCTACGTACTTTTTAAATTTTCTTTGCTGATAACCACCCTTTTACATTTTCTGACATATTTGAAATACAACTTTATAAATGATGTTTTTTGATAAAATGCTTGTGATTTTAGAACTTCAGAAGTGAGTTTGTATAAAGAAAGATAAACTTGACACATTTGTAGGAAAGTGGATAATATACTTTGAGACAATAATCATAAGTGAAATAAATCAGATACAAAAGCTTAAATATTCCATGATTTCTACTATATGAGAACCCCAAAGTAGAAACAAAGAGCAAAATAAGAGATAGATAATAGGAAATGGGACACAGATACTCGTCAAAGGAGAAAGGGAGGTAGAGACAGAGAGAGGTGGAGAAGGAGGAAGAGGAGGGCGATGAAAACTGGATTAAAATGTGTTACGTTCATGAACTGACCCACACATGGAATGCAAACATTCTGAACTACAAACATGGAGAATGGAAGGAGGTCAGGAGATGCAGGAAGCAGGGAGAGAGGGGCAGCAAGGGGATGAAAAAGGAATGGAGATGTGTTAGGTGCATGCAGCAGCTCCCCACAAGGAACATAAACGGGATTCACTACAAGCACGGATTAATGCAGAAAATGATCTGACAAAAACAGATTTGTGACTACTTGGGTCTCGGTTTCCTGACGGCATAGAAATCCAGCATATTTGGATAGCATAGTGGTAACCACCACGCTGCTATAAATTTTACAAGAATCAATATATTACATTAAAAGTAGAAAAAAAAGAAAAATAGATAAATTCAACTCAGTATAAGAAACTGATATGCAACATCAAAATAAAACAATCCAATGCAATTAATTCCTTACGTTGCTTCAGTATACTGATTCAAAAAGTGGTACATACTGAATGGTAAATGGTCAGATAAATTTACATGCATAGAAGCTTGGCTAAATAAATCCAGTGTGGCTTGAATTGTTCCTGTTGCATTGTCAATTCATTTGGGTAGCTGAGCCAACAGACAAGCATTTGTTTGATAAGTCAAAGAGGTCAGCATAGAGAATACGTGGTTAGCAAAGGCCTTATTTTGGCTGCATGTTAGGATGTGTAGAACTGATTAAAAATTACTCTGATTACATATTAGCGGGCAAGGCTAGAGCAAGGCTGTGTGCTTTGTGTTTCAATTACGTTGCATTATTGCATGTTTTCTCATTAAGTTGCACAAAACATGAGAAACTGCTTGATGCTTGAGACAGTGATGTTAGAACTCTTATCTTTAGCCAATGCAGGAATTCCAAGACAGTTTAATAGGTTAAAATTTTCTAAGCCATGTAAGATTGCTCCCTCAGGAAAGATATGTGTCAAAAATAAACCAGATATCATCTATAGCAGTAGTTGCTGTTATTCTTCTATTCCTTTTTGAGTACTCATGGTTTATGGTTCAGTGTTTTGAAGAAAAGCCAGCTTGATCTTCGTTTTGTGTTTCTTCTTCTAATTAGAGAAGAACTTCATTAAAGTTTCTTCTTTCTTCTTTTATTTATTCTTTGCCAAAGATGAAAGTAAAGAATAATTACTATGAATATATGTATGGCTTAATATGTTTGGAATAATTTCATAATACATAATTTAATGAAAATTTAATATTTAGACTATAAAATAAAGTTAATTATTAAATATTTCAGAGAGACAATCACGTAGGTACTGAATGGGCTCTTGTCATCGTGGATTTGTGCATGGGATTGGATTATATAGAAAGGCTTCTATGCATAAACATATATAGTTATAATTTATATTTAACTTGAAAAATAAAACGTATTATACTGACATACCTTTAATCTGGTTGTGATTCTGCTACTTATTAATAGTATGACTTTTTAAGCTCTTTAAACTCTCTTGAAAAAAGTACAAATGAGATGTTAAATATGACTTCCTTTTCTAGACTTTTGACCACAAAAGATACAATCAAGATATTTGGAAAAAGGGGGAGAAAGAGAAGAAGGAGAGGGAAAAGGAGAAGACAAAGGAGGAGAGGAAGAAGAGGAAGAGGAAGAAGGAGAAGCTACAGTAACAGCAGCTTAGGAAGCATAAAACTGACTGTAGGACTCTTAGATCATTGTCCACTTCTAGAGTTTCTAAGAAAAATCATAGAGACTGATAAAGAGATGGTATTGTGGTTTTTAGATAGAATCTACAATACGTAGACTACGTTCACCCTATGTATATATTCAGGAAAAGGAGAGGATCCATGTGCCAAAATAAATACAGTGGGTGCAGGAAATTTTAAGACAATGTTCAATTGCTTTCATTTATGTTAGCAGGATCTATATAAACTGGTTTCTACTCATTTTCAGGAAAGTTTAAAGAGACTGGAGGTTTGGGCAGAGCTGTCCTTGATTAAGGAGAGAAGGAAGAAGGCAATAAAGGAGGAGCAGCAGGCACCAGTGTGGTGAGCACAATCGTGGTTCCTCAGGCAGATGTGAACCTTCAGGATGAGGGCCAACCAGAGTGGCTCTGAAGAGCTAAGCCCAAGAGAATGATGGGTCGGGGAGGGAGTCAGATACCAAATAGAAGGTCCATGTGGCAGGTTGGTCTGGTCCTAGGTATGAAAAGACAAGAGGGGCTATCAGTGTAACCAATTGCAGGATCTGGAACTACACGTTTTCCAAGGTTAGGTCTCTTAACCATCCACAAACGATTTTTAGGAAGAGGAAAGAAGACTATGTTTGGAAAGTTACCAGACCTGGGGTAATTTCTAAAAGTTTACTGTGATCACTTGAAAAATACCACTTCCTCCTGTTTCATACCTCTCTACTCTTTGACAGTTTTGAGGAGCCAGAAACAGCACAAGAAATAGAAGGGAAATGGCAAAGTCAGAAGGAATAACAAGGAGAGCACCCCCATTTCGGGTCTGTCCTCTGTAACCATTGGAGCTTGAGTTAGGACTGAATTTGAAAAAGAAAAAAATTAACACGGACAACCCACAGACCCTTGATTGCACTAGACTTTTAGAACCTGAAAGAGTTGCTAATAATTTTAAATAATCGGAAAAAATTTTATTTTCATCTTTTATTTTGAGACAGAGTCTTACTAAATTGCTAAGTTTGCCCAGGCTGAGCTCAAACTGGAGATCCTCCTGCCCCTGCCTCCCAGAGTTCTGTAACTGAAGTCGTGCACAATCACACCAAACTAGCAAATCTTGCTTCTGTTTAACTAGTAGCTGTGGTGAAGAGAAAGACTGATGTTATTTTCTATTTAAACCCTCTAAATTTAATTGAACAATCACTACGTCATGTGTGGCAGAATTAATATTTCTCCCTCACATAGTCTGATGATGACAGAAACAGTCTTTTGGTTTTGAAAAAAAAATAGTGAAATACTGACACTGTTTTCTGCTTCCTATTCATTCAAGTGCTTTATTATATATACATTGATCTTTCAATAATCATAACCGTGGATATGTTTAAGATCTCATTGACACCTGTACGAACTGCGACTTAAAATGCTTAAAGAGTGTCCCTCAAGGCCGCAGCCAGTATGACAGAATGCCTATGTCTTTACTAGGGTCCATTTGGCACCAAAATATGAAGGCCTGTGCTCTCTTATGTTATTTCTCCGTCTCATTTGATATACTCTCTCTCCAAATACACTATTAGCCAAACTTTACAACCAGAATAATTTACATTACTCTGAGCTGACTGGAGGGTGAAATAAAAAGGGAATAGAATCCCCCGGCATTATTCTATGTGTGCCTTTCTCCGGTGCTGTTTTACAAACTCATTATATGAAAGAGATACAGGGATGGGATATGATAAATGTCAGCTGAGCACCTTTATATCTATGTGACATAAAAATTCCACCCAGGAATTTGTTTAAAAGCTGAGCCAGGAGGACAACTGTGTAAATAAATGAGTCAAGGTTTAGTAAATTTCAACTCATATGGCTGCTTTGTTAAATTGTATCAGAGCTTCTTTTGATTTGATTCAATGTTACTCTAAAAAAGATCTCAGATTTTATGATTAAACTTAGTAAATGATAATTAAGTTTCAAAATCAATTTTCTAGTTTACTCTTTTAAAGAAGGTAATATCCAACTCTGACATAAAACATATGATGCAGGGAGTTTTTTTGCCTTTCCAATACACCTTTGCCAAAGGTGTCTTCAAACAGAACTAGATTTTCATTTAAGTTTTAAAGGGAACATTTTAAATGAAGTAATCAGATAGTTTTCCTCTGATTGTTATCACAGGTATCCATCAGCTTATTGTCAATCAAAGCATATTGTTGCAAGATAAATTGTTGAAAGAAAATCACCAACAGTTGAATTTACAAAGCCTGTATGATGTTTTTGTTAAATTTTCTTTTTAAAGAGTTCAGGTGTAGAGAATTGGCTTAATTAAAATACTGTTTGTGAATGATACCTTCATTTTGGATGAATGGTGTTATTTTACTGTATTGTGCTTTACTTTACTCTACTTCGGAATAATAGAATGAACACCTACGTGCTTCAAACTAAATATAACTAAAATTGATATTCTCATATGCTCAATTTTTACCATCTTCTTGCATAACCCCAACGTTACCACTATCTTAAATTTTACCTTTATCATTTCCTTGCTTTTTTATATCGATCTACCACGTATGTATTTGTGTATAATATATGTGTATATTAATTTCATTTGTTATTGAGTTATACAGGAAGTCTGTAAATCACAATCCCTTAAGAGGACTTGTATTTTCACTAAACATTAGGCTAAGAGAATAAACTATATTAATATGTGTAGTTTAAGAGTGATTTCCACAGCTGTGTAAGAGTTCATTATATACATTATTATTTTTAATTAATCTCCTATCTGTGAGCACTTGAATTTTTCAGATCTTTTTACTATTCCAAAAGTAAATAATAAGAATCTTAGTGTGTGTCCCTTGATAGATATACACAAAGAAATATATACCTAGGGGCCCGGGATTTAGCTCAGTGGTGCCACTGCCTGACTCTCAAGGCCAAGGTCCTGAGTTCGATCCCTGGTATAAAAAAAAAAAAGAGAAATATACACCTAAAATAGAATATGCTGGGTTATGTATTAAGCAAATGATTAACATTACTCATCAAAATTTTCAAAGGTTTCAACAAATTTCTCCCTACACTTTCAGTCTGTAACACCTCTAATTAACCAATGGTTTCTAAGCCATGTGATGCACAGAACTTTTAATTTTTTCAATAATTTTTTGGAATTTTCCATAAGTTTGTTTTAAAACAATGATCATATATGTATAATGATTATTATATCATTTCCTTCTTTTACTTAGAGTTTTATTAGATTGCAGGTAGTTTATTTAATCCCTTAAAATTAGTTTTAGCATTAGTTTGCAATGTTTATTATCTATTTATTTTTTCAAATTTCAAACAATATCTCCCAAACTAGTGATTCAATCTTCTCTTATCCATGCATTTGTAATGTTTTCTTTATCAAAAACTACATCTTATCACACATTATATTTTTAGAACAAGTATTCCATTCTACTGATCAATACACGTATCTGAATTATAATAAGATATGTCTATACTGATGGCATATATTACCTTAATCAATAAATAAGATTATGAAAAATAATAAAAGTATTTTATTGGCACAGCAAGTAACCAGAAGACTAAGTTTTTATTTATCTGGAAACTATTTTATATTTAGTTGTTTATTAGGTAGGAAAAAGAGAAAAGTAGGCAATTTGTAAAGAAGAAAATATAACTATTAGGACACAAAAAAGACAAAAGGCTAATGTTTAGTAGTCACCAATAAATGTAAAGGGAAAAGAAGGTAGGTTTTATTTATAAAATAGACCAAAACACAGTGCAGGTGAGTGTTAGTCAAGCATGTGATTTCTGTATTGTTATTGTTGATATATATATACATGGGTAACACTAGAGGGAGAGTAGATCATGAATTTAAATTGAAAACCATAAACATTTTATAACTTTGACATAGGAACTGTTTTCAGGAAAACTTCATAAGCAATTAATCAGGAATAATTTAATCATCAAACTGGCAGCCACATAGCTATTCAAGTAAGAAAGGGGGATTAAATAAATTCCATGATTCCCTCAGGAAGAAAAGGCTCTTCCTTCTCCAATGGTATCATTTCAGTTGCTTCTAGCATCATCTAATTCAGGAATGGGTTTCTAACACCTCAGTCCTTCTTAACCCTTGTTTCAGTGCCCATTTCTCTATCTTTCCGCAGGATCTCTTAGTACCCTGTGAAGCATTTGTCTTCATTAGAGACTGGGTAGCATCTTCGAAGTAATGAACATCTAAAAGACCATCTTGCTCTTTTAGATCTAGAAGGAGTTGCCATTTATTTGGAAAATTAGAGTAATATTTGAGAGTCACAAAGGAGCTTACCTTCTCATGGTTAGCTCCAGGCCACTATTCCACGTTAACAGCCTCCATTGTTACCCAAAAGCTCTCCCTCCACAGGAAATCCTCAGGGAAGAGCTGTGAACACCCACTCACCAACTAGTGTATTTTCCAGTGGGCTTTTAAATTTGCATTGCAGGAGAGAAAAAAATTGAAGTTGTACACAAGGAATTCCTTTTCCACCTTTCTGTTACTTCATCATGAGAATTTTCAACAATGCTCCACTCCATCTAGTTTTAGACTTAACTTACTATTTCAATTCTCTTCACATCATTATATGCTTTTATTAAAATCTGTATTTGTTTCATAATTGTACTTTCTCAAGTCAAGCAATTGTACCATGTGTTTGTTTTGCTTTAGATTCTTACGTTTCTATACCCTACATATCTCATTATTTGTTTCAATCAGCTTATAAAGTCATTTTTCTATGCACACATTGTTCTTAAAAAGTAACATTTTACCTTGTTTTTTAATAAGTGTATATTTATTTGTAATTGCTCTTATTCATTATGAATTCTGTGAGTTACAAAGTTCATATTCATGGATCTACCAACATTCTTATTACACAAGTTTTCAATAAACAGCCATAAATGATGGATGAGTGTGTGAGAACTTGATTTTTTATTTTTATTAATCTTTAGGTTGATGTCACCTACTTTATTATATAAAATAAATACATGCTGATTAGATATACATGATATAAAAAATACCATAGGGAATTCACAGAGCAGCAAGTTTCAAAGAAAATTGCTCTCTTTTTGTAGGTGACACAGCAGCATTGTTTAATGACTCATTAAGTTGATTAAAAGAGTGATCTCAAAAAGTAAATTGTAAATATGGAATCAGTGTAGGTGCAGGTACATGGTGACTGCCACCAAAAGATCTCCGATATTTTAAAATTTTGAAATGGAAACCCATTTTATCCATTTATTTTCTTTCCATTTAGTTTATTGGTACATTTTAGGTATACAGTACAGTTACATTTATCATTGGGATCTTGTACCTTTGCATGATGTTTCTTGGTTCTTATTTTTTTCCCATTCCTCTGGCCTCCCTTCACCCCCTCCACCCTTCCCTATTTACAAAGACTTTGTTCCCATTTTTTTCCTTTTCTCATATATTTTTTCTTTTCCCTTCTTTCCTTTCCCCTGCCCCTCCCACTTCCCCTACTCCTTTTTTATGAGTACAGGTTTTCAATACATAATGAATATATTCATCATAGAGATATTACATATTGCATCTTAATCACTTTTACTTCTCTTACTTCTCCCTCCATCCCTCTAACCCTTCTCATGTGCAAAAGGTCTGTCTTCCTGTTCCTGTTTCTATTGAGATTTAGAGTAATAGAGGGAAAATGACACTAATGTGGTGGTAAGAAAATCAGGATTGTTTTTCTGATTAAAATATGCTGTAAATTAGTACAAGTCAATACTTTCCATCTTTGCCTGAAATTCTATACTGGAAATTTATAGGATTATGCCATAAAGAGAATTATATAGAAACTGACTCAAAAGGATGACATAAAGACTCCACTTTTGCAGGATGAAAGCAGAGGATGGAAGGTTTCAGCTTCTTCCAGAGATACTTTTGTGGTATGTATTAAGGAAGGGGGAGTTTAATATAAAGACATTTACATCACTATGAGAAGCTAAACATTGACTCGAAGAGATATTCTAAGTAACATGGAAGTAAGGAAGCACAAAGGGTGAAAGGAAGCGGAAATGACGCCACGGACGGTAAGGGTAGCACAGAGGTCTTGTTGAGCCGGGGAAGGAAGCTCCCATCACCCTAAAACAGGCAATAAGGATCATGTAAGGAAAGACAGCACTTGCTGGGTTTTAACTTGCCATTTATCCCCCTATGATTTATCTTACTAAAACCAGATACTTGAGAAAATGGATAGCTTGTCTATTTAAAATTTTCTTTTATCTTAGAACACCAGATACAATGGTTGGAATGCTTCTTTAGATTTCATGGTAAAAGAGAAAAAAAAATCTATTCAAACAGTAGCCAGAAGTTTAATTTCCAGTGAGTTTTAACATATTAAATAATTGATTTCAGGCAAGGGAATGTGACTTTTAGTTCTAAATTTCTTAATTTTAAAATAAGGATATGGGATTGTATTATTTCATACGCTTTGTGGTTTTCTCATAATTCTTAGGAAATCATGCTTAATATACTTATGCATATTTCTACATTTTTCTCTCTTATTAAGTCTTTGAAAAGTGATATTGACAGTTATTTGCCTGTTCAATGAAAATTTGTAGGATTAATAATATCAAATAACTAACTGAAATAATATTCATATGCAAAGAATATTTTGAGTTATGAATTTTACACAGCCATAACTCTTAAATTTCGTTTTTCTATTGAATTTTATTTACTCACTTCTTTGTTATCTGAAATAGTTCACATACCTATAGATTTCAGTTTAAAGACATATTCTAATACATACTTTAGACAAATGTTTTTGTTTGCTATCTCTTCCAGACCTAAATGTTTAAAGACATTTCTCTTGTGAAAATATATATCAAATAACATATATAACAATGTCCCAGCAACAATTGTAACAGATGGTGAAATAGTCCACAGAAAAGTTTTTTTATGTACATCTCTTAATAAAAGCAGAGTGTATAATACAACTCACTAAGGATGATTCTGATGGGAAAGAAAATAGTATTTGTTGGGTGACCATTAAGTGACAGACATTCTACATTATTGTCTGAATTGTTTCAATATCATTGAAAGATGGATAGGGAAACTCAAGAAAAATGTCGAGAAAATGTCAAGGGTAACAGATCTAACAATGGCCCATTTGAAATGAGAATTCAGATCTGTCTCCTCAAATGCACATTTTCATTCAGTTACAATGCATCTGAGGTTCTGGTCTGAGTTAAAGTTCTCTAAAGTTCTGTTTCG
Source organism: Heterocephalus glaber (assembly GCF_000247695.1). The sequence goes on from NW_004624763.1 coordinate 12,617,492, forward strand.
TTAAAGGCTGGGCTTAGTTGGAGGGTGGGGGTGAGGGCGCCCAGGTAATGGGGAAGAAATAAGAACCAAGATACATCATGTACAGGTACAAGCACCCAGTGATAAATGTAAATGTATTGTATACCTAAAATGTACCAATAAAAGAATTTAAGCAAAAAAACCCAAAACAAAACCTTGGAGAGGTGGGTTTGTTGGAACACAGATTGCTGGACATAGGGTTCAATGCAGCAAACCTAGCAGCATCCAGGAGTCTTCATTTTTAATGTTTCCAGGCATTGGTGCTGCCGCTGTTTTGGGCACTGTGCTTGACAACCACTGTGTTTAAGTCCCCTATTGTCCCCAAGGTTTCTCCTAAGGTAACCCTTAGGGGTTACCAAAAGGAGAACTTAGCATGTTTGAAAGAGACAATGATCTTTTGGACATGGGGAACTCAAATCAATAACTAACAATAATAACATAGATCAGGGGAATTGTTTTCTGTGTTGCTAGAATATTTAGAGCAAGGATTAATTACTAATGAATACATAGAATGCAGTAGACAGGAGACTAAATGCTTTACAGTGAAGGTAGACTGCAGTATGTCTACAAACAATTAGAAACCTGGTAGTTACCCAGAAGGGTCAGCTTTGCAAAGCAGAGAACTAGTGCTCTGAGAGGGTTTGGAAGCACAGGCGGGGTCCACTTCCTACCATCCACGTGTAAGGGTATAGTTTTATGGACATTTGTTTCTGATTTTTCTGCTTTGACATCTAGTTCATCATTTGTTTTTGAGTTTTAGATTTTGTCTCTCTTTCTAGAGAAGGAAGAGAAAAAAAATTAAACCAGATGTTTTCCCTCAAGCATAGTTTTACCATTCACTTTGTCCTTATTCTCCTCCATCTCACTTCTTTTCTAACTCACCTTTCTATCAAACCCCGTTTCACTTTTCTTGCTTGAATTAGTAGTGTTCTCTAGGGTTTTATGTTTCCCTTTCTGTTTCCATTTTTTCTCTATAAAATCTCACCATCTATAACAGCTATAAAATATAAGCCTTTCATGATATTTCATGTATTTATGCTTTTGTACTTTCTGATTAATGGTCCTGGAATATTCTTTATCTTTCTTCCTGTCCAGTATATTAATCCTTGAGTCCAAGTGTCTAAAATACCACTTGGAACTGTTAAGGTTTTCCTTAGTAATTCCAAATAAATTTGCATATATCTTGAATATTGTTTGCACCAATCTATATTACATGTATTCACTTATGTTTCTTTCTCTTTTGTATAATTCTGAAACTCAGATCACATGTTTTTAATTGTTGTATCGTTTTTTTTAACTTCAAAAAAATCTACTCCATCTAAGCAATATAATGAATACATAGTTGATAAAGTCAGCAATCACACATAATAAATCCATACATATGTTAGCAATGCAGCAAAGGCGAAATAATTAAAAACACCTTGAATAGTAATATCTAGCACATTGTAAGTGATCATTTATTACACTATCCCATAATATTTAGTGCTAAATTGATTGCTGTTTGGAATCTTTCTCCTGCTTAAATATTTCTGATATAGGGCTGGATTGCATTGCAATGTAAAATCTGTTGATATAAAAGCCTCATGAAGAATCATACATGGGGTAAGTATACATGTTTGAAACAGTTTGTGTCTTTTACGCAGTAAATTCCATTGTAAATTAGATATAATTAGAAGTGAGAAGAAGTTTACAGGAATAACTATTAATGGAAAGCCAGCAATTGCAGTGCCTGGGCAAATGTATACCTGTGCACAACTCTACCGTATACATAGATCATTTGGAAGCAAGGGACCATCACAGTGGGCAGCAAAATCTCAGACATGCTAAAAACATTATTTTTTGCTAGCACAGTATTTGCTACGATTTTTAAGTATTTTAGAATCATATCAATTATTTTTGGTTAATAAATTTTTACTTAATTCTAAGTACTAAATTAATAACAGGGCATTTAATATAGGAAGAGTCAAACTATGGCCTTTGGTGAACATACAATTTATATTGGAAACATACCTAATTTTAATAAAATGCTGTGAATAATTTGCAATTATTTATAAACTTCTAGGTTATCATAAGAATTCTTAAATTGGCCTGGGTTGGTAGAGAAAAATATTGTTTCGTGGAAACTGATGATCCAAAGTTGAAGGCTGAATAATGAATAAGAGTTATCCAAATAAAGTTCAAACTCATCCCCAATTTTCCAAATTTGCATTTTTTAACACTATCATAGTCCACATGGCCTTTTACCTCTAGGAATTAAAAGATTTGGGGACTTTTGCCTTCTTATAAACCATTGTTTCTATGTCCACCAACAAATATTGTTAAAATTAAAAAATAAACCATCCTCTTAGGTATTTTTTTATTAACTTTCTGAAACTTATACAAAAAATCCAAATGTCTTATGGCTCACACAATGGCCTAAAATATCCTAAAACATACAACCTCCAGCTGTTATCCTTGTTCCCTCACTGTATTTTGGAAATCTAACGTTTACCTCACATTCTCAAAGACTCAAATCTTGTTTCTTAATTTGGGATTTCGAACTTAGTTGCCCATCTCTATTAATACATTCTGCATGGCCGACTTTTATGTGTTTCCATACAGGGAGCCAATTTTGCCGAGGCACTCCGCCTACATTCGTGTCTACCAAAACATACAGTGGAAGTCTAAATTTCTAAAATATTACAGGAAAAGATACATTGCCATTATCCCCTACAGAACCCTCCTCTTTCCTTTGAACACACTTATATCCTCATCTGTGTCACTTTCTGGAGCAGTCCTGGAAGTCCTCTTCCATGAGTGTCTTTACAGGTTGGGGTAAAAAATACTGTGCGTGCTGCTACCTACCAAGGACCCTCCACTAGAAAGTCGGGCTTGTATTTACCTGAGTCCTCATCCACCTTATTCACCAGATCTGGTACCTGGCACTTCTGGCTCTTTTCCAAAGTATAAATGACCATCAAATGTAAACATTTTTAATCAATTCAAGACATCGAGACAGCCAGAACAATACAACAAAAGACCTTGACTAGAAAGGATTTCTACCTTAGAAAGTAGCAGTATCAATGAACTAAGCATTTTCAGTCATGGATGGTATTTTCAGGGGGATTAATAGCAATTTGTGTTTACTATTACAATTTCTTAAATTTAAATTCACTGTATTTCTCAACCATATGTCTTAGATCACTAGACTGATGTCTTAACACTCTGAATTAAAGGATTGATTCTACCAAGAGATTGTGAGAGAAATGTTATTTGACTTCTGAAATTGCCTTGGGTAATTATAAATTGGGATTCCATGTATTAGTCTGGAATATACGTGCTTGGTTTTTGAGCTATTAAATAAGAAGTCTGAGGCCTCCTCCATTGAGGATGACTTATGGAGAGGTGACTTTGAGTTGTTGTAATTAGCAGCGCAAATCTTGGAGTCATTCCCGTCCAGGTACCAGGTACATGCAAACTGTCACAATTCTCAGGCAGTTCTCCAACTGCCCCCTATCTCCAGGTCTTTCAAGTTGAATTTTCAGACCCAGAACAGATGCAGTTTACCCCGTTACATTTTACCTGGATTTTCCAAATACAGATTTCGTGTGCAAAAAACATTCATTCATTTTAGCTACTCTTTGCTACTTGCATGAAATATCTGACACCTGGAAATTAAAGGAGGAGAGGTTTATTTTTGCTCATAGTTTTAGAATTGTAGTCTGTTGTCAGGTAGCTGTAAGGCAGAAGTAGCATGGCAGAGAGTCTCCACAAAGGAAATACTTCTCAGAACATGCTGGCTAAGAGGCAAAGAGAAGGAAGGAGCCTAGGACAGGAATAGAGTCTTTTGGTCACAACCCAGTCCCTCACCTCTGACTGGGACTCACCTTTTAATAGCACACTCAGATACTGAATTTATTAATGAGTATAGCACCCCGTGATCCAATCACCTTTTATACACATGGAAATCTGGGAGACATTTTAAACCTAAAACACCTTGGTTGTTTTAAGTAACTGCATTATGATGATTTGTTATGCAGCAACGTTAACGATATATGACTCTCATTTCAACATCTCAGAAATGACTTTTTGATAAATTTATTTAAAATTGGCCCTATAATTAAATTTCATTGGTCATAATATTCATAGTGTATTGTTCATTGACTATTATAGTGAAACCTGGAAATAATCCATATATTTATGTAAAGTTGAGTGAAAAAGCAAATGCTGGTATAATGATGGAGTAGAATAGTATAGTGTACTTAGAATCAAAGTACTGTATCTACATGCAACACTATAAGTGAATTATCCAATGTGTTAACTAAAAGTAATCAGAATTTCATAAGGATGTTCTTTTATATGAGGTTAAAAAAACAATTGAGGACCTTGTTTGAATAGGTATTTACTGAAAACAGGAAGGCACTGCTGGGGTTTTGGTAACTTGCTGTGTGTGTTTGTTGCCATCTGTACCCTTTATGAATAGTATACGAGTTTATGGCGTTTGCCTCCAGTTCCTTCCTCCTTTAAAATATATACTTTTGTTTTCCTTACAACTAGAAACTTTGTGAATTTTCTCATGTTAACATATGATTGTTTATTTATAACTTTGTTGTCACTTCTAGAATGTAATGAGGACTAGAGTGATTCTTTCCTGGTTACTTTTGTGTATTCTCTGTCAGTTAGATTGCATTAGTATCAAGCTGTGTAATGTTAACGTTATATATTCCTTTATAAATTTCATTATATCATCTGATATCAATTTAGAAGCATTTAAGGGAACAAGTTATTTGGAATGAACAATGGTAGATGCTGAAATTCAATCTGAGAGTATTTAACCTTTAAAACCAGAAAAAACATATAGCTGGAAACCACTGTGAAACTACTGTGTCATATCACAATTAAACAACCTAAATCACTATTTTGTGCCAAAATACCAAGTTTCTAGAGAAATACATTAAACTAAAATATCTTTAGAGGAAAATTAAAGCAACTCTCAAAATGTATCAAATGTGAAAACATTGAAGGTTGCCAAGAGTCTGTTGAAATTTCTATCTCCTATTTTATGCTACCATGTTTGAAAAGCAAGGCCGAGGTTTTCATTTCTTCTAAGCAGTAAAATATATAGTGAGTTATTAATTTAACTACTTACTAAAAACCAAATTTTCTCCAGATGCTCAGCACCTGAAATTTGCTTTCTGACTCCACAACTCAACAAGAATTTTTGTGAAAATACAGCACCCTGCTGGCTTTCCTTCTCTTTACATCATATTCTGGAGACTGCCTCCAAAGAGATAACTCCATTTATTTCCTTTCCCCCCCAGGCCCAAATCCCATACTGCCTTTCCAGTGCCTGCAAACAGTTTTGAAGTCCTTTCCAAGGGGAGCAGAATCCTGGTACCCAATAATGTATCATGGCTGGAACAGACAGATGACCATCATTTTCACTTTATGGTGTATTTTTGCACTAACTTAATATCTTCAATATTTAAATTGCAGTCTTCTTGATCCTAGAGTTTTATCTTCAAAAAATAAAAACAAACAAATCAATGAAAATATTGCTTGTCCACACTTGGCACACTGCCTAATGAGTGAGAGGTGAATGCATGCGTAATAATGACTTGTGCTGACATATTTGTGTGCATCCGCCCACAACACAGAAATCTCGGTGGCTCCTATATATTCAGTTATCAGAGAGCGCCCTTCATGCTTTAAAGAGGATGAGTGGCACACGTGGGTCATTTGAAATGTACCCGTCAGTTGCCATGATTCACCATCCCCACAAAGAAAAAGAATTAAATTTATTTATCCCACATTTACAATTTTATTTAATCCCACACACACCAAAAAAAAAACATATGTGAAAAGGTAAGAAAAGTGTATCTCGGGATTTAAGTTGTTTGTAAAATTCTACATATTTAATATCTCAAAATTTCTTCATAATTTCTTTTCTGTTTCACCAACTATAAAATTTAACTCTTACTGCAACTCAAGTTATTTTTTCGTGTGTTCATTATTTCTCAGAAATAGCAGATAGTGTGTATCCAAATATTATCATGAAATTTATAATTTCTTAACAATGTAACTGTTTAAATGGCAAACATAATTTCATGATACCTATGTAGAACATACCATAACACCTATAATAAATGTCTATGGCATATACATTGAATAAGCACCTTGTTTTATATATTGAATATGCATTTATTATTTGATCATATAGCTTCAGATTAGAACTTTTATACCATCCCATCATTAATATAAAACACATTTATGTAATGCATTATAAACTATGTATCTTTGGCTTGCACATCCACCCATAAATGATAAAATTCTATGTACTTCCCATCAAAAATTAATCTGGGATATTTGATGTGTTTAATCCAGGGAGACTGGTGGATATAACACATATGATTGTGATACAGAGAGAGTTTGCATAGATGCTACACCTGTACAGAATGCAGAACAATGCTGCAGGGGCATAGCACGTTTTCATTCTTCCTGTTCAAAGTTAGACTCTTTTGTATTTTGTCAACTAAGCCCTCTTTTGCTAATAAGGGTCCATTTAGCCCAATAACTGCTGTCATTCCATGTCCTAACATTGTTACTAAGACAGAGTTTTATCCATCACAGTTCTTCAAATCCTTCTTGATTTGCATTCCTCCTTTGACACTGATCATTCCTGGGGCAAAATTTAGACTAAAGTAACTTTATATGCTAATTTTTCTCTTCCAATATGATGATTTATTTTTCCCAAATGCCCATCCAGGATTTTATTACTGGAAGCTTGGACATTTCTCCATTGAATTGGACACTTAGGAATCTCAGCAGTTTGGTTAGAAGGGGAAACAAGGTGCCTTGTATGAGAAGAATCATAGCTGCCAAGGTGCTGTCCTTCATCCTTCATGACTGTCCCTAGATTCATCCTCTTGTACTCTCTTTCATTATTGTCTCATAAAAAGAGAGCAGCACAATGAAGATAATTAAAAAGTGACAGATAGGTGAGAGTGCCTCTTTTTGAATTTCTTTTCTTATTCAAATATTTCCTTATCTATAAAGCAGAATTGGCAGTATCATCCACAGGATTATTGCTAATTTGTCATATGATTTAGTTAGTTAAGGTAGACTTGCAAATGTGCACATTGATGTTTTCACAGGATGGGTTCATAGAAAAGAATCTCTCTGTTTAGATTAACTGAAGTCTTTCATCAATCTCTGCTGAAATGTACATGGGAGAACACTAAAACAAATAGCTCTATGTGATAGAGCCATGAATTCTGGGGAGCATCCATAAATATTCATTGCAATATTAATTGAATCATTTCAAGTGGACACACAGAGGGCACATCTTGGCGTCACTTACTGCAGCTATTCATTTGTTGTCAGCCTTGGTGGGATGCTTCCTACAGAAGCATATAGGAGAGGCACAGTACAGGACATAGGTATTTGGTAGCTCTTCTCTGCAAAACAAGGGTACAGTTATTGTGGCTACCTAGATTTTTATGAAATGATCTCAAAAAGCCTGGGAACTTCTTCAAACTCTATGTAAATTTTTAGGTATAGGTGGTAATCATGTGTGTTTCTCTGAAGAGAGATTTTATTACTTTTCACAAATTCTACAAAAAGTCAGGGGTCGTTACTTCTCTAATTCACCCATGAGCCCCTCCATGTTCTATTTCTCACATTTCAGTAATTCCTATACATGCCTTATACATAATAATGGATCAAAACTGAGATGCTTGCAAATGTTCGCTCTCATTTAGGAAGATTGTAGAGAGCCCTTTCGTAACTCAGCAAGTAGTTTGATACTTAAAGTTTAGGGTCTGTTTCTCCAAGCTGCTTTATGCTGAGAGAATAAACTGCCAACCCCAGGTATGAGGAAAAGAAGCACTCTACCCTTCCAGCTCTTTGGGCAAAAGATGATTAAATCTACATGCCACATCCTTCCTTTTTTTTTTTTTAAGTTCTGTATATAAAAGTGGGCACTTGTGTGTTTTGAGAGTGAGGCTATCTGGCCTTACTATATAGCCAAATTTGTAAATAAACTCACTTTTTTTTTTTTTTTTTTTTTTTACCTTTTTATGTGCTTTTCTCATACCTTTGGCTTCAGGCATCAGCACAAACTCAGAAACCCAGGAAGAGTCCAGATTCAGGCCTGACTAAGCCCCAGCCAGTAACACTTTTTCCCACATAAATATTTGTTGCTAATTTCCATAGTTTCTAGTAATTGGAAAGTAGTTGTGATGGTTAACCTTGAGTATCAACGTGACTGGATTGAGAGAAACCTAGCAGATTTATAAAGCACACAGAGGATGTTTCCGGGTGGGATCACATGGGGTGACACCGGGGACTGTATCCCCTCTCTGGTCCCCTCCTCTGGTTAGTAGCTGTCCTGCACCACGGCACTCTGCCACCATGTTTCTTCTCTGCAACTAACCAACCCTGGACCAAACACTCGGATACTGGGCCAAATTAACCACTTCTCCTATTACTTGTGCTTATCAAACATTTTTTTCCCCATCAACAAAAAGCTGACAGACACAGGCTTCACGTAGTGATTGCTGATTTACCATGACTGATAGGATCAGTCATACACTTTAATTCTGTAGAACTTCAGTAGTCCTAGAGAGAATAATTTTTTAAATGTATTTAATTAATGCTAAAGCCATTGTTGAAGCAAATAAATATGAATAAAGTTATCATGTCATCAGGATCAGATAAGAAATAGAAAAATAAACCAAAAATCATGAAATTATTTTTCACAAAATGTGTTTTATTGAAAATGGACCAAAAAAACCTCATGTTACTGTACTTAGTAATAATAAAGACAGACTAAAATAAATGGAAGTGATATTATATTTCATTAACGATTATGCAGCTATTAAAGTTATTATTACATATTTTTCAAGTGAATAATCTCCCTAAACTTCAGTATTAGAATTTTGAGGGAAGGTTCTATTATGGGGAAGTAAGAAGGACTTCTGAGAGATTTAGTAAAAGTTCAGTTAATATAGTTTAGGAATAGTTCGTCAAATATTTCTTTTCAGTGAGGGAGAATGATTCATGTGGCTCAGAAACCATGTGCAATTCGGTTATATTGAGACGTTTGAAAAAGATCAATTACCTGTGTTAGGATCATGTACAAGGGTGTAGGAGGAGAAGCTGAACAGGCTGAGTCAATGTGGGGGTCATGGTAAGCATCTCTCTTTGCGAATTGAAGCCAGAGAGTTATTATTCAAGTACACCTTGGTTTCCAGATCAGCTGTTGAAAGCAGTCTGGAATTCACTGGTCATCCATATCTTCCTAGATTCTTATGGCTTTGTTTTTGCAGTTGTATTTCAATTATGTGTCTGTGAGGGACTGTACAGAATCATTGAAACGCTTAATAAAATCCAGCAATAGCAAATATGATTGAAAATACTAAGGAGAATAATCAGAAGACCTTGGATAACATCTCCAAGCCAAGATTCTACAATTGTTGGGATACAGTGAGATAATAGTACTTGTTTTCCCTTGAGTCAGTAGTGATGTTTCATATCTATAGAACAGCAAAAATTGAGTCAATACTTTTGATTTACCCAAAGAATGAAAATTAGAAAGAAAAAAGCATGCAAGTATAATTTTACTTTATAGTAAGGAAAGGCTTTGCAGAAACCAGAAAAGAGAGACCAAATTATAAAAACAGGAGAGTGCATAGCATCTGAATAAATAGTCAAGAAGCTTTATGTTTCAGGTCTCGTCCATGTCCAGCCTGGAATAAAACTGAATGTAGATTTCCCATGGTTATAGGATTGGAAAGCAAGGCTTGAAATGCTTCTGCATTGATATTTTGCCACTAATGCTTATATGTAGTGGTTCTTAATTTTTTTTATCATGATGAAAAAAAAAGTCATTTCTAAAACACTACTTTGTCATCTTAGGGCAAAACAAGAAGTCATCTTGATGCTACTAAATGATTAAACAAGTGATGTGGTTTTTCTCATGTGGCTTTTGAGCATCCGGTGCTTTATAATGGAGTTGATTCAAGACTTAATGTCAAAATTATAAAGTTAGCTATGGCTTTGATTCTTAAACTTTCTGGATATTCTGATTGTGCTTTTTGAAAGCTTCTTTAGTGTAATGATATCTGAAGTATTCTTTCCTTTTTGAGTCTACTTCTTAGTATGCACTTCACATTCATAGCCAATTCCTATGGAGGAAATACCTACTAGGACTTTTATGTGGCAGCCGTACTTAAGAAAGTATCAATTGCAATTAAGAAGTTCTACTTCTTTCAAAGCAAACAAAAATAATTAACCACATCATAAAGGATATGTGATGTCTCTTCCAAACAATGTACTCTTCTTCTCTCTAGATAGCCATAGCAAAAGCTACAATCTGGAAAACCATTGTAGAGTTGACCCATGGAAAAAAGTTAGATCGGAACAACTGTGGGTAGGTTATGATTATAAATCAGATTTAAAACCTCTTTGTTCTACTTTCAAATAGAAGCCATCAAAATTATAAATACTACAATTATAAGTATGAATTTTTAAAGAGATTTCAAGAACTTTGAATGTTGGGGAAATTCCTAAAATGTGTAAGATTGTAACAAAATATCACCTTCTACTGGAGAAGAACGATGGTTGGTAGAATTTAGGATCTAGTGTAACAAGAGATAGATAAATGTGTAAATGCAAGAGAAGGAGGATTTCATAGGAGGTCTGTATAAGAGCAGAAAAAATGTCTAAATATCATAGAAGATTAAAATTTATAAGAAGATCATAAGATAATTTGATATCTGCTGCAATTTTACATAAATCAGGTAATAGGATATTGCTAATAGGAAAATAATTAGTAGATCTCTGATTTTCACTGTCCTATTGAGGTATGGCCTCAAATTGTATTATACTTTTTCATGTGCAAATAGAAAATTTCTTAGATATAAGGATGTTCATGAGTCAGAGAATCTTAAAAGAAGTCTTTGTTGTTACAGAACAGTTATTTAATAACTCTGTCCAAAGCAAATATTTAAGTGTGACAGTTTTGTCAGATTATATACAGAGCTAAACAGATCAAAAAAGATATGGATGGTGTCAACTGTATCCTTAGAAACTGAATAAATCTTTAAAGTGTATTTTGGCATTTATCTAGAAAACATTAAAAATAACTTTCAATCTCTGAACAGAAAGATTTTAATACTCATGAAAGAGTGAAACACAGACACTAGACTTCCATCCTATCGTAGCCTGCTTTTTAAGTAATTATTGGCCTGTTTCAGTCAAGTAATTGCCAGATCAGTTGAGATCTTTAAGAGTTCACTGTCCACTCCCTTGTATGTTCCATGCCTTCTTTCTTTTTTTCCCAGGTGCTACTGAGGTCAGAATGAAAGTCTGAAATATTCATAAGGGTGGTACCACATAGTCAACTATTATTCTGTGCTATCAGTAAACTGTAGTCTTGAGATTCTTTTCTTGGGGATTCTAGAAAGAGAATTAATGATCTAAAAAATTAATTAATTGTGTTACACTATCTATAAAATTTAATTGTGGTAGCTGTTTATAAAATAGATCTTTTCCAGGAAGATTCACCTGACAAATATCAGACAGTAAAGAATATCAACTAATGAGAAAGCCCAGGAAAGCAGAAATTATAGAGACAAATGCAGTCTGAGGGTCATTTGGGATACCTTCTTTTACAACCTGTTTGTTACTCCTAGGACAAATGATGGAAAAGTAATAAGTTTTATGGTAGAAAGTCAACAATATCAAATTGAAATTGAACACGTCGTATTTGCGAATGCCTCCCTTTTTTATTAAGGGAAGCTGTGGGCTGAACAGAACAGCTAATTCCTCAAAGGAGTGTCATTCTCTCAGACAAAGTTTGTCTTTTGTCTATTTAGATTTTGTCTTTCCATTGAAGGTTGGATAATTGTTCCTTCAATGAATGTTTTCTTTATAATAAATCCAGGTATATCTCTATACTATTTTAGGCATATACAAATTACTCTTCTATTTCTACTTCTATGAGATGATCTGTTTAAGAGTCAAGTCAGTGAGATCATATGGTATTTTTCCACCTGTATCTGGCAGCAAAGATCTCTTGTTTTGATTCTAGGAGAATTTTTCCTGTTTATCTAGTCTTCTTATGTCTTAGTGCTTAGAATCAACTCAGGTCCTCATTCATGTGAGGCAAGTGTTCTATCACTTAGTTTCATACCCTGCCTCCACCCATGGTTAAATATATATATTATATATATAATCTATTGAATATATATATATTATATATATAATCTATTGAATATATATATTATATAATCTATTATAGATATTATATATAATCTATTATATATTATATATTATATATATATAACTTTTTTTATATATATATATATAGTCTCCTTTTGGTTACCAATTCATCCTGCATCTTCCACCTAGCTTTTGTTCATATCTTCTGTGCCTACAGGATGAAATATTTAGTTCAAAATTGTTCTAAGGAGGTAGAACAATCATATTTTCCTGTGAATTCTTATTTCCTCCTGAAAGTTTGGAAATTTCTTAACTAACTTATACAAATTCAGTCTTGACCAAGATCTGATGTCTTACGACAAGCAAAGTATGTCATATTCACTGTGTTGTAAAAAATCAAGGGGGAACGGTACTTCCCTATGAGAATGTATGGTAAAAGAAGGGGCAGGAGGCTGGGGATTTAGGTTAGTGGTTCTGCTGCCTGCCCCACAAGGGGAAGGACCTGAGTTCAATCCCTTGTACCAAAAACCAAAACAAAACAAAGAAGGAGCAGAGTGTGTGGTTAAAATAGTGACCGTGAACATGACTCACAGATTGTGGTGGTTAAGTGTAGCTGTATCAACTTTATTGGCCTGTGGGTTGGTTAGGGGATCATTCAGTCACACTTCTAGGTGTATCCGGTGGGTCACCGAGGCATGGCCATGGGTATGATGGCTGGTGTCTTGTCCCTCTGGTACTGCTCCTTTGCTCAGCTTTCTGGCAAGCAGGATCTAAGCATCTTTGCTCCACTACACCTGTTTGCCATGATGTTTCTGCCTTGGAGCCAGTTGACCACAGAATGACATCACTGAAACTTAAGCAAAATTAAAACTGACCTTCTTTAAATTGTGGGTATAGGTTATTGTATCTCAATGATAAAACTGATTAATACAAAAAATTGGTTCCAAAGAAGTGGGATTGGTGCTGTGGCTATATCTGACCATGTGGTGTAATAGCCTTTGAATCTACCTTTCAGATCCAAAATGGAAATATTTGAACAAGTGGGCTAACGAAGCTCTAAAATGCTGTTAGGAGAGTGTGATGGGTGATTCTGCTTGGCCCTCAGAAGACCAGAATGCTGACAAAAATATTGAAAATAATGACCAGGCTCATGAAGTTTCAGGTGGGAATGAAGACTCTGCTGGGAAGTGGCACAGAGGCCATGCAGTTTACTCTCTGGCCAAAAAATTGTCTACATTTTGCCCATGTTCTCAGACTTTGCACTAATCTGAGATAAAGACCATGGACTGATGTGGCAGAAGAAATTCAAAGGCAGCCCTTTACTCATTTTGTGGCAATAGTACAGTTGGCTACTTTTAACCACACTTATGAGAACTAGGAGCAAAGAAAGAGCAAAATAATCGAATAATTTAAGTTTGGTTGAGATTGAACCATGTATAATGCTGGGGCCAAGAGATATGTTTCCTGAAGAGATTATCACCATTACAAACAAACAAAAAGTACAGTACTTTGTGCAGGAACAAGAAGAAAGACACCAGGAGAGGACCTCAGAAATCAAGAAGACCCCACCTACTACAGGGCCAATGGTGGAGAAGGATAAAATTTTGTTTTGAGAAGAGAATCCTTGGAACTCCTGCTTGAGAAATGCCTAATAGGAAATTGATTCCTCAGGATAAATTTCACTGTGCTCAGTCATCCAGACATTCAGAAGCCACTGCTGCCAGGGTCCTCAGAGGCCTGGTACTGCTCCCACTGACAGTCAGCCTTGATGTTGTCCACATGATGCTGATTCTACAGGATACAGAATGCAAGAGTTGTGCAGCAAGGAGGTTTCCACTGATATTTCAAAGGAAAAGCATTTGAAATGGGAATGTTTACCCTGTGTCTGTGTGTACCTGTGTGTACACTGGGATTATGAACATGATTTACAGAAGTTTACAGTGAAAAGTTTGCCTTCAGTCTCACAAGAGACTTTGACTTGAATTTTTGAAAATGCTGGAACTGTTGGGATGTTGAGGGATGCATTATTGCATTCTCAGTTGCATGCAAGGTAGTTGCAACACATGGAGTTATTAACTAATGACTGTGTTTGTTTGGAGATTGCGATTTAAGAAGATATATTTGGTTATCAAATTGACAGGGGGAAATATGTTATTTAAGCTTAATTGTGTCAACCTGATTGACTCAGAAACTGCCTACCTAGAGGTAATGCACACTTCTGCCTTTATTTGGGTAGGGCATGGTAGCTTGAATCTGGGTACAGTATCTTGTGTCTACCCTTTTCTTCTCTGATTCTATTCCTATTCTTGGAAGCAGTGAACTAAGCACCTTTGTTCCACCAACCCCTTCTCCCATGATGCTTCTAACTTTGAGCTAGCTAACCATTGAATGAATCATTTGACTCCAAAATAAACTTCTGCACCTTTAAGTTGTGGATATTATTTTTTTATTCCATTATTTTCTTGGGCAATCTGCTCCTTTCCACTCTTCTCAAACCATGACATTGTTAATTGTAATGAAAATAACCTCAAAACAAACATTCTTAAATATCATGATTCAAAATCTTTTAATGTTTTCATTGTGCATGTATCTTTAAGTTTATTTTAGTTTGAAATGTCTGGTCTTTCTGTGAGTCCTCTTTAATCCCTCCCAAAGTTATAGTGTTTCTAATTTTCTGTCCTTTGTTAGATGATCATTTTAAGTGGATCATGTTTTATGCAAGTCATCCTCTGCAGGGGTATCTGACTAACGCTTACTTGGTTTATAGGACTTAGAAGGAATTTAGTTGAATGCAACCACTGCCTCATATGTACGACATTTTGTTAAAAGTTTCTAGTGTCAGATTTTATATTATGTTGTATTTTTGCCTTTCTAACACTTCCTTCCTGATAGTTACTCCTTTCATATTTATACCCCTAAACAATGTGTCAGCATTGTGGGTATAGGGCTTGGAGTTTTCTTTCACTGTTTTTTTCTTTCTTTTTGATGTATATATATGAGAAAATTGAGAAACATACTATGTGTCGAATGACTACTTAATGGCTTAATGTATGATGAACAAGTTATTTTTTATAGAAAGGTATTTAAAAAGCTATATGTCAGTGTTATTTGTGGTTCTTTCTTAAAGAGTAGGATTATTGGTTTCCGAATATTTCCTGTAACTGAACTTTACAATTTTGACAGAAAAGGTCATTCAGTTGTATAATAATACAATAAACAAATAATATATAAAACAAAAATGACAAGGATTTAAATTTCTTAGATAATTTCTAAGATATGTTTAAAGTCAATTACATTTCTTCACAATTATTTTCAAAACTTACTTTGCTCAAAATAATTTTTGTTAAACAATTAGATTTTATGTATTTATTTTATCACTGTGGATTTCAGAAATTTTAGGATAATAAAGAGATGAAAATAAATACTTGGTTAAAATAGAATAAAATCAAAGAAAATAAAAAATAGTACAAGATTTGTAAACTTCTTAAAAATTAACCCATGTACTTACAGATGAAGTTATGAACTTATTTTACCACACATGTGCACACTAAAAAATTAACCTAAGGGGTGGGGATTTAGCTCAGTGTTGCCTCTGCCTGCCTCGTAAGTGCAAGATCCCAAGTTCAATCCCCAGTAGCAAAAAAAATAAATAAATCTTGCAAAACATAACCTAAATTTTTTTCAGACCAAAAGTCCTCTTGACTAGTTTGGTTTCTACGTAGATTTTTAAATTTAAGCAAAAAAAGGTCAAACTTTATTTTAAACCATATTGAACCTTAATGAAATTTTTAACATGTAGACTATTTTCATCACTGTTAATTTCCTTCCCATGATTTTTTACTATAGTTTGATGTCAGCAATCTCCAGTACCTATAAAATGACAACATTAATTAAACATTAGTGTGCTCAAAACTGACTAAATAATGTCACCAACATTAGCATTCATATTATCTCTTTAACAGTGAAATGCTACACATAAGATTAAGGCAATAATCATACTAAGAAGGAAGATGCATAGTAAAAGTGTTTGTATTTTGCTATGATTACATTGCCTTTTAATTTCCAGTAAATCATTCAAATAACTTGTTCCCAAACGTGTACAAATTGTGGTAGATTCTTTATTTATATTGTCTCTATTTATATAATCAACTACTTTCAAATCTCTATTAATATCTGTCATATAATTAAAAGTTTAGCTTCTGAATTGGTGGTATATTGACCCAGCTATTCCCCTGCTGGGTATCTTCCCAAAAGAATTAAAAGAATCATACCACAGCGATATATGTGCACCTATGTTTATAGTGCTACAGTTTGTAATAGCAAAAGCTTGGAAACAGCCCAAATGCCCATCAACTGGAAAATGGATAAAGAAGATGTGGTTTTTTTAATAAAATGGAGTACTACTCAGCCATAAAGAAAGAGAAACTAGCGACTTTTATAGCTAAATGGAGGCATATTGAGGCCATACCCTTAAGTGAAATAAATAGGACACACATACATAAATATCGAATAGTTTCTCTGGTGTGAGAAACTGAAGTGTAAATAATGATTAAAATAAATAAATGGTAATGGGAAATAGGAAGAAAAGGTCCAAAGGGCTAGGGGAAATGGGATGGGTAGGGGAAAGGAAAGAAGGGAAAGAAAAATTTATGAGAAAAGGAAAAATGGAAACAAAATCTTTGTAAATAAGGAAGCGTGGAGAGGGAGAAGGGAGGACAGGAAATGGGGAAAAAATAAGAACCAAGATGCATCAAGCACCCAGAGATAAATGTTAATGTATTGTATACCTGAAATGCACCAATAAAAGAATCTAAAGAAAAAAAGTCTCCTAGTTATAACTCTCCTAGTTTTGTTTTTTTGTCTTGAAAGTTTCAGTTTTATGATTTCTATTCTTAAACTAGTTAATGTCGCAGTAAGAACTCTTTAAATAAATTATTA
Organism: Heterocephalus glaber; assembly: GCF_000247695.1. The sequence goes on from NW_004624763.1 coordinate 12,634,652, forward strand.
TATAACTTTTTAAAAAAGGAAATAGTGAGATTCTAGGTCATTCTCTTTTTTTTCCCTGTTAGAAGAGAGTCCTTATCATTTCTGATAAGTGCAGCAGAGACTACCTCAGATAATCCAAAACTTACTTAATAAGAAATGACTGGGCTGCCAGTTCTTTAAAGAGCTCAAGATACATCATGACAATTGGCATCAGGCATACTTCAGAGAATGCTGTAGTTAAAAAGGGCACCTGACATGTTATTAAAACTCAAAGAGGAATGTCAGAAGTAGAATATGTCACCTATAACTTGTCTTTGCTGGTACCAACTTTCAGAAATCTGAATAATCTAAAAGTTTGTTCAGCAAATTATTTCTAGCATATTTTCCCATCAGTAAGGATTTTGATGCCTATATAGTCTGTAAAGAGCTTCACATACATTCATATGTATCTGACCATTCCAACCACCTAAGTCTGATATAAAATAGGTAACTGCAACTGGCTGAGAGTCAGGGACAATCATCATTCCATACATGCACGCACTCACACACACACACATGCATGCACACACGCACACACACACTCACACGACTTTGCAAAAAAGGCTTCGTGATTGAATAAACTTGGACTGACTTGAATGAAACTGATCTGCTTTTCTCAGTGTTCATGTAATTGTCTGAAAATGACCCAGATCTCTTCACTTCTTTCAGTCTAACCCTGAGTCATACGGTGCCTGGCATCACCATCCGTAAGAAATTGCACAGTTTTCTATTTTATTTTTGAAAGCACTGCTTGTTAGCCATTTATCTCTACTAAAGGATCTTAATTATGGTTATTTATAAGAAACAACTTATGCAAGTATACACAACCAAACAAGACATTCCAAAGCATTCTTATGAGCAAATTGATATGCCATTCACAGAAGCTCTGTGTTGTCTTTGGAGTAAGCATCTGTGTTATCTTTTGAATCACTGGAACTTTGTAGAGGTATTTATGACGTTTGGCTTAAGTGTTCCTCCTAGCTAGCAAAATTGTAAACTATGGCTGGTTCACTTACAGCTGAAATACCCATCCACCCATTCTAAAGCCTCGAAAAACAAGTACTTAATCCTCACTTGCTGCGCCGTTTTTCCAAATGATGAGATTCCCTTTTCCAGCTGGTCTTGGGTTCTTCGGAACCACACAATACTACCACGGGGTGGGGAGGTGTTTGAAGAAAATTCTGGAGACCTTTTTTCAATAAAGCATTTTAACTTTAATCAATTTAAATCATATATTTTTGAGTGTGAGTTAGTTGGAAGGAGAGAAAAAATCAACTGCTATAATAGCTTTGAAAATGATACCATGACTGAATAGGAAGACAAGGATAAGTCAAATATTATATTAACTAATGAAGCCAGTTTCTATTTCTTTTAAATTTTTTGTTAAGCCATCATCAGTTTAGTAATCTGAAAAACACACATACCATTCAAAATGTATTATTTTATGTGTTTCTTTTTGAGTAATACTTGACAAATATGCAATATTTAGCTTTTATTAAGCCTAATACAGTCAAATTTTTAAGTGATCTATCTGTTTTATAATTGAAGAATAAAAACATTGGTATTAGCTTTTGCAAGATTATATTTTTCATGATTATCAATATGAAATAAAGCCAACAAAGTACTTTCAATTTTTTATTCTTTTAATAAGATTGTTTATGTGCTGATACAATATAGTAAGTTAGGATCCACATTGTATACAAAGATCAGTGTTTCCAAGATGGATTTTCACCTTTTAGTGCTCAATGTTTTAATGGAAATAACTATAATTTGCTAAACAACAAAAGCAGGTTAAGAGAATAAAAGTGGCTTAAGGAATATGGCATGATCTATTCTTATTTGATTGACTTATGAAGGCAGAAAGCCTGTAAAGTTTATCACAATACTGTGTGATCAGTAGATAGTAGGAACACAAATATGCCCACTGAATGAGCATGTAGTATGTTCAGATAATCCTTAAATAATAACTTAGTAAAAGGGCTAAAGAGATAGCAATTGGATGAAGATCAGCTAGTTAAAACAGTAGTTTTACTTGTCATTAGAAATTAAGCATACCTGACATAAGAAAATCAGAGAATAAAGAAAAACAGAGAAGGAATCTGAGAATATTCCAAGATACAAAGCCAACCCATTAACAAGTTCTTGGCTATGTGCTTGATGACACTGCCTCAGAGCTGAGCTGAGTTTCTAAGAAAATTCACTAAGAGGATCAATTTTTATTTAGACTGTACTCTGATTGAAGCTTGCTTGTAGATGGAGAAAAAGCAGCCAAGGAGAAAAGACTAAATATATGACAGGCTGGATGAAATTCAGAAAACCAAATAAAACCAGGGCTGATGTAATTGAATAGATTAAGGAATTCTTTAATAAATTAATTTCTAACCTGTAAAGAAGGAGAGATTAAAATTGGGAAAACAAAAAATAGAATGATACAGATCTCATATATTTTAAATTGATTATTATCTTTTCGATAAAGACTCATGATATCTGAGAAACAAAAGAATATAATATTCTCTTTGACATCATTGTCAATTAATTACTTTAAAATATTGGAAAATTCCATTAATAAACATAAGCAAACAGTAAACCAATTTATTATTTTTTCTGTTTAGTGTACACAAAAATTTCTAAGATCTAGCTCACTTTTATATTTTCCATAAGCAGAAACAATTTACAGAGCTTTAAAATAATTTTTGTGTTATCCGCGTCTTCTCTTCCTTTCAATTTCTGTAATAAGATAAAATGCCCCTGCAGTATATTGAATTTCCTTAAACCATCCCCAATATTGGAGATAGCAAAGCACAATGTGTTCTTAATTCATGGTAGATATGTATTCTTGTGTAAATAGAAGAGAAATCTTGCTTAAAGTTTTTCTTATCCTTTTTATTATCTCTCCAGTTTATCTTAATGACTTGTCTAATTAGTTGAATTGTCCAGAGCAAAAATTAAGTAGGTAATCATGCCTTTTCTATGTGTCAGTCTACATAAATTACTCTACCTTCTATTTCCATATTTCTTAGTATCTAGTGGGGTTTTTTCCCAACATAATCAATCCAAATATTCCTAATTATAATTGAATACTTTCCAGAAAAATATGTTATTTAACAAAAATTCCCCATCTACATCTCTGTATATCTGCATGAAATCCAGAAATCATGTTCTGACAATTTTGAAAAGCAGAGGTCCATGTGTGAAGGTGAACAGTGCTTGACTATAGAAATAAATTGGTCCTCTAAGAACATCGCCATCTTGTGGTTAGTTTCATAAAACCATTGCTACAAAATGGTAGGCTGCAAATTCTTGAGCAGGTTATTACCATTAAATATTAGGTTTGCACTTTAAATAATAAAAACGTATTAGAGTTTTGAGTGGATTAGTACATTATTTATTAGAAACCTAAAAATTACAATGTTAAAGAGGGTGAAAAAGGCCAACAAAACACAAATACTTTAAGATACAGCTTGATATTTAAATAGAATACAAAGCAACTAGAATATGTCAATATTTGTAGCTAAATATGAGCACTACGATGTTTGTACTATGTCTGCAATAAAAGTAATAGGTAGGATTTATTTGGTGCTTATTGTTTATGATAGTATTCTAAATTCTTCCTATCCATGAACTCAGGTAATTCTCAACTGTATTAGTAAGATTACTTTCACACACATACATATAACACAAAAATAGAGTAAACTTTATTGACATAACATTAAAATCTTACATATTATCACTAATCAATATGATTATAGTCTTTCTTAAAACTATATATAGACATATATGTAAATAACAATATATTTACCTGACAACAATTAAAAGAATATCAAAAAGGATGATATCTTGTCAATCTTTGTTCTTTAGTTTCCCTTTTCAAAATTATTCTTACTACAATTTCTTAGTATATTTTCACATGAATTAGTGTATACCTAGATTCTAAAAATATATGTTTGTGTTAGTGTATGTGGGAACAAATATACATACATATACTTTTTCTTAATATACTGACCTTGGCTTTCTAGCTGTATACTCAATATTTCTATGCCTCAGCTCTCTTCTCTGAAAAACAGTCTAATAGTGTTCTCTACCAAATGATATCATTAATGACAAAAATTCGTAACATGTTAAGGCTTTGGCCAATTTCCTGGCATTTGATTAGATTCTTAAATAAGTAGTTAGATTTTTGTTACTGTTGTCATTATAAATAATCATCATTATCACTACTATTATCTGTTACTACTATTTTGATGTTAGAGAAGTGATTTTTAAGTAATTGTCTCAAATCAAATCCACTAGAAGAAACACACGGTAAAACTGTGTATTTTATTAAAAGTGTTTTCCAGGTAGATGAGTAGATGAGATTGGAAATCACAGGGCAGAGTGTTTTTTACGAGTTCGTTTATGTATTTATTTATTTATTTTGAGGGACTGAGGCTTTATCCCAAGGTTTTTCACGTTTTAGGAAAGTCCTCTGAAGCCGAGCTACAGCCACAGATCTTTTTTGTTTTTGTTTTTGTTTTTGGTACCAGGAATCGAACTCGGTTCCTTGTGCTTGAGCAGCAGGCGGCGAAACCACTGAGCTAAATCCTTGGCCCAAGCCACAGATCTTTTTAAGCATTTGGGACCGAGTCTCTCTAAATGACACATGCTGGGCTCCAACTTGCCATCATCCGTCCCGGCCTCCTAAGGAGCTGAAATTACAGGCGCACTCCCTCATGGAGTGCATGCGCGAGTTCCTCATTCAGGACAATTATTAGCACATTCCTTCTAAAACAGTATTGGAACAATCTTGTTAAGTATTTTTTGCAGCTATTTGAAGTTAAAAGCGTTTATTTCATGTCAATGATAAAAGATATATTTCATTTCAAAAATTGTTTACATTTTAAATACTAAAAATACTGCTTCTAAATCATCCTTCTTAAGCTGTAGTCAATTTCATTCTGATTATAGGTTTCTAAGATTCATATTAAAAAGGTAGGAAAGATTTTGACAGTAGGAGAATACTCATCTCTGTATGAGTGTCTAATAAATTGAAAGTAAATTACTGATTATTCAAAATTATGAAATACATTTTCGACAGTCTACCATCTTCTTAACTATCTCTAATGATCAGATTTTTTTTTTAACTTCTAATGTCAGCAAATGTGCCACCGAACCTTCCCTAAAATCTCACCAGGGATTCCAGATCCTGCCGAGAGGACACATTATTTTCTGGGGATCAAATCAAGGTCTTCCTAAGGTTATCAGGAATTGCTAACAAGCAGAAAATGGTGCAGTGTCTATATGCATATCTTGTCTTCACAATTTAAATCATTCTCATTTAGATCTTACTTACATCACTCTTATTTAAACACTGTCCTGGCCCTTGTGTAGCTGAACAATCATGAACAAATTTCCCCTTCCATAATCTAACCATACAAATATTTAATATGTGTCATTATTTTGCTACTTGAACATAGAACAGTGACACTTAAGCTATGAATTTCAACATACATTTCAATAGTTAATGTTAAGTGTTTAACAGTACTCTTTGGGGTTATATTTTTTTAAATGGGGCTTTTGAAAAAACAATTTGAAGATGACCACAGAATTAATTGAGTTCCTTGACTTTTAGAACTTTCCTATCTGTGCCTTCAGCAATGACTGAAGCCTCTGTTTCAAAGTATTTCTCAAAAATAAAGAATAGTCATTCAATTTTTTCACAAAAAGAATTGCAGTTTTAGACATACTTTCCAATTCATTATTTTTAATATTCTAAAAGAGTGGAAACTCCATGTTTAAACTTAATCAGTATTCTCAAAGAAAAGTTCTTTGTCAGGCAAGAAGCTTTTCATGCTGCTTGGAAAAACTGTCAAATTATTATGAAAGCTTACCTAGTTGACATACTTTTCTCATCCTATCCATTTGTGAACTTTTTTAATATAAATAAAAATATGAGAAAGGAATGAAAAAACAGAAACAAAGCTTTTGTAAATAGGGAGTGGTGGAAGGGAAGGAAGGGGAACGGGAAAAAACAAGAACCAAGATATATCATGTACAGGTACAAATTCCCAAAGATGATGAATGTGATTAAAATGTATACCTAAAATGTACCAATAAACCTAATTAAAAAATGAATATCAATACTATTTTAATTTAAATATGGACTTCATTCTCTATACTCATATTTATTTTTCTTTTGCTTTTTTTCTTC
>NW_004624763.1:12641081-12718733 GCF_000247695.1 Heterocephalus glaber
TTTTTTTTTTGACATAGGATCTCTGCAAATTGCCCACACTGATCTTGAACTTAGAATCCTCCTGCCTCAACCTCCCAGAGTGCTGGGATTGCTAAGATTTATCTTAACAGATTTGTACTAGACATTGATTACTTATCCAGTGACTATACACAAACTATATATTCTAGAGCTATGATAAATAACATGTTTTGGTCACATCAGATCTCATTGAAATGATTTAGCAGCTGTGTTGGAAATTGTTTCTCACATGGTTCCATCAGTGTTACTGCAGACTTTGGGGCATCCCATGTGTTCTCAATTCATCGTGAAAAGTAAAAACCAAGGGATGTCTGTTAACACAGCTGTGGAATTCTGATATATGGAAAAAAGTCAAATGAATACATTTGAAAATGCATTAAAATATGATAGACATACCTGAGCTACTATATGTAATCATACTGCTTTATTTCTGATTACAGTATTTTACAGTTATTTAATGATCATAACTCAATTAATTGAAAGGGATGTTGAAACTACTATAACTTGCTAAACTAGTAAAATATTTAGCAATAACTTCTATACTCCCAGGTATTTTGGGACTCCGACTTCATGATAACTATTTGACATTAGAATGATATTACTCATTGAATTCATTTTTTCCACAAGCTCTATCAAAGAGTATATATTCTGCAGGAAATTAACAGCATAAAATAAGTAACATAAACTTTAACTCACTATAAATATAAGCTTTTTCATAACTCAAATGTAAATTCAGCTTATAAAACAAAGCCATTTGAATAATGATGTCCATGTTGCATATCTACCTGAAAGGGTTTGGCTTTTGAGAATATCAGAAAATGAATACTCAAACACACAAGACAGGCAAAAGAAGAGAGGTGGAAGAATTCAGGAAAGCATCTTAAAGTCAAGATGCAAATAACCAGGGCCAGGGATTTAGCTCAGAGGTGCTGTGCCTGCCTTTCAAACTGAAGGTCCTGAGTTTAATCCCCGGTACCAGAAAAAGAAAAAAAAAAAAGATACAAATAACCAAGGGGCAATTATGTGCCTTAATGAACTGCTCTGACTGTTAGGGTCTTAGGCATTGGCTGTAGTGTTCCAATCAAAACAACAACACTGTATGTCTTGGACCAGATAAAGCTTTACCTAACTCTGTAAAATAGTAATGCGATTCCTACTTCTTTAGTGAAAAAATATTCTCAAATATACAACTGAGGGTATATCAAATGCTTTTAAAATGAACCAAGTGGAACTTCAAAACCCACTGTTTTCAAAGAACTGTAGAAAACTCAGAGATCCCCCTATCTTGCCTAATTCCCCTTATTTCCTATGTCTCCGGTACACCCAAAGCAAATGACAGGGTGTCTGACAATTGTCACTACATAGTCACCAGTTCATTTTTAACATTCAAATAGAACTTTAATAGGTCAGGATTAAGAAGTCTGTTCCCTTGTTAGAATGATTTAACTTTTACAAGCTATGGGCAAGTAGAATCCTGAAAAGCAACTCTAGCTGGGTTGTATGTTCCATAATATTGAACCATTTGTTGCCAGCAGAATTGCTTTTAAATGTGTAGTGAGAGGATGCTGTTGACTTACTCTAAAGCAAAATAATTCATGTGAATAAACACTGGTGCTCGTGAACAATAGATTTTAGACGTTATTCTTCAAAAGCTCACAACTCAATAGAATGGAGTATTTATAGTCAATATAAATCTCATATTGTGAATAGAAATTTATGTTTGGCCAACCGATTCATCAGAATAGCATGAGATATAAATTTTATTTTATTTTACCTTTGATTTGGGATTTATTTTTCATATTGTGGCTGTTATTTTAGACTTTAATGGAAAGAAAATAACACTACTTATTTCTGGAGTGACAATACTTACAACTGGCGATTTAGACACTTTAAATATTGTTCATGTTCTGGATCTCATTTCATTGCTTTGACAATCACATTTTCAATTTATACTTCTACATGTTAAAAACTACTGAAAGTTAAATCAGTTTAGTAATCAAAAACTACAATTAGAAATATCATTGATGCTAAAATTAAAAGCATTTGTTAAAATCACATACAAATGTCTCATGGTAGCTACTTTTTTGCAAGTAAAATTAAATTGTTGAAATATTTGCACCACTGAATTAATATGGAAATAAAGAATTTCAATAACACATCAATTATATTTCCGTATGAAGTCACCTGATTTCTTTTGGTGAATAAATAACTCTCTGAGAAAGACAGGGAAGATATTTCAATCCTCTTCAAGATTAGGTTTACCATATGTGATGAAGCAGGAAATATTAATCCAAGGAAAATTACTGCTTGAAATATACTATATAAAACATGATTCACATATTGTTATTTAACATATTAAGGATGGGATTAAGAAACGAGTACAACATTTTCTAAAGTTTAGTCATATATCAAGCTAACATCATGAAGATTGTGTTGTTAGTGAAAGAACAGATACAAAGCTCAGTGGACTAGAGCAGAGAGCTAAGAGACTGATCTACACTAATATATTCAACTGATTATATTCAAAGCAGCAAAAGCAGTGCTATAGAAAAAAAAAGACTGTCTTTCAATAAATGATCTTGGTACAACTAAACGTTCTTATTTTAAAAAAGCATTTAGGGGTCAGGGATTTAGCTCAGTGGTTTCACCACCTGCTGAGCAATCACAAGGACCCGAGTTTGATCCCTGGTACAAAAAAAAAAAAAAAGCATTTAGACACATGCCCCATGCTGTTCTAAAAAGTTAACTCAAAATAGATGATACAGTTAAATATTAAATACAAAACGATAACACTTCTATACGATAACATAGAGAAAATCTAGATGACCTTGGATTACTTGTGGCATTTTAGAAACATCACTTTAGACATAAGATTTTGAATGAAAGAAAAACTTATAAGCTAGAATTCATTAAAAATAAAATTTTTCACCTTGCAAAAGCCAATGACAGGAGACTTAGAAGACAAGCCACAGACTAAGAGAAAATATTTGCCAAAGACATATTTGATAAAGAAATCTTACCCAAAATATTCAAATTCTTAAAACTCAAGAATAAGCAAGTCAGTTTAAAAAATGGGTCAAAGATCTTAACAGACAGTGTACCAAAGAAAACGTGCAGGTAGCAAATGTATGTAGGGAAAGATGTTCTGCATTGTACATCATTAGATTTCCAACTGAAACCAAAGATTCCACTGAACACATCTTACCTAACATGAGCAAACTTCATAACACTGTAACAGATGTTGACAGGATGTACAGCAGCAGGAAACTTCATTCTATTTTGGTAGGAATGCAATATAATACAGTCACAGTGGAAGATGATTCTGTTAGAAAACTTATACTCTTTACTATATGATCTAACAGTCCTGCTCTCTATTGGTTCATGCAACTACTACACTTCAGACTGAATAGTTTTTAAATGACAAGCTTATTGATCGTATTTCTGGAGGGTGGAAAGTCCAAGAACAAGGTACAAGTAGATATGAAGTCTGGTGAAGAACCATTCCTTAGAGATATCCTCTCTTTCTGCATCCTCATATGATGGGAAGGCAAGCAGGTATTTTCAATCTCTTCTATAAGGGCACTTATATTCACATCCATATGAGGAGAGCCACCTTGCTAAGCCTTCATGATCAGTATGTATGATGAACTAATCACTTCCTAAAGGTCCACCTCTTTATAATACTGCAGCAGTGATTAATTGTCAATAGAGGAACATTGAGGTGGGCCATACTATGCTTCCTGGATTTACCCAGAGAAATTAGAAATTTATTACATAAATGAAAACACCCACATAGCTGTTTATAGAAGTTTTACTCATAATTGCTAACATTTCAGTGTATCCAGTGTGCCCACGTTATCTTTTAGTAGACAAATGCAAAAACTGTGGTACATCCAAAGAATATGAAAAACTTAAACACATGTTTCTAAGTCAAAGGAACCAATTTAATATTCTGGAAAAAAGGAAAATTATGGACACAATTAATTTTGGAGGCAAATTTAAACATCATTGTGTGCCCGCAGTTGAAGGGAGTCAGAGAGGAACAGACAGGACAGAGGATTTTGAAGGCAGTGAAAATACTCTACTGAATGCTGTAATATTTGATATGTGTCATACATTTTTCCAGACCTGTAGAGTGTGTACAACTGAGAGTAAACCATCATGTAAACTATGGACATTGGTGATAATTATGTACTTGTTCAGTTGTACTTTGGTGGAGAATGTTGGTTATACATGTCAAAGGAGGAGGTATATAGGATATCCTGTATCTTTCTCTCAATTTTTTACTGAACCTAATACTCTTGTCCAATAACCTATAAAAATGTTAACAACAAATACAAAATGTTTTAAGTAGTAAAATAAAGAACTTCAAAAATATGGACACTGTGCTGCACAAATATCAAGATTTCCCACAGCAGCTCTATATTATCATCTATGTATAAATGATGTATAGATCATTTGTGTATATACAATTATGCACTCATTTTGTGTATAGATTATTATATACTCTTGTATATGTGTTTATATGTGAATTTGCCTGGTTCTATGCAATGTAGATTAATGAAAAAATAGAAAATGCTGTAAAAATACAATTGCAAACATTTCATAAATTTATACTGATTTGATTTAAAATCTTCTAGAAGATAAATGAGAAATCCATTTTTAAAATAAAAGGTGAAAGACTTCACAGATGGAGATATTCAACTACTAGCATTTCTCACCATGGAAGCTTCTTGTAATAACTTCGCTAGAACAACCATATCTCTACTCTGTATTATGTGCCAGGACCACTTTTCATTACTCAGGACAGTTCAGTTCATTCATTTTTCATAGAAAATAATGAGGGACTATATTTCATTAGGATTTTACCCATGAACTAAGTGTAAGTTAAGTGGCTTGCTCATCTACTAGTCTAATATATGCCAGAAGTTATAACAACAAGCTATATTATAAATAGTAAAACATAACATCAAACAGAAGTAAAAATTTTGTTTTGGTTATTCAGATTTAACAAGCAGCATAAACAGTAAAAGGAAAAGTGTGCTTAAGTGCAACCATGACTTTTACCCACTAACCATAATGTTAAACATTCAGGAACTTAAAAGAAACCTCTATAAATAAAAATAAGAGATAAAAATAAAATTGAAGGCAAAAAAATAAAAAGAGACATGGATTAAATATGAAATAATAATTTTGTCAATGTAGATGAATTTGGTTTTATGTTTGGCTATTTGATTCACATTAAAATTATCATATCACATCATAGAAATATCCTTTCGTGTAGTAAATCTTAGAAAATGTTTCAAATCATTATAATTCAAATGTGTGTTCCCTAATTAAATACTATACATTTTAAGAGGAGTAATGACATGGAACACTCGAGTTGTTTCCTGTAGGAATACATTAACAGAGCACTCTGAAAAATTGACTTTTTAAACTAGCAATATAAAATTTAGAAAAGAATCAGTTAAATAGAAGGGCTATATTATGAAATATGTAGAGAAATGTTATCATTTATCCAATTTTATTTATTTCCAAGTCCCTGTATGATGTGAATGGAACACAATCATTTTCATCTAGTTAGGAATCATTAATGTGCTAAAATTTTATTACTTCGATGTTAAATGATCATTGAACATGAATCCTGCTCAAAAGTACAACATAACCGTTTTCTGTCAAGAATAACATATAATATAGTATGTGCCCCAGGCTCTTCATGTGCCATTGGGTACAGTACTGAATGAGATATGAGACATGCTCTGGAACTCATACTGTCCTCAGAGAGAGCTTAAAGCACCACTTAAAACATAGGGGTTTTGTGAAAAGTATTATGGAAACAAGAGAAGGGTTAAATAAACTGAAGTTCTGTCAATAGGAATAATGTAGAAAATTAGGGGAAATGTCTTCAGTTGGTTTTAAAGTAGAAGTATAACAAGTGTTTGCATTCAAGGAGGCAGAAAGTATCCAGTCAGGTCATAGTATGGTCAAAGGCAGGACTGGATGAGTGCTGAAGGTTTGAGGACGAGCAAGATACTTTCGGTGGCAGACCAATATGTTTTATGATCCATCTTCAATTCCTTACATTTCCACCAGAACAATTCCTGTACTCCTAGCTTATTTTCCTTTATTTCTTTATTAGGTTAATTTCTGAACTCCAACCTTATTTATGATAAGTAAAAATGAGCTTTTAACTGTACCATGTGACAGGAATCAATATCTGAAAGTTACACTTACTACTATTATGTAAATTCAAAGTGATACTCTGGGAAGGAAAATGCAAAAAGAGATATAATGTCTATGTTTAATAAACTAAGATTATGTCATGGACATCTTTTTTTTAATAGATGAGCATAACAATTGTGATATGCACTATGATATACATTAACCAAAATGGCATTAAATTCTGCTCATGTTCACTAACCTTTGAACAATATTCTTCATGACTCTAGATCTTGGTTTGTGATTTCCTAAGATTATTTACTTTAGAAGTCTCATATTTGCAAATTTTCTCTGCCTCTCTGAGATGTAAATTTCTTTAAAACCTCTTTGCCTGTCTTACATCCCAGGAATGGCTTTACAGCACCTGGAAGCAGTCTCGCTGAATTCTTACCATCAATAGAGATGGTTTTCCTAACTCCCAGTTTCCATAAGAGAGTAGAAACCTAACTTCCACAGATGCTTTGCTTCAAGTTGTAAATTTAGCCTCACCCATAAAGACAGTGGAAATTTAGTTCTCCTTCTGATAAGCAAAGATATTATCCCAAGTCTTAAAAAAATACTCCTCCATTTCAATAACTTTGAATAAAGTCAACTTTACCTGTTGAAGTTTTTCCAATTGAATTTTGACATTGACAAAAATGAATGGAGCATCGTCCTTTATGGACAAATTCATGAAATAGCAAATTGAATTAAAAATAAAATCTACGTGGAGATTCATGTTATTGATTTTATAGAAATACTGAGAGATAAATACTAGAGGTTTGAAAATAGTTGTCATTAAGAAAGGAATAAAAATTGGGCAAATTTGGAGCAAGACATAGGAAGTTTGTCGTATAAGCTCTGTCATACTATTTTATTTATAAATGATACACATATTTTGTGTGTTGAAATTTTATTAAGTTACATTTTAAAGACACAAAGCAGAAAATTAAATTAGCAAGTACCTGAGAAATTAGATTAAAATAACCTCATTAAATCTTGCACATCTGAAGTCTACTGAAATGGGCAGTAATACTTTTCTCGCTTATTGGATGCTCCTTGTATGGTCTTTCTGATCGGTGCTGCTTTTTCAAAAGTTCCAATATGAACAACAGCAGTATTTATACTATTGTCGTTCTGCAATCCTTTCCATTTTTCAAAATGTTTTCATGTGAATAATTATTACAATTACTTTGGCTATCTCTTCTACACTCAGAAAATAGAAACTTCCAATAAAGAGAAGGAGGTGTTTTAAACCATGTGTCAATAAGCACACTTTTTTATTTACCAAATTGCAGAGTGATTAGAGAAAACGTTCAGGTATATCTTCTGTCCCTGTAGGTTCTGTCTTTTGTCAGCACGCTTACTTGGCATTGCCACCAGGACACCTTAATGAATGAAGCTTTCTAATAGTGCTTGACATTTTGAATCTCCAGCTTTAGGTTTTTAAAGTTACCAAGATTATTCTTATCCCATTTGTTAAAACCTATGATCTAGATTCAGTTAAAAAATCTGCTGAGATTTTTCTTGGGATTACAGATATATTGTGATACATTTATGAAAACTGACGTCTTTAAAACACTGAGCCTTCCTATCCATAAGTGTTAGATTTTTTACTTAGGGCATCTTTGATGTAGTTCAAGCATGTTTGGAAATTTATCCTGTAAACTTTCTCTTGTAAGATCTCACACTTTATAGATTCTACAAATGTTTTAAATTTCCCAAGAAAATATGATTTTTAGTATTGTATAAATACATCTTAAGAATTTTAGTCATTGCTTAACTTTCTAGCTTTTTTCTTTTCCAATTTAGTTTTACATGGTATGAAGCAGTTTGAGAGAAAGCCCTTGCCTATATTTTCCATCATAAAATCAGAACTCAGCTATGGATATTTTAAGTGATTATAATGATTGCTTTACTATTGTTCACCTCACAAAATAAATTAAAAGTTAATTGCATTCCTCCTCTTTCCAATATCTGTCCTCCATTTTGCTTATTTACCCTTTGTGTTTCTCACACTAAAGAAGCAATGCATGTGTACAATTATTGTGTGTCCAGATTATCTCACTTAAAATTATGGTCTCATGGTGTATCCATTTACCTACGAATGACTCAATTGTATCCTTGTTATGGCACAGTAGTACTCCATAACTATAAATGCTACATTTCCTTTATCCATTGGGCTGTTTCCAAGATGTAGCTGTTATAAATTAGCTGCTATAAACATGGGTATGCATATACCACTGTAATATGATGCTTTTAATTATTTTGGGAAGAGACCAAGAAGGAGCCCAGCTGGGTCTAGTAGAACCACTAGTTCTACTTTTTTTGGGAATCTCCACACTGATTTTCATAGTGGTTGTACCAATTTACACTCCCACCAAATATAGAGAAGGGGTCCATTTTCCCCACAGCCTCAGTAACATTTATTATTGGATGTTTTCTTGATAGCAGCCATTCTTTCTGGAGTAAGATGGAATCTCAGTGTTGTTTTAATTTGCATTTCTTGAATGACCAGTGATGTTGAATATTTTTTTCATATATTTATTTGCTGTTTGTATTTCTTCCTCTGTGAAGTGTTTATTCATTTCAGATGCCCATTTTTGGATTGAGTCTTTGAATTTGCAGGATCTAATTTTTTTAACATCATTATATAGTCTAGATATTAGTCCTTTTCTGAGAAGTAGCTAGTAAAAATATTTTTCCATTTTGTGGGTTGTCACTTCATTCACTTTTGCTGTACAAAAGCTTTTTAATTTGATGTGATTAAAGTTGTTGATTCTTTTGATATTTTCTGTGTGATCAGGGTATTATTTGTAAAGTATTTTCCTATTCCTAGATCTTCAAAAATTTAACCTATTCTAACTTCCAGTAGATTAAGTGCTTCTATTTTTATGTCTTTATCTCTTTTATCCATTTCATTTTAGTTTAGTGACTGGTGAGAGATATGGGCCTAAGTTCAATCTTCAGCATGTGGAAAGGTAGTTTGCCCAGCACTATTATTAAAGAAGCTATCTTTCTTCCAGTGACTGTTTTGGACCCCTTTGTCAAGGAAAAGGTAGCTGAGTGTGCTTGGAGTTGTTTCTGAGTCTTTTATCCTGTTCCGTTGACCTTCTGGTCTGTTTCTGTGTCAGTACCATGCTGTTTTGATCACTGTAGTTTTGTAGTATAATTTCAAATCTGATATTGTGATGTCCCTTGCCTTGCCTGGTTAGGGGAATGAAGGAGAGGGGAGTGGGAAGGTAAGGTAGGGAAAGGGGATTAAAAAGACAAAATTGAAGGGAAAACATGGAAACAAAGCTTTTGTAAACAGGGAAGGGAAGGAGGGTTGAAGGAAGAGGAAGGAATGAGAAAAGAAGAAGAATTAAGATTTATTGTGAATAGGTACAAATTTCCTGTGATGAATGTGATCAATATGTATGGCAAATATCTACGAATAAAAATATATACAGCAAGAAAAGAGTGAATTAGTACCTTTTAGTTTTGATGAATAAAGAGAAAGCAAATTATATCAAATGTGAAGTTATATGATAAATTTATTTTGAAAAAAACAAGAAGAATTTAGTATTTCTTTTGTGAGTAATAACTGACAAAAACATTATTCTACATTGACTTACATAGTAAATTCAGATGATCTGATGGTATATTTGATCTATTTGGACTTGATCATCATGTTATATTTATCCAAGCTTCAATTGCCCTCTATATAATGATAACCCTAGGAAAACAACTTAACTATTTTTCATATGGGTAAAAGTGCCACATATGAGGTCTTTCTCAACTCATTTAATGATATTGAATTAAGAGTGAAATCTATTTCTGCTGTACTTTTCTAATCTTGAAAAATACATCAAAGGTCTTCTTGAAATTTAGACTTCACTGTGTCCATATATGTGTGTGTGTGCATAACCTTACCACTATAAAATGTTTTCATACTACCTATCTTATGGGATATTTTAGTATAATTCATCTTAGCATATCTTATTTGAATGGTGGTGTAGAATAAATTGCATTTTGTATAGGGAAAAATCCATTTACATTTTTGCCCTTTAATTTAGAGCTATAAATTATGTTCGTTTACAGCTCTAAATTAAAGGACAAAGAAATAACTACTCATATCCTCCACAGATGGAAGCATTTGTCCTAAAACATCCTTTTCTTAACTTCTTAATTTCCCCCATTCTGATTTCCTTAAAATTCTGAATTCACATATTTCTTAATCTCTAATCACATGAAAGTCTGGTTTTGGGATTTACTTTCTTCAGATCTGACTCAGCAGACTCGGAACTGATCACACAGAGCTGTGCTCTCAGTTAATTAGTGGAAGATAACGGGGATGTGAGAGAAAGACAGAGTAAAGGGTGAGGTGCAAAGATACAGTCCAAAACACGCCCCCAGGGAGCTGCTTCATCCAAGTAGCTCCCACAATCTAGTGCTGAATTCATAAGTGGATTGATTCACTTGATGAAGATAGAGCCCTCATGATCTGACCACTTCCCAAAAGCCTATCAGCTGTTAACAAAACCTTCAACAAAATGAGCCTTTGAGGGACACTCTATCCCAACCATAGCAAATATTATTGTCCATGACGTAAACCCCAAACTACAAATTGTACGTAAATGGACCTCAAAGGTGTGCAGTAACATGCCTGATGAAAAATAATTGAGCAAGGTGAAACTGGACTACATTTTTCCAGACCTACATTCCTCTTACATTTCTCTTATTAACATAACTGCAATACTACAGAGGGGTCTTAGAAGTGTAAGTAACATAGTGATTGTTGTACTTTGTACATTAATCCAACTACAGGGCTCTAAAGTTTGAAGACTATATACGGGTTTAGACACCTACTTTGAAATCCACTATTCAGCCATACGAAAGTCTATGTTAGACAATATGTTCATGCCTGTCATTCACTGAGGACGTATTTATGAGGACTGGAGGTTGTATCTCCCTGTGTAAAACATGAATTCCCAAGCTGTCAAAAGTATGTATGTCAGAAATACAGCTATACATAGATTAATATTTTCTGAATATAATCTATGGCTCACCTTCAGCTTTGGGCATCCTTTAGATGGATTCACAAAGCCAGAAGAGGAATTGCTCATTCAAATAGTCAGCCATCCCACAAGTAATGTGCATCTGGAGATGAAGTTACATAGAAAGATCTTATTCTCTAGGGACATAACAGAATTGCTTTTCTTATTTCAGTCTCCATTAAAAAGGCTTAGAGAAGTTGCCATAAAATGTGTTGTAAACTGTTCTTAGAAAATATAATAAGCATGTCACTTTGTCACAATATGAACAACAAATAAAAGCTTCCAAAATAAGGCCTTTTATGCTTACATTCCATGCAACAAGAACATAGATTTTAGGGTTTATCAAAGCATAAGCTGTTTGATTTACCAAAGTGGTTAATACAGGGAATCAGAATGCCTGGCTCTGAATCTGGCCTATAAAACTTAAGCTTGTGTGAGCTTGGGAAAGTTCTTTTAATTACTGCAACCTTCAGTCTTCTATTAAAAATGGGGCTGATCACACTGTTTACCCCATTAGTTTGTATTAAGTCATTATCTTGTGATCCTTAAAATATTGACAAACATATAATAAAATGTTCAGAAACTTTAGGTATATTGAGGAACATTCATTGAGCCTCTAACTCAAAACTTTAAGGTATTAAAAGCTACATCATAATATTTTATCTTCAAAACATGTCTTATTTTCCATTTGAACACATTATCTTCTCAAAAGCCATAACTAAATCACATGAAATATATAAAAAATATAAAATTTTAAAATATCTGGTTAAAAGAAAGACAACATTTCCAAGATTCAGAAGCAACACAGTTTTTAAGCCAGTGAGTCTGAACTTATGATAGAGATCAGGAAATTGTGAGAACTGGAATGAAAACAAAATATGCAATACTGGAGCCAGATTCAGTGATGAAGGCAACAAATTTCAGATGACCTCCTGAAGGATGGTGAAAAATGTCATGGGCATTAATCTAATGCTTTGATTTTGTGGAAACTCTGATGCAGACTAATCTACTCCAAGAAAGAAAGGGAAAAAATAGTCTTGAAAAGTTGGAATTAGAAAAACTCCTACTGTTTTTCATGTTGATCTGCAATAACTCTAAGTACATGAAACCCTTTTTGATTGGAGGCGTGGCAGATGGATAGAAATGTGAAATGGCTATCTGTGAAGAAAGAGAAAATAAATATAAATGAAATAACAATAAAAGCAAAATAAAATGAAAGTTAATATTTCCTTCTCAAAATGAGCCTGTGAACAAAAATTGCAAAAGTCATGAAGAAATAAAATGCTATGAATATATCTTATAAAAATAAAAGTGGGGCATTAATTCATTTCAAGGGAACTTAATTTGTAGGAAGCAATCAGAAAATATTTAAATACACTTATTTAGAGAACTTAAAAATGTAACAAAATTACTAAATATATGAAACTAATATGGCTAGTTATAAGAAAAGAACAGATAGAAATTAGAATATAAATGGTGAAATTGATGTTTAGTAGAAAGAAAAATGTTTATTTTAGTTACCTGTGAGGATGTACTTATGGAATTGAAAGATAATATTTAGTAACTAAATCTGAATTTATCATAGAGAAATAATTATATAACACAAAGAAATGGTAAGAGGTACAGAGGAGAAAGTGGGCTATGCCCACATTTTTCCAAATAAGAGTTTCAAAAATACAGGCATAGCAATATTTAAGAAGACAATTAGCAAAAATTTACAAGAATAATGATTTTTTTAATGATGGGAAATGAATTCTAAGTAAAATGTATCTTGGATATCAAGTAGGATACATATAAATTCAAATCAATATATTTTAGTAATACTGAAGAAAAAATATAAAACTGAAGAAAATTTTTAAAAACTATTGAGGAGAAAACAGGTTATTGACAAAGGAATTGAAATTAGACTAGAGCCTCTGACCAGAAAATTTTAATTTTTTGACAGGGAGGGTTTTGAGACAAGATCTTGCTATGTAATCCAGGTTGGCCTTGAACGCACTGTAGTGCAGGCTGGCCTCAAACTCATGGCAATCCCCCGCCTCAGCCTTCCAAGTTCTGGGATTACAGCTATATGCTACAATACGGTGGCAGCAAACTTTATCCAATATTTCATATTTACCCAGTCCTTATCTCTTCCCTGATACTGGCCTGCATGAGCAAAAGAGGCAGAAATTTCTGCTTTCTTGGAGTGCATTGCATAATAGTTTGAAAAAACTAGAATACATTAAAAGTGAATTTAGCATGTAAAATTTAGCATGTATTATAAAGTTATAGGATCAAGTAAGGATGTATACATACATATAAATAAAGAGTTTAACAATTATAATCAAGTATAATGAATTATACTGCAAGATTGAATATACATTCAAAATCAAGTGATGAAAAACAATACAAAGCAATAAAAGCAACATTCATTTCAACAAATCCAGAAAAGAAATAATTAAAACGCAATGTGTCTCCATTATTTTAAAGTGATTAAACAGGATCCATTCCACAACATGGTAAAGACAGAGGCATTAATCCGGAAACACTGCCGGAATCTAACAGTGAAAGCAGGAAGCCCTGGGACCCAGAAGGAGCGGCCCAGGAGCTCAGCATGGATCCTCGGACGCCAGAGCAGGCCCGCAAAGGGAGTCAGCGGTTGCTGCAGGTGGTTCCCAGGGCAGAAGGGGAAAATCATGGTTCCTCCCTTTCGGCTTTCTTCCTGTACCACCACCAGTCACCAAGTGGCTGTCACCGAAACTCCTAGGAATCAGCTCTTCTCCGAAATAGAAATGAGAATGTTGAGAGAGGTGAGAAATGTGTCTCACAGCAAACAGTGCCAAAAAACAAATCAAAAGTTCCTTATATTACATGCACAAAAACGCCACACTACTGAAGACCTAGGTGCGAATAGTACAGCTTCAAAAGGATTAGATACAACAGTATGGTTGTAAAATTTTCTGCAAATGTTTCTTAAATAAAACACACATAAACAAGGGACAGAGATTTAGCTCAGTGGTTCAGAGGCCTGTCTCACAAGCACAAGGTCCCAAGGTCAATCCCTGGTACCAAAAAAAAAACAAACACATAAGCAAACTATGAATAAAATGTCCATATATTCCATTCCATTACAATTAAAAGTTACTTTTCATCATTACAATTTTTAAAGATCTATCAATTAGAAGAAATTTTTGAATGCATCAAGTTTTAATTAATAACTCTCCAAATTAATAAAATATGTTGCTTTCTGAATACATATACAAAGAAAATGAAATTAGCTCAAATAAGTATTTGTATTCTTGTAATTATAACATTATTCATAATAGACAAGGTATGGAAATAAATTAAATGCCCATCTAATTACAAACAAATGCAGAAATCGTGATGTAAAATCACAACCTCACACACAGGTACACAAATACATATGGTGAAATGTTAGCATTCAAGAAGGAAATTTTGTCCTTTGAATCGATATGGATAAACCTGGAAGACATTACTCTAAGTGAAATGAACCAGACAAAGACAGAAAAGTACTGCTTGAACTCATAGGAAAATTCAAATTTTAAAGAACATGGATTCATAGAAGCAGACAGAATAATGGTTGAACCAGTGTAGGGTTGGAGGGAATGGAGAGATATTACTCAAAAGGTACAAAGTTTGGGCTGGCGATTTAGCTTAGTGATGCTGCCGCCTGGCTCGCAAGAATAAAGTCCCAAGTTCCAATCCCAGGACCAATAAAGAAAAAAAAAAGGAGGTACAGAGTTTCATTTATAAAGGAAGAATAAATTTTACAGGTATACCGTATAACATGTGACTATTATTAATTGTGCATTATACACTTGAAGTTTACCTTGAGTGTAGATCTTAAATATTCTCACCAAACACACCAAAAAAAAAAAAAAGGAAAACTTAAAAAGAAAAAAGGTAAATAACCTCAAATATATATGGACAGAAGCACTGGGGGAAATCCAGTGAATCAAAAACAAAGCCAGACAACAGAATCATGCCTAACTCACTGAACTGATCTCAGTTGTTATACCTGAAAATATTGCTAGAAGTAATGTTAGAATAACTGCTATGGAAAATATAGTCTTGTGATACTTAGAGAAGGAACAAGTCAATGTTTAGTTGAGGTTTACAAAGCTATATTTGGCCCATGATTCAAACACAATAAATGGAGAAACTGGATTTGAATTCAGCTTGTGATTATAAATTTAGTTAGCTATATTCAGTAGAGGTATGACAAAAAAGTCTAAAAATTTTCATTCTAAAGTACAATGAATTCCAAAATCATGAGTGATTGAAATAAGTAAATGGAATTTTTTCTCCAAAATAAGAGATTGTATAATAACCAATAGAATTTTTTTTAATTGAAGCAACTCCCAACCCAAAAATACACTGATTTACTGATGACTAACCAGTACTTTCCCTTTTTAATAAAATTATCTTGAATAGACTGTATTAAACATCTGAAGATTCCTTCCTCCATTTCTTTGTAACATTTTACATTCTATGAACTCTCCAATCAGATGCTTTGGCCACGTTATTCTATCACCTATAGCAAAAATTGTCAGCTCACCTTCATGGATGGCATCAATGCACTTGTCTAAGATATTTGATAGTGAATTGCTATAATTAAAAGCTCTTTAAAGCATGTCTGCTTAATTGTTTACTGAAATCTGCACAAATTATATAACATTTGTTTCAAACAAATTGGTAAAAATGAAATATTTCTATTTGGAAATATTCATACATGCTGTTGATGAAGTGGAAAAGTGTACCAAATTACTAATATGACCTATTGATTTGTAACTAAGTCATCCAGAAACATGCAATTCTACCTTAGAATATAAGTTAGAAGATAACTCATTTTAATACAAATGTATTGCTAAAGTAAGAAAGTTCAAATTATATTATTTGCATTTGAATTATTTTCCATGTGTTAGCCAAATACTCCTTTAATATTAGGCAGCCTTTCTTAAAGAGAATTTTTTTTCATGCTGAAGGTTGCCATAGGATACGTTTATTATTTATCCTTGAATTGGAATATTCTATTGCGTGCTGAAGCAATATCCTCTCGGATCTGCTGCTCCAGCATCTTAAGGCGGCTGAGCTCCGCGCATGTGCACTGCCTTGGCTGACAGCAGGACAGGGTTTCCTGCCATGAGCTTTGTCTCCTGGCTTGCCTTCTGCAGATGCTTGGCAAGGTGGGAAACAACCGACAGAACTCCCCAACAAGAAGCACACGTTACACAACTGGATGGTAATGGGGAAGACAGACTTTAGTTATTTTCTTCTGAAAAGAAGATCATTATATCATCGAACTAAGGAAAATACTTCTTCAGTCAATTCACTGGTGATTAACGGTACAGTTTTGGATTTACTAAGAAGAATAATGAATGGCAGACCTATTTGATCATTTGTACAACAAAATCTTCTGCTTGAAATATGTATTTCCATATATTTCCACGCAAAGTTTCAGTATCTGTTAAAAATGAATATCATACATATTCTGATGTCTACTTACTGAACAATTTCTACTGGTTTTCTGCTCAAATTTATTCATACTAAAGCTGTTTTCTGATGGTGAAGCAGGATATAAGGTCCATCTTTGGAATCCAGTTGAATTTAATTCAGATATTAATTCTGCTACTTCTCTGAGCTAAACCACTAAGATTTGAAAAAACAGAGAGAGACAAAGTTTTGTTCCCTCTCCCTGGGCGAGATCAGCATTACAAAGTCCCTCCTCCTCTTCCTGAACTCCCTTGCTCTGTCTATTCAAACCTTTTTTTAGCTCTTACAGTATTTTGCCAAGTTGCCAATGAAGCAACTCTTGGCAGTGCCTTGATGCCACAACATCAAATTTCCCAGGTTCCCTAAAGAACTCTACTATTTAAAGATGCTTCTTATTTCCATCTCCAAGCAAAATTTCATTTCCACTAGATCTGGAATTAAAAAAAAAAAACAGTTTTAAATTAACACATACTGAAATAGGGAGAGATTTTAATCCTTTTAATTTTCAGGAATATTTCCCCTTAAAAGGAACTCTTATCCACTGGTCTAGCTCTCTATTAGTATTTCAGAGACCATAAGTGATGTCATCCTAAGCAAGGTGTCTTGAGGGAGTAACTTCAGCTCACAGCATCAGAAGGCAGCTCAAGATCTCTGACAGTCCTTCCCTAGGGTCCCTCCCTAAACTCTGACTGGATTGCGTGGATTTACCTACTGTGTTTGGCAGAGAATGCAAAATAGGTTGGCTTGGATTCTTTTGGGAGGAAACACATGTTTAGGGCAGTCGATAAGGGAAATCTTCTTGAGGGAAACCTCTTATTAAGGGAAACTCAAGTATAGGCTCATGCAGAAGCATTAATTTTCATCCTGACTGGTGTTTTCAGGACATAGTATTTACATATGATATATGAGCTTTTTCAGGGAAGTAAGTTTTTTCACAGTCGATTACTGAATGGTTATTTAACATATTTATTCAGTTACTCATCCAAGAATCATTCATCAAGCTGTTCCTTGTGGACAATGCATGGACATATAGACGTGATTGGGATCGACAGCCTGCATTTCAAAGACCACAGTGTTGACCAGGGAAGATACCTATATA
This sequence comes from Heterocephalus glaber, assembly GCF_000247695.1. Next base: position 12,658,932 of record NW_004624763.1, read on the forward strand.
CACAAAATATTGTTTTTAAAACAATGAATGAACATATATGTTATTTTCATGTATTATATATAATAATGAATGTATATTACATATATATTTACAATAAAATGCACAGAGCAAAAAGTTCCCAAGAATTCCATACTTAGTTATTCATATTATTAGTATTTTACCCTAATATTATGCATTTGGTACAATTAACAATCCAATATTCTATATTATTATTAGCTAATATCCACATTCGATTCATATTTCTTTTGATTTTACATAACACCCTATTTCTTATCTAAGACTCCTCTGAGGATGAGGTAGTGCATAGGTTTTTCACATTTCCTTTGGCTCCTTTGGGCTGTGAAAATTTCTCATGTTTAACTTTTTCTTATAACCTGGACACCTTGAAGATTATAAGTGGATATTCTGCAGAATTTCCTTTAATGAGATTTGCATGTTTGGGGAACAAGAGCTCTTAGTTGAGTAGCCTTTATTCTCATGAATGGAATGCACTATCATTACAAATTCCTTCTAATTTTTACCTTGATCTCTTAGCTGATGTAGCATTTTTCTGCTTTTTACGCTATAGGTCATATTTCCCTTTCTATGTTGTACTGTTTAGAGGAAACTGGCTGCAACACTGGTTTTAGCTATAAAGTGGAAGAGCACTAGGACCGGGGAGGTACAGGAGTTGTGAAAATGTGCAGAAAGGTAAAATATCATGGACACTGGCAGTAGGAACTTCACCCTTAAGTTATGCTTAACAGATATCTGAAATTAATTAGTTCAGAAGGTATAAAATGAAGGGACAGAAAAATATGTGATTACATTTGATGTTTTTATTATTTCCAGTCCATTTTATATATCTCCTTGTCTTTGCAATTTATAGAAGTTTTATTATCTAAGTTAAAATGTAACCCAGAATCTATCTGAATAGTTTATATTCCAAATGATATACATACTATTTATTTTTCAATATAAATTGCATATTGCACCAATGCTGTTGAAAATATAAGGGATGTACATATAGTTACCTGAAACATTACATCTCCTTTCTAACTTGTATCTACTACAGCTGTTGAAAACTCAATCGAGTTAAAACAAGCTATTGGCACTGCTTCTACCCAGCTTTATCCATTCTTCATAATTTTTCAGAGGTTAATGTTCATCTCAGTGTTCTGAGAAAAAGATTACTAGGAAGGGAAGTTGGTTGATAAAACAGGGTGCTATGTAAAGGGGTTATAATTCATTCCACCTTAACACCCTTAGTCCTGTCAAGGTTCCTTATAAAATTACATAAGTTGGTTACCTTATGAAGGAGAAATTTATTTTTCACAGCTTTGGAGCCTGAGAAGACCAGTATCAAGGCACTGGCAGTCATGCTGTCTGGTGGAGGGGCGATTTCCTCACATACAGAGACTTCCACTGTGTCCTGAGGTCGCAGTACGAACAAGGGCTCTCATATCCATCATAACATCTCCACATTTGTGAATTAATCACTTCCCAAAGGCTCCACTTTTTAACACATGAACTTGGTGATTACATTTCAGTGTATGAATTTGGGGGATTGTAAGCATTCAGATCACAGCGTCCTATAAATCAAATGCATGCCATGAGGAGTATATGAGAAGGGAAAATTAATAACTGTCAACAATTCTACAAAGGGAAATTAATAATTGTCAGCGTCTCCAGTTGTTCAGTCATTCCACAGGTATATATTGGGAACCTATTCTGGAATAAGCATACTCTTATTTATCAGGGTGAACCCAGCAGGCATAATCAGACATAACCTGAGGGATATTAAATCCTAAATACAAACATTTCATGAATGTGGTTTTAACTTTTCACTGCTTAAAAACCTGTATATAATTAAGTCAACAAAGGTAAATAGAAACATTTCTCCTATTCCATTGAAAGCTGGATTATTTGAGAAAATAAGGAAACATTTGTGCAGAAGAAATAGTAATGACACATAGAACATTTTCTTTACAAAGTTTATGGTGAAAGAGGTTCACTGAACACTAGTTACCAACTTGTCTCATTCTACTGAAAGATAATACCTATGAACACAGTAACATGAAGTGAATTTATTACAGCCATCAAGTGAGCAACAAAAACCTAGATTAATTACAATGCCAGTTACCAAACTTTTGAATGTTATCTAGAGTGAATGAAATATCATCTGTTCATACCCCACTTTCAATACAGTTGGAGGACCCCCAAAAGCAGCTGTGCTGTGTTTTATACCCAAAGTTAACAAGATTTGCTGGGCAGAATTATTGAAAAATATCCTCTTTCTAGAGGGATTGGAATAGAGCCTAGGCTGAACTGGAGGGTCTCTCCTTAGGTCAGAATAATTGATTCCTGGTATAGCCTATAGTTATTGTTGGAAACTGGGCGAGAGAGAGAGAGAGAGAGAGAGAGAGAGAGAGAGAGAGAGTGTTGATCCAAGAGCATTTTGGGAACTGTCCACAGCCACCCTCTCAAAACTTACTTCGGTATTAGTTGAGCTGGTCTGGGGAATGGAAGATAAAAAGAGATAGAAGCTATAATCCAGACCTTGAAATTGTAGCTGAAAACTCACACTTTGAACAATTCTCCAGATGATCACGTAAGCACTAAATTTTGTAATGTCCTAGACTGGATCCCCAAATATGAAAATTTTAAGCTATAAGAACTACAATTAAAAGGAGAAAGGAAAAAGTAGAAGCATGAAGGAAATGAGAATTCACTTATTCATTATTGACAAATTTACTCAGAGCTCCAGAATATTTTAAAATTATCCGGAAAAGTATTTTGAATGTAATGGAAAACATGTTTATGTCTCCTAAGATGGTATAGAGCATCTTGAATCACAGCCTTTTTTAAAAAATCATCAAAAGCATGGAGATATATGTTTGGTAGGCAGCAGCAGGGCATGTTCTAAGAAATGGTGGGGAAATAACTTGCAAATGTTTAGAAATGTTGTTCTCTGGAAATGCTAGTGTAAACTGTTCAATTGGAATTTTAAAGTATATGTAATTCATTATGGAAAGTAAAAGAAATGTTTGAAAAGGCCAGTGTCAATAAGAAATCCTAAAGGAGCCAACAGGTGGCCTGTGATTATTCAAAGAAACTTACACTTACACCCATAATTTATGTATTCTGCATACTCAGTTCCTTACCTCTAGCAAGGTCTTTTCCTTCAAAGCCTTGATGTCTGTTTAAACCTCAGATTTCACTGAGCAAATTGGTCAGGCCTTTGAAACCCAGCATGCTTAGTTATTCCCACTGCTTCGCCCTGTGTCCTGACTCTGGGTTCACTCTTCTTCTCTCACTTTGTTCCTCCTGTCAGATGATCTGATCCATGCTGTCCTTCATGTCTTCCAAATGAGAGCTCTTGCCCCTTGCCTGGAGGCCTAGTCTCAGCTGTTTCTTTAAGATCATGCTTAACTTTTGTCAGAAAGAATTTACTACGCTCTGGTTCTGAATCAGGGGCAGGCTTCTCCAATCTGATGTTCTTATTCTTTCAACAAGCAATTATTAGTATTTAGTATGGCAGGTTGTGAGCTACTAAAACTAAGATATCTAATTGTCCACTGTACCTGGAGGAATAATTTACCTTTGATAAACCTTACATTCTCCACTGGAAAAACAGATAATAATGCCACATTGTAGGATTTAGTGAGAACTACGTGAAATGTAATGTGAGTACCTCAGCCTGAGACACTAATTAGAGATCAAGACCTGTCAGAGGCCATTGTTATTAGCAAAGATTAAAACTACCAGAGACTTGTCATTCTACTGAATGTCTTTTTGTATTTTCAAAGCAACTGCAACTAATCTGCACCCAAGTTCCTATTTCTCTGTCTTCAAATCTCATTCAGAAGCACACTTTTGAAGGCAGACCAATGCTCACCTTGATTATTTGATGACACATCTGAGATTCCACTGAAATCCCAGTTTTGTTTATATGACCAGAACTATGACATTTTCAATCAAGAAAACACCCACGTGGTTCAAGGACTACCTGTGTCAGAATTAGTTGGAGATAGAGAGGTATTTCAACAAGGCAGATTCCTCTGCCACGCTTTGTCCTGAAGCAATATCTCTCAAAGTAGAACCGGTGGCTGTGACCTTATAAAATTTTATCCCATCAGTGTAGATGCACTGTGAGATATTGAGTATTGTTCTGCTGACTGTGTGAACAACCATCACCTACAGCAGGGCTGGTCTCCCACATCTGGAAAATAATCGGCAAAGGCAAAATCAGAGGATAGATTTCTAAGTGACTATGTAGTTTTCTCCACTCTATGCTACTTTTCAAAAGACAGCTAGTTCTTGATAGAGTTGGCAAAAGAGAGTCACCTTGAAATTTGTTAGGAGTATTACTACACAGGTCTTGAAGTGTTGCCTTGTGAATTTCTCATTTTCACAGAACCAGGAGGAGGTAGAAGAGAGTCAGGCAATTCAGGAGCAAGATGCGAAGGGACACACACACACACACACACACACACACACACACACACACACGCACCTCTAAGGAATCAGATTAGCAAAGAATCTATGAGAATAAAAATACCAAATCTTGGAAGACATGACTGATATCACTGACTTTCTCTTTTGACTTAAACTCTAATATAGCTTGCATAGCACTGAGTCGACAAATATATATTAATTAAAGTTTTGAGTTACTGTAGGAATACATGGATAAAAAGACAGTCTCCTACCTATATGATATGTAAAAATTTGTTAAGAAACAGGCAATTCAACATGACTGATGCACTTGAGGATATCTGTTGCAGACTGAACCGTGTCTCACAAAAATTTGTAAGTTGAACCCTTAATTTCCAGTCCTTAAAATGTGACTAGATGGAGATATAGCCAATTAAAAGAAGTAATTTAACCAAAATGAAGCTATTAAGCTAGATTCTATTCAAATCTGACTGATGTCATTCTAAGCAGAGGATGAGAACATGCAGACAGAGATGCCACAGTTGCGAACACCTAGAGAAAGGGCCACATGAAGCCACGGCAGGAACCCAAGCAGAGAGGCCTGGGGGAAACGGAACCTGATCATACCTTGGCCTTGAATGCCTTCTCTGAAATGAAGAGAAACTCCACCGCTGCCATTTAAAGCGCCCCTCTGTGGTGTCTGGGGTGTGTGCCCTAGCATGCCTCCACCATGTTTGTGTGCCACAGTGGTAGTGATCGTGTTCTGTCCTGGAAGCTGTGGTGCTGTCACCATCTGTGAAAGGGTAGCCAAGGAGAAGGCATGGGAAAGATAATTTGCCAGGGAGACAAATATTTGATGATGTGAATAAATGAAATTAATGAATGAATAAAGTCACTGAGTGCCCTTCAGGAAAAATAAATCATAATGTACATATTTGTATTTCATGATATTACTCTGGCATTAAAATACATTGTACATCATCAGTGATTTTATGATGAGAAACTCAATTTGGCATTTTATTTATTAAATTATATGTAATTCTATGTCGAAAATATGCAGTTGGGTGTGAAATCTGTGGGTTTTGCTGTATAGCTAGAAACCTAGAAACTTGAAGATTTGAGAAGACTGGCATAGTAAATTAAATGTTATTCATTAGTGTCTATAAACAAAATAAAAGGAACTAAACTTGAAATTTGCACTTCCATTTTAATATATCCCATTATTTCATGTAACATTGTGTATCTACAAGGAGCAAACATATCTATGAAATCTCCAGAACTACCACAGCTATAGAAAACTTCTGTTATATCTATCATCCTACGAGGGAAGGGAGAGAAAAGGCATCACTGTCTTTTCACAACCACACACACACACACACACACACACATGCACTCATGTGTGAAAAATCAACTACCTTCAAGGTTAAGATTCTTAATTGTATTTATTTTTAGAGACGAAAGTTTACTGCTTATTATTTCTAAATACTTGCCTATATGAACATTAAAAAAATTATGTGCATCTGCATATTCATACAGAAATTAAGTTATGTAGTAACTTAAAGCAATATAAAGATTTAATGTTTCTGTAACTGTAAAATAAACTGAGACCTGAGCATAGTGTCACACACCTGGCTTTCTAGTGGCTGAAACCAAAGATCACCAAGTTTATGGCTGGTCTGGGCTACATAGGGAGGCACTGCCAAAAGGAAAGAGAGGAAGAGAGAAGGAGAGAGAGGGAGAAGAAGAGAGAGAGGTAGAGAGAGAGAATTTTCTGGAAATTTGCAAGGAACTGGAAATTCCAATATCAAACAAACATTTTGAGTGAACAAAGTCTGGGATATAGTATGAAGAACAGACAAAGAGTGTGACTTTATAAAACTGGATGCAGCCATTGTAAATAATATAATAACCTGAATGAACCAGTGTGTTTGTGTGTGTGTGTGTGCACACACGTGCATGTGCTATGTCTAAACCAGGTTCATCCTTGGAATGCAAATTTGATGTAATATTGAAAATTTAAAATTTTATAAGATTTGATAAATTATGCATTTGAGGAAATAGATGAATTGAAAAAGCGCATATATATTACCAAAATTTCATATACATTCATAACGTTTTGAAAACTTGGTCAGAAAAAATAAAGAGCCACCTTAATCCAATAAAGAACATTGAACAAAACAAAACCAGAAAGTCATTTTTGAATGGTATAGTTTTTAATAAAGTTGTTTCTGTGAGATGAGGAAAGACATAAAGATGCTAATAGCTATTCTTAAGGAAAAACTCAAGTTATCAAAAGAAGAAGCAACTCAATTAATTGCAGATATCATGATTCTCTAAATAAAATCCATTAAATAATTCACAAATACAGAATAAAAATATTAAAAATACGCCTGCTTTTAAAACTCTTACATAAATCTCAGTAAAATTGTTAAACGAGAATTATTAATTAATCATGTGACCAAAGGACAAAACAGAGTTAAATGACAAATAATTTCAAAGTTCTTTGGAATCAGTACATGTAAATTTGTGCCTTTAGGGAAGAAATTATAAAATTGTACTGAAAATGTAATGGAAACTTTAAAAATGAATAAATATGTTACATACAGTGAAATAGAAGCCTATCATACAGATGCCACCAGTGCCCCACAGATAAGTCTATAGATTAAATGCAACTATTTCGAACAATATTCCAACAGGTACTTTTTGTTGGTTTTTTTGTGATCAGCTGTGTGGGTCTCTGCGTGTATGCATGTGTCAATGTGTTTGTGAGAGACAACTCAGACTCATTCTAAACCTTACAGTGAAGAATAAAGCTTAAGAGAGACTAAGCTACAATTGAAGATGTAAAAATCTAGATGGCCTTTCTATCAAAAATGAAAGCACAATATAAATTTTAATACTTCCACCAAGACATATAAGCATAGGGGCAGAAAGATGAGCAAACTGTGCGATGCACAGAAGCGATTCATTTTCTCTATTCCAATGTAGGCAGAATGGGTCCTGAAAACCAGAAATGGTGAAAATACAAAATTCAGATGTGAATTATGAAGTAAAAATGAGCAGGCTGAGATTTCCAAGCAGGAAACAGTATGCAGCAAATACTGGTTGTACGAAAAGATATATTATGACTTAAATGAAAATAGACTCCACAGAGATTAAAGACTTCCATTAAAGGCTAAGACTAACAAATGAAAAATGCTACACAGAAGAAACCCAAGGGACTTTTGTAAATAAACTATATTCAAGGAAAAATTACAAACACCCTATGCAAATAAACCTAAAAGCTACATAGACAAAGGTAGGTCAATTTAATAAAACTAAAACTAATAATTTCTATTTTTCTAGCATTCACAAATTCAGTGAGAAGAAAAGCACAAGAACATGTTTTTCAATAAATTTGAATCAACAAATCATAGTTTAATTTCCTTACTTCCATAGTATGTTCCGTGTAGCCTCGCTGAACACTGAATTAACAAATTCTGAAATAGTGCTCCTCAGGGAAATATGGGGTTAGTTCCTGTAAGCTTCTGGTCACCACAGTTTCATCAACTCACCGACACATAATCTTATTTTACGTGTGTTTCTGTTTAATGACACCAGTTGAAAACACATGAATGATTCATGCACATTAGCTCAGGGCCAGTACCACTGTTACTCATGCCTGGTCAAAGGTTGTCTTGCACATGTCCTCTCTCGAATGCACAGGAATGCCTTTCAGTTCTTAGGGACCATAGCCAGCACTTAGCACTATGCTCAGGGAACATTTTAAATAGTGAAAGCACCAAGAAATATCAGAAAAACATGAGAACCATAGCATTAAATTGACTGTGAAACGGACACTGGTCGACAGTATAAAAGTTCAAACCCAAAGGCAGTGTGTCACCAGGTTACCTCGCTCTCCCTCACCCGGAATCGTGCATGCGCAAAGGACAACTCCGACATCCTGCCGCTCCCTTCGCGTCTGAATGGAGGACAAATGTTCTACAAAGTTGATTTTAGGGTTACAAATTAATTTTTACAAGTAGGAAAGTGTGCAGATATGGAATCTGCAAATACTTGTGCAAATAACAAATGAATATCCACTGATTGAAATTATGGTGTATAAATTATTCCCTACAGATTAATATAAAGTAGTAAAAATTCAGTAGAGATTGGGTAAAACATGATCAAAAATTTGAAAGATGAAGTATAAAAAATATGAAGTACAATCAACCTTATTAGTGATTATGAAAATGCTAACTGAAAACATGACATGATATCCTTTAAAATGATTATATGGAAATATTACAAGGTCTAACAGCAAAAAGCATTAGCTAAGATGTATCATAAAGGGAACATGATAATGTTACTATTGGTAATATGCATTGAGATACAACTTTATATCTTGTATAATAAAATTTAACATTAATTTTTTATACAAAGCAGCTCTCAATCAGGGTATATGGCAGCACGTTTTTAAACATGCACACCATTAAAACCCATTTAAAGTTGTATTTTCCTAATAGCAAAATCACAATAGAATGGAAAAATAAACAGTGCCATCTTCATGTAAGGGAATACAAGGCAATGTGCAGCAGAAATAATAAATGAAGTGATTCGACCACATGTGGCCATAACCATGAAAGCATTTCAAAAATTCAGTGTGGAGGAGCAGAATCAAGTAATACATATAATTGAATCCAGACAAGTCTTTTTTAAATAAGATAGATAAAAACATTGAGTAATGGAAAATAAAAAATTCAGATGTTTATGAAGTAAAAATGAGCAGGCTGAGATTTCCAAGAAGGACTTTAGTAAGAAGGTAACATTCTACTTTTACCTAGGCATATATAGATGCCGTTCTACTAGTATGCTAAGCTATACTAAAAGTATTATATTTTCAAGTGTTTCAAAAATATAAATAAAACAAATTCAATAAAGATGTAATTATCTGAGAAATAATAACTTGTCTCATCTTTTAAATTTGTGAAAAGTGCTACTTCTTGTGAATTATTTTATCTAATCAAACTATGATGGTAGAAGCTATTCACAAGAAAATAAAATAGATCTCTTTCAGTAAACTTGGTAAAGAAATATCATAATCATCCTCCTTGAGAAAATAAAATGCTTCATGTTCTTTTTTAACAAGTGACTAAACAGTTATTATTTTCAGTTAGTTTCAGTTATTTCCCTTCCAAAGTTAAAATATAAAAAAATGCTTCCACATTGTTATTCTTTGTTAAAATATGAAGCAGAATAAATAAGGAGTTGTAGACAACAAAACACCAAATAAAGTTTATCTGGGTAAGGTCGATCTGACTTCCATATTTCAGTCACAGCTTAGTCTTTTGTCTTAAGTTTCATTTTCTTTGCAAGATCTACACTTGTTTCACATTAAATTTAAATTGTAGCAGTGAAAACAACACATATAGGAGACTGAGTACACTGTATATTCAGGAGAATCCATTCAGTAGCCTCCCTGCTAAGTTTACACATTAGCATACATTTAATTGAATTTATATGTAAATCCCAATGTTACTTCACTAAGTAGTAGATATTACAATCAACTGCAATGAAAATAATCAATAATCAGAGCTATTTTTTCAATGTTGGTAATGATAAAATAATGAGTAAATGATAGAAAGTTTTGATGTTATTGAGTCCATAAAAGTTCTTTAAAGGGAAATTATGTTGTATGTTTTTAGGGTTCATGATTAGTGGAAGCTATTAAGGCGTAGCATATTTGAAAATTCATGACAAAACATTTTAAATTTTTTTTGGTATGTGCTTCAACTGAGATAAGAATAATTTCTTAGGTGACCAGAACCTACCCAAAAAGGCAAGTGAGTTGTGGAACAAGTGACTGGTATGGAACATATGTCCCAATTGCTGGACATGTGAAAGTTTTATTTTAATTGACCATACTGACAAAGGAGAGGAGATAACTCATGCATGGTGGAAAATCAGACCAAAGACACAATTTATAAACCCATTGCACCCTCAGTGTGTGAACAAGTAAAAGAATAAAAAATTCTCGTGGTTTGGGGAAGACAGTGGAAATATATTCTTGGTTTGTCCTTATATCTAAAGAGATTGGGATTAGGGGAGAAGGGAGGAGTCTTACTGAAAATTACTAACCATGAGCAGTAATTTACAGCCAGAATTCACACTACACTGTAGCCTGAAAAATGTGCTGAAAACTTAGTTGTCATCATTCCTAGCAGCCCCAGCATGTAAGGCAAATAGAAACACAAATCCTCTTTTAAGGAATGAATTTACCTATGTTAAATGCAGGCCTCAAAGAATTTCTGTAGAATCATATTCTCCTTCTAAATATTGCTAATAGAAACAGGATAAACACATGAGCAAATGAGCTACCACAAGGAAGACTCTACAAAGCAGGCAATGACAGTATTCAGTTACTAATGTCTGCAACCTTAAAACTTGCAAGTTCTGAACATCAAAATACTGTATCAAATGTATATTTATTTGATCTTAATTAGCCTTTCACCAGTTTCTCATACCATATCATGTATGAATTTATTTCTATGAAATTTGATCATATGTGAGTTCATGTAACCACAACCAGAGTCAAAACGTAGAACAGCTCTGGAATCACAAGGGTTCCTCTTGTCATTCTGTAACCACAGTCCCCTCTTCTTTTCTATTCCACCCCGCTGTCCTTAATCCCTGCACACCACTGATAGGCTCTTCATTTCTACCATTTTGTCAGTTAAAGAAGTTATAGGAGTGGAATCTCCCAGTATGTAAATCTTAGCAGTCACCATTATTTCTTGACTGAGGTAACTTCCCACTGTTTCGTCTTCACATTTATTTTTTTAAAAAGACATTTTTGTACATTTGTTTCTTGGTTCTTTATTCTAATCCATTCAATTATGAATCTCTCCAGCAATGCCGCACTGTCTTAATTGCCATGGTTAAATAGCAGTAGAATGTCCTAGCTATTTTCCTAACCTGGTTTGTGTACTGATAGTTTTTTCCTTTAGATTGTTCAATAACACTTCATGGGGCAACTGAACCAGAGATTGTTCAGCCATGCACTTATTGAAGGGTGTTTGTGTTGCTACCATTTTTTTTTTTGCCTCATTATGCCACAAAACACCATTTTTCAGGAATTTTGAGAGCACAAGTTTATTTTTCTCCTATGGAGGCCCAGAAGTGTAAGCAATGGATCTGAAGGAGTGTGTGTTGGGTCACATGGAGTGGCTCCCAGTTAGTGGTTGATGTTTGTGCCATTTAGCACTCTGAGTAGAGTAGCTCTAAATGTAGGAGAGGTCCAGTTTCACAGCACCCTGGCCAGCAGTTGAGACTGTCGTTACTTTTTATATTAGGCAGTCTGAGAGGTGCAGAATAATGTTTTATGTATGATTTTAACTTGAATTTCCATAAACTCTCACAACATTGTACCTATTTGCTATCTGTGTAAACTCTTTAGTGATTAGTATCTTCATGTGTTATCTTATTTTCTAATTGAATTGTTTGGTTTATTTCTGTTGAGGGTCAAGAGTTTTTAAATTTAGTACAGACATTGCCCCTTTGTTGGGTATGTGTTTTGCAAATATTTTGTCCCCATCTTTAGATTATTATTTCATGCTCTTCAGGTGATTTTTCACAAAACAAAAAAGTATTTAACACAGATGAGCTCCAGTTAATCATATTTTTCTTTTGTAGATTGTGATTCTGAAATCAAGTATAAAGCTTCTAGAATATTTTTGAAGTATCTAAAACTTTCATTTTACATGTAATCTATCTGAGATCCATTCAAGTTAATTTTTGCCCAGAGTTGTATGTTCACTGTGTGGTTGTTTTATTCCCCCACCATCGTTCTTTCTCCCCATCACTACTTGTTGCAAAGGAATCCATCCTTCCTCTAGGCATTTCCTTTGTGACTTTTCAAAAGCTAAATGCATTTGCATAGATCAATAGTAAGTTTCTTATTAAGTTCTATCAATAACTTCTCTATCCCTCTGGCAATATCACACTATTTTAAATACTGTGACCACATCATATAACTTATTATGAAGTAGAAGACATCTCTCCATTATTTTTTTCAAAGATTTTACTTAGCATAACATAGGACATCTACATTTCTATATAAATTTTATCAAATTTTGCATGTCTGCAAATTACCTGGATGTCGAGACCTATTGTCTTAAGTTTATGGATCAATTTGAGGGTCACTGACATCTCTGTTGAAATTTCCCAGCTACCACCCTCCAGTTATTTTGATCTCTTTCAATTGTGTTCCATAGATTTTTATAGTTCTTAGCACACAGATTCTGAAAGTTTTTGTGATGTTTATACAAAGCTACATAATTAATTTTAGAACAGTTGCAAATTGTATTGTGTTTTTACATTTGATTCCCAGTTAATCTGGGGTCGAAAGAAATATCTTTGATCTTTGTGTATTGACTTCTATTTTTTAACCAGAAAATTCATTTTTGTATTATTGCTATATGTTTGCAACTCATTCATATTCATCTTGGCAACTGGTACATATATATAATGCATTTTAATCATGTTAGTTCTCCCATTCATGTTTCACCCTCCTTCTACCACCTCATGTAGATATTCTTTCCATCACCACAAAGTATACCTCCACTTCTTTTTTTTCCACTCTTTAAATCATTTATATTTTGAATTTCTCATATCAGAGGAATATGTGACTTTTAACTTCCACTGTCTAATTTATTTTACTGAGTATTGTAGCCTCAATATTCCCCTGTTTTCCTGCAAATGACTCAAATTTTTTCTTCTTTATTGCTGAGCAGTACTCCATTGTGTGTATATGCCACATATTTTAAAACCAACTGATGAGCACAAAGGTTGCATGTGTAATTGAACCATTCTCAGTTGAGCTGCTTTGAACATGGGCATGTATGTATCGCTGCTCTATGAAGAATTTAACCCTTTCAAGAAGACACCTAAAAGAAGTATTGCTTGCTCAAATGAAATATCTATTTTTCATTTTTAAGGAATGCCCAAATGATTTCCATAGTGATTGCACTAAGCACACTCCCAACAAAAAGATAGTCTTTTCCCCACAAGGTCATGAGCATTTGTTGTTTTTTGAGGATGTTATAGTAGCCATTATTACTAGAGTAATATAGACTCTCCTTGTTTTGATTTGCATTTCTCTAATGACCAAAAAGGCTACGCATTTTTCATATACTTATTGGACATTCGCTTTTTTTATTTTGAAAAGTCTGTATTTAAGTCATCTTTTTAATTGTCTTTAATTTTGGGAGTTTAAATGTTTTTTTAATTCTTTGTATAATCTAATAATCCTTGGTCTGAGGAATAGCTGAGATACATTTTTTCCCATTTTGTTGAGTCAGTATTGTATCTTGTGAAATCGGAGTTTTATCGAGGAAGCCCTTGCTTATATCTATATCTTCAAGAGTTTTACAAACTTTACTTTCCAGTAAATTTGGTGTTCTTGTTTTTATAGTTATGTTTTTCATCTATTTCAACTTGATTTTAGTAAGGAGTAAGAGATATGAGTCTAGGTTTTGCATATGGCTAAAAGTTTTCTCATTAACATTTGTTGAAGAAGCTATCTTTTCTTCAGCATATACTTCTACCCCTTAAAAAAAAAACAAAAAACAGATGGCTGAAAGGTGCATGGGTTTGTTTCTGCATTCTCAATTCTATTCCATTGGTTGACATTTCTATTTTGTGCCTATACTGTGCATTTTTCCTGATTTAGCTTTGTAGTGTAACTTGATGTCTGGGGTTATATTGCCTCCTGCTTTGTTCTTTTTTCTGAGGTTCATTTCGGTTATTCTGTGTCTCTTCTGGTTTCATATAAATTTCAAATTTTCTTTTTTCTAATAACATGAAGAATGCTGTTGGGATTTTGGTAGGAATTCCAGTAAATTTATATTTCATTTTTGGTAAGATAGCCATGTTGCAAACATTGATTCTGGTTCTGCCTATCCATGAACAGAGCATGTCTTTCCATTTTCTAATATGTTCTTCAGTTTCTTTATTCAGAGTACATAGTTTTAATTTAGACATCTTTCACTTCCTTGGTTAGTTAATTCATAGATTTTGTAAAGTTACTTTGAATGGAATTGTTTTCCTAATTTCTTTCTTGGTGAGTTCATTGCTGATCTACATGAGTGGTATTGATTGTGTGTGTTTGTGTGTGTGTTTGTGTGTGTGTGTGTTTGTATAAATTTGTTTATTAATTCTAAGAGCTTCTGGTGATGTTATTTACATTTTCTATGTAAAGATTGAGTTATCTAAAAATAACGATAGATTGAGTTCTTCCTTCCCTGTTTGTATTCTTCTTTTTTCTTTTTTGCCTGATTGCTGTGACTAAAGTTTTGAGTACTCTATTGAGCAGGGTTTCTCATATCACACGAGCCATGCGACTTTTAACCTTCTGTATCTGAGATGGACACAGGTGAGACTGGATGGCCTCATCTTTCTCCTGATGTTTGAGAGAATGCTTTCAGGGTTTTCCCATTTAATAGGTTGTTAGGAGTGGGTATATCATAGATGCTTTATAATCATTTGAGATAACTTCCTTTTATACCTACTTTCACTAGGGTTTTATTAAAAATGGATGTTTGATTTTGTCAGAGCCTTTTTCTACATTTGTTGAGAAGATTATGTAATTTTTATCCCTTCTTCTGTTTATTTAATATACTACATTTATTGATTTATGTTTGTTGAACCATCCTTCCATTCCTGGGATAAAACCAGCTCGATCACAGTGTATTATAGTTTTAGTAATTTGTTTCATTCTGTTTGCAAGTATGATTTTGAGGATTTTTGCAACTATGCTCATTAAGGTAATTGGTCTGTAGTTTTTTTTCTTTCTATGTATGTCTGGTTTTGGGGTCATGGTAATGGTGGTGTAAAGCATGAGTGTAGTAGTGTTCTTTCTCTTTTAATTTCACCCAAGAATATGAAGATCATTGGTGTTACTTCTTCCCTGAAGTCCCAGTAAAATTCAGGGCTGAATCCACTGGGGCTTGTGATTTCATTACTCATTGGGGTTTTTATTGGTACCTCTATTGTTTGCCTATTATTAACCTATTCAGAGTTTTTCTATCTTCTTGGTTCACATTGTTAAATTACATGATTTGTGGAATTTACTATTTTCTTCTAGATTCTCCAATTACTAAAATACAAAATTTCAAAATAGTTTCTTATAATCAGGAGGTTTTTGGTAGTGTGTATCATGATTTAGCTTTTTTTCTTTTCCACACATAGGGGTATTTGCTTTACTTCTTTTAAATTTTACTAAGGATTTATCAATTTTATTTATCCTCTGAAAGATTTATTCACCCTGTACTTTTTCTCTCTCATATTCATTGATTTCTCTTCTGATTTTTATTATTTCTTTCCTTCTGTAAGTTTCAGATTTGGATTGGTCTTGTTTTTCCAGGTTCATCATTAAGTTATTTATTTGAGATCAGTCTATTTTTTTAATGTGGGCATTCACAGCTATACATTTTCATATTAGAACTGGTTTCTTCATGTTCCATATGTTTTGGTATGTTTTTCTGCTGGTGTAATTTGATTCTAGGAACTTTTAAATATCTCTGTTTTTTTTCAATGACTCATTGGTTTTTCAAGAGTATACAGTTTAGTATCCATGTATTGGTGTAGTTTCTTTGGTACTTTTTGATGTTGGTTTTTATTTCCCCTATAATATTATGCAACAGATATTTCAATTCTTTTGAATTTTTCCAAGCATGCTTCATGGCCTAAAATATCCATTTTGGAGAAAGTTTCATGTGCGGCTGAGAAAAATGTAATGTATTCTATTGTTGTTGGATGCAACACTTTATAGCAGTGGTGGTGAACCTAAGCAATGTGTCCCACAGCGGGTGCTCATATTATTGAAAGCTCTAAAACATTCGCCATCACTGCTCTATAGATATCTGGTAAGTTTACTTGATGGTGTGATACAACTCTGTAATTTCTTTGTTAATTTTTGTGTGTTTCACCAATCTATTTGAAAGAAGTCCTCCACAACGATTTTATTAACACTTATTTGTCTTTTTCTGTCTAGTAGTTATTGTTTTATGAAATTGTGCCATATTTCAATATACATTTATTTAAAATTATTGTCTTTTCCTTTCAAATTGCTTCATTTACTAGTATGTACTGTCCTTCTGTGTTTCTTTTCATTGGTTTCAGCTTGACATCCACTTTGTCTGAAAATAAGACAGCTGCTCCTCCTCCTGTTTGCTCTTAGACTCCTGCTACATTGAATATCATTTTCCACCTTTTCACTTTTGGTCTGTGTGTTTTTGTGGATGATAGATGTCCCTGGGAGGTCACATGAAGTTGGGATCTATTTTCTGATCTGATCTGCTGTCTTTGTCTGGGAGTTAAAACCATTCTAAAGTTAGGACAATTTACATTGACTGTCATTTTTCAATGGTACTACTGAATATTGCCTTTGTGTTCTACTTTTCAGTCCTGATTTCTTGATTTTTTTCATTTTATCTGACTACTCTTCCACATAGATATTTTCTTTCCTTTGGGCTCATTGTTGATCTTGGCCTCTCTCTCTATTTGGGATTCCTTTGAGTACAATTTTGCAATAATGTTTTGCCGATCATGAATTATCAACAGAACTTTTTATATTCATGATTTTTGCTTGATTCCTTTTCATGATCTCTAATTCTTTACAAAAGTATTTATCCGTATCTTGTATATTCTATAACTCATTCAGCTTTCTGTCTGTGTCACTTTAAGTTCAGTGAACATTTTGTCAGACAACTCCTCTATCTATTTGGATGCTCACTGATTGTCCTATGTTCACCCATCTGGGAGTCAAAAGAGCAGACATCATCAGCACCTGTCAGGAATATTTCAATACAATTGAAGTCATCTATCACAAGACGGAGGCAACAGTCTCCATGTGAAGCTGAAGCCAAGTACAGATGTGCTTTCCTAGAGAATGAGAAGTAGACTGGATGGTCTAACCCTTCACTCACTGAGAAACAAGAGAAGCAATCCCTGGATGGGAGCTAGTCGACATGGCCAACCTTTTCATAACCACAGAGGACTGGATCGCAACCCCTGCAACTATGCAGACAAAGTCTCTCCATTTTTAGCCCAGAGGAAAAGAACACTGGTCAAATTCTCACTAAAATTGAAGTAGGACTGAGAGGACTCTGAATCTTTGTGTTTTTTATGTGCAGTTTTTGTTCTGTTTTTCTTTTCTCCTCTCATCTGGTATTTGCACATGTGAAATGGATAATAAGAATTAGTGTTTTAGTGTAGATAGCATCTTGCGTGGTAATGTCTAGATAAACTTCACTAAAAATTGTGTACTGAGGATTCAAACAAAATCTATCAGCATATTAATTGGTTCTGACCAATAATTTTCAGTCTCCAAGTATACTTCCTTCTCTCTTCTTACTTTGCCCACCCCACAAAATACACTCAGATGTACCCTTTCTCTTCCCTCCATTCTCAATATTAAAAAAAAAATCATCAAAATTTTATTTTCTCCTTTCACTTAATGTTGTCTTTTTTCTTCTTTCCTCCTTTCTGAAAATTTTCTTTCTTTGTTTCTACTTCTCTTCTTCCCTAATTCTCCCTATCTTGTCATCGGTATTATTATTTGTCTTCTCGGGTTATAAAAACTTGTGAAGTTGTTAAAACAACTTTAAATTCTATGATTGGTACATGCTTGGTTCCTTAGAAGCTGATGTATTGCTCATCAGCATTGCTCTTTCCTTGAAAGATAGGAACAGGGATGGATCCTACTATATGGAGTAGGTTTCACAGACATCAAAACATGACAAATGCCATGGTCACTTCATAAGGAGATGGGGCCTAAGAGATGCTGCTGCTGCAGCAGAGTTATTCTACATTAAATAATCTTCAACCCTCTGTCATAAAACGCTACACACATGAGGGAAAAAAAGACAAGATGTATCCAAGAACTCTAAACTCCCCAAAGTCTGATTTCATAGGCACTGAAGTGGAAAAAGTTTCAAAGAACTAGAAATCCAAATGAATGGATAAAATACTTAAATTGATGTTGTATTCTACATCTTGCAAAAGGCACTTCTTAATCTTAGAATTTTTAAAATAATTTACGATTTTCTGTGGTCATCATGACACATGTCCAAAGGAAGTTTGTTTTATATTTTCTCTCTGATAACAGTTAAATATTTTTCTTGGTGACTGTGTTGAGTAAAATAACTTAGCCCTGGCTTCTTTTCCTATTCCTGAAGTGGAATTGGCCTAGACACAGGGATTAGTAGAAATAAATTCCCATACGCAAAAATGAAAGAAATCCAAAATTCATCCTCCATACATAAAAATAATCATTTAATTCTTTTTTACTTTTATTAGTCCAAGTTTTCAATAAATAATAATTATATTCACTGATTGGTACATGTACATAACACATTTCAATTCCTATTTCTTTCTCCCTTCCTTTCCTACCCTTTTAATTTTTCCAACATCAAATTAATTTATCTTATAGACCTGATACAGTCAATAATCACTTTTAAATGAATTTTAATATAAAGAAAATAGTAAAATTTTAAATTAGCATATAAAAACTGTGTTTTATTACCCTGCGTATCATATCACGTATATAATATACATATTCTCTATGACAAATTTTACCATTTCAACCATTTGAATTGTATATTACAGTAGTGTCAAGTATTTCAACACTGTGATACAACCACTTCTCAAGAACCACTCTTATCTTACAAAAGGGAAACTCCATAACCATAAAATAACAAATTTCTAGTTCCCCTTTTCTCTGTTCCTGGGAATCACTAAGTAGATTACCCTTTCTGTTTCTGTGAATCTGAGTACTTTAGGTATCTCATATAAGTGAGGTGTCACACAGGGAAATTATTACTAACACTATCCAAACCATAGAAATGAATCTAAAACATATAAAATTTGATACACTAAAGCATTCTAAACTTCTTCATATAGAATATCATGATAAAATTAATTTATATAAGATATGTTTAAAATCATGTACCAATCCCTTGCAGTGAATGTGATCATTATGAACTGCAATCATGTATTAATAAAAGTAAAGAAAAATAATATATTAAAGCAGTATAGAACTACTCCCAAGAAAATATATAAGAATTTCTTTGAATCTACAACCCAATATAAAGTATGGGGTATTTACAAAAGAGGTTCATGAATAGGCAGTGCACTTTTAAAATGATGCTAAATCTATTTCATAAATATTAGAATTAAAATCAGATCTATATATCATATGTCTACTGTTTGTTTTATTTCACATCTACTAAACGGACAGCATCTCGACATTGAACATGACAATACTGGTTATCGTGTGGGAATGTACAAGCCTCGGCCATTGTTCATTCAACTGTGAAACACTGCAGCCACTTTGAAATGCAGCTTGCATTTATATACTAAAATTACCTAAAGTCCTGTCATTTTAACCCTCTGCATATTATCTGGAAAACCCTGGCCTGCTTTCTGTCAAATGTTGGTATATGAACCTGTAAACCACATTTTTTTTGGTAAATTGTTAATGCTCCTCTTCAATAAAATGCATAAAAGATTTTAGGTTAGAAATTTACTGACACATTACACAGGATATATCACAGAAATGATGTTGAGTAAGATTTTTAAAAGCATATAATGGGCCATGTACAATCTTATTTTATTTATACAAATATCATCCATGCATGAAACAAAATGCCTTAATTTCTGGAATGGTCATATTAGAATTTTAGAGAGAAGTGAGAGGATGTTTTATGATAAGCTGTGGATAGATACACCCATGCGAAAGAAGAGGACAGGACATAAGACCAGAAGGATTCCGGGGCTGAAGATAGTGGGAACAGGTGGAGAGAGGTTGTTCAGTGGGTACTAAGTTACAGTTAGACAGGAACAAGAAATTCCAGAGCTATTCTGCAATGCGGTGACTGTAAATCACAGTTTAACAAACATTTGCAGAGTATAGGAGGAAGGATTTTGAAAATTTTTAATCATAAGGAAATGGTAAATATTTGAAGCCATAGATATGTTTAACTTGATTTAAAAACTTACACAATGTACGTATGTATTGAAGCATCACATAACACTCCACTAGTTTGTACAGCTCCTTTGTTCTTGTGTATCAGTTAAAAATAAATGTATTTGGAATAAGAATAAAATAAATGGATTTTATCACATATTCATAGAATATGTACTCTCATAGTAGGTACGTTTGTATTCCTTGAAGGTGAAGGTTTGCTCACCTAATTCGTATTGTAGGTGTTACGTAGAAGAGTGTGAAAAATAAATGTTTACTATTTTTACAAACTCATTATTTATTTTTTCATTATTTTAAATGAAATAACAAAATTTAAGGTCTAAGGACACACTATGTTACATCTGTGTCCAACTACTTAGACAGAACCAGGACAGCAGGGGGGGAAGGCATGTGCGTCTGTGAGCCAGGGCATTACTGTAGCTCATGTATTCTTGCTTTTCCTCCTAAGATTTTATCACATTCATGATTAGATAAGATGAATTGAACAAATAGAACAACTTCTAATAAAATAAATTGAATCCAATTTGTAAAGATCAGATACATATTTGTAAAGTGTACTTCCAGGTTATTGATTTTAATAAAATATATAATTTATATATTATTCCACAAAAATAATATTTTAATGGTTCAAAAGCCCATTTATAAACAAAAATTGTTTTACAATGCTTGTGTTTTATAAAAACTAACTGATTTTAGTTCTACACGTTAAAATATGTCAGGGTGATATGAACAAAGGGATTGATAACATTAATGTTAGCTACACAAAGCAGAAAAAGTAACTTTTAAAAAATTAAAACATACCAATAATTTACACATTTATATATCCTAGTAAGGAATAGTTATTGTGTAATTTTTAAATTCTCATTTCATGAATAAAGGTGAATGATGATTCCAAAGACAATCTTAGATTTAGAGAGAAAAATTAACTTATCACTGTGAAGCATATTCTTTGATTTACAAAGGTTCAGTACTGTTGTATTTCACTTCTTTTATATAAGTCTTTGAATTATGTAAAACTCCAATAAGAAAAGTAACATTATCAACTTTACTCAGAGTGCCATCTAATGGCATTCTTGTCCCAAATTACACCAATACAAATATACTGGCTTGTGTAATTAATTTCAAATTAAAATGAGTCAAATGTTAGATATTAATTTGCTTTTTCATATCTTTTTCAAATAAAGATGAAGTAAAGCATGTATACTAAAAATAAGTAGAAAGAAAATTCTGAAATAAAGGCAAAATACAATGTATATAGTAGGATATTACCAAGCCTTGGTTTCTGTGACAGTGGAGAAGTGAACCTATTTATATGCATGTATTGTGGATAAAAAATTTCCAGTTGAGAAGAATGGGCAAGTTAATGATAGATGAGCTTTGGACATAGTAATTACAGAGGAAACAAGATAGAGCAAACAAATATTCCACCCAAACTCTGGTAGTCTTGATTATTATTGGGCCTTCATCATTAATTAACTATAAACCCTCAAGGAAATACTCAACCGTGCTTATCTGTGTCCTTTTATGTACAATTGCAATAATGACATTTTTCTCTAGCACAGTTTAGGGCTACAATGTTGAAATAATAAATGGAAAACATTTCATAAGACTTATCTAAATATAAGAGATTATTGTCAGATTAAAAAAGAATTCATAAGGAAAGTAATGTGGAAAATACAGTAATTGCTTTTTTATACAAGAAACTGCAGATAATTAGTGCATGTATGTTGCTACAAAGTATCTTTCAATAACAAGCATGAATGGAACTACACATACTTTTTCTTGCATTGTTTCTTTTAAGTATATTTATTTGTCTATTCGGTTTTATTAGTCTCGTGGAGTATCTTCACAAATTCTGATATTACTATGCATTACTATGTATCTCAATATAATACTATTTTAGGATAAATAAAATGCCCTAATATTTCAACTGAACATGACAGTAGTTTTTTAGTCTTCTCTTTTAAATTCTCCATTACAGTTTGTAAGAGAAAGCAAGAAATTGTAGCATTTGATACACCAGTTACTTGTGTATATGGCTTAGTATAGTTTGACTTCAATGCTTTTAAGTGGAACTGGGTATAATGCAAGTATTTCATTTAGTACTTTTTGCTAGGCTTTCCATTTAAATTAGGAAAAATTTTTAGGAAGCCATTGCTTAAGACTAATAAATCTAGTAGAAAAACACTCGTATGTCCATATTTTTAAATTTTAGTATGCCTCAAGAGCTGTCCTGGTTGTCGGTGTTATGAAAGACTTCTTGAAGTAACTGTAAACGCAGTCTTCGGGCTTCCTACATCTATAAGGATAAAGTAAAGAAGGACTTTTTCTTTTTTGGTATTTACCAAAACATTGATCCTGTTTTAAATAGATTTTGAGTAAATTTTCAGGCATTATAATTTATTACCTTATTTGTTTGTGAGAATTATGAGTCATTTTAATAAGGAATTGCAAATAAATTATCCTCAGAGCATAGTAAAATATTTAGTAGATCTATACAAATGCTTTCTTTTACATTTGAAAAATCTTATTCAAATCCATATGTCTAATTCTCTGAACTGATAATTGGGAAATGTATTTTGAGAGAAGATTTGTTTCTGAGGAGGGGAAACCCAACACAAAGAATAACTAATTCTGTCTTAATTTTGTGGGGCAAAGGGTCACAATAAATCATTTACTATTGTGAAATGCTAAGGTGCAGTGTGGATTTTATATGTTTTCTAAAGTTTAATTTTTCTAATATTAAGTTTTCAAATTCACTCTTCCCTTAAATAATTGTGTAGTCATTATTATTGTAAGTAATACAAATCTAAAAGAAAAAAATTACAAAGAGGTCTGATAGAAAATGAAACTATACATTAACACACAATGCATGATGACAATAAAGTGTACTCTTATGTACACATAATGGTAAAAGGTGAATATAAATTAACTCATTATGTAAAAATTATTCTCAATAATAAAGGAGCATTATTTATAAGACTGGAAAGAAGTGGTAGGTAAGAATATGTCACCATTTTGAACTGTATTTAAGCAAGAAGAGAAATTATCTGGTTAAGAGAAATCTATAAAGAGATATATGTGTGAGGCACATTTTAAAAATCTAAAATATAGAAGCACCCGCTATACAGGCAAAGAAGTGGTATCAAACAAAGTAAGGATAAATCTGAATGCAGGGAATGAGTGACTGATCAGCTGCCACTCGCAAGGTGGCTAAGACAGGATGCTCCGCATACATGAATTCTGAGAACTTCACTTTTATGACACTGGGTAGTGGAGGGCACTGTTTTATGATGATCCATCAAAGATTTTACAATGATGGAGTGGAAGTACATCTCAGCAAACACGATGTTCACTGAAGAATCAAAAAAGAAGAAATAACGCAGAGAGGACCATTGTTCTCTTGTCCCTCATCACCACATAAACTACTGTGGACAGAATTACTTGTTTCTGGAAATAGGAATAAAAATATGCAGTTTGATAAATACGGGCAACTTCATTTGACTTTTGAAGTGGAGACATTTTTTTCCTTCTATCCTATTCCAAGACTGAGTGCCATAACAAATTATCATTACAACCAAGAAAGAATCGAAAGGAGATACTTTAAAAGTTATGCATTTCACTCAAAAAATGAAAAAAGGTAAGAGTTCTTTCCACTAATCCACACCGAATTAATAATATTTTAACAAGGCAAATGATGTTAATATCCATAAGGCACTGAGAACCAGTTATTTCATGGAAAAAAAAGATCTCCATAGGATAATGACTTTTCCAATTGTCCCTCAGAACTATATTCCATATGGGAAGAATCGTCAATAAGCCAAAGGAAGAAATACACCAACAAGTCATCCGCTTAAAGTAGGGTAATGTTGCAACAGAACCTGTCTTGATGGTAGGAGGTCTAAAATATCGTGATGGACATCCTACAAATTAGAACATAGCTGTGCTTGCATCAGTTCAGTTGCAAAGATCTGCTTTGTCTATAAAATAAATGGAAATGGTTGGGTATTTTTAAAGATAGAATTCTGATTCTTAGATATATCAGTGATTTGTAGACAGATTAGAATTCCAAACATTACACTGAAATAATCAAAAAGGAATTCACATGTTTATTGATTTATTGGAGTCCATGAAATAATCTAATGGATATTAAACATTTTAACTAGAGCTTGGAACAAGAATATATTGTTATGTGGATAACAAAAATACCATATTTCATATTTATGATGTCTACGCTGAAATATGTTTAACTTATTTAAGTTGAAATATGTATCATATTTGGTTTTCTGTTTGCTTGTTTGTCTGTTTTTGCTCCACTGGGAATTGAGAGAGGGGCCTGTGTACTGAGTGCGTCTCCAGGCCTTTATGTTTTCATTATAAGACAGGGTCTTCCTAAGTCACCAAGTTGCCCAGGTTGGACTGGAATGTGGTGCCTTGGCCTGCCTCTCCCAACCTCCCAGAGTATTGGGAATACAGGTCTGCTCCACCACAGCCCAACAGAGATGTATCTTAAAGTGAGAAAAAAAATCTGAATGTCCTATTTAATTCAAACTTAAGAACACAGAGTAAACTCACTTGTCCAAGTAGTTGCATCCTGTTTGCCATGTTGAAAAGCTAGAAGAAAAAGTCACATTTAGGCATATTATAAATGAATGTTTAAATCCATCACAAAGGGAAAATCTTTATTTAAAGCAGCCAGAGGAAAAAGATATGTTATGTATAAATTAACAAAGAGAAGATGATAGCAAAACTTTCATTTTATACAACACAAATAGGAAGGAGAATGTAAATGCTATAACTTTCTGAGAAAAAATATTGCCAGGAATTTGAACTCAGTGAAAATATCTCATAATTTGCAAATTAATTAATACATTTTTAGTTTTACAGAAGTTGAAAGAATGTACCAACAGATGTCTTCTATTAGATACAATTTCAGTAAAATGTATTTCAGGCAGAAGAAAAATAATTCCAGATGAAAAGATGAACTTGTACAAAGAAATAAGAATGCAAATATTGACAACTAGTAAAAATTTGGAAGCTCAAAGGATTTCAGAAATGAAGACAGAGAGTGATAAGAGAATCTAAATTTATGAAGAATATATGAAATAACAACAGTAAGAGATTGCAGAAAACGTACTGCTTTAAGTTATTTTTGAAATGAGTATAGGCTATAAGACTGCAAGCAAAAGAAACCCCACGTACACACCAGACTACCTGACAAAGTTGGTTACTGCAGTATTATAGCTTAACAGTTTTCAAACTGCTCTACATTTCTACTGAAATTAAAGTTGTGTAAATGAATGGTAAATGTTGGGCGCTAGTGTTACCTTTGATAGAGTAACAGTTTAAAGACAACCTAAGGCAGAAAGCTATAATGAGCCACGTGATCGCATACTTTATTTGGAAACATCACTATGAATTCACTTTTAGTTTAATATAGACTTAGAAGCTAGATCTAGAGATGTGCTAAGTCTATGAATCTTCACGTTACTACACCAATATGCTTCTCTGGTCTGACACAGCCTGAAAGCAATAATGCTCTTATGCCAATGAGTTACCTATCCCACATCTTAGTTTCTACTGTCATTTTCCAATAATGAACAAGGGCTCTTTGAGAAATATCCACTTCCAGTAATTAGCCAAAAAAATACCTGAGGTGAGCCAGGAGGATCATCTTGTAGCCGTGAAAGCCAATATTTACAGTGATAAACTACATAGACACACATAATATTGACTATGCCCAAGGCAGGTTAGAAAGAGTTACCCCACAGTTGGCTTGTTTATAGAAGTGAGTCTGGCCAAAACCTACTTGCTGAGGTCAGAGTAACTCGCAATCAAATTCCATTCCCACAACTAAAACCTTCAGACTAGAAGGACAATGTTCTAATTACAAACATATATTTTGTCTATTCTATTCCTAATTCAAGAATGCTTTGTCTTATCCTTTCAGAGCCTTGTTTACATTAATTTCTATAGAAACCACACCTTGCCTTTAACCAAATTGATTGCCAGAAAGGGTCAGTGCCAGGGACTGGCCAGGGCCTTTTTCCGTTGCACCGGCATTGGTTGTCCTGGTCCTGCTTTCTCTCCTAGTTCTGTCTCTTAATGTACTTTTTTCTCCGGCCTGCATTGTACACTGGGCAGGTGGACTAGAGACTTACTGCAGGAGTCTCTGGCACAGGATGTATACTTGAAATGATGGTATGAAAACTTTACTTCTGGAGTCTTCCTCTGATGAAACTGAAATCCACATTAGTGATAAACAAATACTGATAAACGTCAAAACAGAGCATTCTACAACATATTTGAAAAATAGCAAGCCAATGTCTAAAATACTCAAATAGAACAGAAATAGGTGTCATGCAAAAAATGAGAACATCTTTAAAAAGTCTTAATTTGTAATCAGTATTTTTTATCTCAAATAAATCATATTAGTGCACAATGCTAGTAATAACTTGTTTGTGAACTATCAGAGCAATTTCTGCTATTTTCTGTACATATGAAAGTGCTTCAAATGAAAACATTTTTAAAATGCAAAAATGCATTAGTTACAATACCATAAATATGTTTTCTGTTTGGGAATAAGTCTGACAAAAGATATGCAAATATCTTAGTGCTGAAAAGAATAAGTCACTGGTGAGAAATATTAAGGAAGATGTTAAGAAAAGTGCAAAATTGAATTATCTTCATATACAGAAGCACTCAAATTCTTAAGAAAACTATTAAAACTAATCTATGAATTCACAATGGTCCTATGCAAAATCTAAGTAGGATTTACATTTGAAGTTAACAACCTGACTTTAAAATTCATATGGAATGCAAGAATTTAGAATGAACAAAATGCTATTAAAAATGCTACCAGAATATAAGTAATGGGATAGAAAAGATAGTTTCTAAATAAACCTGTCCATTTAATTTTGACCAAAAAAAAGCAATTAAGTTTAAAAGCTAGTGTATTGTCCACAAGTCATGCTGCAACTATAGGATATTCTAATGTGAAGAATAAAAGTAAATACATATTTGTCACCAAAATTAAAGATGAACTAAAAAGGGTTATGAAACTAAAGGCAAAGCTAAATATAGAAAATATGTAGGAAAATTGTAGAACAAAACTGTTGTCACTGTGGGTTAGACAAAGGATTTGTAAATATACTACCAAAAGCATGATTCTAAAAGAACAATATCAAAGAAATAGGCAAACTACATTTTATAAAAATTAAGATATTCTCCTTTTAAAAAAACATTATAATTCGATCCCTGGTTACAAAAACCTAGAGAATGGGAAGAATGTTTTAAACTCACATATCTGATAAAGGACTTAAATATTTTGGTATGTGAATTTTTTCATACTCAAGAAAACAAACAAGACTTTGACAAGTTGGCAAAATAATTGAACAGGCATTTAACCAAATAACATAGATATAAAATATAAACATAGGAAGTTAACTACCTTTAAGCTTTCATTAAATGCAAATTAAAACTTTATTGAGGTAAAACTGCAGACTAATTTGGGCAGGTTGCAATCCTAAAGCCTTCCGTGTCACATGTAGGCAGGGATGTAAAATGTTAAGACCGCTTTGTAAACCAGTTTGTTCATTTCTCGAATACATGAACACAAAATAAAACCAAAATCCAATTATTTCATTACTATTTACCAAAGTAAATGATTTGTCCACAGTAGGGTTGTATACACAAATATTCACAGCATCTTTATCTTGAATGGAGCAAAATAAAAAAGATGTAAATGTTCATTGAAAAATAGAGCACTTAACTTTACTTATACCCACAAGTAGATTAGTACTCCCAAGGAGTAAGAGAGATGGATGTCAAAGTAATTGTGTTGAGGAGATGCTAGACAAAAATGCATATTATAAGATACCAACTATTTTAGAAATTCAAACTAATATTTAGTGAAAAAAAGCAAATTAGTGATCCCCCAAGGACTTACTGGGTTAAGTGGAGAGGGGACAAAGGGAGGTATTACACAAGAAATTAAGGACATGCTTCCTAATATGAATACTATATGTACATATGGTTTCAGAGGTACATACATATATTAAAACTTATAAAATTGCATATCTTAATAACATGTCATTGATGCATATCAAGCACATCTCAATAAAGCTATTGAAAATGAACTGGCACTGTGCTATGTAAGATATTTTGTTGCACATGAAAGAACTGACTAGCTGTACATTATTGTATGAATTCATTTCACTGTAGTAAACTACTTATATTTATACTACATTTCACATTTTTCTAATTTCCCAAACTAATATTATTTTATTAATACCAACAAAATACCAATATTATCTTGACTTTATTGATGGGAAAACAAAGCAGGCTTAGAGTGTCCATTACTTATTTGAGATTGCAGCACGTAAATGTGGTCAGTAAACCCAGGCTCTGGATCATATTTGCTTCTCTTGACTGTGATGTCTTATCTGTAGTCTGCTGCCATAGAAGTCTCTTGCAATGTTTTTACCCTCCTCTATGTTGGCTGTTTTAAATCATTCCCACTATCTCACTTCATTTTTATATCCACAGCAGTGAACATAATGCGCTAAGAAAAACATAATGAATGCCATAGTTGAATTAAACTTAGTACACTGTTGTAAATATTATTCTAACTGCATTTTCTAAATCTCCCATGATCCCTGAAAATTACAGTGTATCCCAAAGTCATTACTTAAAAAATAAACATAAAGGTTCAAATTCTTTAAGCATAATGGTCTCAAATATCAAGGAATTGAAAATGAACAAATTAACAATAGATTTGTTCCCCCTCAGATTGCCACACCATACATGGGCAGTCTGTTTAAAAGGCATTGTAATAAATACATACAATGTCATCAAATACACATCTATACATATTTTATAATGACTGTGAAGTTCTTTCATTGGTATTTGGTCACAGATGGTGTCTCCGTACATTGGCTATTAAAGTATGTTTCTATGTTTACCAAAATGTGATGATTGGCAGAAAAGGGCAGTCTGATACATTTAATGTACCCAACCTGAGTGACAGACATTCATCAATTGTGGTCAGAAGTTCATCTGTCATCATTTATTAAGAATTTGGCAATATTGTACCCATACTACTTATTTTTAAATGAGCAGAATTAGAATTGTTCCACAGAGTGTTTCACAGCTTATTATCAGAAAATAACTATCCAAAAATTGTTATCTCATTATAGAACATAGCATTCTTTATTAATGCAAAAAACCTTCAGTTCCCAGAGATGTATATAAATTTATTGGACATTTAGTGGAAATAATATTTTTTGAGATTTCTAGTGGTGGAAGCAGAATTAGAGAAAAGCTATGAATCCTTTCAATAAGATATAGTCTCACATGAATGTATCAAAAGCAAATAGAAGTAAATATCTAAGAAGATAATCAATTTTTATCATCTGTGTCAGCTGTAGTAACTTGGAATTGTGAAAAAGATCATAAACCCTCCTTATGTATAATGTATTTTTTGTAATTATTTTAAATGGCACTTATTTGAATCAATAAAGGGATTTACAAGTATATACATGAACACATAGGCTATGTAGAAAATATACATTAAATATTTATATATTAAAATAGTAATTTGATGTATACAGTACAATTTTACAGAGAAATAGAAGAGTAAATGCTACATATAATAATGGATATCTTCAAAGGACTGTTTACATTAGTTTATTTTAAAAGGCACCAGAGGAAAACCTACTGAAAATCCTAAGTTTCAATTTGTCAACAGAGAGGGTTTTTATAACCCTGGCATGAAGAAGGAAAACCAACCTATTCTGAGATGGATTATAGTGATAAAACTGATATATTGCAGTCCTAGTGAAGTTTTATGTTTTCTCTTCAATTAAAAGTATATTTGAGCAAAAACCATAATTCACCATATGGATCATTGTGAATTCAACAGAAACATTTGCTGGATGATACATTTCTAGAATTTAGACTAAATTATCCTGTAAAACTCTTTAAAGTAAAGGGTTTTGGAGAGTTACAGTGACTCCTCTGATAAAGAATTACATAGCGGAGGGCTAAACTCATTAATGGAGGTGAACTTTCTTTGCATTCTTACAAATAGATTTAGTGACATAGTAAATAGCTGTATTTCCATTCTAGACATAAATATAAGGAAAATCAAATCTATAGATCTATGGCTTATAGATTTACTTCATTTTTCTTTAACCTTGAGAAAAACAAAAACTATATTGTACTCTCACATGAGCAATATTGCAAAATATATTAGTTATTTCTCAGTGCACATTATGGCATCAGGTGTTATATTTATTTTCATAATTAATTTTATCCTTCAGAAAGAAAACATGTGACATAAAAGCAAAAGCATAGGAGTTTAATCCAAGCAGTGACACACGAGAAATAATATATCTGATTCCAAAATAGTCTGATTCCAAAGCTAGTTCCTTAAGTTAAGCTTTAGGCTGAGAGTGTCTATTTATCTGATTTTTGAGTGCTGAGTAGTAGAATTTGAAGGCATTGCTCTGTAGTCTATAGCTAACCAGAAAAGCCCAACTATATAGTTCAAAGGATATGGTGTTCATATAATAGCATATATAGTATTCAAAATGTTATATAGAACCATTCAGTGAAGTTTGATTTACTCATCTGCTAATTAGATAAATGTGTTATTTCACTAGAATGACTATTTCAATTTATGATCATTCTTTACCTGATAAGTGGTTAGTAGAGTTTGTAAAATGCACCACGATTATGCCCAAATGTGACTGACTCCCAATAAAGTCGATCACATCTTCCATCCTTGTGAAACTAATGTCACTTGTCTTATTTTCAACACCTGAATTTTAAAGCATCTCTTTTTGTGTGAAGGGGTTGTCATTATAAAACTGGAAGGCTTACAATCATAAGCTAACTAGTGATACTGTTAAAAACACATTTGAAATTGTTTCATGCTACCAATAACTGCTAACATTTGGAAGTAATTTCAGTAGAAAATTAATTGTGTTGTCGAGCTGAATAGGGACTCTTCCACCCTTTAAAGACAGGGAAGAGCTCAAAAGGCGCTGTGTTTATAAGTGTGCCACTTCTTCAAATGATTTGCAGCTAAAAATGCGGTTCATGTTTCCTAGAATCAAAAGTCTGATTTCATTCTTTAATTTCAACAAAGTGACAATATCATATGTGTTGTAATTGTTCTCACCTGTTTACTGTCATGATCACTGTGTAAACAAAGAAAATAACTGGGGTGAGCCTAGAGGCATCACTAATGTGACCTGTTACATTGGAGCACTTATTCGGCCACTCTTATGATGGGCCATGAAAAATAACGATGATGATTTCCAGTATTTTAATGTAAGTTTTGAAAAGGAAAATAACCACGTTCTGTCCCCAGAGTGGCAAAGAACATTGTAATTGGATCCTTATCACCAGTCATCAGTTCTGTGAGTCATTTTGGAGCCTCAGAGAGGGGTTGGGTCTCAAGTGTCCCCCAAAGGCACAGGTGTTAGAGTCAGGGTTCCTAGCATGGTGCTGTTTGGTGGAGCAGAAACTTTTAAGAGATGGGAGGATGACTTTTTGTCACTGGAGCATTGTCTTGGAAGGAACTGTGGAGCCGCAGCCTCTTCTTCCATGTTTTTTGTTGTTGTTGTTGTTTGTTTCCTCCTTGGCTCACCTGCTTTGAGTGAAAGCCAGGGGCAACAAGACCATCCAATTATAGACCAAAATCTCTGAATTATGAGCCACAATAAACCCTGTTTGTTGATTCTTAATGTTACTTTTTTGTGCAACTGGGGTTCTTTCCAGGAAGCCCTTGCCTATACCTATGTCTTTAAGAGTTTTACCTATTTTATCTCCCAACAGGTTGTTTCTATTTTTAAAATATGGATCTCTGATCCATTTTTATTTTAGTTTAGTGTACGGTGGGATATTCCCCTTCCAGGTATCATCAAAAAAGAGTTAAAAATACCAAATTACAGGGCTACATCCAAATCCATGTTTGCAATTCAGAATAGCTAAATCTTGGAAGTGGCCTGTATAACTCATAAACCGATGAATGGATAAAGAAAGTGTGGTATGTATACACTAAGGGTTACTACTCTGTCATAAAAAAGATAAACGTTTGTAGGAAAATGATTTCACTTTGAGACCATCAGGTTAAGTGAAATAAATCAGAAAAGCTAAAGTATCAGGTGGTTTCTCTTATATGAGAAATCCAGAATATAAAAAGACCAAAATAAAAGATAAGTAATAGGAAATAGAGTGATAGAACTTTTCCAAATGATAAGGGTCCCAAGAAACTGAGGGACGGAGGAAGTAAGTAAAAGAAGGCAGTGAAAAAATATTAAGATTCGTAAAATTACATTAAATTTAAAACAAACTAACAAAAATATCAGAAAATAAAACTTTTCATGTTCTTGTACTAATTGCAAGTTGACTAAATTTGTTTTGATTAAAATTACCTTACTCTAGGATCCAAGGAAAAAGGTCAAGGTGGAAGAAAATTTGCTGGTCCTTTCACCAAAAGTGATCGCAATACAGATTTCTGCTCCTTTGCTATGGTAGTAGCTCTACAATAATCGTTTCTTACAGACCTTCTGGCCTACAGAGATTAGTGTAAAACCACTGAATTGACATATGTGAGAATCTTTCGTAGACGAAATATACTTACATGTTTAGAAACGTTGCTTCCTCTCTGGGCTTGGACCTGGGCAGCGCCCACATGCTCAAAGGCGCAGAGAAGGTCAGCCCTGATGGTAAATACGGGGCCCACAATGCTGCAGTCTCTGGAAAATGGTGAACAAAATTGAAGTCAGCCAGCAGGCCAAGTGCGCCTGCTCCTTCTGTATCAAGACCAAGAGGAGAGACCTGCTGTAGGGGCCTGGCACTGTGGTCCCTGCATGAGGACAGTGGCTGGCAGCCAAGTGGGCCAGCGGAGACAAAAGGAACAGAGAGACCCGGAGAAGCTACGATCCGATCCAAGACGTCCCCAGCCCACAGTATGTGAGTTCGGTTATGCAGTGAAAAAGCAATAAAGTGTTCATTCCTTTCGTTTTTTTCATAATAATGTTGATGACTAAAACTGTAATGATAAGACAGTAGTGGCACCTCATTACTGGGTTTCAGAGGAATAAAGTGCACGATAAAACAAAGAAAAAAAATGTTACTAATTAAAAGGTGAAGTTTTAAATACTGTATCTATGCTTGCTCAAGGTGTAATCAATTGCTTCCTGTTGTTTAACTAAATAATTTTAAAGCACCATGAAACCTAATTCAGTAAAATTAGTATGATCCATTCTCACCTTAGAGAGACTCCAAGCCCTGACTTCTTGGAGGATAAATGTAAGGAAAACACAGCACATCACACATCTCAGCAGAGAGGAATTTGAATGTACTCACCCTAAAGAAAAGATGAAGTTGAAGGTGATGAATATGGTAATAACACTGAGTCGATCACAGTACAATGTATATATGAATCCAAATATCACACTGTGCTTCATAAATATGTACAAATATTATTTATCATTCAAATATGATAATGAAAGACATATATAGCAAGTCTTCTAAAATCAATCACATTGAAATGGAATAAAAGTAAGCATAGTGCTCTAATGTTTATGGTAGGCCTTCTCCATAAATTTTTGCTATCAAAACGATGTATATAAAAATAAATTTTAAGTAAAAACATTATATAGATTGAATAAAGATAATCCTCAAGGCTTGTGATATAACTCAGTGATAGAGTACTTTCCTAGCAGATGGAAGGTACTAGGCTCAATACCCAGCAATACAAGACAAACTGAAATTTAAAAAGGTTAATTCCCTTTTATATACAGTGAAACTTTTAACGTATTTTAATTGATTAATAAATTGGTATAAAATGCAATGACTCTGGTCTGAGAGATCTTAAAATGTGTTTCTCTTCCTTTATCCTTGAGCCTTAAAAAAATACTGTTTTCACAAACTGAAGCTATTTTTAAGGGGCCCTTAAAAGTAAAAGAACAAAGCCAGATAATTATGCTTGTCTATTAACGTTCATTCTTACTTCTTCCCTTCATATTTTGTTATCTTTAAGAATTTAGTAATTAGGTCTGTGTTATTTCATATTTTTGAGGTAGTATACACAAATATTAATAGAATTCAGAAACTGATTCTCTCTAATTTTCTCTCTAATTTTCATGTTTTTTTAAATTAAAGGAATATAAAACGGAACATTATTGACACCTTTTGAATAGTTGTCTTTGAGCTAAATTGCTTCCTCTTTGAGACAAATAAATGAGACACTTTCTTCCCTGAGACATTATTAGAGATTAGAAGTAAAGCTGTATTTACTTTTGATTCTGGTTGAATCTTGATATGATGATCCTCCAAATTACCAAAGACCAACAAACTTACTTTATGATGTAAATTTATATTCTCAGGACTCTTACTTGTCATGAAGCATAATATTAATAGAACAAAAATGTTTTTAATTTGGTCTACATGATATATTCAAACTTGCAAAATTGTTCTATGACAGGAGTCTCAGAAACATCTATCTTATGTCAATTCATCTCTTGGTTGTATCATTTTACCTCCCAACATTTGACAACAAACATTTTTTGCTTTGTTCTAAATTATCCAAAACATGTTCTGAGTATGTTGTTTTTGTTCTTATGTGAAGTACTCTTCTGAAATTTTAGGTAATCACTTTTGGTTTTTTTTTGGCAGTTCAATTTTCAGAAAACACTCATCGGGGAATTTAAGAAGTGCTTACTCCCATTCCCCATGCAGCTATGTGCTGGAGGCCAAACATAATTAAAATTATTGCAGTCATCTGAATACTGATCTTTTTCTAACAAATTAGCATTAAAACACCAGAAAAATGAGCCAAGCTGATGATGCCGAATAAAGCCATTGGTAAGCTTTCTTTATTTCTTCATTACCGAGACCACTTCAATTCTGATCTCCCAACACTGTAATTCATCAGGGACTCTGTAGAAGAATTGACAGATTAGATTGAACACATAGATATTTTAAAATTTATTTTTCTACCTTGTTTAGGCACTTTTACCACTGGGTCAGATGCTCCATGCCAGTATCCTGTATAATTTCTTATTTTGTAGTCTTTTACTCTCCTAGATTCCTTGTCTTCATGTAATATTTTATTGGGATAGTCCTTGACTTTTTTAGTCCTTCAAAATATTGTTAATAAGTGTAGACTATATTTCATGAAGAACATGAAGTATTAAGGATAGGAAAACAGACATAAAAAAAGTATTTATATAGCGAAGGGCTCAGTCTAGCTGGACAGACAGAAAAACAAGTCACTAATAGAGAAAAAATATGATATTCAAATGACCAACTGAAAAAGCAAGTGCTATATTCATAGTTCCTCTTTTTGTCCTTCCCTTTCTCACTGCTGAATATAGAACTGACATTTTGAAACTTTCCCTTATCCTTTCTAAGATTAGGGATGTCTGGAAAACAAAACAAACAAACAGAAGCATCAATCAGGTGGATCAATGTTGGGATTTGTGTGAGGTAATGGTCTTCAAGTGATGTGGCGATGAATAATTTCTAAACTCAGGCCCACCATTATTGATCAGCTGATTTCTCAGGAGTGAGTGCTTCGTGTGCAGTGCCCTGGAATCAGGGCAGAAGTTCCGAAGGTGCATTTCAGATCTGTTCACCCATAGCGGGGTCCTCTTCATTGGAAATTCTCCCTCCACTTAGAATCCTAATGACCAGCAGTAATAGGTTCCCTTGAAAGGAATGTTGGCATATGATATAGGGTTGTATTCCTAGATAATGCTGAACTTTAATACGGCCTTCAATGATGAAAATTATTAAAACTTTCTGAGATCATGTGTGTTTTTTGTGTAAAGCATTGGTTTTCAACCAAGGAAAATTGTACGTGTCAAACACATTTAGTCCTATCTTTGTCATCTATATCTATATCATCATCCATATCTATACCTATATCTATATTTTGTGTTGCTAGGATCAAAATCAAGACCTTGGACATGCTAGGCAAGGACGCTAATGCTGAGCAACATCTGCAGCCCTAAAGATATTTTTGATTATCATACCTGAGGATTGGCATTGGCATCTAATATATCCAGACCAGGAATTCTGGTAGACATTTTACAATGAACAAGACAGTCTCCCCTAAAAATGAATTATCTGGGCCCAGATGTCAATGGGACGACTATTAAGCAACCTTTTATATTAGTTTTCTGTGGTTGCCATAAGAGAATTGCGAAGACTGGGTGAAGAAACTACAGAAATTTACTTTTAAATAGTTTTAGAAGCCAGATGTTGTATAATATTTAATAATGTAACATAAATTGTACAATACATAAATACATGTTTAATTGTATGTTATTAAATATTTTACTTATTCAAATTATAAAATATTAATTATACATTAAGCATATGTAAAATATACTACAAAAATGTGTGGTACATTGTGAGTACTTTCGAAGGGATAACTATGCATCATTGGATGTGTCATCTATGACTAAATGAAACAAAATTATTACCTGACTAAATAAAGTAAACATGCAAAGTACTTTTCAGTATTCCTTTCTAACGTGGCAAGTGCCTAATGAGTATTGATTTCCTATTTGTATGCCAATTCTGCATACACAATATCTTAGAGAAATTAGACAATAGAAGAGTTTATAATCAGTCAATTTTATAATTTTATAATTTATAAGTTTATAATCAAAAGAAGTAAAATTTAATATTTTTGTTGTTTGTTGTTGTTGTTGTTGTTAACAGTACTGGGGATCGATTGAACTCAAGTCATTTGCACTGATACACACCCAGCATTTTTTATTCATTTTTATTTCTCTCCTTTATACTGCTAAGTTGCCCAGGCAGGGCTTGAACTTGCTATTCTTCTGCCACAGCTTCCCAGAGTGCTGCAACCGCAGGCATATTGAAGAGGTTTTCCTACTATTTAACTCATAGTGTAGTAATGTTATTTTTTGAACTCAAGTCTACTACAGAATCTCTCCTGTGCTATTAGATTTCATAGCTGTTTTGCTACTAAGTTGTGAATTTCTTGATCGGTTTTCATAGTTTGCATTTCTCTGTATCTCTATTAGTATAGTTTCTCATATGTAATCATAAAATCAATAAAATCTGAATAGATACATTTTGGATTACTGAAACAGGCTATAAACTATGATAATAAATTAAGCTGGATTAGTTTAATAATACAGTTATTGTATAAAGTAAGTGTGATTTTATTGTTATATAGTTCTAGACTTTTAGGGTCATGATTTTAAATAGTAGAGCAAAAATTCAAAATCAAGCATTTCTGACTACACATTCTTGTTTTTAACCACAGCAGTACAAAGCAAACTTAATAAATGTTAAATAAAAATTAATTGAAATGTAAAAAAACACCCTCATGCCCAATTGAAAAATGAGATAGTCAAAGAGACTACTAGGAGAGTGACTTGAGAAATGTAATTATTTTGGTAGTTCACAAGATTAAAGAAATTGAGAAATGATAGGAAAGTCAGTTGATCAGAAATCTCATTATTTGCTACCATCACTACACTAAACATTAAATTTAAAAATTCTATTTTTATTACTAGAAATAATTCCAACCAGTTAAGAAGCTGTGTGCATTGTATGCAAATACTCATACATTTTGAAAACTAAAGTTAAAAATACATATGTTTGTGATTAATGAAATATCTCAACCTGGATCATTATCACCTATGACAAGTAGACAAGTTTGAATACTAATCTTCCTATCTAGACATGCAACATTTATGTATTTTTGTGTCACTAATTGATAACACCATTAGAATGATTGTCAGATGCAATCTTAGAATTTGTTTTCTTTCTCAATTATAAGAAACAATGCATAGAAAGTTCTTCACATTGTTAAATCTAAGGTCAATTCCCAGTTATTGCCCTACCTTCACCAAGTTTGAAAGAGCTATTTCTTTTTTTTCTTTTTTTTTTCTTTTGTATCTGGGATCAAGCTCTAGACCTTGTTCTTCTGAGGCAGGTGGAACCACCAAGCTAAATCCCAGGCTGAAAGAGCTATTTCTTCTGCTTGATATATATATTTTTTCCTCTGGCTTCCAGGAAACCAAACTCTTCTGACTTTCTTCCTACTTTATCCTTACTCTGATGTTCTTTTTTCCTTTCCCCACCAAAAAAGTGCTAAACTTTAATAATTTGGTTTTCTTTTGCTCTCTTACAGTCACTTCTCTAGCAATATCTTCTAGTTTTAGAATTTCAATGTCATCTACATGTCCATAAATGGAAGAATTTATATTTTCCATGAGATTTGGATTCCAAACTCATATTTATAGAATTATGAATGGTCTAATGATAAGCACAGCTAAATTCTATCAGTGGGTTATTTTGTTGTAGAATCAGCATAGTCTAGTTGCAGAACTTAAGATGTCAGCCACAGAATTATATAAGGAAATCTCATGTGGCTGCCATCACTCATGTGACTCACATTGACTGAAATGCCATTTTATGGTGCCTCACTGTGAACACACCTCACTTCAGCTTCCTCTATCATTTCAGTAAACTAAAACGCTCCTTTTGATTGATCAAGGCAAAGGTACTGGAGTATTCCTCTTCATTAATCTTTTCCTTGCATCTTGCAAACATTTTTTTCCTGCACAATTTTGATTGCGCATCCAAATCTGCCCTCAGGTGTTCCACTTGTGTTGTTCATTACTGTGTATTCACATTTTATGCTACATCAACCAGCTTTGTTAGCAAATCACTATTACAGTTTGTTTTCTCTTATTTTAAAAGAATACCAGAGAGTGGGTAATTTTATTTTTAAAAATGTATTCACTCAGTTGTGGAAGATGAGAGGTCTAAGGTCGGGGGCTTCATCTAGTGTGGGTCTACATGTTGGTGGGGACTTGAAATCCTAAAGTAATACAGAGCATCACATGGTGAAAGTACTGCAAGTCTGTTGTAGAAAGCTTGCTTCGGTTATAACCCACTAATTCAGCAGAGGAATCCAGTCAGGAGGAAAGAGTTGTACTGACTCTATCACCTCTCAAAGGTCTCAGCTCCAAATACCATGACTGTAGAAATTTGGGGACTACATTCCAACACGACTTTTGAGGGGAAAATATTTAAATCATAACAATTACCAACCAAAAACCTCAGTCATATACAGCAATAAACACTGAGAAATCTGTTGTTCAGTTGCTGCGACACTGCTCTGGGATGTGGTGATCCAGTAGGGTTCCAGTTCAGCTCAGTGACTGTACTCCCTCATGCTCTTTCAGGTAAAACATTTAATCTTTCATGGTATTGGAGGCAGAGTCATGCTTCTGAATTACCAATCCAAATATCTAGAGGAGGATTCTTTCTGGCCAATTTTGAGTAAGTTATTTTCTTCAGAAATAATCACTATTACTTGCAGGAGGGCATAAATCTGCTTAGTCAGAAACCCAGAGGCTTGGATACTGTAAGGTAAATGCATATTTCCAAAATAAAACCTGTAAAAGATCTCTTGTACTACAAAGTGAAAAGAAACTTGATTTTTCCCTATGAATATTCTAAGTTTAAAACAAACTGAAATGAGCAAAACTCAATTTAAAAAATATAATGATTAAAATTGTAGTACTTTCCTTTATAATGTTTCCCAATAGCCTTGCAGAAAAAACTGCTTGTAAGTATATAAATATGTATGTGTGCATACTTACAATAATTTTATTCTAGTACTATACATATTATTTCCCAATATACTTCATTTAATTTCTTCATTAGAAAAGAATATGATCAGCCATAAACAAAGCATTTGATTTTTCATGTTTTAAAATTCATTCTTATTGTATTCTGCATTAAAAATTAATTAGTAATTTTTTGTCTTAATGGTTTATTTTAGGCACTCACAATAAACCTCAAGTTTAAAAACCTTTTAATACTTTTACACTACTTCAAGGAATGTTTTCTAGACATTTAAATAGCAACTTCTATCTGGGGAAAAAAAGAGTTTTATTATTGTTTTGGACTCAAATGGCTTGTATGCCATTTTGGGAAAGATACTGCTGACTGGCTTAATTTTCAACTCATTATCAATTTTACACAGCCTAGCAACTATTTTATAAAGACATGGTTCTCTTCTTACAAATAAATGATACTTGTGAATTCTTACAATGTAAAGGGCTCCATAATCACTCTGTCCCTTGTGTGACATTAATAGAGTTTGTTTAATAAATCAGGTTTATTGTCCATTATAAGCTTGTGGTGCTGCGTTGCCTTATATTTGTAGTCATATCTTCATGGTGCAGTTCTACCCCTCACTGACTGGTAGTTGCAAAGACCTACATAAAGTTTAGGTAACGAAGAGCCCTGAAATGCAGGCCAGGTGCTTTAAAATTATGTTAGTACCTTACAATCAGCAGTTTTTGTCATGGAGTTCTGCGGCAAAGAAAATCCAATGGTCTCCAATATGTGAAACTTATATTTGCCATAGACTATAATTATAGTTGTTTTACAGAGGTAGTTTGCTTTAAAATGGTGCAATGTTACTCAGTTATAATTGTTATTAAAACAATGGGAATGTAAGCACTTCACTGAGTTTGACAAGGCCCCAGAAGCTTCCAAAGAATATCATGTCTTCTCTACAGCAGCAGGGAGATTTCAATAACCATGTTCAGAATGCACCTCAAGTCAGGCATTGATCTGTCATGTTTGCTTAGGAGAAAATACCACCTCCCGTTACAATTCTGTCCTTCTCCCTCAGGTCTAAAAATGCTCAGCCCTATCAGGATGCACCTTTACCAAAAACTCTTTAAAATTCAAATTGCAAACATTTTTTCTCACCCTTTACTGAAATAGATAAGAAATTGGAAAATAAATTGACAGACTAATTTGTTCGCCTCTGGATTAAAGAAAGTGACAAATACACAAACACACACAAACACAGAGGAAGGTTAAAAAGTAAAATAAAATATTCTTATGCCTGTTGAATTTTCACAAAATTGATGCCAACTAGAAAACACTGCTTCTTACTCTCAGCCCTTTCTGCTGTGTCTCATATAATATTTATTTGGTACCAATTTTGTGTCAGGCACATTAATCTGCTTGAGGCCCCATCACTCCCAAAGTTGGTTCATTTTAGAGACTTGTCAGAGAAGCAGGAGGTGACCCTGACATTTAAAGTTCCTGTCTCATGATATTGCAGTGCAAGACAGCACTGACTGCAAAATGGACAAAGACAGCATTAATGGCTCTGGAGGGATTACCAGTCCGCCAACACTGTGAACCTCAGAAGTACATCGCAGTGTGTTCTCTAATCTCTCATTGTGCCGCCCCGATTTGGATATTGAAATACTAGCATTCAATTGTGGTGTACCTTTTGACTTTGCCTCTGTTTGCTGGTATTCAAAACAATCTCAGGTTCAACTGCCCATGAGGGCCAGGCTGGATGAGTCACCAGATAAACGGGTCACGCAAGTGGAGAGATTTGATGAGAAATTAGGGGTGAGGAGGAGGAAGGAAGAATAGCAGTGGTTCTTCAACATCCTCTATGTGTCAGGCACATTGTTAGTGTGCTTTATATACATGATATTCTGTAATAATCATATTAGATGTATGACAAAAATTTATTATGCTTTATAGATAAAGAATCTCAGCAAGAGTATTAACTTGTTTTAAATAATATATAGATAATTTCAAGGAATAGGAGTTAAAAAATTAAGTCCAAGTTAAAAAAAATTTAGTCAGATTCCAAAAACAAGTTATTATCAGTAAAGCAGAAGGACAAATTTTGGGATGCCTTGACAGCTCTAGAATTTTCTTTTAAAAGATTTTTCCCCCTAGATCCTTAAAAAAAGGAAAGATATCCCAACATTCTAATTTTAATCTAAAGTTCCACAGACAGAGTTCATATGAAAGATGAAAGAGCAGGAATAAAAAATATAAAAGTTAACTACCAATTTTGAGGCAGACCTATAACTTTAATACATTTTATGTTTCTAACGTTATTTTTCATTTTATTGTCCCATAATGATAAGCAACATACAAACCATGAAACAAAGGAAGTCAGAAGCAGCGCCATCCCCCAGAAAGCTACCATTCTTGTTTGGGTTAATGATATCAAATAATACAAATCACTTCACCTTTATTAATACAGACCATATATCAAACCAC
The DNA here is from genome assembly GCF_000247695.1 of Heterocephalus glaber. The sequence continues at coordinate 12,701,494 of NW_004624763.1, forward strand.
ATGGCATTTGAGTTAGTTTTCCATTACTAATGTAACAAACTAGCATAAAGGTAGCCACTATGGTATTTGTAGAGCTCCTTGTGGGGGTTATTTATTTGCCTTTTTAAACTTCTAGAAGTTGCCTGTGCTACTTCCTTGTGACCTGTCCTTCCATTTTCTAAAGATATTATTCTAACTTCTGCTTCCTTTCTTCCAGATCCTTTCTCTCTCTAAACTTAACTCTCTTGCCTCCTCCTTATAAGGACTCTTGTATTAATATTGAATCCATCTGGGTAATCCAGAATAAAGCCCCATCTCAAGATCATAATAACATTTGCCAAGCCTTTTTTATGATGTAAGGTCTAGTTTTAATCTTTGGCAGGATGAAATCCAGTTGTTCCAACACCATTTATTAAATAGGCTATCTTTGCTCCAATGAGGGTGGTTGGCTTCTTTGTCAAAGACGATGTGTCTGAGTATGTCTGCAGTTGTTTCTGCATCTTCTAATCTATTCCACTGATCCTTGGGTCTGTTTCTTTGCCAGTACCATGCTGTTTTTATCACAGTAGCTTTATAGTATAGTTTCAAGTTAGGGATTGTGATACTCCCTGCCATGGCACTATTGCCCAGAATTGCTTTTGCTATTCAAGGTCTTTTTCTGGTTCAAAATGAATTTTTAAATTGTTTTCTCTAGTTCTGTGAAATATATTGTTGGAATTTCAATCAGCATTGCATTAAATTTACATAACAGTTTTGGTAGTATGGCCCTTTTGACTAGATTTATTCATCCCAAGGGATGTCTTTCATTTTCTTATATCCTCTTTGATCTTTTTTTTCAGAGTGCTGTAATTTTTTGTGTACAGGGTTTTTGTTTCCTTTGTTAGATTGATTCCTAGATATTTCATTCTTTTGGATGCTATTGTAAAAGGAATAGTTTCCCTAATTTCTCTCTCAGTGAGTCTGTTATCTGTATACAAGAAGGCTATTGTTTTTTGAGTGTTGACCTTGTATCTAGCTACTCTACTGAATGTGTCAATTAAGTCTAGAAGTCTTTTGGCAGAGTTTTTTGGGTCTTCTACATAAAGTATATCAGCAGCAAATAATGACAGCTTAACTTCTTCCTTTCATATCTTTATTCCTTTTATGTCTTTCTCTTTTCTAATTGCTTTGGCTAATGTTTCCAGAACTATATTGAACAGGAGTGGTGATAGTGGGCATTCTTGTCTTTTCCTGATTTTATCATTTAAGTTTTCAGTTTTTGACCATTTATTATGATGTTTGCTGTTGGATTTTCATAGTAGCCTTAATCAGGTTGAGATAAAGACCTTCTATTCCAATTTTCAGTAGGGTTTTTATCATGAATGGGTGTTGGATTTTGTCAAGTACCTTTTCTGTATCTATTGAGATGATCATATTTTTTTTCTTCTTGGCTCTGTTAATATAGTGTATTACATTTATTGATTTATGGATGTTGAACCATCCTTGCACCCCTGTGATAAATCTGACTTGGTCAGGTTGTATTATCTTCTTGATGACCCTCTGCATTTTGTTTGAGAGTATCTTCTTGAGGGTTTTTGCATCTATGTTCATTAAAGAGATTGGCCTGTAGTTCTCTTTTTCGGTTGGGTCATTCCTTGGTATTGGAATCAATGTAACAGTTGTTTCCAGGAATTATTTGAAAGTATTGCTTCCTTTTCAATTTCCTTGATGAATTCAAAGAGTAATGGTGATAGTTCTTCTTTAAATGTCTTGCAGAATTCAGTAGTGAAGCCATCAGGACCTGAGCTCTTTTTGTTGGTAAATTTTTAATTACATTTTCAATGTCACTCATTGTAATTGGGGTGTTTAGAATTTCTATATCTTTATTTAACTTTGGCCATTCATATGTATCTAGGAATCTCTCCATTTCTTCTGTATTTTCCATTTTATTAGAGTACAGGTTCTTGAAGTAGTTATTGATGATCCTCTGGATCTCTGCTGGGTTTGTTCTGACTTCACCTTTTTCATTCTTAATTCCATGGTTTTTTGCCTTTTCTTTCCTTTTTTTGATAAGGTTGGCTAAAGGTTTATAAATTTTATTTATTCTTTCAACAAACCAACTCTTTGATTCATTGATTTTTTGTATTGTTCTCTTCGTGTCCAATGCTTTGATTTCTGCTCTGATCTTTATAGTTTTCTCTCTTGTATGAGCTTTGTTTTTTTCATGCTCTTCTTTATCTAGGAGCTTAAGGTTCAGCATTAGGTTTTTTATTTGAGCTCTCTCTGTTTTCCTAGTACGGACATTCACTGCTGTGAATTTCCCACATAGAACTGCCTTCATTGTGTCCCATAGATTCCTGTATGTTCTACTGGCATTATCATTTTCTTGTAGAAACTGTATAATTTCTTCTTCAATTTCCTCTGTGACCCATTGGTTGTTCAGGAGAGTGTTACTCAATTTCCATGTGTTTGTGGGAGTTTTGCAATTTCTTATGCTACTGATCTCCAATTTTATTGTACTATGGTCTGATATTATCCAGGGGTAACTTCAATTCTTTTACATTTACTTAAAATGTGTTATGAGCTAACATGTGGTCTATTTTGGAGAATGACCCATGTGCAGCTGAAAAGAATGTATATTCTGATTTTGTGGGGTGGAACACTCTGCAGACATCTATCAGGTCCATTTATTCAATAGCTTGGTTCAATTCTAGAATTTTATTGTTGATATTTTGTCTAGATTATCTGTCTCTTTGTGATAGTGGGGTATTGAGGTACTCCACTTGTATTAATACTTATTTGGTTTTTCATGCCCATTAATATTTGTTATGTAGGGTTGGGGGCATTCATATTTGGTGCATATATATTTATTATTGTCATCTCTTCCTCTTGTATTGTTCCCTTCACAAGGATGTAGTGACCATCTTTGTCTCTCTTAATTAGTTTTGGTTTGAAATCTACTTTGTCTGCAAATAAGATTGCTACCCCTGCTTTTTGTTGGGTTCCTGTCACATGGAGCACTGTTTTCCATCCTTTTACTTTTAGTCTATGAATTTCTTTTTGAGTTAGCTGTGTTTCTTGTATGTAGCACATTGTTGGATTTTGCTTCTTAATCTAGTCTATTTCTTTTGATTGGTGAACTGAGGCCATTAACATTGATGGTTATAATTGATAAATATTGACTCATGCTTGTCATGATGTTTTGCTGTTGCTGGCTCTTTTATTTTTTATTTTTCCCCCTTTCCCTTTAGTTTTTTGCCTTGCCTGCTGGCTTCCTTCTGTTGGGCCTCATGGGGTTGTGGCCTTCATTGCCTTTTTCTAGGATATTGTTCAAAATCATGTGGAATGCTGGTTTGGTGTTCATGAAATTTCTCAGGTGTTCTTTGTCATGCAAGTATCTAATTTCCCCAATGATTTTGAAAGATAATTTTGTAGGATACAACAGTGTAGATTGGAAGTTATTTTCTTTTAGGGCTTGAAATACTTCACTAGAGGCGCTCCTTGATTTGAAGGTTTGTGTTGAGAAGTCTGATGTGTTTCTGATGGGCTTTCCTTTGTAAGTGATTTGTTTCTTTTCTGTAACTGCTTGTAGGATTTTATTCTTCTATTGGGTTTCTGGGATCTTGACTATAATATGTCTAGGTGTAAATTTTTTTTGATCATGGCTAGTTGCAGTTCTATATTCTTCACTTATCTATATGTCCAATTCTCTACCTCTGTCTGGGAATTTTTCTACTATTACTTCTGTGAACAGTTTTTTAATATCAATTGTACTTTGTCTTGCTTTTTTGTGGACTCCTATGAGTCTGATGTTATTTTTCTTTGCATCATCTAGCAGCTGCTGGATTGATTTCTCGTGGTCTCTTACTATTTTGAAGAAATATCTGTTTTCATGGTCAGTAACCCCAATCCTGTCTTCTATATCTGATATTCTATCTTCACATTCCCTTAATCGGCTGTGAATACTTTCAGAGGAGTTTTTAATCTCATGGATATCTGATGGAACCTGTTTCACGGATTCCATTTCTTTCTTATGCTTGGCATTCATGGCTTCCAGCATGGTTCTGAGCTCATCTATTTTTTTTTTTAATCTATTCCTATTCTAGAGCCTCTAATCATGTCTTTCACTCTGCTCAGCATCTCTGTAGTTACATGGGAAATTATTTCTGTTTTGAATTTTTCTAGAGCCTCATTCATTTGTTTTGTTACTTCCTGTACTTCAGTTCAGGGTGTCCAGGTGGTTGATTATCAAACTTTTCCACCTCATTTCCCTCAGAATTTGCGTTTTGTGGGGTGGAAGTCTGAGTTTATACCTTGCTTAAATGTCTTCTCATTTTTGTGTTTGGTACTGTCCTTGGTTTAATTCCTGGGTTGATACTTTGAAGTTACTTATTGTAAGTATCTTTATTGATGTATTTAGAACCCTTATGGAATGATTGCTTCTCAGAGGTGTTTTCCAGGTATAGCTGGTCTTTAGGTTTTGAGTCTCTAAAGAAGCTGAAGCTGTCTCATTTTCATTATACCAGGAAGGACAACTGATTAGATCAATCACAACACCTTAAGTGTAACAATGAGCTTAATTGGTACAATCAGCAACACCATGGCATCAAGCACAGCTTAGAAAATGACCTTTTGTGGTAGTTATTAATCTATCACCTTTAACTGTGTGAAATAAATCAATATTGGAGACCAGCCCAACATATGTTTATAGTGAATAAACTCTTCACTATAGCAACTTTACCTTTCAGGATGGGGAATTAGAAGGAGTTCGGGAGAGAAGGATAGATAAGAAGAAGGATAGGGATGGGTTAGCAGTGAGGCCAGAGGACACAGGAAGATCACACAAACTCTAAGAAACTGTTGAAGACAAGAGGAAAAGACAGAATGAAAGAACAAAGATGAGAACAGAACAACCTAACAGAGGGAGGCTAGAAACTGTATTTACTTTCCTTTAAAATTAATGATATTCAAGAGAAGGAAAAGGAGAAGAAAAGAAAAGTAAAGAAGAAATCTAAAGTAGGGCCACAACAGAAACAAAAAGCAAGATGAAGAACAATGAGGGACAGCAATAGAACAAGAAAGAGAGATAAAGAAAGGAGAAAAGAAAGAAAAAAAGAAGAGAAAAATAAAAATTTGAAGAGTAGACAAAATAAAAATTAAAAATAAGAGCAAAAAATTTTTTGAAAATAGCAAATAAAAAATAAAAATGAAGGGCCTCCTTCAGAGTATGTCTCTACTGTCACAATAGACAACATGGGCAGCAGTGTGCAGATATAAGTCAGTGAGTCTCAGCAAGCTAGTAGCAGACCTTTGAGATTAGGGCAGATTTCTGGCTACAAGTCTACAAGTCCCAAGTTGAGCACCCTGTCCTCCTACAAGGCTGAACTCTGCAAGGTTCTACTGTGGGTTCCAGCTGCCCTTCCCCTGAAGATAGTCCAGGTTCCAAAGGGAAGTGATGATTCCTCCAACTTACCAAGTATGGCAGTCTGATGTGCCTTTATTGCAGAGATTCTCTTCACTTTTCCAGTGGGCTTCAGTTTTCATTAAGGAGCCTGAGAGAAGCCATCTTTCTGTTGTTCACTTCTGCTCTAACTTCTAGAGCTCATGACAATGGCCTTTATGACCCCCTGTGCCTCTGTAGTGTGGAACAGGTAGTGACATAGCCATGAGTCCAGGGAGGGGTGCAGGTGCCTGAGCTGATAAGCTGGTTGCTGGTGGATGGGGCACAGGGACAGAGCAGGGCTCCATGTGGTCGTGGTCCTCACCTACCACTGCCTGGTCCTGCTGAGTTGGATCTTCATTACCCAGGGCTCGTGTGCCCCTTTTCTCTTGGAACATGTCATTGTACTTTGTCCTCTTGGGGATAACTACTGTAGAGTTCTTTTAAGTCAGACACATTTATAGATATAAAGACTAAGGAGGGCCTTTACAAAGGTCATCAGAAGTTCTGGGCTCTGCTAAAGAGAGATTTAGCAATTAATATCTATTTTTTTTTTTTTTGGTACTAGGGATCAAATCCAGAGGCACTGTTTCACTGAGCTAAATTCTCAGTCTTTTGTTATTTTTTATTTTGAAAGAGCCTCACAAAGTTTCCCAGACACTTCTGCTTACTTGCAATCCTTCTGTCTCAGCCTCCAAAGTAGGCAGGATTACAGGCAGGCACCACCATGCTAGGTAGGAGCAGCAGTTAACACTGCAGGCCCTTTTTCTCTTAAGAATTTAAAATGCCGGGCAAAAGGGAGGGCTGATAAAAGGATCAGGGAAGGGAACGACCTTGACAAAGGGCACAGGGAGGGACTACCAGAGACAGCTCCCCCATGCAGTGGTCTTGTCACAAAATATTGGAAAATTGTCAGCCTCTTGAACTATTTCATAAATATCTCCTGATTTCATCCTTAAATTTAAATGAGCTTTCAACCGTAAAGAGAAATTTTAAAAAATACTCAAAATCCTGAATCTTTTCCTAAAATTCGCCCCTTGAACAAGACACTTCAAATTATAGAAATTATCTAAACTCTATTCTGTATCAAGGAAATGTGAAAAACAATTGTCTCTTTTGACAATGTATGTTAGTATATTTCTACTCAATAAGACACACTGAATATCAGTAAGGAGAGTCTTAAACTCTTTATTCAATGATATTTTTTCCCTCATAATCCAGAAATGATTTTCCGTTAGTGCTTTAATCATTGTCATAAATCTCAATAGACCCTTCAAAGGGCTTGATTTTCTTCTACTTTCTCAGAGTAAAGTGAGATTGGAATAGTTTTCAAAAATTCAACTTCATTTCTACAAAGTTCCTTACAATGAGGGACATATCATGGTCTTGGGAACTCTTTATCAAATCCCTCATCCCAAAATGACCAAGAAAGATCTGCTAAACAGTTCTAACTTTGAGACACTAGCAATCATTATTTAGAGTGCTGTTGCTGAAAATCATAGTACTCTTATATTTAATATATTTGAGTTATTTAATATTATATTTCATAATTTAACAATTTTACAAAAATATATCACCTTTTCTTTTTGCCAAAACTTCCAAAATATTAGCTTTAATTTTGCAAATGCAAAGAAACTGGTGCTGAGAAGACAAAATTTTAAAATAATGAAAACTGAATGATATTAAAATAAACACCAACAGGATTATTTTACTAAAGTTGTATTAATATATTTTTTAAATTAACAGCATAATTATTGTGAAAACAGTAATAAGTGGATATGTTATAAGATATGACAATATTCATAAATCTATAATAATCAAAATATGCTAAAGGTACAATTAATGGACAAGTGAGACAGAAAAATCAAGAAATACTTAATAATTTAATATATAATTCAGGTAGCATTACAGATTGATGGGAAATGGAAGAACTAACCAATGAGTTGTGATAAGTGTAACAACTACTTAAAAAATAAATGTTCCTAATATGAGAAAAGCTCACAATCATGGTACAGATGAAAAAAGTTAAAATATTCAATAAAAAGATAAAAGACAGTATATAAGTTATTGATAGGAGAAGAAATGTAAATACTAATAACTACAAAAAATTAACAACCTTATTAAGTCATATTTAAACAAAAATACTCTTATAGATGCAAGAAAAAGTTTCTCAAACTCCATTGCTGTAAGAGTTGGACTAGAAAAATAATATATTTTTGACAGAACTACAAAATTATACTACCTTTTATAATGGCTATAATTTATTAACCCCTAAATATATTTATTCTAATCAACAAATTTATCTAGGAATTTAGACAAAGAAGTTATCAGACATGAGGAAAAGCTATATGTGCAAATATAATAAAAATAGAATTAGGTTAAATGTGTCAATGTGATAATGTAGTCCAGCATTAAAAATTACACAGAAATAAGAATGATATAGGACAAAGATTCATAAAATACTTATGTGAGTACAATAGTTACTAAGATACAAAATTATGCCTTCTTTTATGCGACATATTTAAAGCAGATATGTTTGTGGATATGTGTCTATGTGTGTTGGCATTGGGTATATAGTTGCTATGTTTTTCATTCTACAGTTGTAAAATATTAACGAACATTTTAGATTTATTATGTAGTACGGTAATCCTAAAAGTTGTACAATATCGAAAAAAAGATTTGCTTGTTTCATAGAATATTGGAGATCAGGGGAAATATTAAAGTAGGGGAGTATACAGTTTCAAGTTAAATTAGAAAAGAGGAAAGTATTTCCAGAAATTCTAAAAGCTATGAGAGTATGAAAAGCTAACAAAATGGATTTTTATCTTTTCTCACTTTGTTTTTTTAAAAGCCCAATCTCAAAAGCATTGTAATTTAGGGTTTGCTTATTGTTCATATAAATTAAAGTTATCCAAGTTTTAGAGAAATAACATTTGAATAATAAAAGTAAATATGTAAATGAACATGCAAATATGTAATGAACAATAATTTCAGAGTAAATAGTTATTTCTTATACAATAAATTCATGGGAGAAAGAAAACTGTGATGTGGATATTATCTAGAGGTAGACAAGTATGAAGGAGTCATCCCTTGGAATATGATGAAGGATGTATGATTATATTTTAGACGTTCAGTATCAACATCAGATGTGCTAAATATTTTTTTTCTTGAAACTTTGTCAAAATATAAACAAAAACTCAAATAGTCCAGTTGTCAGTCAAAATTCTATCCTGGGTACACGTGTGCGTGTGTGTGTGTGTGTGTGTGTGTACACTACTGTTTGCAAGCCATTGCTTCAGCAATTGCAAAGCCTGATTTAGTAAGTTGGAAATCCTTATGGCAAGTTGCCAGAGTAGCAGGCTGCAAATTCTCAGGTAGGAGCTAAAGTTTCAACCACAAATAAAATTTCTTTTTCTTATGGTGTAGACCCAGGGTGTCCCCCAAAATCTCATGTGTTCAAAGTCAGGGCCTTTGGATGGTGATCACATCCTGAGGCACTGATCTCATCAATGGATTAATCCCACAATAACTTCATAACTGTGTTAGAACATGAGGCCTGGTTGGAGGAAGTAGGGCCCTTGAGTTGTGCCTCTGAAGGGTACATCTCTTCTTTAATTCTCTCTCTCTCTTCTCTCGCTCACACAGCTACTATAGATCAAGCAGCTTATCTTTCATTGCTTCTCAATTTTTTCTGTCCTCTTGCAGGTGACTATCTACTGAAACCTCTGAAACCATGAGCCAAAATAAAACTTTCTTCCTCAAATTATGTGTCAAGTATTTTGGGCAAGCAACCAAAAGTTCACTATTACAGTTTCCAATCAAGAAAATCTCAGTTCTGTCCTCAGAGTATTTCAACCTCTTGAATCAAGGGCACTGGCATTATCAAGAAACTGAAGTCAACTGATTGTAGGCAGCCAAATTCACGTCTGTAAGAGAACTTCACAACACCTGGATTAGTGTTTGGGCAAATAATTGGACTGTAGTTTTTCACGTTATACCTGCAGTTGACGACACATACCTTGTGCAATGAAAAGGTGCTCTTGAACACCAAACAGAGCAGTAGTAAATGCTTATAAATGGATGCCCCACCTTGATATGAGCCCACACAACCGAAGATTTGTGTCTCTGTAAACTTGGCAGAAAATTCACATTTTTAACATGATATTATGTTTTATCTCATATATTTAATAAATTGATGAATCTGTACCAAACCATAACTTCAAAATAACATTTCTTTCATGATATTTTGTTTGCTTCAGGTAGACAAATTATTGTCCTTATAGAAAAATACAATAACAAAAATACTACAGTCAACAGAAACGTGTAACTTTTTAAGATATATTATGTAAAAGTCATTAATTCAACTGTTATTAGGCAAAGTTAGTCCATATATTTAATTATTTACCAATTCTGAGAAAACACATGAAATTATTTCTGTAACAAATTCAAACTAATTACTAAAAGACCAACTGGCTTGTTTATTTTCCCAAATCACATTTTGCAACAGTGAATTTATGCTTCTCTTTAATATGTCTTTCAATATTTGTATTGTATTTTCAACAGCTCATGATTTGAATTAAACTAAATGTCTTTTGACAGGTAGAAAGCATTTGTTGGTCTAATATATATTACTTTTCAGTACATACCACATATAGGAAGTAATTATAATTAATAGTACTACTAATTAATTTTGAGAAATTTTATAAGAAATGTTAAAATAGGTATTTGTACATCATTACTGTTGGTAGGCAAGGTACTTTATTGGCATCTATACACTCAGCACATATATCCAATTTTTATTTAAATTCATGGAGCCATCAATTTATAACATTACCATAAAATATAAATATATTCATAAATATTACAGTTATTTATGTGAATTTTCAGAGAGAATGTCAAGATACAGGCAGAAACAAATATTTATTAATGTTCTAAGATTTAAAAAGCAAACTCCAGAAACATTGATAACTAATTTTGAAGTTCACTAATAAGACTTTTTGGGCAAGCGTATACAAACACACACATACAAGTTTATCGTATTTATTTGATACTTTGCTCCTTAGGTGATACTGAAGATAAACTTTTGCATTAATCAGAATGATTCAGTTTTAAAATGTAATTTATTTGGATTCTTTACTTCCTTAGGCTATAAGACAGTAGGTCAGATAAATGCTACAGGTTTCTGAAAACTGTAAAGCCTATAAAACTGTAAACCCTATAAAAGTGGGCCTGCTGGAAAAGGTTTTATAGTGAGTTTATTCGCCTGAGAGTCTGTTTAGACAATGAATGGTGGAATATCTTACAGCAACGCTCTATGCATTTGTTATCCTCCACTTTTTCTAGCATGTATTTTATTTACCTTGAAAAGTTCAAGAGTTTAAAAAATATCATGCCATAACAAATTATATCATAGGGGAAAATATGGAGCTTACGTGGTGTTTTGTTTATTGCTTAGAATTATGAGTGAAAAAACTGGACATAAGAAAACAGATAGTGTGACTGGAATTGCTTTTTATTTCTTGGGTAAACTTTTGAATTTTGGCATAGCTGCCAAGATTTTTGTGTTTTATGCTCACTGTGTGAAATGTTCCTGCCTTTGGAGCCAGCAAGTCCCAGGTAGCTCATGGGTTTCTCTATTTTCTTTTCCATTCATCAATCAGTCACTGCATCACTACCACTGTTCCTATCTTCTTTGCCTTTGCCTGAGATTGGCTCCCTAAGGAGGAAAAACAAGGTGCTTTAAGGAAGTTGCAAGACCTTTAAAAAATTGGAGGAATGTCAAGTCATAAAAGATGAATTTTTACAAAAGTATTCATGAAATTACATATCCAATTATTAAATAGACATGTCTTTTAAAAGCTTAAAATATCAGTCATGGTGAAGCAAAATGTGCTTCTGTGAATTATAGGCTGAATTTCCTTTCCCTCAATGTCCTGTGAGGACCACCTCTCTAGGGCTCTTCTCTGGCGGCTGTACTTTACCTAGGCGTTACCTGTGTGGTTGACTTTTCCTGAGGATCACACCGACATGATATTCCTGTCAGCACACATTCACTGGATTTATTTGCCTTAACTGTGACTTGTTCCACTGCAGTGTGGAGGTGGTCACTCCACAGGCTCAACATCTTTGATGGACTATTTTCTAAGCAAATCCTTTAAAATTACTGGAGAACCAATTTTGTATTTAGAATGACAAAGGAGAATATCTGAGAAAATCAAAAGGACCACCCTTTCAATAAGCTAGTAGAACATGGTTTGGTCCCAAGGTGTGGATAATGCATTCATATCATTAAGGTTAAAATTTTAATCTAAGAAATAACATACTAAATGTATTTATACCATACAACTGGAAACCACAATAAGAACTGAAAGTCTAAAACATGCATTTCTGATAAAATATGCTCTGTATTGGGTTTACCTCACACCCTTTGATTTTTAAAGTATATCTTGAGATTAGTGTATCACCTGTACACTTGGGTTAAAAACAGGAAAATTGGCAAGGGTATTTTAGTTCAAATATTTTAATCTCAGAAAGATGGTATACATTCTCTACTTATGCAGGAAATATTGTATATATCTTAATTCTGGGGATGCTAAATATTGGACAACTTATTTAAAAGCCTTTTTTCCAGTTTATGACTTAGCCTATTTTAATTTTGTTGTTTATCTATTTCCATTTGCCTTGCCACTAATGAAAATGACCAAATGTTTTTTGGCACACAGTAGAGTTAGAACTTTTAACTTGGTATGACTCATTTTAAGGTATATAAGGTTTTTTAGAATCTAGAGATTATCTTTAATGTGTTATAGTCTGAGAAAATGGCTAATGTGTTTTAACAAAATGGATTTTTAAAAAATCCTATGTAGAAGCCCTGCCACATAATCATTTCTGATATATTCATCACTCTTCAGCCATATGTAATATTCTTCCACAGAAGACAATTACTAACAAAATTATCTGTTGTAAGAACTGTAGAACAGACAACAGTTTGATTTATTTCAGTGCTCTTATTGATACCTTTCCACCTTCCTTACACTTTGCTGATAAACAATAAGTGGAAAAAAATCTTTAATTCAGTGTATGTTACAAGATGATCATCCAACCAAATTTGGGCATTAAAGTCCTCATTACCAGTGTCTTAGAATGAGACAATGTTTAAAGACAGAAGTTTCATGTGGGTAATTAAATTAAAATGAAAAAAAATTATCAGTTGTTAAATGTTCAGTTCATGTTCTAAATATGGATATATTGCCATTATTTAATGTTCACATTATTTCTCCTTGAAAAAAAAAACTAAACTCATGTCAAATTCACTTATAAAATGAAATAACTTTGGTAACCAAGAGAATAAAATAAATTATGTAGTAAACACAAAAAAATCTAGATATATCATTTGTCTCCTTAGCAGGTAAGCCAAAAATACTTTGATCTAAAGAGTAACTATTTAGACCAACTAGGACATGCGAAATGCTACGACTTCTAAGTCCTTCTATCCAAGGACACTTTAAGACACATTTTAAACTGTTTAGATTCTTTTTAAGCATGTTTTTATTAATGCACAATACCTGAGTTGCAATAACAGAACACGGAATGACTGTGACACATGTATAAGTGTAGCTGTAGGACACTGAACATGACCTCACTTGGGTCCATGAAGACTTGTGAGAGTGTGTGGCAGGGAGAAAGAAAAAATTAATTAAATAAAATCAGAGATAAAGTAAAATCAGGCCGGACACATATTTCAAAGAACACAGTAGCAATAAATGGCCAACACGCAGAAAACGTTGTAATCAAGTAATAGGACTCGATCTCCTACCTCTGGACTTCTGTGATGTCTGCTTCATTCTTCTCTTCCCACACAGCAGCTTTTTACCTTCCCTGGCTTAACATTGTAGAATATCCCATTTTCTCTTTTCAAGGGAGCAGATAAATTGACCAGAGAAGTTTTGCCTTTAACTCTCCATTTCGTACCTTTAACTACTCCATTTCCAAGACTTTGGTGAGCACATTCAGCCCATAGTCACATCTGGAACAACACGAACTCATGAAGGGAAAGTAACAATTCAATTGTGCAAGTGTGTTTGTAGGAGAGGGCCCGGGCATACTTGCCTGAGTGTGTGATGGAGAAGGAGAAAGACAGTTACTACTCTGGGATCAGGGGAGAGAGGAGTCTACTCAATTTTCAATAAAAACTTTTCCTTTGTGTATGAAAATGACATTGGGTACTCTTTTGAAATGGTAAAATGCACTTTTGAGACTTCAAATTTTCTGTATCAAATTATTGAGTTATTCTGTGTGAGGTTATATTTTCTGGATGATCTTCCACTTATGGTGGGGTACACTCTGATAAAATCATCCTAAAGTAACAATAAAGCAAGTAAAAGATATATTTAATACTCCTGACCTCCTGATCATTGTCAGTCAGCAATGTGGCAAAACACATGTAGAGAACTGGGTTTTTTTTAACCTTCATGATCACATGGCTGCCTTGTAGCTAGGGCTGCTCCAGAACCCGGGACTGTGAGAGTATTTTATATTGCTAGCCTGGGAAAAAGATCAAAATACAAGAATTAAAGGAAGATTTCTACTCAATATGCATCATTTTCACAGTATCATAAAACTGAAAAAAATCATAAATTGATTTGGTGGCTGTCTGTTTCTCTTTATTGCCAAATAAAAAGATAATTTTTAAAATATTGCAACCAACTTCCTTCATCTGTTTCACAGAATTAAAAGCTCACATGCATGATAGCATGTTTATTTATAATACACAAATATACACACAGATGCAAAAACACAACTGAAGCTGAACTAATTTTCCCATATGTCTCTCCATTTTCCCACTATTCATCCAAGTATTTCAAATTTTATAGTTCACATCCGTATTTGTTGGCTTTTTTGACATAATTATTATAGTTTAATAATTACAAATAGATTGATTTATTCTGCATTTCTCAGTGGTCCCTAATTGAAACATTAAGAATTATACAAATTGTTTCCTATCATCTGTCTTATCTTACCTTTCATTATGCAAAATATGAAGCTTATATTACATTAGAGAAAACTTTTCAATTTATCTCAACGTAGCCATCAACTTATAGCAAATGTTCATTGTCTTGGTATGAATCCCTGATGAAATGTTATTTCATGCATACAAGTAAATATTTTAGCATATATCTCTAAATGAACAACTTACTATAAACACAAGGTCTATATCCCCATTAGTTTCAAAATCAACAATAATCCCGTAATAAAATATATATAGTCAAATTATATCATTTATCAAGTATCGAATGTTACATATCCTTAATGTTCTCATAAGTGCCTTTTATTTGTTGGAATCAAAATCCAAATGGGGTGATATATCTCTCTTTTTTTTTTTTGGTACCGGGGATCGAACTCGGATCCTTGAGTTTACACAGCAGGCGGCGATATCTCTTCAATCTCATTTGATTCAGATTCCCTTTTCTTATTTCTAGTGTTTGTTTTTAATGTCTGAAAGTTTATTGTTGAAAAAATAAAGTGATTTTCCTTGAGGCTTTCCTAAAATCTAGAATCTATCACACAATTTCCCCATTTTACATGTAATTAGGAAGCGTCTTCAAAATCATATTGACTCATAAGTGGTGGTATGTATGTACTTCCACTAGAACATGTCATTACAATATTAGAAAACATTGACAATAGTCGAGTACATTCATTGGTCAGAAGAATTGTAATTTTAGAATGTGTTAATTCTAATGTTTTTCTTCTCATTTTTTGAAACACTTTCTAATAAATATTCTCTCATGATTTTATTAGTAATTAAGTTCCTCTAGGAAATTCTTGATGCTATAGTTTTAAAAATAAAAATAATGATTGGATCTCAAAGCTGCTTCAAATATAATATAGAATGTATATCTTTTTTAAAAACAAACTTTTGATCTAAGATATTCATTTAATACTGGATAACAATGTTTAACATCAGTTATCCATAATTCTAACAACTCAGATATTTTTACAATTTCCTAAATGCTTTGTTGGTCAAATATGAAACTGAATATTTCAATATTAAATGTAATGCATATGAGGTCAGCCTAAGTAACCATCTCAGCAAACAATGAGATGCTTTCTTCAAAGAAATTCCTAACCTTGATTCAAGTAAATAACCATGTAAAGCAAAATAAACATAAATATTAATAAATACTTACTTACTGTTCAATGGAAAATGTTCATTTGGAAAACAGAAAGAAATTGATTAAAATTTCAAAAAATAACTTTTTAAAATCTTAAGAACATGAATCAACATCTGACAATATTGTAAAAAGACAATAGCAAAAATAAAAAAAGAAATTTAGAATGGAGAAAATGCGCAAGGTCCAGAAAGAAGAAATTATTACAGTCTATATGGAGAAACATAGTTGAAGGGTCCATGATATAATAGATTATCAATTAATATAGGAATCACCAAATGGTTTCAGTTTGAATTAGCAAACTAAAACATATATAAAATGTTGTGTTAAATAATTTTAAAATACTACTGTAATTTTCTATCTAATTCCTGTTGACTTTCTTCATATTATCAAGGAGCGATTCATTTTATATTGCTTTACTGATTAACAGCATAGAAGTAAAACGTTTCTTAATTTAGATTATTTTTAAGAATGAAAAGCTTCAGAACATAAATTTAAAGAATTACATGGCTTATATAAGAAAATGGCAGCAATATAAGAATAAAATAATCTACAATTTATCCAATGTTCTACAATTTAAAAATTATTAGTTTTAATAATGAGTGAATATTTTCTAAGTTTCATTACAAAAATGAGAAAGGATAAATAAGTAGGTGATATAAAAATAAATGTTTATGACTAATCAAATTTAATCATATTAAATGATATATATTTACATTATATTCAATCTACATTGAATATAAGGTGAATTTATGTTTCTCACATTAAAAAATGCAAAACAACCATTTGCTGAAGTTAAAATAAACATCTGTTTATCAAAAATGATATTAGTCTTAAAATGTTCATTAAAGTTATGGACAAACAGATCTGGTTTTGAATTATTACATAATTTATGTTTGTCATAGTATGTTTTTTGATCATCCAATTGTCCTATTATAAATAAAATTTTCTTTAGTCTACCTATTCACATATCTTTCACCTGACTTAGCAGTTTTCCTTATTTTTATCATTTAATTTTAACATAGTTCATAATATTTCTATCTTGTTTACAAATATTAACTGTACAATTACCCATGTTGACTACTCCAATTTCAAGATTTAGATTGTATGTCTACCATATTTTTTAAAAGATAGTTTTACTATAGATGTTGGTTTTTGTTTGTTTTAATCAATCACTTGCTTGGATTTAGTAATTACTTTTAAAAATCTATCTTGTGACTGTTAGGATGTTTTCAAATATTTTCAAGATCCCTCCAAATCAAGTTCCTTGGTTATAGTCATTTTTACAGAACCAAGTATTGTTCCTTTCTCTTCTTACTTTGAATACTGCTTTGAAGAGGTCTGAGTCAATGTAATGTTTTCCTTCTGACACTGATTCCTTTACCATTAAAGATTATTTCCATAATCCTTGATATTTGATAATTTATAGGTAGAATCTTTTTATCTCATTATGTTTTCTTCTTTATAAACATGTATGAATATATGAATATAGAAATAATGCTGCTAAGCAAATGAGAAAAAATTTAACTAATTTCTTCTTTTGTATTTTATGCTAAATAAATTTAGTTGAATAAAAATTATGCAAAATAGAAGAAACTGTAAGTGTAAACTTGGAAGGATTATGTCCCAGTTCATTGTTACATAAGTTGTAAACCACTCAATTTTAACAA
>NW_004624763.1:12718958-12740773 GCF_000247695.1 Heterocephalus glaber
ACTGTTTATTCCTCGGTCTTTTTGGTCGACGATAAAACAGAGTAAGCAGTAAAGGAATATATGTTTAAAGTGCAAAATTCAATACTGCTATCAAAACTTCCATTTTTCATAGTTTCAACTTTACCACATTCAGCAATCTTGACTTCTAGCTTATGAGCTTTTCACAGCTATCAATTAGAAACAATTATCTAAAATCTATTTATTTTTAATGTGAAGGATCACATTACAAGATAATCACTTTTATCATTTCTGCTTGGGGAAAATGTGAAAAAGAGCACATTTACATAATCTAAGAGAAGCTTGCTTCTGAAAGTAGATCATGCACTGAGTTATGCACCACTGAACTAGGTAGTTCAGAAGGAAATTTTGAGAAACTTGAATACATGCACCCTACTAATAAGTAGGAGGGAAAGAATCAGATATGTGGAAAGGTAAACTGTTTTCCAGAAGGAGGTGAACTCTCTCTTCAGGTTTCTAAGCATGGCTGAGGCACCCTGCTTCAAGCTTTGTTGGAAAATCACTGGCTGAGTAGCACACTTGTCAGTGCAAAGCCCTCTCGTCCTCTAAAATTATTACTCATAGCCTTTATTTCTTAGAGTAGCTTAGACTAATAGAGAAAATAAACAGAAGGTACAGTGAGTTCTTTATACCCCTCTCCCACCCTATTCACAGTTTTTTCTATTGTTACATCTTGTTAACAGTTGAGTCAGGATAATGTTTTATTCTTAACAGAAATCCATAGTTTACACTTGGGTTCATTGTGATGTCCAGCTGGTCATGAATTTATGATGATTTTCTTTTCTTTTCTTTTTTTTTTTTTTGGTACCGGGGATCGAACTCCGGTCCTTGGGCTTGTGCAGCAGGTGACAAAACGACTGAGCTAAATCCCTGGCCATTAGTCATGACTTTATCAGGTGTATAGTGTCATGTAAATACTGTTATGTTACCTTGCAAGTGAATTTCCCTGACCTTAAAATTCGCCTGTGCTCGACTTGTTCACCCCTCCTGCCTCCCACACTGACCCCAATCCAGTGACCAACCTTCTCACAGAGATCCCATCTGCTTTTTAGTTTAAATCGTAATATTAAGTAGGAAAGTACAAGTAGAATCCACAAGTGTTCTCAAGACTCTATGCAGTATGAACATTTTTAAAAAATGGATTTGGGAGCCATGATATATGCAATGAGAACTTTGACATAAAAAATGTCAAAATTTTGAGGTGTCTCGGAATGGAGATGAAGAGTGCTTTTCTATAATCCCATTAAATTATCATGTTGTGTAACAAATGAAAAACCTGCAACAATGACGTTCTGAATAGTGGACAGCAGCTTCCGGGGCTGACCATGTTTGTCTCTCCAGACATCACAACCTTCACCGCATATTTGTAAGAAAATTTCAAGGAAAGGTTTAAACCGAAATGTTATAAAGTTACGGGAGCATCTCGTTGAAAATGACTGAAGCTGTAACAGCAAATAAAACTTTGAGCATTTACCTCTACAGTCAATTTAAAAATAATATGGACAATGAAGTATGTTTCTAAGTAATAGATTTCTGACATATTTTCATTTTTATCTTCTAAATAATGTCAGGGATAAACTTTAAAAATGGTATCTATGAGTTGCTCTTTCGATTAGAGCTAGATTCTACTTACAGTTTTCAGTATCTCCCATTCTTTTCTGCATTTACTCTGCAATTCTCTTGTCAGTCTTGATCAGAGCTGAATTATTTCTACTTTGCAAAGAGGATTTTATCTATTTAGTTATTTTTATACCAGAACACACATTATTTATAGCAGTAATTTTGTTTTGGTAAATAGGAGCTCACATTGACTCTGGGTCATCATGACCTGGTCCCCATGGAAATGACTTGGATTTTCCCCACCTCTTAAATGTTCCTAAAGCTACAGTGAGCTTCTTTCTATTGTTTCTCCAAAATGGTCGTAGATGATTTAGTCATCTCAGGCTACTTGACTGTTTTTATGACCTTCATATTGCCAAAGGATTTCAATCGATTAATCCCCGATCATTAGCAGATGTTTCCCTCTGATTAGAACACCTTTTCCCTGTGGATGTGTTGAGCAGCCAAAAGCTGCACTTTAGCTAAAATTATGAGATTTTCCCTTGTTTTTCTGTGAAGGTCCTGTACGTAGGAGGACATTAGTCTCCACTTAACATTACGGACCGTATTATATACCAGAAGACAAGTTAAACAGGTGTCTGAGAAGCTTTGGTTCACAGTACACAATTGGCCTGGAGTGGTGCACAGGCTGAGCATCCATACCATGGACCAGCCCAGGAAGCCTGTAAGCCTTCTGAAAACAAGTAGCTTGAACATATGTTTGTCCTGTGTTGCATGGCATTAAGTGGGAGTAACCCTGCTTCTGATTTTCTCCAAAAATCCAAGGTATAGTAATTTCATAAGTTAAAATACAAAATTTGATTTTCTCCCAAATAGTCAGCAAAATGCCTGATGCTTATTAAACTAAAATGAAACCAGCTCTTATGTTTTCTATGCTGTTGTGGCTAATGCCAATGGCTCCTATTGCAGAATTCAGAAACATATAGTGGAACTGGAATCTCTACAAGTTTGTGTATATAATAAAGCATTCACTTGTTTCTTGTTTGCATTCTCTTTCTGACTAGGAAAATGAAGATTATTCTTAGTGGATCAAATTTTTAACATATTCCTTTGAGCATAATGACTAGAGTGGGGAATAAATTAACCAAAATTATCATTCTTCTAAAAAGCAATAGCAATGATAGTCGTGACAATTATAAACAAACAATACAAATAATAGGTGCATAAAATAAAATGACTAACTTTTGCAGAGTATCAAGCTCTAATTTTAACATCATTTACTTCTCATGTTATTCCTCTGAAGCATGATACGTTTATCCCCATTAATCAAACAGCAAATTTAAGAATGCAGTGTTTTTGATCAGTTTGTCATTAGATTTTTGACATTAATTTTTAAAGGTGAAATCAAACACTTTTCAAATTGTTTATTTAAATTTAAACTATTTTTGATCTCTGTTTCAGTTATATTTCCACTTAAAGTTTGTAATATAAAATATCATAGCATAATGTAATGTAGAATTCATTGTTTTCTGTATGCCTGCAAATAGCTACCATTCACCTTTGATCACATTCTTTATGTTTCATCTATTTTTCTCCTTTATGTTTCAGAACAACTTATTAAGTTTTTTAAAAAATATAACACTGATTAGATTTTCTTAAAAAATAAATTTTTCTTTTAACAATTTTCTGCAGCATGTATTAAATGATTGCTTTGGCAGTATAAATTTCTTCTCAGTCGTTCCTTTCTGCATTTACCTCTCATTGTACTCTATACTATGGCACTTTTAAACCACCTGGTTTCTTTTTTTTATTCCATTATGTTTATTTCACTTAAAAAAATCTTAATTTTGGGTTGGGGATTTAGCTCAGTGGTTCCACCACCTGCTTCACAAGCACAAGGTCCCGAGTTCAATCCCAGTACAAAAAATAAATCTTAATTTTATTTTCTATTGAGGATAATGAATAGATTTGGAACATTTTTCTGCTTAATTTCAGAAATATTTGATGATTTATGCTCTAAATTTGGGTGTGACTGAAAAAACATATATATGTTATCTTCATGTGTATGTATGTACAGTATTTAGACATACTCATATATGAGGTGTGATAGAAAATGTGGTAAAAATTTAAATTTTTAAATTTTATTAGACATTTTAATTTTAATTTGCAGCCCCCAGTTTTTTCTGCTACATCTCCTTTCTCAAGACTGCATTGGTGTTTTAATTATGGAAATTTCATTATCTCTGTTTAAACATTTTATTGTTAGTTACCATCATCCACTTTTCTGCTAAACTCCGAATCATTTTGTAACAGGTATTATCTACCAATTCAATTCTGTAGCCTGTTGTATCCAAGAGGGTTGTCATACAGCGAGAAAGATACATAGTTTCGTGGCTACACACAAAAAAATCACATCCATACTGGAAAATGATAGCTATAAATTTTCCAATAGGTTTCTGCAAAGTGGAAAAGGACAAATCGTTTTCCTGCTCTACTTTCATGATGAGAAGTTCGTTTCATGCTAGGTCATAGAGCTCAATTAGTTACCAACTGCTTTTCTCAGTTATGTTGCACACACATAAAAAAAATTTAAAAATCCCCCATGTTTCTTTCTAATAAGACTAATGAATATTTCTTGAACTTTCTTCTTTAATTTGAGAAATATTTTGATTGATACTCTAAATTTGGATGTGATTAAATTATACATAGTATTCATACCTATATGTATATGTATATATTTAGACAATACATGAAATGAGATGATAAAATATGTGGAATGACTAAATTTTAGTTTTTTAAATAAAGATTTTAGTAAGTAAATTTCTCCTAGATGGATTCCAGAGGTTGCTGTGTCTGAACCAAATGTTGTTTTATGTGCACTTGCTTTTCTTTCTTCTGACTTCACAGATTCTGTTAGAGGTTAGCAGGGCTGTATCAGAATCTATTTTAAACACCAGATAACAGTTTCTAGGCATAATTTTAAAATTAATAGAAAAGGGTTGCTCTTTGAAAAAAGATCTAAGAAAAATGTACATTGTCAGTCCACTTATAAATTCTAGGATTACGATAAACCTATGTTTAAAATATCACAATTCCTTTTAGAGCTTCAAAAATAAAAGTGAGTTGTAGTCTTTTTACTGTTTGTGATTTCAGGGCCTGTTTTCAAGAAAGTATCTCATACAAGATAAATGTAAATTTCATTTTGTCAATGACATCTATGAAATTTAGAACAAGCAATGATACAAATAGTGATCTAAATGTATGGTGAATGTTTAAATGTATTTATTAAAGTGAAACAAATCCCCATCAGCATAGGCCTCTGCTTTGAAAACACTTAGTCTGCCATTCTTGACACTTTCTGAAGCAGTTCTGGAAGAGCTCTTTTGGTCTTTGAGAGGCGTGTTCAGAAATAAGATGAAAGCTGCTTCCGAGTGCCATCCAACAGAAAGGCAGGGTATGCAACATTACAGTGAGTCCTCGCCACCCTCCTCAAAAGGTCTGGCAACTTTTCAAAAGTCAAAATGACTATGAAACATAAATGATTGACTCAAATTAGGACATCAAGGCCTCCATGACAGCACAAGGATTAATTCAAGCAAATGGAATTCCAGAAAAGCTTCAGGAAGTGGCAAGAGCAATGGAATAAGTGGGGTTGAAGCTAGGGGGGAGTATTTTGGAAAGGATTAATGACACTGTGTCTTTTACTATAATAATTTTTAAACATTCATCATCATTTTTTTATCATATCTCATATATACTTTGTGTTTATTTTGCTATTCTCTAGTGCCAGGTTGGAATGCTCAGTCTTGATTTGCACTTCTGTCCTGATTGTCAGGATTTTGATGTCTGTCATGGAAGTTGATATTTGACTACTAACTAGAACTAGAGGAGTCATACATTAAAGATGTATGAAAGCAGACATTTTTACAGAACTCAGTAGAAATGTTTCATCTAATTGGGAGATTTAGAAAAGAAGAAAAAACTATTCTGTTTTGAAATGAGCAATGTGATAACACTTAAAACTATTAAAAAGAATGGAAACATATCAGAAGAGAATAAGTACAGAAATAGACATAGTCATTTTGAGTTTATAATATGATAATAAATATTTATTCAGTGATACTTGTTAAAGAATGGTGAGGAAGATTTGATTCAGGGCTATTGTAATAGTTACCAAGATCTCGGCAATAAGATTCTGAAGTAGAGGAGAAATCTTGGGCTCAACAGACAGCATGGCAAGTGGAAATTTATACACAAGAGTTCGAATAGGGTGAGTGGATTAAAAATTGCTAAGAGGAACTGTCAGGCAGAAGCCATATTGTGTCTAAACTGACCTAACAGAATTTGTTCTGAAGACAGGGTGATTGATCAGACATGGGGCAGGGGAGTGGGGAGTAGGGAGTAGGAACTTACTCAAATTTTGAAAAGGCTGGGAAGTTCTTTGCTAATACCGGCTTTAAAAGGGAGTGCACAAACAGGCCTGAAAGAAGTTTCAGGAACCTAATTAAAGTTTGTTCAAACAATGAATCTTTGTTAGTCCCCTCTTTTATTCAAGGAAATAAAAGACACTCTTATTTCCTTGGAAGAACTGTTTTCATTCAGTGGCCATTTGTTCAGTGAGAACCATCCAAATCATCTGTTAGGACTGGTAGAAGAGAATATTTGCTGGATCATGCCAGAAGTCAGTGTTTAATGAGAGTGTTTTGATGAAAATGAAGGGGAACAATGATTAATAGTTGGAGATCCAGTTTCCAAAGTTAGAGGGCAGCCAATTGAGGTTTCTGGATATGGAGTTCCATGGATCTTTTTGAAGAGTGAGGATGGCAGGGTCTCTTAGGCGAATCTTGTTTGCAGGTTGATTGTCTCCCTTGATCGCATTGGGTGCTCTCAGGAAATTTTCTGAGTGGCCCACACAGCAGCAGGCACAAAATTTGTCTCTATGTAATCTGTTGAGGAGAAGTCTCTGAAATTCATATTAAATCACCCAGCTACAGTTTGTAGGGCTTTAGGAAATTGCAATTCAAGTCTCAGTGAACCCAAGCCAGAAGGTTAGGAGAAAAAATGGAAAACATAATGAGAATGTTGTAGCCAAGAATTAGAGAAGAATTTAAGATCCAATCCAGTTTTCATAGATTTAGCAAATCCTTAAAGACCATTAATACACTAGAATTTAATACTGCCACTATTAAATACAGTGTGCTACATTCTTCCTTTGAAACAATTTTTCCTTCATCATTGTCCCCATTTCTTTCAAATATAATTCAACACTAATTTATTTGCAAAAATATGTCTGATTATTGTTTCATTTTTGTTCACAAAGCTATATTTTATCAAATTGCTTTATGTCTTCTGTACCTTTAAGAAAGAGAAAACTTTCTCTTAAATCTGGAAAAGAGAACATTAAAGAAACAACAATGTTTCAAGCAAAAATTCATAAAAATTATAATCATCTTTATCAGTTCCACTTAATTAATTCATATTCTGTTTGATCTTGGGATAACAATTATATGATTCCATTAGTTTCTTCATATGAGTTCTCCAAATTTTTACCCAGTCCACTGCTATCATCCGGTCCGAAACGTGTATTTCAAAGTACATTCAAAAGTCTTTTTTTCAAGATTCTGCTTGAAGAAGCAATTTTGATCTACAGTTGATCAGAAACACTTTCAGAGAAAATTACAGGAAAGTAACAATTGTCTATGAATGCTGGTAAACCTAGCAATAATAATGATGGGGGTAAGGGAATGATAGGCAAGGTTAGATCGAAATCATTGTAGTAAGAAAGCTAGAATTTATTGTTACTGACAGGTAGAGCACTACTATATCTTTCTCAAAAATAAGGGATCTAAGGGATCCAAGGGATCCCATGTTAGAAAATTTCTTATTTATGTAATTATTTGAAAGCCTCTTCCTAGCACATAGTAACTTGACCTTCCCCAATCCAGGCTGCAGTAGGAGAATGGAAAGTTATCTTCTCTAGATTTTGTACTGAATAAACAAAATATTAAGCAAGTTGAATAACTGTAAAAATTCTTATTAAATTTATTGTCATCGATACAATCACATTTCAGTAAATAATGAGCATGCAAACATCTATCTTTATTTCTTGTAGTTATAATACAAGTTTTCTTTTTTAAAAGGAGGTACAAGTAAAGCTTGCCAACATATGTACACGTCCTGGAAAATATGCCCAAATTGTTCATTTTCCATATTTCAACTTAACTCTTAAAATATTTAATGCTTTCAGAGATTACTGATTCTTCTTAAGCTTCACGATCCCTCCCCAGCTATTCATAGAATGTTTTATAAAAATGTATTCCAATTTATTAATTTTCATGCTTAATACAATTGAATAAGAACTGCATTTAGTAGTGCTTCAAAGTAGTAAGACAAATGATTAATTTTGCTTTAGCTTTTACAATGCCTATTAATAAACTTAAAAGGTTATTAGTCTAAGTGCTTACAGCTACTACTCGTGAGAGGAAAATACACACACATACACACAAACAATCTGTATGATCACTATTACCCAGATAAACAACAAATGGGAAGATTAAGCTTGCTTAATACATTACTTCTCCATAATTCCTTGTGCTTTTGATATTTTTCCTAAGAGAAGATTCAGAGTCATATTATATTCAATTGTGCTGTACTTCCTTCGACATAATATTAATAAAAGTTTCAGACTTATCTCAATGATTCAAAAAACTACTCAACTATTCATTTCATCTTTCACAATGGAGTACTTGAAAAAGAATAAAAAATGACCTAAACGTATTTGGTAATAATACAGAAAAATACGTAAAATAGTACATTATTATTCCATTTTTCATCAGAGGTTAATTTAGGCCATTGAAAGAATCATATGATTTTAATGTTTTAGTTTTCTAGAAAAATAAATGATTCAGTTTAAGTGATCAAAATACTCAGGCCTGCTAATGAAATTTCAGCAGAATGTCATGAAGACTGAAAAATTCATCTCTTTGGTCTTTGAGCTGCTGGAGTAAGATGGATGGTGCATAAAACTTAATGCTTGTATTTTATGCTAAACATTCCTTCAGAGACAATATAGAGTAGGAAAAAAAGAACAGAAATTATTTTCTCTTGCTTTTCTATACTTATATACTTTCTTGCATATGCAAGAGATCTCATGATATCATCAAAATTATAAAATATTCAAAGTTTTAAATTAATGTTTCATGTACACACATATTAAATATTTCCCATATGTATTGTACCTACTTCTATCTGTTAAAGTTGTATATTAATCTCTTAAATCCTGTCATTTTTTACACTGATTGAAAGTGATATCTTCTGATAACAAGAGCATAATTTTTTTTAAAGTATACTTCTGTAGTACGTCACTTAAAACAATTGTTAAAGATATTAGAGAAATAGAGAAAATTACAATTTTATCTCAGAAATAA
This sequence comes from Heterocephalus glaber, assembly GCF_000247695.1. The sequence continues at coordinate 12,727,964 of NW_004624763.1, forward strand.
TTTTTTAAAGTGGGAGACTATATATATACTATCAAATTAAATCCAAAACGCTAAGAAGAAAAAATGTATTCCTGACATCTATAGTTCAATATTTTACCTACAAAATAAAATTTATATATTTCTATTTAACTATAATTTTAGGAAAGCAAAATTATTTTGATATGCCATTGACAATATATGTAAAAAATAAAACCATAATGAAAGCACATAGCACCATTAAATTTTAACTTCATTCTTCTTGCCAAGTACAATATGGATAATCAGATTTCATATCCAATTATTCCTTACAGCATTGTTTTAAAAACCCATCTCCTTCAAAATCTGTTTGTTTTATATTTTTCTTTCATTTGATACTACAGGTTAAATTGAAATACAAAATGTTATTAATGCAATTGAGAACAAAATTTTGAAGTTATTTAAAAATTTTGGGAAGTTGAATCACCAACTTCAGTCTAATTGAAGTGCCAGTGACATTTTTAAGGTCTCATTTTCAGTGGCTCATCAAAATTCATTTCTGATTATAAGAGCTATCCCTGATATTTGAGTATATGTATTTGACTTAATTCTGATTGCTATACCAAAATTTCCCATGACAAAATAGCAAGTCTTTCTACCATTGAAATAGTTCTGTGTAGAGAAAAGAGTTTGCGACAATGATTGGTCACAATTAACAAATACTTTCTCCCTGGCAAACCCTATCAATGAATCATTGCAAGTATACTTTGCTAGAGTAAAATTACTTTGATATTAATACTTCAGCATCTCTAAAAATGGAGAGAATCATTGCTTTTGTAAAAGCTAGGTATTAACCAAGGACAATATAGATAATAAACAAACATGACATGACATTACTCAATGTGATTGCAAATTAGTTATCTTTCTTTCTAGGAGAAGAGTTTAGAATGTTATAAACTTAATTTCTATAGGATTCATTTTGTACTTCAAAGAGATCAATAACTTGAGTAGTCCAGTCAATATGAATATTGCCACATATAAAGTCCTGTGTGCTGCCATTGAGCCTTTTATTCAGTATGATAGCTTGCTAAATATTGTATTGGTGATATGAAATAGCTAATGTTATTCTAAGTAGAGTGTCTAACCACTCAGATCTAAGTCAGGAAGATGGAAAATATATTTTGTAAAAATCCCTTATTATCTTTCTACCAGTAATGTTATCTCAAAAATGACATGCAGAATGACCTTGGCATAAGAGGAGAATTGATTCATATACTAAAATAGAAGTAGTCCCATGATACTTCATTTTCAAAAAATTATCTTGGGGCAAGATAAGTCTTGCTGAGTTATCCAGGGTGGCTTTAAACTTCCCATTTTCCTCCATCAACCTTCCCAGTACCTGGGAGGCACGTAAGTTTTTAAAGGTCAGGCGTATTATTGGCTTCATCACTTCCTCTAATATTTTGTTAATCTGCAATTATTCATATGCCTTCAATAAACCTAAAAGGTAGCCTACTAAATGAAGCAGAGCACACACACTTATGTATTAAGACAATCTGACGGTGTTTGTTACATCCAATCCAAAGAAATGAAATGTTAACTTCTTAATTTGAGAATCGTGTATTTGCTACAATTATTGAATCCTCAGAAGGAAGCTAAGAAATATAATATATATTTTTCTACAGTTGTAATAAAGTCTATGACTTTTCTCCTCTACATTTTTCTATCTCAGTCTGAAATGGAAAGCAGCATCCATTGCACAGCTAGAATCTGGGACTCTTTCTCCCATCTGCACTGGAAAGCTGTGCTCCAGGGATTCAGTCCTCCCGAGAGATAACCACGGTGGCTGCCCCTGCAAACCCCTCATCTGTTGTTCTGCATAGTTCCCCAGTGTTCCACGAATAGACAAAACTATGATAGTGGTGCATGGAGTTTTACAAGGGGACCTGTGCCTGAAGCCTTTGATATTAACTTGAGATAAGCCAGGCACCCGCTGGCTTGGATGTGGACACTATGGCAATCCCCTTTCCTCTGACCTTATTGGGATCCCCTGGACTTGCTGCCAGCAGGATGACCCTTCTGTTAGTTCTCTGTGGAATCTTGGGTCTGTCTGCATTTTTCTTTGACCTCATGGCACCTTGTGGCCCATTCAATTACACACTGGGATTAGGTTTTTCCAGAACATGTGCTATATTTAACTGAGCAAGAATAGCTGCTTCTTCAACTTAAAATTAAATATATCCAGTATCCTGTGTCTCATTCATCTTTTTGAAAGTATAAGTCGAATGTATAATACCCTGCCATAAACATAATGTTCAGCCAATTGTGATTCATGTAGCAATTTAATTTTCCAAGTAAATGTGATACTTTCCAATCAGCCCATATTGTTGTTCCTAATAACCAACCAGCAGGGTTTTGAGCTATGCAGTAGTAAAAAACTCAGTATTAAAATATCCTTTAAATGTACTAAGGAAACATATGTGTATACAACATTTATACTCATAAAATAAGACTATACAGTAAAATTTTACTTTAAAAATTTGCAAAATAAATACTATTTTAGATAAAAATTTAAAACACAGGTTTACTATTCAGCTTCACATTACTGGCAAACAGTATAGTTTAACTTTAAACTCAATCACTCTAGATACAGAAAACTCCTTCAGCAAACCATAAAAGTTTACTGTAGCTTATAAAAACTATAACTCCGTGTTTAAGAGCAATTGGAAGAAAGATATATAGTAGAGTATGATTCTAGATTGCAAATGAGTATAAGCACAAATCTGAGAACAAGTAGAGAAATTCACTTCCATTCATCTTTAAGTCAATAAACCTGTACCTGCTTCTCCAGTTTAATATTTCCCATTTGTCTCAAATGTAGTATGTCTAAAACCGAGCTAATTAATTTCACCTCTAAGCATGTCCTTCATGTTGTATTCTTTTTTTCTCTGTGGATGGCATCATTATCTAACTGGCTAGCTGCCCAAGTTCAAATCTCTAGTACCTTTGTTGGATTTTGTCTCTGGTTCAAAAGAAATATCTAGCAGTCACATAGTCCTGCAGTAACATTTCTTTCTCATAAATCCCTTCTTTTCTAAGTCCACTAGCTATTTCATGTACCCTTCCTTCCTTCCCTCCTTCCTTCTGTATTTCCTTTCTTCCTCTTTCCTTCCTTCCTTTCTTCCTCCCTCCTCATTCTCTCTGTCTCTATCTCTGTCTCTCCCTCCCTCCCTCCCTCCCTTCTCTCTTTCCTTAACCTTAAAGCCAGAGCCTTTTCACTGAACTATACCTCCATCCATTTTTAAATTTTATTTATTTTTATTTTTAGGCAGGGTCTCACTGAACTGCCTAGGCTGAATTCAAACTTATGATGCTCCTGCCACAGCCTCCTAGAGAGCGGGGATTTCAGGCACACACCCTAGCACCTAGCTCCTTTATGTTTTAGTTTGAGAAATGTTATGTCTCCAACCCAATTTTCTCAAGTTTCTGTTAATCTCCAACTTTCAATTTAAACATCCAATGACCATCTCTAAAGATTACCAGACTAGATAAGAAGCAACGCAAAGAAAATTGAGTAAACAGGGTCCAAATATGTAGAGGAGTAGAAAAGCATTAATGATAATGTTATATGAAGGGTCCTATAAGGTTCCCGGTCACCCCCATGAGGATGGAAAGGGGGAGATCTTGACCTAGGCTGGAGCGAAACAGTTTCAGGAAGGGGTCTAGCTCCAGCGTGGATCTAGACAACGGTAAGACGGATGGGTTAAAGAATCAGACTTCAGGGAGGGCACTGACAATAATATATCTCAGGTTAGCATCTCACTAGAAGTCAAGAAGTAATAAAGTACAAAATATTTATTACATGCAGCAAGATTTTTTAAAATAATTCTGAAATAATACAAAAGATCGACATATTACATCAGCCTGACAATAAGAGATTAACGTAGTTAGTATTAGGTTTTACTAATGTTTTCACAAACAAATGAATCCCCAAGAAAGTTCTACCAGGAGAAAAAGAAAATGAAATTTAGGCATTGCATCTCATTCTTTTCAGCTACTTTTTTAGATTAAGCTTCCCATACTCTCCTTAAAGGTGTGCACATGTCATCCTAAACTTCACCATATCTATGTGTGCTTTTATGAGTTATTACTAGAGCTTCTCTCAACTTAACATATTCTTCCATTTTCCTGAAACAATTTTCAATTTAATACCAAATTTAAAGGCCCTGTACTTTTCTAAACATATCTCAATATTCCTTGATGATTAATGAACTATTCTCTTCCATTTCATTCACATAATACTTTCAGTATGCTATTGCTTTGATTATTTCACTGTACTACACTGCCAGGTTTTATAGCCTTCATATTTTGGACCATTTTTATCATTTATAATACTCCAAGGCAACAATTGCACATGTCACGTGATAGGATCTCCTTTACTAGCATGAAGTTTTAATAGTTTTGATAAATTATTATAAAACTTAATTATTTTTCCTTGAATAATTAGATAAAATGTTTAGTTATTTGCACTAGTAGACTTACTAAATTTTAAATTAGAAATTAGAAAATAAGTTTAATTAGAAATTAATGTTCCATTGGTTTTGTTCATGTTTTTGGCCTTGATATGATAGTACTTTCTTGGAATTTTCTTTGAAAGTCAAGGACTATGATTTGACAAACTCATACATTTCCTATTTCTATGATTTTGAAGGGCATATTTTTAATTTTCAACTAAGATAATTATTTATCAATTCCAGCAACATATAATAACACTTTCTCTAGTTTGAGCCAGAGGTTGATGGCAGACCTTACATTTTCTACAGATTTTAAACATTCTTTGGAACATGTCCCTCAGCAGAAGTTTTTACTACAATATTTCTCTTATAATTTTAATCAAACTTAATTGACATTGGAAACAATGACCTTTAAGTTCTTTCTGCCAAAAAAATAAATTATTCTGTCCCTAATGTCCAAAGTACTCCTCTCTTCATAGAAAGACAACTGTAGTCATTTATAAAACTACTATCAGGATACTCTTACGTTAGATGAAAACCAATCATAAGTTTTAGCACAGTTGATATTTCCTTAAAAAGAGATATGAATGACAGACAAAAATGTGACCCTACCAGTTTACTTTAGTAAGTGCTATTTCTTTTTCTCCATTTACTCTACAGTAATTTCCAATAATGATATGACATAAATATGATCTTTCAGTTACCAGAGAAGCTTACCATTTTGATAATAGTATTTCCATATGAATACTATAGTTATTGTTTTACACACTATGAAATTAGAGACATTTTATCAAAATATGAGTAGTATATATAAAAATTCATGTAAGTACTAATGCTGTACTTTTTCATATTACAGTTCATTCCTGTGTGATTTGTTTGTATTTACTGTGCTGTTTTTTCAAAGTATAATGTCAACAAAATTGTCCAAATTATACACATCATAAATGTTGCACTTGAAATAAATTTATCTAAGGACAAAAAACGTTATTAATCACTGCTTTTATGTTAGAATTGACTAACTTTCAATGTTTCATGAGTAAAAATTAGATTTTGAATATTTTCACTTATAGCTAGGAACTTTTCAAGAAATTATAGAAAAAAGCATTAATGATTGACAGATAATTTGCTATCTAGTAAAAAAGGAATACATAGCAGGTTTAGGATTGAAAAGAAATATTATATTTAAATGAAAAACTGCTGTACTTTAATTTTAAATATCAGTTGAGGGTATCACCAAAAAAATTAACTGTGCTTTCTTTTCTTTTCTTTTCTTTTTCCTTTCTAAGTTATTTTATTGGTGCATTTTAGGTATACAATTCATTTACATTTATCATTGGGTGCTTGTACCTGTACATGATGTATCTTGGTTCTTATTTTTTCCCCATTCCCTGTGCACCCTTCACCCCCTCCTCCCCTCCCTATTTACACACACATCATTTACATTGTTTTCTTTTCTCATAGTTTTTCCTTTCCCTCCTTTCCTTTCCCCTTCCCCTCCCTTAACCCCTTCATCTTTGGACCTTTTTTCCTATTTCAAATTATCAGTTATTCATTTTAATCATTTTAACCCTTGTGTACACTATCAGTTTCTCACACTAGTGAAACTATTCGGTATTTACACATGTGTGTCCTGTTTATTTCACTTTAGGGTATGGCCTCTATATGCATCCATTTATCTATAAATACTCTAGTTTTTCATTCTTTATGGCTGAGTAGTACTCCATTTTATTTTAAAAAAACATTTTCTTTATCCAGTCTCCAGTTGATGGGCACTTGGGCTGTTTCCAAGCTTTAGCTATTACAAACTTTGCCACTATGAGCATGGGTGCACATAATATCGCTGTGGTATGATTCTTTTAATTCTTTTGGGAAGATCCCCAGCAGGGGAATAGCTGGGTCAAATGGGACCTCTAGTCCTAGTTCTTTGAGGAATCTCCATACTGATTTCCACAGTGTGTACTTTATTTTCTTTAATTTGTGAAAAACCCTACGTAAAAGTTAAACCAATAACAATTCACCTCTACCTAAATTTTAATTTGCTAACACTTTATGTGAATGGTAAATAATTTATAGGAATTAATTTAATATAAATTTTAATGATACAAATTCCTGTATTAGTTCCAGCTTTCCATTCATTCATTCTTACTTCTGTTACTCCTTTCTCACACACATGGAATACACTGATGAACAAATTCAAGCATTAAGTTTTGTAGCTACAGACAGAATTTTCCTTAGTATATACAACCTGCAGATCACTTTGTATACTATCAAAATATGACTCGCAATGCTTACGTGAAATAAATTTTGTCTCTGTCTTTTAAATTCCCATGGCTTTTAGTCAGTGTCAAGACAGTATTGGGTATACTTACTAAAAAAAATGTAGTCCAAAAAATATGTAAGCAGAAGGAAAAGGAAAATTCATGAATCCATGGTTTAATGAGAAAGTAACCTCAGCCAGAATGGAACAAATAGAACTGGAATGCCCTGGAGGAATGTGAAATCGCATAGCAAAGTGGGAATAAAGTAATATGTACAAGGGAGGGAGAGTCAGGAGAGTGATTTTAAGTTTATACCAGCTCTATACTTACTATAGGAGGGGAAAGGAAACTAAATGAATTAATGGCATACATTAGTTCATTGGTACATACATGTCAGTGATGCCTTCATATTTTATTGAATCTCAACGCTTACACTTTTTTAATTTCCTAAGCTATATGAAATAGAGAGTCAGTCCTATATAATCAAAGTCCTTCCTCACGAAGAATATATAATCTTACTGAGCAGACAGAATTTCAATAAAGAATCAAAAATCTCACAGGGAGAACATAAATGATCAAATTCTAAATTGTGCAGCCCTTGTTATAAATACTGTTTTTGGTTACAGAATAAAATCTTCAGTATAGGAATTTAATGGAGGTTTTGCAAAGGTCCCGCAGGCTGATGGTGGGGAAAAAAAAGGGAAAAGATATTATAGGTGGAATATCTGTGTCTAATAGAAGACAAGAGTCTGTTTCTGAATTGAGCCACTTACTATTCCCCTTCATATTTTCCATTTCTTCCATAAACAAATTACTCCAGATTTAGCACCGTGAACAAAAAGAAGCTATCTGACTATTCCACCATAAGTCTCACTAAGAACTCAACTGACTCCTCTGCTTCATGTCCCTCAGGGCCAAAATCAAGGAGCTAATCAGTCAATTCTCTTCTGGAAGCTCCCAGACAGAATGAACTCCAAACGCCCTTAAGATTGTTGGTGAATTTCAGAGCTGTTGTAGGGGTGAGGTCCACGTTGCTTGCTGACTGCTGTTCCAAAGTCTTCCACAGCTTTTTAGTGTCTCCTGTTCTCTGCCTTGTGACTCTATTCATCTTCAAAACCATCACTAGTAGATGGATTTTTCTCAAATTTGAGTCTCTCTTGCCTCCCATGTTACAACCAGCCTAGGAACACGTGCTGCTTTTAAAGGGACTATATGGTTACATTCAACACAACTGAACAGTGCAAGATAATCTCTGTAGTTTAATCTGGATAACCCTGGTTACCTATGTCATTTCCCTTTTGCCACATAACCTAAGGCATTCACTGGCAATGAGAATTAGGGAAGAAAGCTATTTGTTTGACAGAACTTTCTACCTGTGGCACCTGATAAATTTGTGTACAAGTGCTAGAAAATAAACACCACAGAAGTAGACCTTATAAGTGAGTGAAGGGCTTGGTGATCAAAGAAAGATGGGGAGGAGGGAGAGGGAGAGGGAGAGTGACAGAGAGACAAGAAGGAAAAAAGAGGGACCACGGCGGACATTATATTGATACCTGAGGCTGAGGCTGGGCATTTCTAACACAGGCTCTGTGTCTGTCCCTTCCCAGCATTCTCCAGCAAAAATGAGGCCATATTGTCAATGGATGTAACTTGTTTGCAAGTCCACTATTTTTGGCCTTTTCGTTTTTCTCTCATTCCCTATTCCCTATCATGTGACCTAGAAAATATTCTTTTCTTCTTATTGTTCAAAATGTTCTTTAACATATGAAACAGTAACTAGAGAGAAAAGCATATTTTAATACTTTACAAATATTTCTTCCCTCCCATTTCTTTAGTGCATACTTTTAACAACTCTGTGAGATGGGAATTTTTCCATATTCTGTTTTAAAAATGAATAAATTTAAATTACAGAGAAGTGGTGAGTTCAGATTATAAATGATATGAAAATAGTAACACAATCCATAGATATCAAATATTGTGCTTTTTCTCTAATGTGTTAAGCTTAGCAAATATTCTCAATTTCAGCATATTTCATATATGCAAATTTATTTACAGAAAACATATAATTCGACTAAAGTTTCAAGCCTATGAAGAATATAAAGAGGACTCAAATCCATGTTTGCTTACATCTGATAATCTTTGTACATTTCAAAAGAATGATGTTAAAGCAGGGTAAAGCCAATTTGTTGAAGGTCTTATGTATCAGCCAAATGAATTTGGAAATAATCCTGTTGTCTATTAATTCTTCCATTTCAGAGGAGACACTGGGAAAATAAAATAATGATATTGTTATTTTATGTCCAGATGCATTACTTTTGGCCAAAGCTCTAGCAAATTGTGCTTTAAGGAAATTAATATGCAAAATAAATGAGATGATTTGAATAAATATGAGAACAAGGGCAGCAATTCTAAAGGAGAGTTTATTTCAGAAATCTATGCATCAGGTAAAAAGGATTGAAATAGGGGACTGGAAGGGAAGAGAAATGGATAAACATTTGGGATAAATATCATGGAAGAATTTTTACAGGGAAAATATTGGTTATGTGAAAGATATGATACTAGGATATCATTTTATTATATATATATATATCTTTCCTCTTTGAAATATGCAAACCTACTCTGCTATCATGACAGTGATTATGATGACATGTGTGCATGCATGTAGTGAGTGTGAATTTATATTTTTAACCCATAATAAAATAAGGAGAATGAGCCCTCACTCAAAGATTTCAAACAATGTAAATAATCCCTTTCTCCATCACTCATTGGCCTTCCTTCCACATATATAGGTCCAAGGATGCACTGGCCAAAGAGAACTGAATAATAATGAAGTCTTTTTTCAAAATGATACACTTGCCTATTAAGTGTACTAAATCTATACGAGGGCTTGTTCTATACTTGGGCTGCAAAAAGCAAAACCAAAATTATGTGTATTATCTAATCACTTAGAAAGGCCCAAATACCTGCCCAGTTCTTGAAAAAAGTGGATGAAAGAAAAGTTAAAAAACTTTGTTTTGTACATAGCATATAAGTGTACAGTTAAAGATACAGCATGTAACTTTGTATGTCATTATAGAAAATAATAAATGTGAGTATATCTTAACATAATATTATGCTCATATTTACATAATGGAAGAACAGAAATAACCTATTATTCTACTAGAACTCTACCTCTACCGATATTCCAGGTTCTATTTTACCTGTCCTCTTCTTTCATAGTCTACTCTGAAGTATATCAGCTGGACAGAACATAAAACTAAAATTAACAATTAGATTCACGTCATTTTTTCATGGAAACACTCTAATGGTTTCCTTTACAATGCAAAAACCCAAATCCTTTTCAGGCGCTGATGTGGGACCACATATGTAACAGTTTGCCTCCCTCACTTCCATCAAATTTTAGCTTCCCCGGCTCTTTTTCTGTTCCTTAAAACTTGTTTCACTCACTTTTACTTTTATGAAAATGTCATTACTCTTAATTGACAATCATAACTATATTAGATTTTATTACAAATAAGATGAGCCTAGAATAGTCTTTCTAAAGAGCTTCTGGTGGCTGCTTCCCCTGAAAATTCATATCTAGAATCCACATGGGCTCCTTGGCTGGGCCATCCCTGAACACCCGATCTATAGCTCTGAAAGTTAGCTTTGTGTCATTGCTTCATACTCTGTTCTCACTACTAAAATATGAGTTCTACCACACAGTGATCATAATATTACTAAGCAAATTGTGAATTCTTACTAAGTAACTGTCAAATTAATGGACTGTTTATTAGAAAGCACTAAATAGTAAGTGACTTTAAAATTTAAGTATTCCAATACCTCTAAATATGTGTTTTAGGTCTGTGAATTTAGAAAAAATTAGATATAATTCGTATATGCTCATTGATAAAGATCGGTATGTTGAAAATTATACAACAGTCACTTCAAAATCAAATTTTCTAATTTTACAATAATTACTATACTGTGGATGTTATTATTCATATTTAAGTATACTTATATTATGAATACATATGACAAAATTAAATAAATGTTAAACATACTGATATTTGCAGTATACAATATGTTTAAATAACTATAAATATAGAAAAGAAAAAAATGAAAAGAAAGAGAAAAGCAAAGAGAGAAAAAGAATAAAAGAAAGAAGAGAAAGAGGAAAGAGATACAGGGAGAAAATGAAATGGAAAGACAAATGAAGGAGAATTATATCCACAGATATGACACAAGAGTACTGTGAAACTAGAAGTGTCAGTCTTAAAGAAAACTGACTTAAAGACATTATTAATCAGTAGTTTAGTCAATTTCAGTACAGATTTATACTTAGATAGTACTATTAAGATCAGCTCAAACTATTAAAAGGGTGAATATGAAATAAATAAGAAAGACATACTTGTTTTATTGGAATTGAATGACTGAAATTGCAATAGCGTTCACTTGGGCCATCACAGCACATAAGGAGCAACATGAAAAGGTAAGTCCAAGTATCTACCTAGTAAGTAGCATGACTTGATAGGCTGTCTACATCTTATTTTGACCATTGTACACATTATAATAATTGTTTTCTAGAAGATCTATTCATGTTACATTTTTCACATAGCAACATTCATCTGAACCTCAAGGTACCCATACTGCACATTGACACACATCCACAAAAGTCTCGCAAACTTCTTATGCATTAATTTACATGTTCTAAAATATATATTACCAATTATATGTACATTGATAGATGATAACAAAACAATGCTAAGCTAAGCAGCAAAATCATACACTATGTGATGGAGTTAGAACTTACCTAATGGGTTAATTTTAAAAATATAATTACTTAGGAGCATATTCTATAATCTGATTATAATCAATGATAAATTCAAACTGTTTATAATGATTTTGTTCAGCACTTATTCCGTGATATTGAAGAATACAATCTTTGTGAAAGAATATTAGAGTACACTATTGATATTTGTGTTTAAATTTTATTTTTCTGAAAAATGATTTTTTAAAAACTAATTATGATTTATGTTTCTGATTTATGGTTTGTGGTCTAGCTTTTTCTCCATTTGTTTCAAATATTGTCTGAAAGCGGTGGTTATTAAAAGTACTGCTGCATTTTGAGTTCTATCGATACTTATGAAATATCCGCAGGTTATGTTGGATTTGATCTCAAAATTCATGACCAAAACATTGAAAATGTGTGGGAGTGGAAGAAAATAGAGGCACAGTGCTAGGGATCCCCCAGAATTCAAGGATTGAAACTTAACGGCCACTGAGACAGTGTGAAGAGCTGCAGCCTTTGGCTCTGATTAGGTCGAGTGGGCTCGTTTCTAGCAAAGTAGAGGTAAGGTCCTTATGAAACTGACTTCACACAGCCCTGGGCTCTCTTGCCCTTGAGCCTCTGCCATGTGAGAACAGTTTTCCTCCCCTCAGAAGATGAAGCAACAAGGCTGAAGTTTGGAAGCAGAGAGAAATCCTCACCACACAATCAACCTTGCTTATGTATTGGTCTTGAACTTCCAGGTTTGCCAAACTAATAAGAAATAAATTTCTACTCTTTAAAAATTAACCAATTTGTGGCTTCTTGTTATAGCTGCACAGATGATCTAAGACTCACCAAGACCTCTAGAAAGTTGCCCTAGATATGTAGTGGGAGGGAAGTGGTGGTATAGAAATACAGAAGTTTAAGACAATCATTGCTTACTATAGAAAATGATGGGAGAGAATCCCAAAATGGGAGGGAGGGACAGGTTCAAAATGGCATTAAATTAACATGGAAAGAATCTGCAACATTATAAATAAGTCATATACAACATGAGCTATTTTATGATTTGTGTGCCCTTTATTAAATATGCAGATTTTCTTTATATGTCAGTGGTTTTGTAATTAAGAGGCATTGTAACCTGAAAACGTTTTTAAAATAAAGAGTTGCGGATCTTAGCCCAATCCTAGTAAATCAGAAAACTCTGAAATTGGAGTCAAGTAAACTGGTTCTAACAAAGCCTCCTGGTGATTCTAATGTATGCTAAAATTGCTATTCTTTAGAACGAGTTTCCTAATCATCTTTATCTTTTACTATTCTTTCAATTTTGTTT
>NW_004624763.1:12746338-12766102 GCF_000247695.1 Heterocephalus glaber
TGGGTCCAGGTGTTTGAGTATCAGAGTGTTCCATCTCATTTCCCTTTGGGGTTGCTGTAGGTGATCTGGAAGTCTGGTTTTGAGACTTATTTATGTGGTTTCTCATTTCAACTGGGGTGGGGGCTGTTGGTGCCTGCTTGGATTACCTCCTCTGAGCTGGGAGAGGTGGGGCAGGGGCCGGGAGCAGCGGTAGGGATGGTGACCCAAAAGCCCTTTCCTGTGGGCTGGAAGGAGCAGGAGGGATGGTGGCCTGGAAGCCCCTTCCTCCGGGCCAGCAGCGGTGGGACAGAAGGTGGCCCAAAAGCCCTATCCTCGGGGCTGGGAGCAGCAGGAGCGAAAGTGGCTGGGAAGCCCCTTCCTCTGGACCAGGAGCAGTGGGACAGCATCTCAGAAGCCCCTACCTCTGGGTTGGGAGCAGTGGGACTCAGTACCCTGTGGTCTGGTGGTCCAGTGTCCTCTGCGTCTTTGTAGTGTGGAACCAGGTGGCGGTACAGAGAAGTGGGGGTGCGGTTCCAGTGGATTGTTGCTGGGGCATGGGCTGATTCTGTGTGTTCCGCTCAACTTGGGACATTAGTAGTGCGTGCACAGACCTGCCTCCCTCAATTCTTAATATATGTTCTTAAGCAATGTATAAAAATTTCTACACACAAAAATAAGGACTGTTGAGGAAAACAATACAGGACACAGGACATTTCACACAGATGAGGCAAAAATACAAAGAGCACAAGGATTGAGTAATGTGTAAGTTAACTAAAATATTTGGTAACAATTACATACTAAAGACATCACCAAAATTGGGAATGTGAAATTCTGTCAAATTTGATATATTGTAGATTTACATTTGAATTACTCTTAAAGGGTAATATCCTCAGGCATCTATTCATCTCTTCATATTTGTATCCATTTCCTAGATGTGCCATAACAAAGTAACAAAAACTTCTTAGTTTAAGACAACAGAAATTTATTCTTTCACTGCTCTTGAGTCCAGAAGTCTAAGATCAAGGGTGAATGTGTTAATGGAGGTGTTACTCTTTTCTTTGGGTTCGAGGGAGACACTGCCAAAATTTTTGACAATTGCAGGCAGTGCTTGATATCTTAAATAATATACTGCAAAGTTAATTATTATTAATAATCTTAGATGAAGAAAGAATAAAAGAATGAAGAAAGCAAAGACTTTAGATAGATGATAGATAAATAGATAGATGGTAGATAGCTATGAGAAAAAGTAATCATATAAATTATGTCCCATAATTTTGCAACAGAGCATGTGCTCATAGCTGGTATTTGTGAGTATTCTCTTCCACTATCATTTCCACATTCTCTTTTCTTTCAACGAGCATCACAATTCTGCATGGTTCTTTGCCTGGTGAATTGACCCATGTCTTCATTTCTGAAGATTCTGGGCCATTAATGGTTCTGCCTGAATTGGGGTTTTGTAGTTACCCATTTACTTTAATCACAGGGCATGGTAGTAATAAGATGTCCCACTGACAGGCAGGAGAAGTTACAAGAGTTGTGAATGAACAACTAAAGGCTCTGCTTGAATGTATGGTTGATGCTGCTGAGAACCTTTGTCCCAATGTGATGAGAAAAGTACACATTCGACAAGACTTGATTCATGCCAGCACCGAAAAGTTTTCCATTCCATGTACCTTTGCTAAAGATGTCCTGTTGGAGCAGGCTGGAATTGCTATCCTTAACAAGAGTAGCCAAGTGAAGCTGATGGTGGCCTCCTCCTGTCTGATTGGATTGTGCACAAGATCCTGGATGCACTCTCACACTGCTGTCATAAACTGGCCGAGCATTTCAGCCGACGTGGCAAGACCCTTCCTCAACAAGAGTCCCTGGAAACCAAACTGGCTGAGGAGAAGCCAGCAAGTGCTCCCTTGTCACCTTGGAGGAGCTGACAGAGGTAGAGTGTTTGGAAGACCTGGATACATGTGTGATGACTCCTAAGTCCACAAGGACGAGTATTCACAGCAGGATGCTGCGGCCTGTTTCCAGGGCCTTTGAAATGGGGTTTGACCTGGAAAAGGTGCCCATTCATGTGGAAGACCCACCCTTCCCATCCATCAGGCAAGAGAAGCAGAGCTCCGGGTTCATCTCCAAGTTGCTCTCAGAGGAGGGAAGGAGGAAGCTGGAGCACTTTACTAAGCTAAGGCCAAAGCGGAGCAAGAAGCAGCAGCCCACACAGGCAGCAGTTTGCGCTGCTGGCATAGCCCCCCAAGACTGGGAGCACAATGGTCTTATGGGGAGAGTGGATGAAGGTGTAGATGAATTTTTCACTAAGAAAGTGACCAAAATGGATTCCAAGAGGACTTTCTCAAGAGGCTCGGAGTCCCAGGAGCTTAATGAAGGAGGAGATGAAAAGAAGCGAGATTCTCGGAAAAGCAGCTTTCTCAATTTAATCAAGTCCCTATCCAGACCTCCAATGGTCTTGATGACAGAAGAACCCCCCTCACCAAAAGGGGCCATCAGAGGTTCGGCCGCAGATGCCCCTAGGAGGGAGCCGAAGGCCTCAGAACACAGTGAGAATTCAGACCTCGCCGAGGAGATGAAGACACCAGACTCCCTTGAAGGCGAGGAAGCAGGACGTCTGGAGTGTGGGGACAGCAGGAGCGGCCTGCAGGGAGGACGCAGGTGTGGCGTCCAGGAGAGGGGTAGCGGTCTGCTGGCTGAGACGAAGGCCAAGCAGGAGCGGAGGGCCGCCAGTGCCCAGAAGAAAAGTGGAAAGGATGCCACGTCCCAGGATTTTCCGAGCCCAGCTTTGAGCAATGTGGAATGATGGGACTGGGGTGCCGGAGTGGCTGAATTCCACTGGGGCCTTGCAGAGAACCGCTTTGGTTTAGGAACTCCAGAAAAGAATGCCAAAGCAGAACCCAAAGTGGAAGTGGTCCCGAAGTCTCGCAGCTCCTCCAGTACACTGACCACCCCGAAGCCCCTCCTGCAGTCCCCCAAGCCCACCCTGGCACCACAGCCCAACATCCTGCAGAAACCGAGAACTGCCTCCAGCCTGAAGATGTCCCAGACTCTTCCTCTGGCCCTAGTTTCCCTAAAGTTGCTCTGCTTCCTCCTGTCCTGAAAAGAGTTCCCTCAGACAAGGAAGGAGCTGGGCAGAGTAATCCCCAGCCCAGCCCCAGGACATATTCCCAGGAAGTGTGAGGAGAAGCTGAGGCCTGCAGGCCTAGGAGTATGGAGAGCAAAAGCAACAGTCCTCCAGTAAGGATAGCCTCCAAGGCAGCAAATCTATGACTCTGGAGAAGAAGCAGAAAAAATTTCCTTTTGTGTAAAGGTTGCCCATGTCAAAGTCTTCCTGTGCAGAGAGCACTTATCAGCCATCAGAGAGGACTGGAGGCCGATACCTTTTCTTCCCTTGTGTTGATGCCTTACTCTCCTCTTTCTAGTCTTTTATTTCCTTCCTTCCCTCTAACCTGCCTCCATCTTTCCATCCCTAGTTCCTTCTTCCTTTTGTTTTCAGATTACAGAAACAGATCCTTTGCTTGATTGTCAAAGCACATTTTTGGTCTTTCCCCAATCCTTGGTGTTTGCTTTCTAAACGTAGCTTCATGAGCTGTTAGTGAAAGCTAGCAATTTCTCCTTGGGCTCTACTTGAATTTCTCTGAGGCAGCTAGAGATCGCCCTGCAAGCTGGGGTTTGGGAGGTTAATGGAGCAGATGGACCCTAACTCACATGAGTAACTTCATCTGGGAGACAGGGCGGCAGCTGGAGATGTTTGTGTCCAATGTGCACATGACCTCATGTACCAATTTTTTCTTGATATATGCAATTGCACATTGTAATTATATTAACAGAGCACATTAATAAACAATTTGTATAAATTATAAAAAGGAGGTGTTCTAAGGAATCTCCACATTACAGACATACTCACCTTACCTCTATTATGTAGTAAACTCAGTTTCCCCTGGTAATCAGGATCAGCCATCCCGGTAAGTATAGAAACTCCTTTGATTGGCTATTAGTTCAGTCATGAGGGGCAAAGTAGCCAAGTGACCATCTTAACTTCCAGTCTGATAGAAACATTATCATGTCTCTGGTGAAAGTGTTTCTCCATTGGAACTAAAACCCATAGACACCAGAACATCAGGTCACAGGAAGAGAAAGTGAAGATCATGTTAATGAGGGCTAGAGATTTATCTCAGTGGTTCTGCCGCCTGCCTCTCAAGTGCAAGGTCCAGAGTTCATCCTTGGTCCACAAAAAAAAAAAAAAAAAAGATCATGTTAATCACTAGAAGTGATTATAAGCAGTGCTCCACTCATTTCTACCCATGGATCTTGGCAAAGAAAGGGACATGATATGCTGGATGCTTATTTAGATCATATACAGTGCCCTGGCCTGGGAAAATATTGCAACCTTGGTGATACTGTCCCAGTGTCCCCAAAAGACCATTCTCCATCACTCTCTTAAGCCAGCTACTCTAGGGTGATGAGGGACATGGGTGAAAGCAGCGAGAATTCCTTGAACATGTGCCCTGTTAGGTCTCATTTACAATGAACGAATTCACCTAATAAAAAAAGAGGTTGTGTGGAATACCATGATTTCCCGTAAGAAATGTCACTGTAGTTGGCAGGGTTTTTTGTCATTTAGATATAAAACTTAAGAACACAAAGGCATTGATTATGTAGAAGACCTATTCTGTCATGTGTCAGAAAAATTATACTTTGATCTTCTCATTTCAGGAACTTATGGGGCCATCATTCCCCTTAATAATTGATATATTTTGTTAGGTTAAAACAAGTTTATTTTGCTCAATTCTCACTTCTTTATAAAACATACTAGAAAAACTAAATGATTATGAAACAGTCATATTCATTTATGTTAATTTCTCCAACTGGATAAGTAATAATAGAATTTTGTTGCCAGTGACATGTTTTTCTACGACTAAAGCAAGCCCACACTCTTATTTTAAGACAACAGAGATTGTATTTAGACTAGCCACTTTTATAGTTTAAGTCATTGGGCAAACTAACCATTAAGCAGATGTAAATTTACTGTCATTGAATTTAGGAAACAGCAAAAAAAAAATCTAACACACTTCCCTTTTATATGAACTAGTCATATGCCAAAGGCCAATTTAAACATTCTAAAACACTGTTTTTAAACAAATCCAAATCAAACAATCTTCTGGTGTGCATATATAATAAAATTGTTTTTCCACATTAGATGCATTAATATTATATGAAGTCTAAGTATCACTTGATGGAAGAATTTTGCCTATAGCTGAGTCTGCTTTATCTGTGAGAATAATATTTTCATTAATATTACATCTGATTTTACTAACTCCTTAGAAGTAGTTTGACTCAGACATGGTTTTGCTACATGTGGAACAACTTTGAAAGATGTTTCTGATCTGGAGCATACTCTTGCCTTTAGCAACAAATTTAATCAATTTTATATGAGTGAGCATTATTTTTTTTTGGTCTGAAAAATACACTATTTATTTTCTGGAATATTCTCTTTGTTTTATTTTTTTTTAAATCACATCTTTGATCCCTCATGATGCAATTTGAAGATGCATAAAAAATAACCTGGTGGAGAACAAAATAGTACAAGTCCAATCAATTTTACATTTCAGAGGTGTATCTTACCTACAACTTTTGTTTTACCTACCTACTTGTTTATTTCCATTGATTGTTAAAATCCATCACATTTTCCCATTCCTTTCTCTCTGTAGCCATAATGAAACATTCTATATGTAAGCTTGGATTACTCTTTAATTAGATAACGTAATATTAAATTTTAGGAGTTTTCATAAGTAGAGCACAGTACCTTTGTACAAATAATTTGTTATGCTGAACTTGTATCTAAGCAGGGGCAATGAAACCTGAAGATTTAACAAATGTAAACCTAGAAAATATAGAAAAACATGTGACACAAAGCAAAACCAATCATGTTAACTAAATATTAGTACAGGCAAAATAACCATCCCATGTCCAAATAAGTTCACATTCATGTTTATTAGGGGAATTGTAGCATTTTAATAAAATACCTATTTGACATATACTTAAAATTTTGTGAGACATTTCTTTAAAAGTAATTTTAAATAGCATGAAACCATTCTACAGAAAAGGTATCCACAAGTGAATCTCAATCAAAACTTTTCAATACCTGCCTTTTTTTTCTTAATACATTAAATTTAGTAAAATTTAATCAGACTATTTAGTGAACCATATTTGTTGTAAGCATTACACCCGAATATAGCAGTGCAAAAATAATTAAAATGTGTCTTTCAATTAAACATGGTGAGTGGACCACTCACATTTACCTCCATGACCTTTTTAAACCATGTCCACTGGTTGTGAGTGGAGAGGAAAGGCATCTGTTCACAATGAAAATAGAGAGAGAACCAATTAAAGTTTGGATGCTAGAAAATAAATGTGCTCCTTGCTCTGAATTAGGGGGCTCTGAATGCTGTAATAAAAATTAACAAGAAGTTAAGAACAAGTTGCTTTATACTAAAGCAGTACAGGAAGGCTTCAGAGGCAAAGACAAAAAAGACGAGAGCAGAGGGCCAGGGAAAGTGGAAATAAGTAGAAACTAGATATGCTATGAGCAGGAAACTAATAACCTAAATGAGTGTAAACATTATATATCATAAACTTGACATGAGACTAATAATATCAACAAGAAGGAAAATGGGGAAAGGAGATTTAGAGAAGGAGGGAGGGGGGCAGGAGGGAAGGGAAACGGGATTAAGAAAAGAAACTGTATTATGTACATGTCTCCATCCCCCAAGATGTTTGTAAATTATGTGTACTGCAAACATGTACTAGTAAAAAAAGATATTTATATGTGATAGTGGTGGTTTAATGGAAGCTGAAAGAGAAACTTAGTTAAAAATCTGTGTAAGGAACAATTTTTCCACAGGATACCTTCCTTCATGCTGCTCAGGTAACTTTCACTTAATCTCTCAGTAGTCTCTAAAATGATTGAGACTTTCAATCTGGAAACACCACACTTGAGCATGGGCAGGAGCAAAACACTAAACAGTGGTCTTCCAGGGAAGTCATAGATTATTGGTGAGCAGATTAATATATCAACCCTGGAGTTTAGAAAATACCCTCTCAGAAACATTCAGCCATTAAAGCAACAAAAAGGCACTTGGCACAATGAATCTATCTATTCATTAGCATCAGTCACCCACAGTCAAGATACACAATCGCAAGATCCAAAATGCTAGAACTTCAATGAGCTTTCTAACCTTCATGAAATACAGAAAAAGGTCAATGAAAAGAAAATATCAAAATAAAATAAAAATAAAAATAATACCAGAGAAAAATAAAATATTCCATATTGAAAAAGGAAACAACAGTGAAAACAAATTAGTGCTAGGATACTTGCTATCCTACCATTAGTAAATAAGCCATAGAAAATAATCACTAAAAATCAAATCATCTTCAGATAACTTAACTTAATATAGATTAAGTCTCAAGTATATTTACAGAAGTTCAAAAATATCCAGAAACAAGAAAATAAAATTTGCAATATTGGTCATGTGGTCAAAATCATCAAACACAAAGAACGAGAAGCTGGGGCTGGGGACTCAGCTCAGTGATTCCATCACCTGCCTTGCAAGTGCAAGGTCCTGAGTTTGACCCCTGGTACCAAAGAATAACAAAACAAACAAATGAAAAAATAATGAGAAACTTGAGACATTTATAGCTAAATAGATGCACATTGAGAAGATACTCTTAAGTGAAATAAATAGGACACACATGGGTAAATACCAAATTGTTTCTCTAGTGTGAGAAGCTGAAAGTGTACATAAGGATCAAAATGTATAATAGATAATGTGAAATAGGAAGAAAAGGTCCAAAGGGGAAGGGAAAGTGGGAGGGATAGGGGAAAGGAAAGAAGGAAAAGGAATAAATATGAGAAACGGAAAAAATGGAACAAAGTCTGTGTAAATGAGGAGGAACGGAGGGGTTGAAGGGAGGGCAGGGGAATGGGGAAAAAAATAAGAACCAAGATAGGGTCAGGGATTTAGCTCAGTGGTTCTGCTGCCTGCCTCACAAGCACAAGGTTCAAACCCCCATACCAAAAATACAAAATAAAATAAAATAAAATAAATAAAATAAAATAAGAACCAAGATATATTATGTAAAGGTACAAATTTCCAATAATGAATATCAGCTATTGTATACCTAAAAGGTACCAATAAAATTAATGAAAAAATCAAACATATAATGAAGCAAATAAAGGCATCCAATAATGAAAAGACAAATCAAGTAGTAGAAAAAGTCTAAGATGTGATACAGATGATAAAAATGAGTCAACAAGAATATTGAAATGCAATACAATGGTATATTATAATTGTAATGAATCTATATTAGTAAAATATATTATAAGTTTATTATTTCCACTGTTGTATGGAATTAAGTATTAGTATAATTAGATCAAAGATGTAAGAAAACTCCAAAGTAATGTTCCACATATAGTATATATGTATGGGGTAAAATTATTCTGGATGAGAAAGCTAACATATTAGATATTGTAGAAGGAATAATAGTGAGCTTGGACATTGGACCAGGAGCTATTCAAAATAGGAGAAAATAAATGAGTGGCTTGTTTTTAGCTGCCAGACATTAATCAATCTAATATTCATGTAAATGGATTCCTAAGAAAGAAGTGAATTTTAAAACCTTGTTTTGAGGAAATATTGACTAAATATTTTCCAACTTTAATTCAGATTACAAGAGAAATGAAGAAAATTACACCAAATTTGTTAGCAATCAAAGCTCATAAAGTGAATCTTATAAGAAATCAGAGACAGGGTGGGTGATGGGCCTGTTGCTTACTGATGGAGACCTGCCTAGCATGTGCAATGCCCTGGATTCAATTCCTTTCACTGAAGAAGGGAGGAAAGAAGGAAGGAAGGAAGGAAGGAAGGAAGGAAGGACTGAAGGAAGGAAGGGAGGGAAGGAAAGGAGGAAAGAAGGGAGGGAAGGAGGGGAAGAATTTATGGTGTTATTATTATGTATGAATTTAATAGTTAAATTATTAAGGAGTTCAAGGGATTCTGTTAATAATTGTCTAAAGATAAAGGGAGAGTAAATGTATTTCATTTTGGAAAAGATCATATATCAAATCCTTATCTTCCACAATAACACACATAAGTATTAGTCACAATTAATATATGTGTAAAAAAGCATTGCTGATTTTTAGATTTGGATGGGTAAATATGTGAAAAAAAAACAATTGCAAACTTTATACCTGTTTCAGAGGACATGTATTTTTAAGTATGACCTATCTACTCCATTTTACTTTGAAAATCAGGAATTATGCACATCATATGCATGTGCGCACACACACAACTGTACATATTTAAACACACGTGCTTATTTTTCAATGATCTCAAAATGTATGGGGCAAATGAATAATCATTATGTCTTTGCACAGTGATTTCATTGTATCATATATTTATTCATCTGTTTTCTCCTTTCTTTTGAGTATAAACTACTATAGATAAGAAATTCTGTGTTGTTCCTTCACTTTGAAGAACTCAGAATGATAAGTGGCAAAGAGTGGTAATCTACAAATGTGATATAAGTATATAAATGTTAATCTATTTATCAATAACCCACAACCTTTGGCTCAACTATAAATGAATAGATATGATCACAAAAATTCAGGGAAAATTCATGTTATAACTATATGGGTGAAATATAGGTGACAACATTTTATATGAAAAGATTAATTCCAGAGCTTTAGGTATAGAATAATCAATATGGGACATTCTGAATGAATTTGACCAAAGAATCAATAACCTCATAATCACAGATGGGATTTGTTTTATCTTGAGAAGTCTTAGCATTTGGTAAATTAACTACATTTGCTGTTTTGAATTGTTTCATCTCTATTTATTACATCAGCTAGGTATTTAACAATTACTGAGAGTTATCTTAGTGATTGACATTTATCTAATATAACTTCCAATTAAAATACCATTGACTTCACTAGACCAAAAAACAGCAAATATTTCTTGATTTTTAAAATTATTTTTTCATTCCAATTCATTGTCAGTTTTACATTTTAGTGTGAGAAGGGCATATTAGGGTTATTATGCTAAAGTGCAAACTTATTAAACTACTCTTCCTTGCATTCAATGCTATCATTAATACAACATCAGTTACACCAACATTTCAGATTATATAGAATAATTCTTAAGTGAGCAGCAGAGTCACAGATAATCATGTTAATTCATAAATGCAAACAGTGAATGATTAAACGTTATTAAGCAATGAGTTTTTGGTGATATTTTCAAGGTAAATTTATTAACTATACCTGTGTTTAGTTACAGATGAAATCTACTGGAGGCAGCTAAGTATTGGGAAAAAAGCTTCTCTGCTAGGTCATATTTTTGTTACTGAGCTTTGGGGTGAGTTATGTACCAAACTAGATGGTTTCAAATTATAACTTCATTTTAAATTTTATTAGGCCTTCATACACAAGGAAGAAAATAGAAATTTTGATCACATTTTAGAATATAATCAAAATTTCATGCTACTTATCCTAATAGTGCTTAATTCCAGATTTGTAATCTCATTTATTTTAGTATATTGTAAATTATATCACAAAAGTAATTTTGTGAAATTTGCACTTGAAATTTTAAGGGTATGGAAGTTTGAATAATTCCATTATACCTCATATTTCTCAACTCCTTAGGTCACCCCGGCAAGAAAAATCTAATTACTTTTTACCTACAGTTTGCTTGCATTTTAAAACTAAACAAAAGAAAAATTGAATTAATTAAGCTCTAAAAAATATATGTATATATTAGATAGGACTATATGTATTTATGTCAGAAGATTGCAGTGGAGCTGGAAATAAATAACTGAAAAAGACCTGAACCTAAAATAAAGATAAATTTGATGTCAGATAGGAATCAAACATAAGCATTGTATTTCTGAGCCTGTTTTTATATAATTTAGTCAATGTAGTCTACCCACCTCTAGTCACAAGGATCCATAAAATTTATGTTTTACTTAACAAATGTCAATCAATAGAAAACAAGAAAAACAGGGGATTTAGCTCAGTGGCACCATGCACTTGCCTTGGAAGTGCAAGGTCCTGAGTTAGATCCCCACTACAAAAAAAAAAAAAAGAAAAGAAATAAAAGCAGCAAAATGTTATTGTCTTCAAGTTTTGGTTATTTCAGTTATTTATAATTACCCTATTAATATTGTCAGTTTAATTGATTTCATTTTTTCCTTACATTTGGGTACCATATAGTTGTCAGATAAACTTGCAAAAAAATCTGTAACTGCCACCACAAAAAAAACTTTAAAAATCTGTAACTGTCTAACAAGTTTTCCTGCATTAGCACTACGCTGCCATAAAGAAGGACAAACTTGAAACATTCCTAGGTAAATGGATGCACCTTGAGACCATACTCTTTAATGAAATGAATCAGACACCCATGTTTAAATATTGCAGTTCCTCTGGTATAAGAAACCAAAAGGGGAAATAAGGGCCAAAATAGATAACAGATATTGGGAAATAGGAAGAAAATTTTCAAATGGGAAGGTGAACAAGGAAGGGAGAAGGGAGGAAGGAAGGAAGGATCAAGAAAAAAAAGAAAGTAGAAGGATAAAATGGAAAAACAAAGCTTTTGTAAATGAGAAATACAGTTGAAGGGCGGGGAGAGGACTGGGGAAATAGGAAGACTCAAGATGCATATGTACAAGTACAATTCCCTACGATGAATGTGGCATGTGTGTGTATATATATATATATATATATATATATATATATATATATATTTATGGTGCACAGATACAATTATTTTAAATATTAATTTTTATAGTAAATATGAATGAGGATTTTTGAGTACAATAATTTGCTAATAAATTTCACTAAGACTTTTATTCACTAAGTTGATTTAAATCACATGTATTTATTAAGTTGTTTGCTCATATTAACTTCTCATATTAATTGAGTTACAATGACTACTTACCTTATAGAATTTTTTTCATAATAATATGTTAATCAATTATCAGGTAAAATGCGATATGAGCATTTAGTGCGGTCTCCCATATTCTTTTTTTCATTATATTTAACTCACAATAACATAGGTCAAAACAGATGTCCTCAAAGTACTAGATTTTACCAAAATTAAATGTAGCTCATAGCTATTTTGTATTTATAGTCAGGAAAGTATGAACTGTATAGCGTAGCTTTCACTTTCCAAAAAGTTCACGTTTTTTTCTAATATACTAACCTACTGATGCCTTTCATATGCCCTGTTTTCAACCTGATTAAATTTATTTTTTATATTTCCTTGACTTCCTTATTGAATTTCCTCTCTTGATTATATTTTTATTTAGCTACTGAAGATGCAATAAAATATTCATTTCCCTCTCAAGTTCATCATGAATTCCAATTTTGTTCAGGTTAAATTTTTATTTTCATATTGCCATTTTTATTAAAAATACGTATTTTTATTTGAAGTTATGGCTCACATATACATTTTAGATTATTGATTCTTTAAAGCCAGACAGATTTCCTTTGTTCTAGCCCTTTCACAGTTTCTCTATTCCTACCCCTAGTTTCTCCACTATAAGTTAAATCTTTCATGACATCTCTATGCCAATGTACTCTAGATAATACAGTCTATTTCTTGTATAACTTATGTTCATTCTATATTCCTTATTATCTTCAAAATAATAGATAATTTACATTTGTTTTCTTATTACTTGTATTCCCTACAGTACTTGTTGGAGTTCATCTTCTTCCTGTGCTTATGTTTCCAAGTGAGATCATCTTCTTCTTAGAAATTTAAATTCCATGCATATGCTGGTTGTTGACTTCATCTCCTAAGCTTCTGAAATTATATTTAATGGCTGATTACCTTCTGGGGAGCTTTGAATGACTGTTACACAGGGAAACTGAAATGGAAACAATTGTCGCTTTCTCTGTTTGGCTCCCTTCCTCTGTTCTCTATGTTGCTCACACTTTTGTTGCTGGCTTTCTCTGACTACAGAATTGCCACTTCACTATCTATATTAAAAAAGTTTCAAGTAGTGGCGACAGTATAGATTTTTGTTATGGTTTGCATAAAAAAATGTCCCCAAATGGCTCATGTATTCAGAGGTGTGACTTTTGGAAGACAATTGGGTCATGGTGATGCTAACCTCACCTGGAAGGTTTCGTCCTTTTTTATTTTCTCTTTGTTCCTTAGTTCCTTCATTCCTTCCTTTCTCCTTCCATTCATTTCTCCTCCCATTTCTCATTTCTCTCTCTCTCTCTCTCTCTCTCTCTCTCTCTCTCTCTCTCTCTAGCTCTTGCTCTCTCTCTCTCTCCCTTTCTGCACTCATTCTCTGAGCTACATCCAATATTCTTATCCATGGCTTCTTTGTCTCTCCCTGGCTCTTTCCTTCCTGTCTGCCATGAGGTCAGACACTTTCTAAGGTCAGAAGCTTTCCTCTGCCACCCCCAGTGGTCACCCTGAGCCAAGATCAGCCTTTGCCCCATTAAGCTGTTTTGGTCAGGTATTTTGTCCTAGAAACAAAAAGTTGACAAATACAATTTCAAATTTCTCACATCTCAGTTCCTCACCCATGACCTTATTCCACCTTCATAAAATTTCAAACTAGCTTCTTTGCTACCAGGAAACTCATTATTGGTTCTGCTTTTAATTTTTTTAATATTTTTTATTTTTAAACTTTAATTTTAGGTTGGCACAAAAGTTGTAAAAGTAGTTTTCTCATACTGAAAGCTAATATTTTATATAATCATAACACACAATTTCTTAATCTAATAAATTAACTTTGATAGATTACTATTAACTACAGACTTTCTCTTGTTTTTCAATAAATGCCAGCTCACCAGGTGTAGTGGTGCACGCTTGTAATCTCAGCAGTGGAGAGGCTGAGGCAGGGGGATTTATGTGAGTGTGGGGCTGGGTGGGGCTACATACTGATTTCAAGGCCAGCTTGAACAATGTAGTGAGATATTATCTCAGAAAGAAAAAAATAAATAAATACATACATATGTACATACATACACACCACCTTGTTGTTCAAGAATGCCAAACACATAGTACATTACAACTCATTACCAAATTTTTTAGTGTTTACAGGTTTTGACAAAGCTTCAGTCTTTTCTTATTTTTGTGGTATTTATAGTTTTAAAAAATATAGGTTGAGAAAATTTTTAGAATGTCCATAATTTTTATACTGGGTTTAGGTATATTTGGAGGGAACGATACAGCAGAGGTGAATATTCCTTCTCATTATAACAGGCAGATGATATCAACATAAATTGCCATTGTTGATGTTCACCTTGATCACATGGTTAAAGTCATTCTTGACATTTTTTTCTCCCCTATTCTGTGGAAACCGCTCACTAAGTTTAGCCTACTCTCAGGAAGAGAGGAATTAAGTGTGGCCCCTGGAGGGGAAAGCATCAACATCTACTTAGAATTCTGTTAGGAAGATGTGTCTCACTAACCCTCTTCTTCTAACAAACCATGGTAATGTATTGGATTGGAAGTATAAGCACTTCAGCACAGTATTCAAAGCCTTTCTAATCAGGCACTTGCTTGACTGGCCAGAAACTTTATTCAATAATGCAGAAATTAAATCCAAATCAAACTACATCCAGAAATGACTTCCTCTATTCATCTGTGAGGACAAATTACAGTTTGGATTGGGTGTATCCTAATGGTTCAGTAACTCTTTTTGTTGATATTCATCTTGAAACCATCTGCCTACTTGTGAACACTGACTGAAGAACCATCCTGTATTTCTGGACATTCCTAAAGAAAGTTGGACATCACTTCTTTAGGCTATTGTCCTAGGATTGTAAACTACAACCACTTTTACAACTGCCTTTACCAACTTTATTTATTTTTACTCATTCACTCCAATATTTTGCCTGTACGTTTCTTGAACCCTGAAGCCATTTCTTTTCTATTTTCACTGCCGGATCTGTGATCTCCTTTAATCTTACAGGAAAAGATTGTTTAATAACTAAAGCAAACTGATGTTAATTTCAAGGTTTTTGAGTATATTTTAACTGTATTTTTACATTCTCATGGATAAACTGTACAACATTCATAAGAAAATAAAGATGATGCAGATGAAGGAGAGGGAAGATGCGGAAGCATAAAAAGAAAAGAAAGAAGAAATAAAAATGGAGAGGAAATGGTAGACAGGAAGAAATGTAAGAGGAAGAGATGATGAAAATACAGGAGAAAATTATGCAAAGCAAGCACTACAAATTCTATTTTGCTGGGAAATAAAACCTAAAATCTCTGAACAATTCTCCTTCCTTTCTTTTTGGCTTTCTGTGGCATTTTCTATCTACTGCTTCTCTCTAGCCAAGAGCTCCTCGCATAAAAGGTGCCTTTCCCCAAATGCCATTTCCAGTTGAGAAAGTCAGGTGTAGAAGATGGAGCACACGCTTTTGATTAGCCCTGATCGTGAGGAACATTTGTGACATTCACCTCTGAGGCGCACCTGGACCCTGACTGGTCTTTGGTGGCATTTTCCTTCCTCTCTGCACTGTGTGCATCTCTGTGATTATTAACCTCAGAAACACATTGTATTCAGATTTTCGGTATTCACCTAATTCACTGTTTTAGTACTTTGAGTAATGTCATTACCCTTAAGTCTTCCTTCTACTTACTTTACATTCCTTAAGTTGCATATAAATAAATCTATTCTCAACAATTCTACAGTAATATATACAAAACTTGATGTGATGTATTTCACTTTTGACAAAATATTTTATGTAGTTTTACAGTTTATTTGAACCACTTTAAATGTTGTATTTAAACATTTAAACATTCTCTGGCTCACTGCATTTCATGTGAACTAAACATTTTGCTTCAGTGGGATTTAATTATTTTGAAAGCCTCTTTGTATACTAACAAGATACTATATTTCTTCAGTTAAAAGATGATACAAGTGACTATTCATTTAATAATAACTGAGTACAAACACAAAATATGAAAGTTGTTTTAAAATAAAATTTATGTAATGTAAATATGAGTCAAAATGTTCAAATATGCTATTTCTAATAATGTCTCATTAATCCATTAATTTCCCCTAATTTGTGTGAAGCTACAGTTTATTTTCCAGAAAAACGATTTAAAATTATTCTATTATTATGCATTTATGTACCAATTGAAAAAATATATTATTAGAAATATAGATATTAGTGATAATCTTCAATACTATTTGGTAGGATCAAAAAGTAGGGTAGGAATTAAAATTTTACAAGTGAATGTAAAACTTCTATATTTAAAATTAGTAGAACAGGTGTTGATTTCAATGATTATAAAGAATAGCTGAAATTTAGACAATGGTGCATAAGCATTCTTGATTAACAAAACATTTAAATAAAAAGCTGTGCAATTTTCGCTAAATTGTACTCACGTGGTGAGATGATATTTATGCATCTTCAGACTTACATTCTATCTCTCTCTTTTTTCTATCTCTTCTGACAAGTCTGTGTGAATGTCTGTCTGTCTGTTTATTATCTATTACATTAAAATGGAGTCAGGATATATCAAAGGTCTATTTTACTGTGGTGGCTACATGCTAAATCTTTGAAAACACATTTTTCTAAGACTATTAAAGTTGTCAAATATTACTGAAAATTATAGCTAAGCCATATGAGTTTATGATATTTTTATTTTCTTTCTACATTCATATAAAATAAAACATTTCATTTTATGATAGTATGTTACATTTTTGCATATGTTAGATGTTTTGTTTCACCCTTTATGTAATATTCTTGTTTAATTTTTCCACAAGATATTGGACTGGTTATATAAACACTAGGACCATTTCCTGTATTCGTTACCATTTTTTTCACTTGATCTTAGCCAAAAGGCTAGGGCATGATCGTTATCATTTTCTTATCCTAGCTTGATTAATACATTTTCATTGGGTAAAATTATCCCTTCTAATATGTCTCTATAGTGACTATTTGAGATGGAAATATGATAAACTTGTCAAAAATAATGCTGCTAGAAGCTGTTACATTCTGGATTTGTCCCATTTGTCCCTAGCAAGTGGAGGAAAGCATTTAAACTTCTATGTACATACATGTAACAAGATACAAATACATAAATGCTACTAATTTATTTTCTCCATAGAATTTCTCTTTATTTTAATATGTCAAGCTTCTTTAACAAACCTCAAAGAGAAGTGATCTTGAGAATTTTGATTTTCACCCTTCATTCTTTTCTTGAGTTTAGGCTATTATTTACTTGTGGAAAGCAGAGAGAATCCTTAAAATATTATGAATCTGAGTTAGCAAAGTACTTACAGGGCAAGATAGTTGTTTACATGCTATATGTCTTGAGAGCTAATCATTCATTTTTTTTTCAACTTTTCCCCAAAATATCTGGATAATAATTTCTATTCCCTACAGTTTAGGAAGATATTTTTAAAAAATATCTGAAGCATAGAAATCAACAGAGAATACAGCCAACTTTTCAGGGCTTTCTTCACACAGTATTTAGCAAGCTCACCTCAGAATTTTTTTGTTGTAGGAAACTTAACATGTAATTAAGCTTGTGATTTAATATTTGAAGAAGCTGTACATTTACATGATTACTTACAGAAGTCTAATCAGTAGAAATGATAGTTCAGCTTTTTTTGTTTGTTCTGTTTCTACCCTCTCTCGGATCAGGTTTGGATGCAACTATTGTTCTATATTCCCTTTTGTTGTTGTTGCTAAAGTGAGTATATAGAGCCAGTTCTTTGAAAATATTTTCTTTTTAACCAACTTCATCACCTCTCACTTCTCCTGTTGATTCATGGATTGAACAAAAGATTTGATAATTTGTATTCATATTTGCATGAGTTATATACTTTCCATTTTGAATATTATTGCTGGTACACATATGAAAGCAGCCCTCTTTAGTTACGACTGTCAGGTAAACAGCTTAAATTGAAGTTATTACTTATTGCTGTCAGAGGAATGAATACTTTGAGTAATAGTAGAAGATTCCAATGAGAGTATAATATAAAGGGTTTACTATAGCATTTAGGCTTTTGTTAGTAGAATTTGGAAGTTTTAGGGTAGGATAAATTTTTTCCTGGATTTTATACTGTGAGGAATTAAGGGTAATTTTGTGATTATCTTAATGAATGTTATTTGGAAAACAGAAAAATAAAAGGCAGATAAAACTAAAATTGGAAAAGAAGCAGTACTTCTTCACACACAATAGCTACAATGGGACATAGTTGGCATTTTTATTTGTATTATACAGTGCTTGTTTTTGTTGGGTTGAGAAGGACTTTAAAGTATTCTGATTGTTTTGGTCTCACTTTATCCTGGTCACAGAATACCTTAACCTTGGTGTTGTTCTGTGAAACTGTTTTTTATTTTTGTTTTTCACTTTTAACAGGATAGAACTAACTGTGAATACCAAATGGTTTCCAAATATAAGATATTAGTTTTCTGTTTTTCAGAATAAAACAAAAACGAAAAATCATCATCATGATCATCATGACCACCATCCTGGCACAGAAGTTGTGAGAAAGAGAAAGAAAAGGGGCCAAAGAGTTTAGATGCCAGATGTGTTTCCCACAAGGGAGGTGAGCCTGGTCAGAGCAGAGGACAGAATTTCTAACCTTGATATACTATGGGATGTCTCCAAACAATGACTGGAAGTAAAGTACACAAAATTGTAATTATTGTTACGGAGAAAGGGCATCTGCAGTGTACACTGTGAAGCAGATGTTCTGTGAATCACAACAGTCCTCAGTGAGAGTCTCATTGTGAAAGAGGAGTAGCCAGAAGTTGCTAATGGCTGAGTGAATCAGTGATCCTGAGGTAAATGTCGGTCAATCCAGATTCCACCCCTGATGTTAGCAAGGCACATATTCCCATGCAGAGGAAAGGTCAGATCCTGAAAACTGAGGTGGAGGATACCTTACTGCACAGCACATTGGATTGTGTATGCCATGTTACACAGAAACACATGCAAGAATGTGCATGCACACACACTCTTACACATGCACACACACACACACACACACACACACAGAGATACACAACATTGGAGTCTTTGGTTTATAGGACACAGGTCACTACCTGAATGTACTGGTTTCATTACCAGATCAAGTTATTCTACGAATTTAAGTCAACTTTGCGCTAATTGTTAATCTCTTTACAAAACAGGTTTAGAAGAAAAGAAATAGAAATATAGAGGGAAAGAAAGATAAAGGAAAAATCCATATGTATCTAGGCATGTGAGATGCAGAGATAAAACTTTTACTCCGAAAATTGATTTAAAATTCTTAACCAATGTATATTTATGACTCATTAAATTATCTACAGTGAGTATTAGTTAATGTCTATACTGAAAATACTTTTTGGGATTAATGTGCTTTTAAAATTAATTCTATTAGTATATTTTAGATATATATAATGACCACATTCATCATAGGCAATTTGTACCTGTAGATGATATAATTTGATTATTCTTTTTACCCTAACCTGAATTCCCTAAATCCCTATCCCCCTCCTTACTTACAAAACCTTTGTTTCCATTTTCCCATTTTCTCTTCTTTTTTAAATTTTCCTTTCTTTTTTTTTTTTTTCAGTAAGTTTACTGGTACATTTTAGGTATAAAATACAGCTACATTCATCATTGGGATCTTGTACCTTTACATGAGTATCTTGGTTCTTATTTTTTCCCTTTCCCCTGCCCTCCCTTCACTCCCTCCACCCTTCCCTATTTGCAAAGATTTTGTTTTCATTTTTTTCCTTTTCTCATATTT
>NW_004624763.1:12781204-12814738 GCF_000247695.1 Heterocephalus glaber
AAAAAAATTAAAATTTTCTTTTTCTTTTAAACACTAGGCAGTTCCAGTCATCATTACTGTCACCTGTGATGATTTACACTCTTCTACATCCTTTACTCTTTGGCTTAGTCACCTAGCACAAAGCCTTAGTCTGCACTCTGTTCTCAATCATGTTGGTGATTCCAGTATTTAGTTCTGTAGTATTTTTTGTGGAGTTAGAGTCTCCTGCTGCAATTCTTCAGCTGCCTGACTTCTAAATTCTTTTCTCTGCTACACTTCAGCAATATAATTCTAAAAAGAATGCTGTATTATTACTGACTTCATATATGATGTTGTAGAATTCCCTAGCCTATAGGTGTTGTGATTTTATGTTATTCATTGAAAGATCTGAAATCTTGAAGAATGGATTAGAGTCTACTTTCCTTTTCTTACTAACATAGCTATATTCCTGTCGTTAATTTGACAATAGAATTCTGAGTTATATTTTATTCAATGTGTACAATCAGAAAACACATTGAATCAGAATACAAGAAGAATCATAGTATCAATGAATTGATAAACTATATCTACCATAATAATATTAGAGCTCATGTGTATTATAGAAAAGGTGAGTGGACCAAGAGATAAGGGGAAAAGACTAAAAGAAAGAAGATGGATGTCATCTTTATTTTTGTTTCTATTATTATAGGACAATTTATCACAGTCTAGCACATTATATTTGCTCAGCCTAATGACTGTAATAATCAGTCACACTGTCATGGGTATTACTAGTCTTTTAATTTTAATGATAAAAAATCCAATATCCATGCTGGATTACAATTCTCTCTCTCTCTCAACTGTCTCTTCTTTCATACTTTATTTACATAATGAATTTTTCATATAAGGGAATCCATGTGATAATTAAGCCTGTGCATCTGATTTGCTATTGTAATCCACCACGTTAACTATTTAAACAGTGTATCTAAAAGTGTACCTTGATTTATTATCAGATTCTCATGTGTTCTGTATGTTTGTTGGCCCATTATTCTGGTTGTTAAACAGTATATATCATAATAAATTTTATAAGGAATTAAAAATAAATGAAACAGATGCTGTCAAAATAAAAGGGGAGTAGACAGAGGGGAAAAGGAAATGAGACATGTTATGTATACACACCAGTTCCCCACAATGGATCTAATCATTGGTACTACAAGCATATACTAACAAATATTTTTTTAAAACACTCTTTGAAATATGCTTATAATTGTTGGACCTGGTCCCCGAATTAGATTAGTGATGAACTCTCAAAGCACGACACAGTCCTGGGATCTTACTGGAGAACTTTATTTTCCGGCAGGGACCCATGTGCACTCCAACCAAGTCGGAGGACAAAGGCCCCAACTGAAATGAGAACTGCATATTTAAAGGGAAAAACCACAGAAGAAGTCCCTCCTCCCATTCCCCTGGGTAACGGTTTGTTGCAGATCACCGGAAACATGGTTTCTGTTTATTTTACCTTGCGGTTACATGCATGGCTTAGGGGTGGGGTTTTCTCCCAGGAGACAGAGTGCAGTAGGAAGTAACACATTTGCAAAATGGAGGAGAATATTCTCAACATGGTGCTGGTATTGCTAATTTGGGTCTCACAATAATGTAGTCTCATAAAGAGCTTTCTCATTCCCAGTTTGAGGTGCTGGCTGAAGGTGATCAGATCTCCTTCTTGTGCTCAAGCTCTCAGTCCCCTTAGCTGTCACCAAGCACAGTGTTCAGGGTCCCATAGGTACCAGAGGCCGCCTCACCCCACAGCCCACTTCACTGCCCAGGCTGTGAATCAGACCCTGCTTACTCTGAGCTGCCTGATTCTTACCCTGAAATCAAAGCAAGACTCCATTTAGTTTGCCTCCTGCCTGACCCGTCCATCCCCGGAGTGGCCCTGGGTGGCCTGCTTCATCTCCACCCCCAGAATGGTGACTTATAATAAATTGTGAGATTCTTTCCACTTTCTCTCTCTGGCTCTGCATCTGGTCCCACCATATGTCACCCAGGATAATAAAATGAAAACACTGCCATAAAAATTTCAGTTGATCGATACATTTGGTCATTTCATCAGATGATCAGGATTCCAAATTAACTGTTGGGGTTAATTATTCTTTCTATGGAAAATCTACTAGTATAAGAAATAATACCACCAATCAGCACATGGGATTACAACAAATTAAAAAGCTTCCTCCTCAGCAAGACAGTGAACAGAGTGAAGAGACAACCTATAGAATTGAAATAAAAATTGCCAGGTACCCTTCTGATAGATGAATAGTATCTTGAATAGATAAAGAATTCAGAAGTCAATTTCCAAAACAAACAATCCAAAGGAAAAGATAGAGAACACATGAGCTGGATACACATTTCTCAAAAGAACAAGTACACACAGCCAAGAAGTGCGTGGAAAGTGCTTTGCATCTGTAGCCATCAGGGAAATGCACAGCAAAAAATTCTGAGGTTGCATTTTCTCCAGTGGAAATGGCTCTCAATAGGAACCCAAAACAACAGTGCTGGTGAGGATGGGAGGAAAAAAGGAACATTTTGGTACAAATGTGAACTACTACAACTACTCTGGAAATCAAGATGGAGATTAAAAAATAGAAATTGTATTTGAGCCAGGTATACCTCTCCTGGGTATACTACTGAAAGTGGTAAAAGCGTCATACTGTGCTGATACATGAATACCTGTGTATAAGCAGCACAAGTCATAATTCACAAAGCTAACCTCTGGAAACAGTTCACATGCCTTTCAACAGATTTCTGGTTAAAGATCATGTGATATACATATATATATATAAGTACCTCAGTTCATGAACGCTTCTGTTTGCAAACAATTCAGTTCACAAGCAAAAGTGTTCAGCAGAATTTTGCTTCTGTTCACAAATTTCACATCAGGTGACAAATATAATCATGGCCATCTTCCCCACACAAACACAAATGCAACCATATAATTGTATTTTATGAACTTAATATGTTTTAACATATATTATAATTATATAGATGTACACAATTTATCCATAAAGAAGATGAAAGCATGTGATTTTTCAGGAAAATGGATAGATTTCTAGACCATAACATTGAGTAAAATATGCCAGAAACTAAAAGTTGAATATGGGATGCTTCTCTTCTATGAGAAACCCAAAATAAAATTCAATCAAAGACTGAAGCAAATTTGAGACAATAGGAAACAGAGCAATAGTCTCTTTGGAGATGTGGAAAAGGAGGATGAAAAGGACAGTAGGAGAGTTTGTGCAGGATGGAAAAGGAGTGAAAGTTGGTCAAGACTTTACACATGTACCTACTCCACCAAAACAAATGTAACTATCAGATATTGTATACACACACACACACACACACACACACACAAGCTAGACTTAGTAAAAAAATGAATTATTTCTGTGAACCTACACAATCTTTGTTCTTGGTCCAATAAGTAAATACCCAAGAGTGCAAACCCTGAGTGTCCAAGTCTCAGCTTCATATACACATCACTTCCAGTTCTACATGGAAAACTTCAGCCAGGAATCTGCAAGTTTCACATAATCTCCAGCTTTTGGTTTGGTCTGTTTTTAGTGCATGTTGTGCTACCACATTATGATGTGCATGTATATTCCCCTTATAACTCAAGAGGCTGAGCTTCTTTTTTTCTTGTGTTTATTCAAAATTTTATTTTCTTCAAACCATTGACTAGTTGTTTGTCTTAATAATACATGTACCTTTTTGACATATATATTGAGAATTTTTTCTTTCACTCTGTCCCTTGCCTTTTACTTTGTTGTATCTTTAGATGAACATTAGTTTTTAAGTTTTGGAAGTTATTTTTCTTCTTTTTTTCTTTTCATCTTTTTTATCAGTATATGTTGATTTTACAGAACAATGAGCTTCGTCATGGGATATTCGTGCATTCATTACCCTACTTTGATCCCATCTACCCCCTTATTATTCTTCAGTGCCCTCCACTCCTCTCTCTCCCTGTTCCCCTTCCTTTTATACAATAGTCTTCCTTCCTTCCATCCTTCTTTTCTTTCTTCATTCCTTTCAAACTTTGAGGATAGTGTTCTTTTCTCAAATAAATATTTCACCATCCCAGTACCATAAAGACAGTATCTTTTTTGTACTTGATTTTTTGTTTTAGTTATTACTGTTAAGTCTGTGATCCATGTAAAATTAATTTTGAAGGTCTTCTATGATATAAGACTTAGAGGTCACATATTTCCTATAGATATTCCATTCTTCCAGTACATTTACTGCAAATAGATTATTTCTCATATCAAAATGTTATGGCCTCCTTATTGAAAATCAAATGATGTTTTGTGTGTGTGTCCATGTGTGAATGTATTATGCTCAGTGGACTTAAACATGTATCTTTATGTGAATGCCATGTGGTTTTGATAACTACTCATTTACTGATATTAAAATCTAGCTAATTATACCTCTGAGTTTGTGCTTTTTAAGATTATCTTGCTTTTCTAGGGTATTTCCTTTTCATTTTGGAAGAAAATATTGAATTTTTAAAAAATATTCTGCAGAGATTTTATTTGGGATTCCATTGAATTCAATGAACCATTTAGGAAAATGTAGTATGCTGACATTTACAAATAATAGATATAGTACACACCTCCATTGATATGTCTTTTGAAATTTCTCCCTAGATTTTTATGGTGGTCGGAAAAATATTGTATCTCTTTTTGCAAAATAATCTCACTCTTTATATTTCTTGTCAAATGTGAACTTCTCAATGAAACACATCTACGTACCACTGTGCCTATAACTGCGATCCCATTATCATTTTCCTAACATTTCCTATCCCTGTCAATTCTGTAGCCATCTGTACATATTCCCCTATGCTTTTTTTTCTCAAAAAGTCAATTCAATATCCCTGAGAGTATGCACTTACCTGAAATCTATAGTTGGACTCAGAATAGACTGAATACTTTTTCACATACAGAGTGGTTGGAACTGGAAGTCGTATGTATTTATTTTAATCTTTACAGTGCTAGGGATTGGACCCAGAGCTTTGCATAACCCAGGCAAGTACTCTACTGATGAGCTACTCTTCCAGCCTGTCATATATTTGAGGATATAAAGGGCATTACTTGGGTGTGTCTGGTGTTACATTCTGGTAATTCCATCACTCCAGTAGGCTGAGTTAGGAGGATCACATGTTCAGCGCAGCCTATGCAATTTGTCAATGTAACAAGGCCCTGCCTCAAAAAAAAAAAAAAAATTAAAAAGGGCTAGAAATGTAGTTCAGTGAAAGTTCTGGAATTCATTCGCCCATGCCATAAATAAATAGTAAAATAGAAGAATGCTGCGTAAATTTAAGAGCCAGTGTCACAAATGAGTAAAGACAAATTTCAAATGTCCACATGATTTTTAACTATATCTTAGCATGCTTTCGAGGTCTTTGTCCTAGGGAAAAATATTAAATTATTCATGAATCTCTTACCAGATCTTAGGCACTTTAGTGCCAAAAAAGCAATTAGAGATAAAATTATTGTGCACAAAAAATACTATCTTATGGAGAAAATGTTCAAAAGTAATTTAATTGACTACTGCCTTATATTGTTGTATTGCTATAGAACACACTTAAGAACTTTTATATACACAGCACAAGTAGCAGCTTTATGCTGGCTTTGGATTAGAGCGTTGCTGTTCCGGCTCTATCACAGCACACTCCCTGTGTGTTACTGGACCCTACCACCATTTGTCTCTTCTCTTTATAGAAGAGATTAAGAAGAATACACATTCAAAGTCTTCAATACAGTGGACACTACTACATATGCTCTTATATTTTCAATAACTTGAAGTAAGTGCATTTAATAGTTCAAATTATATTTTGTATGTAAAATATGTCGCTATCTTTTCAATCAAGGTTTTAATGTGTAGCAGCTTTTGTTCTGTAATATTTATTTCAATGAATTTGGAAATTATTCTTTGACAGTAATAACAAGATTTCCACCTAGTGGCAACTATTGCAAATGACAGACACGTGGTCCTCGTGTAACCAGATTTAGAAATATGGAGGTTAGTCAGTTGATACACAAAGATTAGATTTGTTGTAAACAATTCCAAACTTAGAAAAGAATGTGTTTAGAGCAGAATCATCAGGAATCATCAGTTACTCATTTAGTACAACATAACTATCCCATTCACAAATCAAGCACTTCATGTAGTTGTGTTGAAATTAAGGTATATTTTTAAAAAGATAAATATGTACTGTAAAATATTTAAGTAACTAAATAGGAGGTGACCTGAATGTCACTAATATAGAGTATGTATGTGTGTGACGTCATGTTTTACAGTAGATATATAGCACATAAGTTCTGTATTTAACCCGATTCTTCGTAATTTCTGTCAGTATCATTCACTGAAGCCATTAGATGTCTAATGACTTACATAAACTACTCCTAAATTTCGTATATTTTGAGGTGAAATGAGGAGAACCTGAGGTAACGCACACTACTTTCAGCAGCACACAGCAAGCATTCAGTGACAGTATCTGTCGTTACTTCAGTAACACAATCAGTTCTGTAAATAATGCAATAATAATTATTCTAGTATTTATTCCCCAAATGATAAAGAATATATCTGGTCCTTTACACATAAGTCCTTAAAGATTCAGTCTACAAAATATAATGATTTATTAATAATTAGTTATTATTAGTTAAAAATATCCAAATGAATATCAAATCAATTATTAAAATTTACTCAATAATCTTTAAAGATATATATTTTACCAAACAGAAACATTTGCATCATGAAACTTTAAATATGCTGTGTATAATGTTTGGTTCATTCTCAGTTTTAGATTATTCTGTAAGGCAGGTCAAATTTTTTCTTTCTGTTTTAAAGCTTTTTTGTATTTATATTTTGAAACTAGCACTGCACTTATGTATCTCAAAAAAGCGCTAAGAGTTTAGATAACAATACTGAAACTCATTTTTACAAAAGAAAACTTATGCTGTAAGTAAAAATATTCAGTGACTCTATCATAGTTGCCTCTGGTACCTCACTACTGATATGGGATATGAAGAAAACTAGCATACAAAAAATGAAAATATTGTATTTTACTGAGCACAGTTCAACATTTTTGTGTAATTGTGCAGATTTGATTAAAATCACAGTACCTAACTCATCATTAGAGAAATTTTTCAAACTTATATTTCTTACAAACTAGTCTAAATAAACTATACCTGTACCATTCCATATCTTATGTTCTCCAAAGATTATTGTTTTTAAATATACTTCAGGTGATACAAACAATAAACCCTTTATTTTTTTAAAAGACAGAGAAAAAATACTTCTCTACTATGGAATATAATTATGGGGGGAAGATCACCATTTTGCATCAAAATATATAGGAGTAGAATTAAGAGAAGAATTAAGAAAATCAGTAAATATGAAAGCAACAGTTTGTTTAGTTTTCTTAAAGCATCCATTATTCTAGCAACATATTTGCCATGGAAAAGCAGCCTTTTATGCTAGAAATCACATTTAAAACACAACTGGAAGGAGACTGGGTGTAAGTTCTAGCTATAACATTAAATGACTATTTGACTTTGGAAAAATTGATCAATAGTTTTGAAATAATTTAACTTGAAATTGGCACAAACTAGACATGTTCTGAATTGCTTGTTAATTCTAATTTTTATAGATTAATAAGATTATGGTATAATCCTTTGATTTAACTAAATACAATGAAAACAATACAATTCCTTAGAGACTGGTCTGGCATGTACACATTTGGAGAAAAACGCTGGTATAGGTGGCAAATTCTGAATTTATACAATATCTGCTATGTAAATTTGACAGTTATTTTAAATTTGAACCATTTTGAGCTTTTGCAACTCTCAAAGCACGGGCATGCAGATTAACTAAATCAGATATTGTCATGTCAATTTAGTAGTTTGTGAACAAACTACCTTATATTGTGATCTCACACATGATGGCAGAGTCAGGCACAATTCAGTTT
This sequence comes from Heterocephalus glaber, assembly GCF_000247695.1. Next base: position 12,789,177 of record NW_004624763.1, read on the forward strand.
TGCTTACAAAAGGAAGAAAGAAAAGAAGGAGGGAAGAGGGGAGCAATACCCCAAACTAAGAATTTATTGTAGTATTAAAATCTTTTCATGTTGTATCTATTATATAAGGTTTGATAGAATCTTGTCTTGGCTTCATAAAACCCTGAGTATGTAAGTCTATTTTTTCTTATAGCGTAACTTCATTCTTACAGGTCTGTGCCTTTCTCATATTGTTTGAATATATGTACTTCCAAAATTCCTATGTTAGAATCCAAGTAACATGATTATGGGATAAATAATTATGTCCCTTAGGAGGTGACTAGCCCATGAGACTCTCACCCCCTGAAAGAAATCCATGTCCCTATTAAAGAGTTAGAGGGGACAAGTTCCTTCTTCTGACCTTACGCAGCATGAAAACACAGCAAGGTAGGATCTTTGAATCAGACAGCTGTGATAGGAAGCCAAACCTCCTGGTGTCTTGCTCTTGACCTTCTGCCATACAGAACTGAAAGAAATGTACTTTTATATGAATTACCTACTGCGATACCTTTATGTTATGGTAGCAGGAATGAACTAAGACATATATCCACAAGAATGTGAATTTTTTTGAAAGCCTAAATTTTTAGAAACTATACTAGTATGGGAGGTACAAGTAATACTAAATGTTATTTAATTAAATAAACTGAGAAGGGAGTCAATGAACTGATGAATTCCATTGTGGTATTCAACCGCAATAAGATAAATTTTTATTAATTTCTTCACTATTGCAATGTTTTACATGGAAGGGATACATTCCGAATGATATATAAATAATTGCATGTATTTATATATAATACACAAATACATTTATATACAATAAATTGCATATATCTATGTAATAGGCAATATATTTATATCTAAATATCACAAGAATATATTTTAGACAATGCACACCAATTTCAACATGATTCTTGGTTACAATATGCCAAAGAAGTAAAGGAGAAATTAGTCATTGGGCATTAGCTAATTTTGACTAATTTCAAGGTACTGTTAATACAAATAAAGTTTACTATCGATCTTATTAGTTCATAAGAATATTTAGGGGGAAATGTACATAGTATATATCTAGTATAAAAGTTTTCTTAGAAAATTCAAGATCATATCTTACTTTCTTGATAAGCATTCTCTTACAAACAAGGCATTCTCAATAGATCTGTTAGTCCTTCATTTTAAAAGCAGGCATCATTGCAACTACCCTCCTAAGGCCTTGAGGTCGGAAAGGTAAACAGGCAAGATTGTACCTCTGTTTAATTTTCTTTTCTTCCTTCTCATCCTTTCTGTAATAACATTTGAGAGAAATTCAGTAAGAAAGATGTAACAAATTGAAACTCAAGACGTGTGAGACAAAGGACAGTTTGAGACACCACCAAAAAGTTTTGATTTATTGAATCTGAGAAATGTTTATTTGCTCTCTATTTGCCATCAATGTGAGTAAATTCTTCACCACTCAATGATGGAGCGATTTATAAAACCCTCCATCACTATTCTGAGTTATTTACAAGGTGTCTGTATGAGAAATTCTGGTTCTGCAGCTATCAGAAGTGTGTATGTAATTCAAAGAAGTAATTCATAGGTGTTAATTATTAATGACATGTTTAGTACATTAAAAATTATGTTGTGGAAATTTTTCTAAATGAAAAGTAATTTTCCTACTATGTAAGAACTTGAATATTGGAAAATGTTCTCTCTATTTTGAATATCAGCATGATTTGTGTTTGATGGTAACGTGATCAATTATTTGTTCATTCTATGGTTTTATCTCACCACAAAACCTGCATTTATGCATGATAAGACTTTGCATAAGGTAAGAGGAAAGACCGAGAAAACCTTAGAATATGTGTACATATATATACAGATTATTGTATAGTTTTAGATATTGTATATACACCTGTAGGTTTCCTCCTAACTCAGAGCCCCACAAATTGTGTGGACTTACCCAGGGCACCTCCTTGTCTCCTTATAGGTGGGTGCAATGCAGAAACATTTGGAATCTAGAAGAGGTTAGCTTCTTGCAGGGCCTCGGTTTGCCAAAGGTTATGCACTGTACTGACACTTGTCAGCAGGGAGGGAAGTTCGAGATTTTGTGATTCATGGGTCTTTTGGTAAAATGCATCGAAGTAGCTTACTACATCCACATATCACTGAGTAGCAGACTCTGAGCGTGATGGAGCCTACTGTGTGCTCTGGCTCAGGTCTAAAATGTCTCCCACATTCTCCTGTTGAAGGGGGCTGCACACCGGGAGAGGAAATCACTGCTAGTGGGGCCCGAGATAGCTGCTGTCTTTGGTCTCTCTTTCCCTGGTCTCCCAGGCAGGAACTGCTTTCCTCTGCCAGTTCTCAATCCTGAATTTCTGCATTAAGCCAACAGACCATGGCTGAGTCCACTTGAACCTGTGAGCCAAAATAATTCCCTCCTTCTTTTAAGTTTTGAGTATTTTCCCATGTGACTAATAACCTGAATAAATAGTAGAAGTATGATAATGAGATTTATGGGAACTAAGTTATATGGAATACTAGGATAAAACAATTTATTGTGTTCAAGGCATACCTTAGAATAGAGGGATATGTGTTTTAAAATATTTACCAATTCCCAATAATTACTGCATTTTAAAGTCCCAACTTATTTATGTTTTATGGAACTCGTTCTCTTTGTCACAATACCTACTTTTAAGCTTTAATGAGATAAATTCCTACCAAGGGGTTGAACTTTCGATGTCTATATGCTGAATATTTAAATATTTACTTGATTCTGATTTAAAGCCTAACAAAATAGTCCACTTTCAAATAATGCAGAAGCTTACAGGTGAAAATTGTCCCACTAAGTAATTTAGGTATGTATTTACACAGGTCAAATATGCTAAATACTAAGGAGTTTAAAAATGTGTTTACTAAGATGCATACTTTATTCTAACATGTGCTATGTGTAAGATATGAGTTTTAAAAATAAGACAAAATTCTTTGGTGGAGTTTGAAATAGCTGGTTATTCAAGCTACAAAGCCAAGTACTACAAAGGAACACAGTAAGAAATGGTTCTACTGGCATTAGAAATTGACCTGAAAAATAGGACAAAAGATGTCAGAGTTGAAAGCCATGACAAATCTGCCTTCTGTCTGATAAAGGAGTAACACAGGGCCTCATGGTTTTGGGTCAGTGGTAGCATGCTGATTTGTGATCATCTCTGAGTTCAGGGCAACACGGATGTGTTTATCCACCCTAATTCTGATTTAGAGCTACCAGAGGTTGTTGGCACTTTCTACTAAGAGATTTGGTCCATTTAGTCAAAATGATTAGCAGGAAAGCACATGCTAGAATGAATCGACTCTCCTGTAAGCAAAACTGAGGCAGTGACGGAACAAAAAAGCTTATGCACAGTAAGTCAGCAGGAAGTCTTATTCCATCACCTCTCTTCATTAATCTGCACACATGACTGCATGCAGAGACAGCGAGGATGAGGTCTGCAGCTCCATCAGCCCACACTCACACTCCCCACTTCCTCTCCTTTCATGTGACCCAGATGGCATGGCTGCTTGAGTGCCAGTTTCCTTTCTATGTGTTTTTCATAGGTTCCCTTTAGATATTGACTCTGCACCCTCTATGGTTATGTAAACCAAACCAAATTCTCTTCTTTAAAGTAACAACTTAAAGTAACTGCATATTGAAAAATAATAGTAGATAATACTAAAATGACTGTTTGTCAGTTATCTTGCGAATAAAGGAAACTCACATGTCAGAAAGCAATAGCTGTTTTCTGCAGTGTTGTATGGAAGGATAATTGCCACTCACTGCCAGGGTACTGATGCAGTTGAGGTGGATTGTGACTCAAGGAGGAATAAAAAAAAATTGAATTGTAGACAGGATTTTAATTTGATCAAATTAAACAAGTATAAGTGAGGCCCTGGAAATGATGAGAATTTACTTTTTGTGACACAAGATGCATAGTGTGCTAAAGGAGCCCTAGAGTTAGGTTTCTGTCTCACCTAATGCTCCAAAACCTAGGATTGTTTATCCTAGATGGAAGCTGGAGCCCAGCATCCTTTGCAAAACAGTTGTGAGCCCTGTGTATCCACTTTAGGTGTCAAATACAGTGCTTTTCCCCAAAACCTTCAGTTGCTAAAGAGAAGGCCACTTCTGGAGTGGGTGTCTTGCCAGGAAAAAACGCTTGTGTTTTAAATTAATTTGGTGAGTTCCTCTATGTATATAAGTAATTCAATTAATACATTAATATATTAAATTATATATTAAAACTACACAGGTCAATCAGAAGTATAATATGTACTGATGAAGATACAGAATAATAGGTAGAGGGCCGGGGATTTAGCTTAATGGTTCCGCCACCTGACTCACAAGTGCAAGGTCCCAAGTTTGATCCTCGGTACCAAAAAAAAAAAAAAAAGAATAATAGGTAGAAGAGAAGTATATAATGTTTGTTATCCAATAAGCGCAGTGCACATGAAAACATTTGCATACTGTTCAAGAGCCTTTATTTTTTTCTTATTAATGTTCAGGAAATGTCTCTTCATAGTCTTTATTGTTAAATGTGCCCCTGCAGGTTAAGTTAATTTTTCTCATCAGAAGAAAAATGGAGCAAAACTATTAATATTCACAATGCTCTGGCTCTTTGTAATTCATTTGTGTTTAGTCAGGGTAGAAATATTTTCCTCTGCAGTTCCCTCAGACAGTGCATTTAGTGGCAGTTTCATCATTATTCCAATGCCGTCGCATTCATTGTGTTATCTGCGAGTGTGGACTTCCAATGCCCCTCTCAACGATGGGACTCTGCTCATTACAGATGACCATTAATATAGAAAAATGTAAATAACTTTTCTGGTCATGTTGAAATACTATTCTAACTTTCATAATATAAATGTAGAATGTCATATTTTCCAATCATTTCTTCTCATGAAATCTTTAGGCTATGGTTCTTTTTCAAAATTTAATCACCTGGGGTTGATGCTGTACTGACCCTCCACTAACGATTAAGTGACGATCCAATGAGAAGAGCAAGAACATTGGTCACACTGTGGCTGTCCCTTGCCTGGCATGTGTGAGATATACCTACAAGGACGCAGCATCACTGCATCAATCAGCCATGAGATAGTTCTGACTGCAAGGGTTCCTTGCCATTAAAGGGTTCCCGTGCGAACCAGGGACTGCCAACCCTGGACTGTGGGCTGAGACACCCCATGGAGTGTAGGAGAGGCTGGGTGCTCCCCTGGATGTTGGCTCTGGGGGTTCAGAGCACAAAGGTGCTCAGCTACCCTTTAGAACGCTATTCACTGCCACGGACACCAAATCAGAATGCTGACTGGCAGGGGTCTGTGGATCCAATTCAAACACCAACACTGGCTTTGGGAATTCATAGCTGTATGTTTTGCCAGTGTTTGACATGCGTGAAAATAATCACAAGCAGTGTATAAACAATATACTAATTTCTCAATCTTACCGAACACTAGGCAGGAGGAAATCTCCTCTCACTAGATTACTCCTTAGAATTGGAATTTACACTCTTAAAAAAGAGAACTATTAGTCAGAAAACCGCAGGTCTTAGGAACTCTAAACAATTCTGTGACAAAACACCCTGGGGTTTCCCGAAACATGAAGTCTCACTCGCCAGTGTCTAAGGACAGTGTAACTTAGAGGCTTTTAGTGCTCTCTGTATCTGCTTAAAATTTTAGCTAAGGTTTGATTTTTATTCCTAATTTGTTCCTTGATGTTATTTTTGCTGTTATTTGCCTTAATTCAATTTCAGCGCTAATCCAAATATAAGAGGTTGTTTTACTTGTTACTTACTTTGCACTTTATGCTTGTTATGAACACTCCTATACTCTGGAGAAACAGCAAATATCAAAACAAAAATCTCTTACTTATGAAGCCTACCTTCTAGCAGAAAATATATAATAAGATAAAATGCAAAGTGTACTAAAGACAAGAGCACTTGATAAGAGAAAAATACAGACGTTCTGGAGGGGAGGGAAATGCAATTAATTCTATGGATAGCTAGAAAAGTTCTTTCTGAGATGTTACTAAAGTGACATCCAAGAAGATGACATTAAAGACAAATTCACAAGGCCTCATTAGTGATAACTGTGCCATAATCACGGAATGGTGAGGAAGCCAAGTGAGAAGAGAATATTTAAGATGACGCATTTAAGGAGAATGAGTCAGGAGCATTTCCTTCACGTGAAATGTGTACAGGCACCAATACCTCTAATCAGAAAGGCCCTATATTATTTTTAATGAGCCATTGTTGCCATCTTAAGATTTTTAGCAATATCATTGTTCAACTTCAGTTTTGTTAGTGAACTCAGATGGAAAAATGAAACAATTTCTGAGCAGAGGGAGTGTACATAATACATAAATACATGTGCTCTAGCTTTTACCATAGTCACTTATAGCATTCCCTACAGCCTGTGGACACAGAATTGCAGGGGATTTAATAAAACAGAATAATTCAGCAAGATCCAAAGCAAATGTAAAGTAGACCTGAAACATTTATGACCGTGGAAGTGGGAGATTAACAACACTGTGAAGCCATAACTTCTGCTCAAATCAACACTTGCTTCATATACAGAAAAAAGACAATTGTATTCTAAAACCAAAAGCAACCCTACAGCTCTATCACACACAGGTTACTTCTGATGATATTTTATACATTAACTTCACCAGGATGAGATAGTTTGTTAAGCATCACTCTGGGAGTTTCCATGAAGATAGCTGTAGATGCAGTTACTCTCTCAGTTGGTATACTTGACTGAGCAGATTGCCCTCCCTAGTGCGAATGGACCTCAGGCAAGCTATTGAAGATCAGAATAGAATAAGGATGAGTAAGTATTTGATCTCTTTGCCTGATGGTCTTAAAGCTGAGACATTAGTCTTTATTCATCTTCTGACTCAGAATGGACTGGATCTAGTTCATCAGTCTTCCTAGTTCTCGAGCTTACAGATTGCAGGTACTAGGAGTTTTCATCCTCCATAATCATGTGTCAATTCTATACTGTCTTTCCATCCATTCATCCATCTATCCATCCACCTATTCCTTTCTGATTCTTTCTGTGGATAAGCCATCATTCATTATATTTCCCTATATTAGTCATCTTAACTAAAAAAATGATGATATAAGAAAGAAAAAAAACAGGACAATCAATAACATCTTTCCTTTCAGTCTTTCCTCAGTAACTTGAAAGTAGAGAGTGGTAGAATGGAAACAGAAAAATGATATAAATAGTTAAATTAGTTTTCCTCAGTAGTTCTACTTTTCTGTTAAAAATGCACAAGGAATAAAATGTCAGTTGAGTTACTTCAGTATTTTGACTCATTATTTAATACTTCTATAGTTAAATTTTAAATGGCACTGTGGACTATGAAAACAGACAGCCAAGTTTATGCAATAATTAAAATGTTAAGTTATTACTTATAATGACATTAATTAACAGCCAAAAACATGTCATTTGTATATTTCAGTGTTTCTCCACATGATTTAATACTTTTTTATTTGAATTAAAACTTGCATTGCATAATATAAAGTTGGACAATAAAATGTGTGCAATAATTTACAATTTTAATTATTACTTGGAATGACATTAATTAGCAAACAAATACATGACAAATGGGGAGACTGGCTGAGAAAGAAATAAAGGAAAAATTCATATGTAAGTATTTTTTAATAATACTTTTTTTGCCTAATTTTGAAACAAAGGGTTTCATTTTCATTTTGCATTGAGCCCCACAAATTAAGTAACTGACCAAACTGAGAGATGAGAATGTTCAGGTCATATAAACCTTCGAAGTAATGGCAATAAATTTTCCTTTTTTTCTGAGATCATTAGTATCTTTTGAGTTTTTACAAACAAACTATAATTCCTTTTAGGCCTTAAGAAAATTCTCTGGCTACTGAGAATAGTTTTCATAAGGGCAAGAGTGGGTAAGGAGTTCCACTGCAGTAGTAACTGAAGCAAGGCCTGACAGTGGCTGGCATGGGGTAAAATTTTCACTCTCTTCATGTACATTGCTGAAGGACAATGCTAGGGGGTGCCTAGTTGGATAAAGTTATCAAGGAAAGAAAGAATCCACTAAAAATTCTATAGTTTTGTTCTTAACAACTGGAATCCTGAAAATGCAAATGTCTGAAAATTTGAAGACTGCTAGAGAAGTGGACTTTATTTTTATATTTTGTGAGCAGTGGGATATTAGCAACTGTTTCATATAAACATGTAAGTTTGTGATAGTTCTTAGATACCCCTAGGGAGATATCTAGTAATCAAGTTGGTACTGAATCCGAATGAGATTACAAAGCTTTAGATGGGAAATGTAATTTGTAAACTATGTGTTTAATTTCATGAGAGTGGAGATTTCCAAAGAGTAAGAGTGCATGCAGAAGGGGTCTGAATCCTTCCAGTGTTGAAAGACCATCTAGACAAAGAAGAGACAACTAGAAAAACATAAAAGGAAAACAGTAAACTGATGTCTCTGGATCCAATTGAATAAATTTTTTTTAATATTTCTCCTTCTCAAGAAACAAAGGTTTGAGTTAATCCCATTCATTATTACCATGATCATAAATGGTATCGGTGAAGTCCTATTGTCTAATGAGTTAAATTAGGGGATAAATGAAGGCTGTCTTGATCAGAATCCAATATATTTTGTCTCTCTATTTTCCATACATGGAGATTTAGTTTGTTTCCAAATTTTGCTTGATAAGTGATGCTATGATAAACATCCAATGCTCTCATGCACATCCTCTAGTAGTAGAGGGAATTCCTTAGATTTCAACCAACACTTCTATTACCCACTTTCCTATTTTAAAGGTGATAGCTTATTATTTTTAAATTTTATATAGATCTAATTTCTAACAATTTTAATATCTCTGGATATGTGTGTTAACTATTTGCGTTTTCTGTAAATTATCTGTCATTACTTTTACCCAGTTTGCTTTCTCTATGGGGTTACTTCACTTTTCCTGTTGGAAATGTACATTCTTTTTAACTTCTAGACTAATACAGTAACATTTATTGACATTTTAGAAATAATTGATCTCTTCCCCATCCCCTTTTCTGGCTACTAATTTTGCCTGTGGTGTCTATCTTGCATAAAAACTCTTGACTCTGTCAAACTCAAATATAGGTAATATATTTACCACAATGTGTTCTCTAAAAGCTTTTATTTGAAGTATTTCTCTCTTTCTATGTCACAAAAAATTCTGTTTTTTCCTATTAGTTTTACAAAATTCCTTTTTCATGTTTGGTTCTGTAACCAACCTGAAGTAAAGTCATTATGTACTATACCATAAATAAGAATCTAACTTTACTTTTCTGCTTGCAACCTGTCATCTGCTCTACACAATTACTAAGTCAACCATTGTCTCCTATAGTTTGTATTTCATTATGTATAAAGTTTACATATTTTTGTGAATTTGTCTTTTACTTCTTCATATTCTTTCAAAGTTCAATTGTTTATTCTTGCTTTGATTCCATACATTTATTATAACAATTTGCTATATATTTTAACATCTAAACGAACACAGTTCCTCTGTATTTGATTTTTAAGAGAGATTTAGTGGCCATGGATTTAGCTCAGTGGTGCCGCCACCTGCCTCGCAAGCACAAGGTCCTGAGTTCAATCCCTGGTACCAAAGGGGGGGGGGGGGAAGAGTGATTTAGCTATTTTTGACATTAAATTCTGCATATAAATTTTTTATAGAATCTCTCAAAAATTATACAAAGTCTTAATATCTTTCTTGGTTTTCATGATCTTGTAAAATGTTCCTCAGAAGAATTTTTCCAAGGTTTCTCATAATCAGAATTAGGTTGGCCATTTTAACAATATCACCTAGTGGAGGTGTTCTCAGAATACCATTAGGACTGCCTTATGATGTTGTCTTATTGCTAGTGATATTTACCTTGATCACTTGGTTAACTTGCTATCACAAGTGTGCATGGTACATTACTATGTGTTTTTATAACTAGTTAGAATCCTTGAGAAATGCTTTGAGACTATATAATTCCTGTTTTTCTTCAAATGTTCAGATACTAATTTTAGCACCATTGGTGTATCATATCAATGACATTTATTACTGGGAAATATTTCTAATGATGATAATTTCTGGTTCTTCATGACACTTCTGTATCTACATAAATTTTTAACATTAGGGACCAGGATAAGGAATATAAGGGAAATGTACTATAGTTTCAACTTTCTGTAAATCTATAATCAGTTAAAAATAAAACACACATAAAATCAAAGGCACTGGGATTTTAGTTGGAGTTGTATTGAATTCATAGGTTTTTTTTTAATTTGAGATCTATTAATATCTTGTAATTTAGCTGCCATATAACAGCTTATATATTTGGGTACCCTAGCCAGTATAATGCTCTGGCCATCTTTCATGAATAAAATATTTCACGGAAATGAAAATGATAAACTGTCCAATGTTGTTTCATGTCAAACAGGCAACGATTTATTTATTTAGGAATTTTATTTAATAATATGTGGTCATCTGTGACCTTCTCGGAAGTTTTAGTGGAGTGAGACGGCTGAAACCTGTTGAGAATCCATTAGAGAAAATAGAGGGAGAAGAACTGAATATGATTCAAAACCATTTTGTATACAGTAAAAGACAGCTACAGATCTGTAGCTGGAAATATTAACGTATCTAAGGGTTTTGGTTTTGCTTTTATTTTTATTACAAAAATGCCCAAAACAGCATGCTTTTAAACTGGTGGTGATATCCTACAGCTAGCGATTATGCAGCAGAGATGGACAATTTGATAAGTGATATAAAGGACAAAATTAGAGCAATTTTTAAAAGGCATCCAATATAGTATAAGAGGGTTCAAATTCTGGAGGATTAATGCCAGTGCGTAATCATGATGGTTCACTGCAGCATTAACCAGAAAGACAAGAAATGGGAACATGAAAGCATCAGGGGACAGTGACAAGTAACGGAATCAACTGTCTTATAAATACTGCTACAGTCAAAGGGGTGAGCAATTAGAACATAAGAAAGAGAGAATTTCACATTTCTCTTGAGTTTTATTTATACAGTCTTATATTTCTCAAAAATATGAACTAAACCACTCTCCAAGAATGTAAATTCAACTGCAATTATTTTCAGTTTTAAATAGTAACTTCAAAAATAATAATTGTTCTAATATCTTTCCCACACATCAGTCTTATTGATACAGAGATTATGAATACAAAGTTAGTAGATAGGTAGGTAAATAAAAATCTATTATGTATGTATATATAATATTGAAAATGTCACATGAAAATCTTATTTATTTTTAAATTTCAACTTATATTTATATAGTACATTTTGACTATGTTTTCTAATATGGAAGTAATTGTACTTTACATCCTTATGAAATATCATTCTTTGACCAAGTGTTTTTTTAAACCAGACCTGAAATAAAATTCAATTCATATCCACACACACACACACGCATGTGCATGCACACTCCTCATAACATGCAGTGTCTCAGATGTAAATGTCTTTGGGAAATATTCTAAAATATCTTTTTTTATATGCTCTATAAGTTCACAGTTCTAGCATCATTATTATTGCAGTGCATTTTAATGATCTCTTTAGATGTTTCTCCAGGCCTCTTTCCATGGTATGGACAGTGCTATAAAATTTGTAGCCAGGTATTAGACCAGTAACTTTTTTCTGAAAAAAATACATGTAAGAATAGCATGAATGAGTAAAAACAGAAAGTAGACCTAAGAAATTCTTTGAAGAAATGACCTAAAAATATGAAGTATATTAACTTTGTAGAACATTAAGATTTAACAAACTAATGGTGCTCTTTTGTCTTAATTAGCTTTATTAAAGCTACAGATAGTACAGTTTTATGATAGACTTCACAAACTCTGCCAAGTGTTTCATTATTTGGGGAATCACCAAATTGGCAGTTAAAGATTTGTTAGCCACATATCCAGTTGACAAAAAAGAAATTTGCTGTACAAAGTCTGTGATAATGATCTATAATGTTTAAGCAGTGTATGGAGTTCTGTTGTGATAACAGATATTTAGTCACTCATGGTCCCTGTGCTACTCAATTACTAAGGTGGATAGTGTGTTTTCAGTGTTACCCTGGTTACTATGAAATTCCAGGATCCTGTCTTGTAAGGCTAAAGATTTGTTTCTGCAAAAATAGATTAGAAAATTATTCAAAATGTATAAAAAGAAAAAAATGTGTGTTTAAGTAAAATGTAATCTTATAGCTAGCATAGACCTGAGAGAATAATTCCTCCCATGAAATATTGAAAAATTCCAAATGGTTCCCCATTGTCTATTACGTTAAGGAGACATACAGTGGAGGGAAGGGAAATAATGCTGATTTTTAAGAAGCTAAATATCTATATGTCTGACAGATTATACAAATATAAACAATTTAGAAAAACATGACTTTTTTTCTATTTTATGAGCAGGTAATTTTTTTTTACCTTTTACAACAGTACGAGTATGAACGTGTCATAATAATGATACATATACGGAAACTTTTATACATCAAGTGTTAAATGAGTGGGAATGAGACACTTGTGTCTGACAAGAGCTGATTATGAAATATTTGAATTTGGGCAGCTGGTCTGTAAGCCATCCCTGGCCTGAAATCAGCCCAGCTGTGTGCAAAGTATTTGCACTTGGGAAATTTGCAAATGCTGTGACCCACTGATTCAGTACCTCATCCTCAGCCTAGTTACCATAATTTTACCCATTTGGGTAAGTAGGTTATGGTAATCAGGGAACCAAAGTTATGGCACGGTAACTGTGTTGCCAAAATCCCATGACCTTGGAGTTTATCCTCGCCACTAATAAAGCCATGTGATTTAACTTGTCCATAAATGAGAAAATGAAAGTGCGCCATCTTTTAAAAATTAAACCAAAACACTAAAATGTTTGAGTCAAAAGTAGTAATTTGTACAATGTCCTTTTTTTGTTGTTTTGATTTTTTGAGATGGTTTCACTATGTATCTCAGGTGGGCCTTGAACTCACTGGGTAGCTTAGGCTGGCCTCAAACTCTGAAGAGATTCTCTTCCCTCAGCTTCCCGAGTGCTGGGATTACAAAGGTGCACCACCATGCCTGGCCAATGTCCTTATTTTTACTATAACAGATTTTCAGAACACAGTTGGATTAAAGTTTTGATTTGTTTTAGAACTCAACCTTTCAACAATAATTATTTTCATAAACAAAAATCCGCATAACCCACATTGCAAAATCTTTGGATGTCCTGTAATTCTTTGCACACATTGAATTACTGGATATTTTGTAAATACACATACATTATTTCCTGCTTAAACTTTTCTTAATCTGAAAGTTCAAGCATGCTCTCTTACTGGTTTGTTTGTTTACTTACATTAAGTACAGCTTCATATTTTACATTGGAGCAACCAAAATCACTGTTACTAAAATGCTGATGCTATAAATTACTTAAAATGATTGTCTCAGCATCATTTTAAAGTTATCTTAGTCTTTTAAATTGTATCTGGTGTGTAAATTTGTCATAAATTCATCCCAGTTTTACTTTGTGCTGCTCTCATACATACTAATACTTCCTTATTTTGATCATTATTATTACAGCTTGGAATTTTAACTAATCATGGATATGTTTGAGTGTGATCTTGTCATCCATATTAATGACACAAAGTGCATCGTATTGTTTGCTATCACAGAATTTCAGGCTTTATTGAATGTGTGCAGGCACTGAAAACACATTTGATAGATGAGAAAAACAATGTGTTTACAGAAAGGATGTAGCCAAGAAATACCACGTTTAGAAAACTAAAAATAACATGTCTTACATTTATAAAATACTAATATAGGATGAACTAATAACTTATTAATGACTTCAGTTTGTTTTCTCAGTGAAAGAAAGTGGTCAACTTTATGGTTTCTTTCAGACCTAAAATTTGGGAATGAAAAAGAGCTTCAAGTGAGCTATAGAAAACAGGAAAATGAAAGCAGAATGCTAAGTTGGTGAAGTTAAAAATCTTTCTTCTCTATTATATTGGAGTCTGGAAGAAGTAAATTCTATGACAACAGAAGGAATGTGGTGCCAGAAAATTTTTCTTTTACACATCCAGACGTTTCTGTGTTGTTAGATATCAAAGGCCGTGATGGATAGAACAACTGAGGTAATCTACGTGAACAGAGGATCATTTAGAAAGGTGAAATTGGAGAAAAAGCAACAAAGGAAATGTTAGGGAACCCAAGGTAAGAAAAATAAATTGTTTTTAGATCCAAAAGCAGCCTCCAAGTAAAATGACTTCTCATTAGAAAAGCCCACCCGTTCAGAACCTCTCTTCTTCCAATCATTCTCATGGAACTACTTGCTTCATTGCTCACTAAAAATCATTTGTTCACAGGAGAAAGGGCTATTGATTAGGCACAGATCACACATTATGTTAGTTAATTAAATCAGCACTTTTGTTCACCATTACTCCTACCAAAGTCAGTCCTCACAAAAAGAAGTAGAGATTGATATTTAAATGCAGGCTGAAATTTTCACTTATCTTCCTAAAAGCATTTGTACACATCAGCAAACACTTTCATTTTATAGATTATCAAAGTGAGACATGGCTATAAAAAGGATGTATGATTCAAATTATTTTAAATTTTCACTTGTGTCCACAAGTGTTTTGATCAGTGATTATCATAAAGCAGTGCTCCATACATACTGTAATGTATATATGCCCAAGGTCAAAGAAAGAAATCTTCGTTAGATAGGGACTATTTTAGTAAGGAGGATAGATCAAATAATTGACAAACCAACAGGCAACACTAGAAACTAATGTGAACACGACACTGAAATAGAGAAAAGAATGCTGTCATGGAATTATTCTCTTAGTAGTTATTTCACCCTAACCAGATAATTTTGACTTACTTAATTCCAGTAACTCAAACTGTCTCATGATCTTTGCAGGTAACACTCAATCATTCTGAAACACTCTTTCCATAGATAAAAGAATGGAATCATCATTGCATTCAGATCTATGTTCAAATGTCCTCTGCTTGAAGAGACTCTTCATAACCTCTATAAACTATACAAAATGATTTGCCAATTATAAGTTCTATGTATTTACCTAAATATCAGTGACAACATCCATGAAACTGATTGTTGGGTGCCACAGTTCATACTTTAATAGCTGGTTTTTATTTGAATGTCTTTCTTTAGTCTTAGACAAATAACTGAAGGTTTGCTTCTCTCTTTGAGTTCTTCCAAGTTTTCATAATATGTTTAGGCATATCACTATTATGTGCATAAATCAGTTAACCATAGCTATGATAAACTACATAATTTTCAATTTCCCTGTTCTTTAGCACATTGCTTTCTGTACTACTTTGCTTTCCCTATTTAAACTGATCAACAATCACCTATTTGAATATCCGTGCAGTTTTTCTTCTTGATGTAGGCAACCATAATGTTCAAATTATTTAACTTTTAAATTAAGAATGAGCTCAAATAATTAGAAAACATTATTGTAATATATATGTATATGCTGTAACACATAAACCTTGTATAAAATATTCTAAACTCTATACATATATATTGATATGTGCATCCATATATAGTATTGTATGCATTTAGTATAGTGAATCTACCCATTTATCTGTCTATTAATCTGTTTGTTCAATATCTCTTGAATGGTGCCAGTAGAATCTTTTGCTATGGTGAATTTATTTTTTTCTTTATTTTAACAAGCAATTCATTTTTATCCTTACATGAAAATAATCATAATCTTCAATCTTCAAAATTCCAGTCTTATTTCACTCTTTACCATCCGAGTTACTTATTACAGTTTACAATTTATTCAAGGTAAATGAATTAAAGTATTCAGCTTCCACTGGCTTATGCTATCATAATAAATGACCCCCAAATCTCAATGTCTTATATTGATAAAGTTTATTTCTCCTTGTCCTAACATGGTAGCTACCAGTTTGCCTTTTCACGTCATCTCAAAACTGAAGGAAGCACAAGTTGGCGTGACAGAGCAGACTCAAAACTGCAAAATGAGGGGAGAGCTCTTCAGCTCTTCCTCAGAAGCATCATGCAACATTGCTGTTCATATTTTGGGGGGCCAAAGCTGGTTACATGGTAAACACTGACTTTAGTGGGTCAGGCTATGATTTTCTCAAAGGGATAGAGAGCCAATATGTAAATAGTAAAATCCAAGACAAAACTATATCAAATTTTAAAAATTAAACCTAAGTAATTGCACTTCGTCAAACAGATACAAAATTTAATTAACCTGAGTATTTTGCTTGCATACTAAAAAGAAAGATAGTTTGAAATGGGTAAGAAAATATATGGATTTAGCTGGGTAAGAAAATATATGGATTTAAATTGATTGTATTAGCAAGACTCTTGCAAATTATAAAATTACTCTGCAGACCAAAGAAGCACATGAGAAAAAGAGTTGTGTGTAGGAAAACTGCTTTTGGAAATGTGAATAAATAAAATAACCCTAAACAACAATCAGAACTTTGGAAATGGTTCATTATCATTTTGATATTTAATTTCACAGTTGTTCTACAATATTAAACATATTTTTCTCTTATCACATCACTCCAGTTGCTTTCTGAAATGTTCAGTTCATTTATTTGTTTGTTCATTTGCTGCATTGTTTTAATACACATGTATAGCGGGCAACATTACAGGCATTTAGTTTTCTGTTGCAAAACAAGTTTCATTAGAGCAGTCGAACTCTGCAGAATACCGTGCCCTAAATTCATCAGAAAAAGTACACTGTCTAATTCTAAAAGTCAAATCTGTCATCATCAAAAGGGCCTCTTGCTAAATGTTTTCTACTGCACCTCGAGATTCACTCCACTTTGCTTTCTGGAGCAGAGGGCACCGGAGTGTTCGTGCCTGTGGCATCCGGTTGTGTTCAGCCCAGGGAAACACAGCCAGAGGGGAGAATATCCCTGGAGAGCGGCCATCAAGTTCAGCAGCTCCTATGAGGTTATCTTCTCCAAACAGCTCTTTCTCACTTCTAGAAAACATTGTTTTGTAAATTTGGGCAAAGTATTGGTAAGGCTGCAGGCTCCGGCGCTCCCTGGGGTCTTCTGTGATCTCTTGCTAGTACTTTCCCTTGAACTTTTCCTCATTGTCATGGAATGAGGCTTCACTAGATTTTCCTGTTTACCAGTTTCTAACGTGCCCTCTGCTGTCTGCCAGGACACATGCAGTGAAATTCATTCACAACAGCATTATGTATTAGTTTTAAAGTAGCTGCAGATAATTATATAAAGAACACAACTTGTTGCTGCTGTCCTCTTTATTTCTTTTGTTCAAATTTCAACAGTGTTCACTCACAGATTCCACAGAGCATAAGGAAATCCAATGATAGTTACCTAGAGTCTAAAGTGGATTAATTTTACTCATTCTGTAAATAAATATGTGCTTCTTTCTTAGAGATTTTCCATAAACATAAGTTACTCACATTTTTATGCTCATTATGGGGGGGAGAGAAATCAGTAAGAAGGAAAAGATTTTGATGGAGTTTATAAGTATATATTAGGCACTATGCTTGAAGCTTTCCAAATGCCCACTTCATTAGCTCACACTTTTGGGAAAACTTTTTATTCAGCTAGAGCAGCCTACTTCTGAAAGTGAGTAAAGATACAAAAATAGAATTAATTTATTTATCGATTTCACTTAGAATAATAAAAAGCGCTTCAAACTGTATGGGATATTCTTGTCGCAGCTACGCTAGAAATGAACCATCAGGCACAATTATTGCTCCTATTCCTATTGACATGCACCATCAAAGAGAGTAATTTAGGGTACCCTCAAGGTCACCAGGAGAGAGAATGATTTCATTAATGCTATCAAACTTATCTTAACCGTTGCGTTTCTCATTATACTCTAATAGAGCCTTTAACAGAAATAAAACTGAAGTCTGAATTAATCTAAATGTGCTCAGCAGCAGACATTTCTCAAAAAGGCAGCCATCATACAATAATTTCTGAATACCTACTATATAATGTCTGAAAGGCAGCTGCTGTTGCAACATGATTAAAATAGTAAGAAGATAGGAGACACAAAATATTTTGGTTTGTTGAAAAAATGAAATTAAATTCAACATATTCTTAAAATGATATAAAGAGGGTTGCTTGACTATCAAACTCAGTTTCATGCTCAGTGAGCGTGAAACGGGTGCAATTATAAAGATCGGTAAAATAATCAGAATAGTGTTCATTATTTGATGTATTTATCCCTTTCATGGCTACTTATTTTTATTTTTCAAACATGAAATTTTAAAAACTGCACTTCAGTATTTCTTAAAATACAAATATGAAATAGCTCCAAAATACAATTTTAAAAATCCATATCCCTGGCGTGTATTGTAAATTCCTGGCGGATACCTGATCATTTAGGTGGTTTGGTCTTCCCTGGCAAGAATGTTTGGAAACACTGCCTGACTCCTGAATGATCTGTCTCCATAGCTGTTGCTGTTTGTTTTGTTTTGTTTTTATCTTTTACAAAGTAAAAGTGGTAAATCACATCGAATGAAAGACTAGATGAGAGTGGACAAGGAAGGTGTGGACCCACAGGGACCAGATGACATTTGTGACTTACATTTGAAGCCTTCAGAGCAGCCTCACCTGCAAGCACACCAAGGTGTTGCTTTGGACCTAGAAGCTGTAATAGCCGAGCTCCCATGGTAACACTGAATTGAACGATGAGTTGATTAATTTTAATCAAAATTAAAAATTTTGATGGGCTTATGCCTTTTAAAAGATGCTTCATACTAAACAAGGGCTTAAATAGAGCAAAGAAAACCACATTCTCATATATCCATAGCTTCTATTTTGTGTCTGTGACTGTCATATTCAACATGAAAAACCATAGAAAGTAGTACTTTAAAGGTATATTATGAAAATAGAGAAACTTCCAGTAGATCTCAAATCAGAATTCTCTTAAAGTAAAATTAAATTCCTTCAAATTACTCATGAAAACAGAGAATAAAATTTAAGAAGATGTAAAAATACTTTAAAATGTTTCTGAAAACAAGAACAAAAATATATATGGGCTTGTATCTGAAATTTTCAGTAGTCAGTGTTTGTGAAAATTAGACATGATATTTCTAGCTAAAAGATCATTAGAAAATCAGTTGGAAGATTAAAGCAAATATTATAGAAAAAGTGTCCATGGAGTAGTGTAATTAAACCTGGTACATTATTGAATGAAAAGTAATACTCTGTTAAGATAAATTAATGATGTGAAATTTAAATATGAGAAATCTTTGATCCAGTGGTTGAGTACACTGTAACTTAAAAATGATAATAGCAATAATAGAGGAAATAATATTTAGAATTGAATATATCCAAATTTGTAACAGAAGATATGATGGTGAGAAAGAAAAATAAAGAAGAGAAATGGAAGTCAGTGGAGAAGCAGAGGAATGGAAAATAAATAAATCATAAATATAAGGGAAAATGTTTTTACACGATTGATGACATAAATTTTACATTAAATTTACTAAGTCAATCCCAGGGGATATACATGACCTTGACACAACCAGTTGAAATCACTGGATCTCAGAAATAAGGGATCTAGATATTTCAAAGAGGACATAGATGAGAGAATCAGATTAAAATAAATGTTTTAAGCAATGACTGAAAGGAAGGAAGAGAGTGGACTCTCAATAAAGTGCTATATATCTGTGGCCAAGAATGGCTGAGTGGCTTACACAGCACTCTCTCATTTAATACTGAAATCCAATGGAACGTCATGCCTTGAAGGAAAAGCAGTAATATTAAAAATATTTAAATATAATAATTCACAAAAGTTTACTATAAGTTTGTAAGAGTGAAAATATCAAGATATCTTCAATTATAAGTTACACAGCATTGTATTATTTTAGCAATTTATAGACAGAATATATAATTACAATAGCAATGTTATTAATATTATTATATCTTAAACTATAAAATATGCCAATAAAATAGTACTGTGGATTAAAAGAAAGTTTATGAAGTGAAAGTACAATTAACTCATGTAGCTTATAATAGAAAATAAATATGCAACTGACTTCTTATCGCTGAGACACAATACTGGATACCTGTAACTCTGAGGAAGAAAGGTTTATCTTGGCTCATAATTTGTAGATATTTCAGTCCAGAATCCGCAACAGTTCATAACATGGGGGAACAGAGGAGATCAAGGGAGGAAGAGGGAGATAGACCCTTTCAGGACATGCCCCCAACGACCCACTTCCTCTGGCCAGGCTTCAATTGTCAACATCACATTCAGGTATAAACTCATTAGGGGACTAATCAAGTCAAGAGTACAATGTCCTCATGTTCCAATCACCTCCTAAAAGCCCCAGCTATGAGCATACTATGAGTCTTCAGGAAGACATCTAGGTATAAACCATAACATTAATTTTTTTCAAACATTTAGTAATTTAGTGAACCATGATGAAGTGTACTTGTAAATCTACAGATGTGTTTTTACCTGTTGCTATAAAAGTAAGGCAAACTAGCAAGAACTTGCTTGAAACTTTTCCATATGATGCTGGAAAGAATTTAAAACGCACACACAAGCATTTAAAAAAGCTTTTGTCAGGTAATAATGTTGAATATTGCATTCTATCACTTTTCAGTTTAATTTACTATATAAAAAGGTCATATTATTGTAAAATAATAATTTAATAAAACAGGACAAATGGCAGAATTGAAAAACAGTATAAAATTGTATACAAAGATTCAAAAACAGAACCCATAATACAAATATGATTTAATACGATATATTTTTGGGGTTTTTTGGTACTGGGGATGGAACTTAGGACCTTGAACTTAAGGGGCAGGTGGAGGCACTACTGAGCTAAATCCCTGGCCTGCTGTATCTTATTTTTAAAATATACCAAAAGACAGGACTCAGTATGTACTTGAAAGTGTCTTACATTTTTGGGACTATAAATACAGATATAAACCAAAAGAAACACTGACTTAGGATTGTAAAAATAAAAGAGAGTTTCAATGTTACAGAAATTATCGCATTAAAAAAACAAAACAAAACAAAAAAACCTACAAATGACATCTTCTAACTCCAAGACCTACAGGAAGTCACAAGAACCAAGTTGTCTTGCCAATTCTGTTTTTTCTCTTTCTCCTTTAGAGTTCGTGATGTCCCAGAGAGGGAGGATGTGTCAGCCATCTTGGATTTTAGAATGGTTCTGATACAGAAAAAAAGCACAAGGGATCCAAAATCTGCAGGCAACATGAGTGAGAAATTTGCCTATGTTTTAGAAACTGTTGAGATGACAGGCTGTTTTTTCTACACCACAATGTAACTTAAGCTAGCAAGGCAATTTTCTATCATAAAATATGCCTAAAATATATACCATAAGCAAAGAGCCAATGCAGTTCCAGGAAAGGAAATTTCACTTTAGTTGGATAAAAAGGGCACTCAGAGCACAATAAAACAATAAATTTGGTAAGAACATTCCTGAGGAAAGCTTCAGAGACAAATAATTTCCACAAAGAATTTGTAGCTCTAAGTAAAAAATGGTAAAATAGCAACAATAAGATTTGCTATTGGGTGCCTTTAAAAAGATGCTATAAAAAAGAGGTTAATATAAAATTTATTTTATTGTAAAGTGGTCAAAAATTAAAAGTGTATTTAATGACTTGAAATTCTAAAACTAGCAGTGATTAATTTCTGTTATTTTTTTTTCCAGTCAATTGAAAATGAAAAATGTCACCAGAGGATAAGACCCTGCAATAACTCGCCTTCTTGAGTAGGCACCTTCCAGCAATAAGATGGAGCTCTTCCTTTGTAACTTCTGAGTAGGTTGATGTCTCAAACAATGAGTTTCCCAAAGCTGGACAACATTTCTCAAATAAGAGAGAATGAATGTGGGGCTCTCTTTTGTAACTTGCAGTTGACCACAGTTAAGCCCACAGTGAGGAACTTTTCGGGAAAAAAACGTGTGTGGCTATCAGTAAGGAGAAGAGATGAAATTGAATTGATAAAAAACCAGCTACCTTCTAGAGTTTTTAATTGATTTCTGTAAGAACCTAAATCTTAGGCTCGGAATTTTATTAGGGCAAGGTAAAGGAGGTATCTTTATTTCTAATGATGAGGCCCAAGACTCCAAGAGGATTCCCGAATTTCCAAGGGTCAGGAAAGTGCATCATTTCTGTTTCCCATTATCACTTTTCAAACATGAGATTTGTGATGGCTCTCTTTACTATTCCTTGTTTGGCCTTAGTTGACACTGCAGAATTAACTTGTCCTTTCAGTTCACAGGGTCCATTTTTTTGCTCACTGACAAACTCTAGAGATATTGATATCCTGGAGGCAAGTTTACTTTTAAGATTATCTGGTTTTCTTTCCCTGAGGGTGGTTAAGACTGATTTACAAGTGAAATGGAAACTAGCAAGTATCTGTGATCAGGCTGGGGAGCTGTGGCTTTATTCTGCAAAACACTTGTTCAGCATCATCTAGTGATCTGATCTGATATTCCCTGACTCTTCTACTGGTGGAGGAAGATCATAATTCTGCAATCTGTCCATTTTAAGTAACTCTCAGCTTTGACTTGCTTTCATGAATGAAGTATGAGTTGAATAATGTTTGTCACCATGTGGTCCATCCTGGGTTATCTTTTCTCTGGTACAAGATCAGCCATATTCTAGTTGTGTTTGGTGCTTTAGTTTGGATCCTTGCATTGTCAAAACATATGGACATGTTACAATCAATCGCATATATAATATGGGTCAAATCTTTAAGCCCAACCCATTGAGATCATTTTGTTCCTTTTTCCATGGTTTAACTAAGACTATGCTGATTCATACAATGAGTGATCACTGAAATTGTTTATTACAAATAGATTTTAAATCTGCAAAATAAAATTCAATGTGAATACAATTACAGGGCCCGGGGATTCAACTCAGGGTTCTGCCACCTGTTTCGCAAGTGCAAGTTCCCAAGTTCGATTCCTGGTACCAAAAAAAAGAAAATAAAATACAATTACAGATATTGTCTTTTAAATATAAAAATAATAATGGATATGTTATTTATAAGAATTACATAGAAAGGTTTAATTATTAGTTGTAATGTTCATAAACATCAACAAAACACAAATATGTTCTGAATTTGCCCCCGTTTTTACAACATAAGGTCAAAATATATATTTTCCAAATATTTTAACTTGCTAATGTTTTTTAACCTTGTTGAACTTGGAAGAAAAATGATAGATTGTAGGAAGTAGCAATTCAGTGGCTTTAGTCTACAAACATCCAGAGAATTCTAATATTTGTGATTTTAAAATCAAAATACCAAGATTCTTTTAATAAATGATGTCTATTCCTTGTTGCCTCTGGAAATAATAAAATCATGTTCAAACCTTCATGATTTTTCCCTTAAATTTCAGATTATTAGATAACTCAAGAAACTCTGTAGTCATTACCAGGCACAATTTATTATCTTCAAACAAGAATTACTTTGGTTTTCAAATATTCTTACAGTAAACAGAAAAAATGGATTTTTTAAATACTAAAGAAAATGAGGTATGAAAAATAGAAAGGAATCAATTGTAATTTGATCAATAACTATTTATTTGTACAATATATTTCAGCAAAAATAAAATACTGAAAAGATAGTGTTTTGGTTTAAATGTTCTGTTTAATATTTTAATTACTAAATTTTCATTTGATCAATTACTCCTAGTGGTGGTAGCAGTTTTGCTTAATATAGTTGTGGTTATGTTTAAAATGTCCACATTTTTAGGATTTATTAATTTTCTTGATAAATTTATCTCTCATAATTTTGATTGATTCTATTTTATAGCACCTCACCTTTATTGACTAATGTTCATGTTGGTTTATGTAAAAATATCAGGAAATATTACTTATATTTGCCTCATATTTCCCCTCATCATTTTGGCTCCATATGACATCTAATATTAAGTTTTTGATATGTATTTTTAAAAGGTTATTTAGAAGAATTTTCTTAATTTTGACTATTCTAAACTACTCTACTATAAATAAACATATTTTCTTCCTTTTATTCTTTGTCATTTTTGTTTCTTTCCCTCTCATTAGATTACTATAATGTTTATTATTTAAGTATTTATTTAACATTTTTATATTATTAAAGTAGTTACCTAAAATATGAATGAAATTTATTCAGAGATTAACTTATTATATAATCAAAGTACTATATAGCATTCTTTAGTTATCAAGTAACCTTTTCATAGAAGTAAATTCAAACAATAGAAAAACAAACAAAAAAATTCATAAATCAATGTATGTTTATATACTTATCTGAATAGACAGACTAAATGTAGGGATTAATGGAGGTAAAAAGACAAATTAAGAATTTATTACAACAATTCAAATAACAAGGATTGTTATTTATCTTCTACTAAGAAACAAATAGTTGAGAGGTTCAATTTAGATTGATTTAAAAGTTAAAGTTGATGGCGAGATTACTGAGTTTGAAAAATAAATGGGTCATGTTCTTTGTCTTTTGTGGGAAGAATAGAATTTGATGTAAAATTTTACATTTTTTCTGGATATGTTAAATCTGAGAAACTCATATAATATTCAAATGCTATTGTATATCTGAGGCTGTTATTAAGAAAAGAGAGTGAGAAAGGAACTCTACTTTTTTAAGGGAATGAGTTACATAAAAGACCTTAAAATTAATGGATTGGATAACACCATGGAATACATACAGGGAGAATTTTTACAAATCATGGAGAAAAGAAACAGAGGACGAGAAGAGGAGGAAAACCAGGAATGCTGTTATATGCAAAGTCAGTAAAAAAATAATCAAGAAAGGGGCATGGTCAACGATGTCAAAGTCTTTTGTGGACTCATGTGAATGAAGAAAGTTAACTGATGTTTGAATCTGCCTGCATAAACAGAGTAGGTGGTCTTGTATAGAGAATGGGAGGTGAGGAAGTACTGGGAGGTGTTAATAGTGACTTTTTAAGAAAATTTTCTGCCCAAAGGACTAAACATTTTTTTTTAATGTAGCAGAAGTATATGTGGGATAACATAAGATATTTTTAAAAATAATGAAAATATGAGTGACTGGAAATAATGTGGGATTGATAGTTCAGTGATTATTTGCAAAAACAATGTTTTAAAAAATGGAGTAGTTGAGAAAAATCTGTATGAATCAATGGAGAAGGACTTAAAGTATCATCAGAGTTCATCATTAACTCCAACAACCACATACTTGACTTCTATGTTATCAGCTCATCTTTATTAAAATAATATCAGCAAATCTGATTCTGCTTTTCTTTGATATTTTGAGATTATTTGTGTTCTTTGGGAAGAGAAAGTAGAAGTAATTTTATTCCATTAACATAAACCAGAAGTGGCATAATCATGGTCCACATAGATATATCAAAACCTTTGTGTAGCAACTTGATAAGAAATGTCTCACAGCAAAATCCCATGAACGTACCTATTGTATATTAACTTCACCACTATGTCAATTATAGATTTATACGGTTTAGATGTGAATCATATTAACATTTGTATATAAATGTTAAATTCATATTTGGTTGAATTATATTATTAT
>NW_004624763.1:12814838-12879042 GCF_000247695.1 Heterocephalus glaber
TGATTTTAAAATTCATAGTTCTGAAATTTACTTGGTAATAAAATATATTACAACTGCCTCAATTTTTTCTCATAATTGTCTTCTTTTATACTTTTTATCTTTTCATGTAAATATGTTATTATATCTAAAGGGAAAATAATTCATCACGATTATTTTTTTCTCATTAAGTTTTTCAATGAGGTGATAAAATAGACAGCATTGGATTCTCTCTCAGAATACCTGAGTAATATAAAATTAAATTTGAAAATATTTAGGAATAATGATGTTAAAACACTAACAAATTGTTTGAAGTGTTACATAAAGTCCTCAAGATTGTTTACATATTATTTCCCTAATACCTAAAGTTATATGATGTATTCTAAGATTAGTAATTACCATTACAATTATGATATAGCCTAAAGCATATTCTTTTGCATTTAATGTTTACTACATTAAAAACACTTATATGGAATGAACGTTTTGAAAAACTTCATTTTATGTTTTTACAGTGAACTTACTATATTTACTGTAAATCTATTTTCTATTAAAAGTAACTTTCTGAATAATTTAATAATGGCAGAAATAAAAGTAACTGCTTTTAAAAATATCAATAATGAGTAAATATGGTTCCTAACAGTAATACACATTTAATTCATTGATAACATTTTAACATAGTAACCAATAAGATAATTTTTTATTTCAAGTTATTTCTAGACTTTTTTTAAAATGCAAGTTAACACACATAGTGATATCAATGGACATAGAATGCTTTATTTTATTTATTTATTTTTTTTACTGACATTATTGACAGCCAATACATATAACAGGAATTTTCAGAATCATGTGGTCATGGATGATATGTTGATTAAAAGCTGTCAGAAATAATGTGGAAATGAACATTAGGTTTTGCAAAGATCAAGGGCAAAGCCAATACCAAGCAGATCTAACTCCAGTAAAAATACAAAAACAGAACACCATATTGCACATGACCAATTCCATTTTCTGCATCATTACTTCTGCTTTATGTTGCTTCTTGAGAGCTTAGATTCTACTGGGTATTTGTCTACTTTCATTTTTTCTTTTTCTCCCATTTCTCCCCACTGCTCTCCATCAATTTTTAATTACATTACTTTCTGATTATCTTTCAAATTCATATCATCTTAAATTTATTGATTCATTATTTTTTCTTATTTACCCCTTCTTGACAGATGGGGCCTTTACTTGACTATAAACTAGGAGAGATTTTTTTTCCTTCAATTAGCTCCAGATTGCTATTCAAAGCTTTCTTTATGATTTTAGATTGAATGTTAACTTAGTATAACAAGTACTACCTGTTAGGTGATCCTGATTGGCCTAGGAAGAAATCAGGAACCATGAACAGTTATTTTTGCTGATTTTAATTTCTCGATGACCTTTCTATTTTCTTTTTCTTTGAAACTTCTGGAATGGATCATAACAAGTTTCTATATTGGACTTTGTTGCCTTTAACTGTAGGTGAAATATCTCACAAAAGGAGGGAATTCTACTTGTCAGGTCTCAATTTGATATAGCTATGGGAATTTCTCATTATACCTGATTTTTAACATTCCATCTTCAGCAATAAAATCTGATTATTCTCTGCCAGTCTTCCAGATTTTCCTGCCTGACCAACATGATGCATAGAAAAACATAGGAAGGGATTTAAATGCTGTGACACTGATGTTTATTTTCTCAATCCTAAACTTCCCTCATAGGTTTTGATAGCTCACTGGTATATCATAGTTGTAGTATATAATAAGGTATCTGCACTGGCCATTAGCCATAGGAAGCATTCAATATTAGACATTTTTAAGAAAAGATGATTAAATAAACATAGATATTTGAAAATAGGCTCTTTAAGTTCTATTCATTGATATTAAATAACCTCAAGAAATTTGAGCCATATTCTTGAATATATAAAAACTCTCAATGAGATAGTTACCTCAGTGACAGTATTAATAATCAATGATCTGTTTTCTCTGTTGTTAGTTGTTGAAGTAATCATGGTCACTAACTCAATGCACTGGCCAAAAGGATATTTTATTCATTAAATAATTCTGAGAGGTAGTTACAGAAACATTAAACATTCATTACAAAATAAATAAATAATAAATTGGAACTCTACTTCCATATATACAAGAGAGAGATTAAATATGCATATCTTTAGTTTTTAAATACCTCAGATAAAAATACTTTTACTTATTATCAAATAAAATAAATATCCAATACATTAAAAAAATTAATTCTGTCACAAGAAGACTCTAAGGCCACAGAGTCAATATTTCAGAGAGTTAAAAATTAATTCTTACATGCTTCAGCAATTTTTATTGTTTAGAACTAACTATATCATTCAGTATACAAGGATGTCTTTAGAATTATAATATTCATCATTCTACAACTCTTCAAATTTGTATTTAGTATTATTGCATTGTAAAATTTTTTACAAGTTATACTAGTTAATTTCACAGGAACTGAGTGAAGCTTAATTATCTATAATTAAATTATTAAACTTTAAGGCAAAACAGACCAATCTCTCTAATAGCAATTGATGTTTAGTGCTTTTAGGTATTTTGGATGAGAAAATTAGCAATTTTTATTCTATGTTGTGTTCAGACTTTGATATATGACCCGTAGGTTCAAAATGCTCAGTTTTGTGAAGAATTTTTGACAGGAATTGATTTTTGAAAAAAATTTTTTTACATATACGCTCATTTAAAACATATTGGTTACCATAGCAGATGATCTGACTAGATTTTATAAAATTTATTTTAAAATCCCATTTAAATAGAAAATTAGTTCATCAATTCCTGTACATAGATTGGAGAAGAAAACAGTCTTAGAGATATAGATATGAAACTGTTAATGTTTAAGTCCAATTTACATATACATCTGCAAAATAACCAATAACACAGTTTGTCACAAAATGCCAACTTAGTATTTAATTTATCCAATATACTTGTAAAATTCGTTATTCTATTTGAAAAGTTAACTATCTATTTGTTTATTTCAAAATAAAGACAAATCAGGGAGGGTGTAGGTAAGAAATGAGTGTATATTTTTGGTGTTATTTCAATGCTCATGAGTTATCAAAAATGTTTCTTTCCTAGAAGTATTTTGTGCACATCCTATGAATTTGCACCTTGCATCAAACTTTTTGCTACCATTCAATTCTAAGACTTACAGTTCTAGCCCAATTACTATTTTCTATTTGATTACAACATTTCAAATATTGGAAAATTAAAAACAATTTAATAATATTACAGGACTTATCATCCTGAGCATATGTTCAATATGATATACTCCAAATAAAAGAAATATGCTGGGCCAGGGATTTAGCTCAGTGGTTCTGCCGCCTGCCTTACAAGCGCAGGTCCTGAGTTAGATCCCCAGTACCAAAAAATACCACAAAAAAACCCCAAACCCAAGAAATATCCTTAATTCTAATTTAATGTCACATTTACAGGTAACATGAAACTCAGAATCTGAAATGAACTCTTGAAAGCAGTATGTAAAGATGTGATTTTGTTCATCTTTATAGTTATCAGCTGTTTATTAATTATGTAAAGGTCACAAAAATAGTCTGTGAAATTTACTGGAGTAGTGAGTTACTCATAATAGATATATAATAAACTTTGAATCTCAGAATATTTTGCATATAA
Source organism: Heterocephalus glaber (assembly GCF_000247695.1). The sequence continues at coordinate 12,818,495 of NW_004624763.1, forward strand.
ATTAGGGACAGAACGTACATAGCACTGATCTCTTCTATTTGGTACACAATAATTCAGTTAATCAAGAAAAATATTTGCATAAATTTAAGGTACAATTACTGATGTAATCTAGGTTTAGAATCCAGACCTAAGTAAACTCTGCTTTCTTGCAATATGAGTAGTAGATTTTAAAACATACTCTGATATTATTTGTTTCTATATTGTCTATCTGATAGGTGATAGGTGATTGATAGATGGATATTCTGCTTTTGAATCTCTTCCCAACAATTGCCATCAGCCTAATACTCTAAAAACATTGTTTTATGTTTGTGTATAATTGCTCAGTGTCAAAACCAGTGTGAGAAAAATGTTGTCAGAGGGACTGCTGAGTGCTTGTTATAGGACCTTAAGCTGAACTACTGGATGTCACTGCAAGAAAAAAAAAAAAAGTCAAGGAACACGTGAAAAAAACTCCAAAGACTAAAACAGCATGACCAAGGAAAAGATGCAGGTGTGTGACAATGTGAATTTGGATGAAACTGAGAGTGCTAAAGGTAACCTGGGAGAAGTGCTTCTGTTTATAATAATGCCGCAGGAAAAGAATATGTTCCAAGTCCCATGGAGTGAATGTACAAAGGCCCGAACTTTTCTGACCAACAGAATGAACACAGTCTGGGCTTGGCAGAATCGCTCATAACCAGAGAAATTAAATAAAAGGAATTTTCTGATTAATTCCCAGCTATTCTTTTCTGGAGAACATTAGAGTACGATGATTATATAACCACATAATGTTACAATCTGACAGGACTCCTAAAAGTCTTCCTGCAACCATATTTTAAAATGCGTCTGCCTCACCAGCTGGCAAAGGTCTCAGAAATGTCTCTAAAATACAACCATTCGCATATTTTCAAGTCATTAGTATTTTGTCGAAAGTCATAGCAAGATCAGACACCATGCCGAGGACATCTGCATCTACAAATCAGAAAGCCGCCTTGAATCCACTGCGAAACTTAATGCAAATCTGCCTACCACATTGAGCTGAGTCTGAGGCCACAATATTGGTTTTCTTTTTCTTGGTATCTCCATATAATTTGATATGGGGGCCATTTCAGGCTGTATTACAAAGTCAACAAAACGTAATTACTTAAATAGCAAAAGATATAAATTAATAAATAATATAAAGGATGAAATTGAGGGAAACAACCTTCACATAATCTCCCCATGTTTTATTCAGTTTATCTATTATACAAAAATAAATGTTACAGAAAATATTATAGCCTAGGAAGGTATACAGAAAATGAATACCAAAATACTAAAATTTCAAGGTAACATTGGTTAAGACATAAAACATTGTATCCGATTGGCAAACCATCAGATTATCCTCCCTTTTTTGCTATAATAAAAGTATTCAAATAACTGTGGAATTATTACGTATCCTTCCAGATTGGAAATTTAAGAGACTTCTTAACACTCTAGACTACTTTTTAGCATTCTTTATGACACAGTTTGTGTTTCCCAAGTAGACACTAAACTCTATAAAGGTAGTGACATCGTTTAGCTGGATGATCAATATCCCTTGTGAAAACCAGTGTCAACAAGCAAAGTACAGATATAAGTATTTATTAAATTTAATACCTGCTAAATAATTACTAAAAGCACTGAGTATTGTAAAGAGCTGATGGAGTCTTTGGGTATATATGTTGCTATGGGAAGTATATGGAGCTATGGGAAGTCAAGTTTAAATTGTGATTTGGGTACTAATGGGATTATTTGTAGAGACAGGGACAGTTATTGGAGTGCTAAGATTGTAGGAGTTTGGTGGAGCACAGGGAGAGTTTTAGCTGAGCAATCTATCATACATGCAATCATTTCTGAAAGGGTAGAATGTGTACAAACTGTGATCAAAGTATACAATGAATGCCCGCATTTTAAAAAGAATTACTGCAGTAAAAGACGTTGCCAGTAATCCTCTTCAAACTACTCCCCCTAACATTCAACACACTCATTCCATCATTCTTGCTGTTTTCTAAAGGACTTCTGGGTTCTTCTTTCATTTCTTTACAAAGTGGTCCAAAATACAGTGAATGTCACGCCAAGTGTCATCTAAGGGAAAGACAGGACATAAAGAACATGAGGATGTGTCCTCATCCAACTTATTCACTGGGACATGGAGCCTTGTGACCGCTGGGTCTTCCTCAAAGTCAAAATGACCATGAGAGCTTAATATTTTGAATCAATTCAGGACATCCCATCAGCCAGGACAATGCAATTAATGACACTCGGAAGTGCTTCAGAGAGAGGCAATAATGATGCAATAAATGTGTTCATAGCAAGGGGAAAGAATGTCAGTGTGTTGATTTCAGCAATAAATATTTTTAATTTAAACATACACCATATTTTTCTATCACACCTTGTATATATGTCTAAAATATACATACACATATGAAAATAATATATTTATATATTACCTTCATGTAATCTACCTAAAATACTTAAGAATGTGAGAATCTCTTCCATTATTTCTGTGATATGCCTTCTTGAGTATGTTTAGTCCACAGTTTGGAAACTACCACAAATGATAAACCTGAAATACAACTCTAGAGATGTCTAGAATTGAATTCAGATACAATACTTGAACTGTCACCATTCAACTTTTAGTAACTATGCCCTAATGAAACATTTCTGTTCTGACATAACGTAGTGTTTTCTTCTCTATATCTGCTTCCCTTTCCCCTTGCACTTCTTATATTGATGACCTCCCACAGATGGGAATGTATTTGGACAAATGTAGTTCTCTTAAGGTGGATATATGTAACTTTTCTAAGTTAAAAAAAATCTGTAATTTATTCTCACCCACTTCCATTCTGTCAACTTGGAGACATAATTTTTTTAAAAGTCTAATTTTCTGAACCCATTTCAAAGCTTCAAAGCTTCAATCCTAGATTGAACATATTTCTACCTTCACAACATTCTTTTGTGTTAAAATCAAATGGTTTTAAAAAAAGACACCAAGGGAGAACATGCTAAATATAAACAGAAAAAGGCTTAAGCCAAAATGCTAAGATTATCAAGATTTCTGTGTAAGTAAATTGGAGACTGTGAAGGAGCAAAGATTTAACAAGTAGAAAATAATATGTAAAACCTGGAAATAAATGAAAAGAGTTGCCTAAAACAGCAAGTGACATCAACCAATGATAAATGCCATTTATAGATCTACTTATCTTCAGTATTTATCAATCTATCATCTATCTATCTATTTATCTATCATATATCTAATCTGTCCCCAATTCAGTTTATTGAAAATAAGAGTATTCATTAGGTGTCAGCTTCAGCATGTAGTGGCTTATGCTTAACTTTGAGGAGAGATCCTAAAAGAGGACTGGTAATGTGGAATCAGAATTAGCAAATCTATCCAGTGGACGGATGATGAGCTGTGGAGACGGAGAATATAGCAGATCTATGCATTTAGGAAAATTGGCTCTGGAGTTGTCTTTGACATAAACAAAACTTGAAGGAGGAACATCACATCCAAGTTCAGACCTCAGGAGACTTCCCAAAGAGGCAGCTCTGAGTGGAAACATAAAAAAGAACAAGAGCCAGGAGAATGCATTGTAGAGAAAAGCACAAAACTAGAAGACATACTTGAGAAATTGCTACAGAGGGAAGTGAGATCTATTCTTTATGCAGGCAGAGAGGATGGCAAGAAAATAAAGGGCCAGTTTGTAAACAGTCTTATGAGCCTTGCTGAAAAACTTTACAGATCAGTCCATGTTTCATTATTTTGTGTCAGATACTATTTGAAGTTTATTTTACTCTTGCCATTTAGTTTATGAAAATATCATATTATATATATAAAAGGTATGAGGTCTGGAAGCAAGGTAGCTGAACACCTGTTTTACACTGTCTTTGCTTCAATGTATTCATCAGGCAAACTAAAGTAATATACCTATTTCAAAAGGTTGATGTAAATTAATTTTAAAAATTGCATATAAAGCACTTAGAAAAATTCTGTGGAATACTAAGTGCTCAAATATTCACTGTTATAATTACCACAATTTATAGGATGCTTTATTCTTTAATAATTAATTTAATTAATTAATTTAGAAAATATTAGCCAAAGCAAGGATTAAAATAATTTAATTCCAAAGTCCTTATTCTTCATAAGTAAAATTTATATTAAAATAATTTACATGAGAGGAAGGAAATTTCTAAGACATATGAATTGCTTGAATTTAGACATAGGCATGGTAACTGCAGGATAACTCTGTGACTGCAAAATACAGTCCAGTAGGCAGGTGATTGTTCAAGACCATGATCTGAGATCTGAATAGTGATTCTGGCGTACACTTGGCATTGTTAATGAAGTTATACTCTAGGCAAGATCCACTGTGGACTTCACATAACACTAATGAGAATTTCGTCAGAAAATGAAGCAGCAATATGGTGGAAAGGAAGACAGCCAGAAAGAGACCCAGGAGTAGCCCCAAACTTTGAAACAGTCTTGCTAAATACTGTAATATGAGCTTCACTGCCTCTTTACCTCCAACAATCCTTTTATGTGACATAAAATGATAGATAATGTCATTGGCAAAATTCAACCTGTGGAAAATCTTCAACACAAATCCTCCAGATATTTCACCAGATTGATCACCTAGGACTGGGTTGGTGATATAAATATAGAGAGAGTTAACAGAAACCCTGAACTTTAAAGAATATCAAACTTACCAACGAACCATAAATTGTGGACCTTTTTGGGTTGTAACCCCAAGTACATATTTTGTAATTTTTAAATGACATGTGTGTGGTATGGAAATTTGAATACTGAAGGAAGATGCAGATAGAAAGAATTGTAAAATATATGAATTGTTTTGCCACTACTTTTTGTTTTCAATGAACATTTGTCTTTTAGAGATTCATCCTGATGAAATGCTATGTGAGATATGTTTTAAGACAAGAAATGTGCAAGAAATGTGCCAGAAATGTGGGCAATTGTGGCCAGGGATTTGGCTCAGTGGTTCTGCGGCTTGCCTCACAAGCGCAAGGACCCAAGTTCGATCCCCAGTACAAAAAAAAAAAAAGAAAGAAAAGAAATGTGGGCAATAAAATGAAGTAAGTTTGGCTTTGAATTTATGAGTATGGGAGAGAAATACAGTGGATCCCTAACTTATGAACTCAATTCGTTTCTGAGGGCTGGTTGTAACTCAAGGTGGTGAATTGAAGCTCAGGCTCCTCTACACAGCCTTCAAAGTCTCTCTCCTGTACACAGGCAGATCTCAGTGTCCTTAGAGAGACATTGGCTCAGGATTTCTCAATTAACCCCACGCAGGAAAAGATGTTTTCATGTTCCTTCCAGAGTTCTTTAAGGGTTAAATCTGTATCTGAGATCATCTGGAAGCACAAGCAGCCAGCCATCAGGTAGTAACTCAAGAGTTTGGTCATAAGTTAAAACGAAAATTCTAGTCATAACCCAAGCTGTTCCTATGTCAGCCTAGTTGTAAATTGAGAGTCCACTGCACAGAAGTTCCTCTTGTCCAAGGGAAATGGTGGTGGTTGTGTTTACCACAGGATGCGGAGTTCATGAACAGAAGCAAAATTTTGCCGAAAACTTCTGTTGGTAAACTAAATTGTTCACGAACAGAAGCATTTGTGCACAGAGGTATTACTGTTTTAGGTGCATGAGGATTAAGTATACTGTTAATTTTTTGTATGTTTACATTAGTTTAATTCATGTTTCATATATATATATATGCAATGAATGTCATGCATGTTTAGCTTGACACATTTAAAGTAAACATTAAAACAAAAAAGAAAACCTTTTAGAGAAATAAAAGCATAACTAAAATATGAACTCAAGACAGTAAAAGGTTTCAAGTTGAACAAAACTATAAAAGGGACAAGCAAAATATAGCGAGCTGGAATATTCCCTGAGTTTGACAACGTTGCAATGATCGATGATGTCTCTAACTTTCCTATTATTAGCACAATTCTCCCAGCCACATAATCCCATATTCTTGTTGCGTTGTTCTACTCCTTCAACTCCACATTTATTTCTCCCTGCCTCAAGTTTGAAGTCATGCAGCGGCTAACTTTTCTTTTCACAAATCTCACACGTTTCCGAATGTTCTTTTCTTCCAGGTATCACCTTTTCTACTTGTTCCTTTGGTCATTAGATCTTGCTTTTCCTCTTATAAAAGCTTGCTAATTCATCTTCTTTTCTCAGCCCTTGTTCCCCTTCAGTGTATCCTCAGCACCCCAATGTACTAAACATAGCATTAGTTATTCACCTGCTGGTTTCCAAACTACTTATTTCTTGCTATTACTATTAATTCCACAAAGAAAAGAGATTTAAGCCTCCTACATCCATGCCCTTTAATGACTTTTCACTCACATTGCAAAACTTACTCAACCTCAGATATAAGTAAGTATAACAATTTATTGATTACAGTTCAAGTCTACCTCCCCTCTCTGGATTTTGTTAGGAGATAGCCTAATCCATTAGTTTATAAAACTTATCAATCTATGTACCATATTCTAAACTGTGAGACTATGTCTAGTCCCGCCTATGAAATAATTAAGACTTTTTAATATCAGCTTAGTAGCTTCATGCTAACACAGATAAAACTGTTCAATTGTGACATGAGAAATGTAAGGAAGAATTCAAATGTTCTCTTTATAATTTCAAAGGCAACATACATTTTGAAGAGTTATAGAAGGTGACACTTTTCTAACATTTCTGATAAGTTTCCCTAAGCATTCTTGAATCAAAGTGAAATTTTTTGACTTTGTATTTATATTCTCAGATTATATACTATGTATTCTACAAGCACAATTTGAAAACAGAATATTTTGTACAGATGTCTGGCCAACTCTGAGCAGCAGCACTTTAGCTGTTTAGGCAGCCCATGTGTATTTATGGCTGGTAAATAAAGGCTGTTTTTATGAACAATAGATATTCTCTAATTTAATGACATCACACTTCTGATTTGCTTTTTTGAGTGCCTTTATCTTTCTCACTGATACTTCCTTAATTGTATCACTTACTTTCTGTTCCTTGGATATATATTTACCTAAATTCTTGAAACTTTCACCTTCAGTGATGTGGTATTAATTCTGGAGCCTTCAACAATGAATTGATGCAAGCATAATTGGTTTACACAAAGTATGTGTTTAATAAATTGTGGATCTCATTATTATTCTCATTAGCCTCTACCCTTTATGTGCACCTCTGCAGTTCATCAATGTTCTTTTATACATTCTTACCTTTAGTCTGCTTTCCTTAGTTTTCTCTGCCCATCATAACAATAATAACAACAACAACAAAAAAACATGTTTAGAGGTTTCAAACAACACAGAATTGTTATCTAAAAATTCTGAAAGTCAGACGTCTGAGGTGGGTTTCCTTGAGCTAATTCCAGAGTGGCAGCTGGGCCACACCCCTTTCTCTAGGCTTCATTTCTTTACCTCTCCAGCTTCTAGGGACCTCAGTCTTTGGGACAGTGACCCCGCTTTCCCTCCCAGCCCCGTCTTCAATCCAGCAGTGCAGCATTTTCCTGGCTCTCAGTCTGTTGCTCCTTCCTCTCTTGGTGATGAGGATCCTGGGCCCGGCTGGATTATGGAGCGTACTTTCTTCATTTCACAGTTTGCATATCTGTTTATATTTTTATTTTATTCTCACTTGTTTGGGGTACATGACATGTACATTCATCTCTGGGAGCTGGTGATGCATGTACAGAGCACAGCTGATTTCCTTTTCAATCCCCTTCCCATCCCACATTCGCCTCTCCCTCCAGCTCTAAATCCTCATTCTCCATCTTCGTTCTTCTTTTAGCTCACGTTTAAGATGTTCATTTAGGGTATTTGGTTCCTGTACATGGCATATAGTAAATTTTCTTCCTCTACTTCTTTCCTCTCTACTAGCTTTCAGTCTCCTGAACCCTTCCCCATCTGGAAGAAATCTATCCCCTCTTTCCCTTCTGCTAGCCTTTATTTTTCTGTTTGTTTACTTGCTCAAATGAGACATACCGTACCGTATTTAAGCTTGTGTGCCTGATTTATTTCAATCAGCACTATATTTTCTAGATGCATCCATTTTTCTATTAATGTGGCAAATATACCCTTCTTTATAGCTCAGTAGTATTCAATTATGTATAGATTCCATCATTTCTTCATTTGTCCGTTGATGAACATACAGGCTGGTTCTAGGATTCAGCTGTTGTAAATTGTGCTGCTATAAACTTTGGTATACATGTGTTGCTGCAATATGGTGTCTTCAGATCTTTTGGGAAGATACCTTTAAGGGAAATAATTGGATCATATGGAATTTCTAATTTTAGTTCTTTGAGAAATCTCCATAGTGATTCTCATAATGGTTGTACTAGGTTACATTCCCATCAGTAGTATAGGAGGGTTCTTTTTTCATCCCAGTCTCTCCAGAATTTGTTATTCTTTGACTTCTTAAAAACTGCCATTGTGGGCAGGGAATTTAGCCAGTGTTTTTGCCGCCTGCTGCCTAAGTACATGGACCCGAGTTCGATCTCCGGTACCAAAAAAAAAAAAAAAAAAAAAGTGTGCCATCGTTTCTGGTGTAAATTGAATTCTTAGCATCGTTTTAATTTGCACTTCACTAATGGCCAGATATGTTGAAAATGTTTTGATATGTTTGTTAGTTACTTGTACTTCTGCTGCAAACTGTTCATTAACTTCATTTGTTCATTTCTTGATTGGATATTTTATTTTTTTAATTTAAAAATATCTTTTAAATGAAAAAATTAAATTGAATCTTTCCAGCATATTCCCTTTTGCTGTGCAATTAACATCCATAGTTCTGAGATTGGTTTGCATACTGCACTAGTTTTTATTTGATAATTTAAAAAGTATTACTCTCTATTGATATGCCTTATTAATCAAAAGTCTGGTTCTCCATGTCTTAACTCTTTCTATACTCTCTATACATACACCATATTTTTTCTGGGTTTTGTCTGAGTGCTATATTCTACATCACCATCATACCTTTCTCAGATAGAGGCAATGTCATATGAAGTCAATTCTACTCAATCAGTAATAGTTATTTGACATTTTGCAAGTCTTTTAGCTTTTCAAGCCTCATTTCACTCATATATAAAATGAAAAATATAGATAAAATAATATATGTAAAATGATTATAGTGCATAGACTGAAAAATGCTTAATAAAAGTTAGCTATTAACGTTATTATTGTTATTATCGGTCTATTTGGTAAAAAGTTCTTCTATTATTCAATTCCATTATACTTTCTGTGCAAAAAAATCAAACACTCCTCTAGCCCCAGGACTATTATTGATTTTCTACTTATGGCAATTTTATTTCAGGCATAATCTAAGCTTTACAAATACACGAACATTTCATTTTTCCTTCATGAAAAGGATGTAAATCGTCCCATAATTAGGTTAGGATCGTAAGTGAGTTAAATAAATTTTCAAGCACTATCCAGAGTTTTCTCTATATTTACATAGACATTTCAAGGTCCCCATCCTCCAATAGCTTCTTTGTGATCACTATCACCATCGACACAATCTACAACTGCATTTGTTTGCCAGCCATATATCAAGACACCTATATATTCACAAGTCAAAATCCTGCAAAGTGGTATTTGCTTCTAAATAATGTTATTGAACTCTATTTATTACTCCATCACAGTGTCTGCATCATCTTACATAGTAGCTCCTTAAGTGAATATGTACAATTTTTGAGGATAGTTAAAAATGCACAATAAATTGCAGATTGCAGGATAAGGAGAGAGAAAGAAATTGGCATTATAATGATGAGAGAGCCAAGAAAAATACCAAGATAAATTAACACTTATAGGACACAAAATATAGACATTCTGCTAAGTGCTTCACACATTAAGATAATTTTTGGTTTTTTAAACTTTCATTATATCTTTTCTTCATTCCTCATGCCTTCTTCTTCACTCTTCCTACTAACCCTGGACCTGAAACTTCACTAACAATAAAAATTATCTATAGGACTTTAGCAAATTTATTTAAAATTAGTGTGCTTCAGCAAAATATAAAAATTTCTTTGAAAAAAATGATCTGAGAAATAGTCTTGTGAAAAAACTAAATGGGGTAGTGTTTATATAGTTCCCATTACAATGTCCAGCGTTTCTATATGTTAATTTTCTTTTCCTCACTTGAATTTAACTGATTTAATTTTCAGATGCTACCTGGAATGGTGCCCTTTCAGAAAGGCTGTGCCACTGTGGAAAACCATTACCCAAAGTAACGATAACTAATATGTCTTAAATCTGGGTGATGTGCCGAGCAGTTTCAAAGCACTTTACATAATGTGTTCTAATCCTAACAATTTACCAATTGAGATACAGCAAGGTGAAATCATATGTCCACAGCTGCATAGCTAATAAATGTCAGAAATGGATGCTGATCTCAGGTCTGACCAGATCTCTGAACTACAGTGTGCCAGGCGAGCACTGAATATAAATACACTCATGCAATATCATTTATTGAGGGTAATTTCAAGAATACATTATTAGGATGTATACTAACATTTTCATGGCTAATGTTTACATAAATTATCTTTAAAAAAAGAATACTAAAATACCACAAAAATACTAGGGCTACTATATTACTCATGAAATTTCCAATCTACTTTAATATATTGAATCAAAGAAGATATAATTGAATTTATTATAGATATAAACACTAACTTCAATAAATACGTGCAATTTTCCATGGACAAATTACAAGGTTTGAATAGTATTTTTAATTTTAAGATATCATCTATGGGAAGCAAAAAGTTTATTTGTGCTGTATTGTTTATGTCAATACAATCCACATACGACACTAGTGTATAACCAAAATAATTCCTATTCTGACCAAACTTAATTTTGAGGCGGTTGAATTTTCTTCACAGAAATATTTTTGTTTAAATAGAGAAGATAATCTTCATTTTGACTGGGATACAAATGTTCAACATAGTTACACTTCACAACAGTATGGCTGAAATATAATTTGATTATAACATTTGAATTATTCAAAAATTTTATATAATAAATTTTATTTTTGAGAAGTTTTACTTTCACATCAAAATAGATGGGCAAGTTCAGAATTTTCTCATATACTGTCTGTACCTACACATGTGTAGTGTCCCCAAATGCCGACATTATTGGTAATTATTGGTACATTATTGGTAATTGATGAACTTACCATACATGTTACTGTCACCCCAATTCTGTCTACAAGAGTTCTGTGGGTGCTGTATATTCTATGAGTTTGGACAAGTATTACATCTCTCATCAGAGTAGTGTTACTGTCTAAAATCCTTTGTGCTCTGCTTACCAATCAGGCTCTACTCCCAACCCTGGCACTCTGGGCTCTTGCTGCCATCTCCATAATTTTATATTTTGTTTTATTTATATTGCATATTTTCAGTTTGGCTTCTTCTCTTGGTTATATGAATTTCAGATTCTCAGTGACTTCTCACGGTTTGAAAGCTTATTTCGTTATAGCATGGAATACTCTATTGTACAAACGATGTATTGAATCTGTGCATCACCTACTGGAGGACATCTTGATTGCATCCAGGTCTTGCCAGTTATGAAAAAGGTTGCTGTAAACGAACATGTACAGTTTTTTTTTCTTCCTATTATCTTTTATTTTGGTCTTTTTTCATTAAATTTATTGGTACATTTTAGGTATACAATATGATGACATTCATCATTGGAAATTTGAACCTTTACCTGATATATCTTGGTTCTTATTTTTTCCCTATTTCTCTGCCTTCCCTTCAACCCCTCCACCCCTCCCTGTTTATAAATATATTGTATCCATTTCTTCCGTTTCTCATATTTTTCCTTTCCCTACTTTCCTTTCCCGTACTCCTCCCATTTCCCTTCCCCTTTCCTCTCCCCCTTCCCTTTTGGACCTTTTGTTCCTATTTCACATTATCTATTATACATTTTGATTCTCATTTATACTTTCAGTTTCTCACACCAGAGTAACATTCAGCATTTACACACGTGTATCATTTACTTTGGGTAATATCAAGGATCTAATTGTTTCATCATCTAGTAATAATATATTTAGTTTTGTAAGAAGTTGCTAAATTGTCTTCTAAAGTGCCTATTCCATTTTGTATTCTGATCAGTAGCAACTGGCAAACCTTGTTACTTTAATTCCTCATTAGCATTCAATGTTGTAGGTGTTCTGGAATATGATCGTTCTAATTGGTGTACAGCGATGTATTATTTTTCTCTTAATTTGTGTTTTCTTGATGACATAGGATGTTGTTCGTATATATGTATTTGTCATCTTTATATCTTCTCTGGTAAGATAATATTAATTTTTCTTTGACCAACACTTTTTGTGGTATTAAAGATTGAATTAAGGGTCTTTGCACTGAACTATATCTACAGTCTCTTTTTAAATTTTTAATTTTTTTTAAAGTTAGGCAGGATCTTGCAACGTTTCTATGATGCCCAGGCTAGGTTTGAACCTGGGATGTTTCCTGCTTAGCTTTCCATAATGCTGGGATGACCGGTGTGCACCACCATGTCCAAGCGGCTCGGTTCTGAATTGAGTTATTTGTCTTCTTGATGAGTTTTAAGAGTTTGTATATTTTGGATAGAGGCCTTTTATCAGATATGTCTTTTATAAACATTTCTTCCCATGTGTGGCTTATATTTTTGCTCTTGGGACAATGTTTTCAGAAAAATGGTAATTTTTTTTATTATAAGTCCACTTATCAACTCTTTCTTTTGTGGATTGTGTCTTTGTGCTGTAACAAAAAATCATCACCAGACTCAAGCTCATCTAGATTTTCTAAGGTGTTGAGGCAGCCAAGAGTGGGAGGAGCATATCGGAGAGAAAGCTGCTCACTTCGGCAGGCAGTTGGAAAGGAACAAGAAGGAAGAAGAGGGGCTGGGACCACAATATCCCCACCTGGCAACCTCAGCACCAAACGCTTCCCAGTGGGCTCACTTTTTAGGGTTGCAGCACCTCCAACCAATACCTCAGGCTAATGATCCCAATCCATTACTTAACACACCAACTTTTGGAGGACTGTCATCCCAATCACAGTATGGTTTCTTGTTATTGTTGTTCTCGTTGGCCTTTGTTTGTTTTGCTTCTTAGTTTGGAGATTTCTACTGTCAAATAAGTGGCTTAGAAAAGGATTTCTTCAGCCAAATCTAGTCTACTAAAAATCCAGTCCAAAGCATTATTTCTCTTAGACTTTTTTATTTTTATTACTTTATATTTTTAGCATTTCCATTTCTCTATTTAAATTGTCCATCTCTTTTTCATTCTAATTCATCCATTAAAGTCTTTAACATATCCATCACTATAGTTTTAAATTTAGTCTGTCAAATTCCAAAGTCCTTGCTATATCTGCATCTAGTTCTGATGCTTGATAAGGCTCTAAAATTTTTTTCTTTGGTGGTTTTTCTTTTCTGTTTTTCCTCAGTTTTCTTTTTTTTCTTTCTTTCTTTCTTCCTTTCCTTTTTTTTTTTTTTGATCTTTTGCTATGTAATGTCATTTTTGTCATTTGGACATGATATCGTGATTGTAAGGAATTACTCTAAATAAGTCTTTAGAAATATATAAGGTGTGATAAAGCAGAATAAATTTTGTTAATTTTACCACAGGTTCTCAGTGTTTTGAGGAACATATGCATCTGGAAGGTGAACTTCCCGTTTATTAAACATATTTTTTTTCTTTCTTTTTTTCTTTCTCCTCCTCATATAGGACAAGATGGCTTGAATGGGTTGAAATTGAGTATTTCACTTTTTCCTCATTGAATGTCAGAGGGACTAGTTCTAATATTTTCCTTCACTCAGGTCATATGAGGTTTGATAAAATCCCCTAGCATTCTGGAGGGCTGAGGCAGAAGGATCAGAAATTTGAGCACAGCCTGAGCAATGTAGCATCATAGTGAACTCTGCCTCACAATAAAAAGTAAAAACAAACAGGGCTGGGGATATAGCTCAGTGGAAAGGCTCTGGGTTTGATCCACAGAACTAAAAAGAAAAGGAAACCTGGCAGGGTAGGCTCTTGTGGCATACTTTCTTAACAAGGCTGACCTCAAAAAGAACACGATGATCAGGAGAATTTCCAGTTGGTTAATTTTACTCTCCCCTGCTAGACTTCTTTTATATTAATTGTGCCAACCTGGTAGAACCATAATGGTAAAATAAAAATATAAGGGCCCTTAGATAACAGAATCTGTCAGATGTTTTTATTTCTCAGTCTTCCTCAATGAGCCTCCTGAAATTTGGCAATTATAGTTTATGTTGCCTCAATCTGACACTGGTTTCTATGGAGGATGCCACTTGTGAGTTTCTGATCTGGTGATTTGTGAGTACTTTTATTGTATTTTCACTTTTAATATAAATATCTCCACATGGGGAATGCACCTGCACATTTGCTGTGTTTCAAAATAAGATGAGTACATGGAAACTATCATTAGGTGCTCTAGGAATTTTCAGACTAATAAGTAGTAAGTATCCTTTAGTCAATAACATGTATTTTACTCATTTTATGGTCAAATGGCTGGATGTTTTGATATTCCTTATTCCCTGTCTTTTTTTTTTCTTTTGATATTGGAGATTGAACTCGGGACCTTGTGCTTGGGAGGCAGCTGATAGAACCACTGAGCTAAATCCCCGGCCTTCCCTGTCATCTTTATACATCAAATTTATCAGACCTCTGTGACAATAACTAGACTTTAGATATTTGGTTAAGAAAAGTCAATCAAATAAACCAGTTAATAACATATTATTCAGAATGCAGATGCATTTTTTATGGTATCCGCCACTGTAAAATCTTATAACAATCTATTTCATGGCCATCAAATTTGATCAACTGAGTATTTTCATGCCAAAGACTTGTATTCCCTACATATTAAGCATGTCATAGGAGTAGAAAATAGGCTCTGACTTTTTCCATTTTTACAAAATCTTACTTTGATCATATAAATAAACAAACTAAAAGATTGCCTGGAGCCAGAATATTTTTTCTGTTGCCATTAAAATGTACTCAATTTTGCCACCTGACTGTCACCTCTTCTGTCATTAGGCACACATTACCATCAATTGATGTAAGATAATATTTGTCACTATTTTTATTGATTTTTTTTCTGAGGTGAACAAAACACATTATATTTTATAGAAGCAATAATTGCATAGAGTATGATTACACAATGGTAAAGCTGATATTGAAAAGGTAAGTAACTGACTTATTTGTATTCTCTCTCTCTCTCTCTCTCTCTCCCTCCCTCCCTCCCTCACCTCAATTCTCTTTCATGGTCTAACATACATTCACAAGCAATGCAAATAACATTAGAATTAGACACAAATAAGTTTAGATAACTCTTTGAAACTGAGCATAAGTTATTCAATAGTAACTTAGAGATTCATTTTCCTCATCCATGAAATCATTCATCTCATACAGCTTGTGTACCTAATGAAGGAAGATTTATGCTTGAACAATAATACACTAAAAATGAACCCTTGTATATGTTCATACCTTCCGTATTATGGTATTTGTTAATAAATCTGAGATACAGTATGAACCTATAGACCTAGTGGTAAGTACTGCACAATTATATATATATATATATATATATATATATATATATATCCAGTAATTTGTATTTTATTGATGTGATCATTATATCTATGAGTTTATGTGTAGAATATATTATAGATTGGGAGTGTATTCTTTCTATAATTTACGTTGTTTATTTTTTTCACTAAATTCCAATATAGTAAAATTTTCATCAGTCCACTGATTTTCAAAACACAGAGTTTAATGCTCCAAGATATCAGCAGTCACTTATATTTCCTTTTAAGACAGTTTAGAATATTCAATGTAGTACGTAACATGAGCATAAGCACAAAATTGTATGTGCAAATGCACATAAAAAATATTTGTAATTATTTATCATAGATTAAAAGAAGCTAAGTTTTGCCTCATGTAATAAAACAATATTGATGCTTTCATTTTATACATATGTCAGCATTGATATGTATTCTAATACTTTTTAAAAAGCTGCATCATGTCAAATTCTTCAGGTGCTTCCCTGATTCCCCAAAGAGCTGCATTAATGGATCCTGTGACCAGTTAGGTACACTACAATGATCTGATTTGGAACTTTAATTATATCTTCAAAGTGCTTTCTAGCAATGCCTATGAAAACAATAGATGAACTTGGAAAAGTTGTATGACAAATAGGGCTAAGAATGTTTGGACTACTCTGGAATTCTATCTGCTACAGAAACATTGTGACATGCACGTAAATTCATATATAGGCTTCACCAGATTCAGTATAATTGATACATACCTTGTTCCAGAAAGGTTCCTCTAAGCAATTTATAACTTCTTATTATGCCTATTCTTGTATCTTCTACCACTTTCAACCTGGTGATACGATTTTCATCAATATGACTAGGGTTTCTGTTTGTTTAGGATTTTATGTAAAGGGAATCATGAAGTATGAACATTCTTATCTGATTATTTTGTCTAGCATATTTAGTTTGAGAATCATACATGTTATCTTTATAGATAATTTACTTTATTAAATTATTGAGCTATCTTTCATTATATGGCCATATTCATCCTCATGTTAATCAGCATGTTGTTTGTTCTTACCTTGGGGGTTTAAAAATTGTTTGAGTACTTGTATCAGATATTTATAAAAACATATGCATCCTTTCTCTCTCATGAATATCTGGGAGCTGGATGTCAGTGTCATATGATAAATGTATGTTTAACATTTTAAAAATCTGCCATAACACTTCCTAGAGTACTCTATCTTATTTCATTTCCAACATCATTGTGTGAAAGTTTTAGTTGCTCTACATTTTCACCAGAATTTGATTTTGGGTTATTTAATTTTAGATATTATACTGGATGTTTAATGGCTTCTCAATGTAGATATCTTTGCATTTCCTTGGTGACTAATGATGTTGAAAATGTTTCCATGTGCTAATTTATCCTATGTGCAATTTTAGTCTGTAAAATGACTTTCAAAATTGTGACCATGTAAATAAACTATGTTGCTTGTTTCTTATTGTTGCGTTTTTAAATTTCTAATCTGCTGTAAATACATATTTTAGACATGGAACTTTAAAATATACTTTCCAGTCTGTGTATCATGTTTCATCTTCGGAGATGTCTTTATATAGAAAAAATTCTTAATTTGAAATCCAGATTATTAACCTGTTAGGGCTTATACCCAGATGTCCCCACAAAGTCTTGTGTGGGCTTTGGGGGTGTCAGAATCATGGATGCCTGATACTGGGTTGCGCTTGTGTGACACTGGGTCAATCCACTGATAAGTTTAGCATAGTGCTCGGTGTGAATGATGGATCTACTGAAAAGAGAAGGCTAAGCGTGTGTGTAGGTGACACCAACAAAGAGGCTTGTAGCTTGGAGGAGATAAAAAAGGAAAGGAAAAGGAAGGATGCTACTTCCTACCTGCAGCTGCTTCTCCTCTGGCATGTCCATTTCCCACTTCTCTCTCTTGGAGCCAGCCCACTATGGACTGAAACTTCTACAAACTGTGAGTCAAAATAAATCTCTCTTCTTGGAACCTGTGGATGCTGTGTATTTTTTCCCAGCAATGGGAAAGTAACTAAAATAAAGGTTGGTACCAGAGAAGTGGAGTCATTTCTGTGACTAATGAACATGTGGTTCATCAGCCTTTGGAACTGGCTTGCAAGAGGAGTTTACAAGGATTTCAAATGTCTTCTGGAGAAACAACCCTCGAATACTGTGATGGGACCTTCAGGTCAAAGCTCAGAAGACCACAATGGGAAGAGTGATGCAACGAGCAAAGATCAGGCTCAGCAGGTTTCTCTTCAGGAGAAGGACTCCACTGGCACTTGGACTCCAGGCCATGTGTTTATGCTCTGGCTGAAAATCTGTGTATATTTTGCCCCTGTCCAGAGACCTTGTGGGAGACTGAGATTAAGGATAATGAATTAATTAATCTGGTGGAAGAAATTTCAAGGCAGTCTAAGGTTGAAGCTGAGGCATAGCTGCTGATGGGGGTGCTTGGTTACCTGGATCTTATGAATCAAGATCAAAGGGCCCAGAAGAATGTTTTAATTTTTTAAAAAATTTGGACAACAAGGAAATTCTGCTAAAGGTGTGGCCTGCAAAGATGGAGCCCAGGAGAACTTTGTTATTGAAGAGATTATATGAAGTGTTTCTCCTCTGTCGTGTGTCTCCATCGTGCTACCCTGCCTGAGAGTCAGCTGACTGGACTCCAACCTCGGCCGACTGTGAGCTAACACAAACCTTTTATCCTTTAATTTGTGTTGAGTATTTAGTCCGAGCAATGAGAAAGTAACAAAAACATATTTTACATACAGTCTTAAAATGGTAGAAGTTTTAATATATTGCTATTTAATCAATGCCACTGTTATCAAACCAGATGTATATATGTAAGAAGCAAAATGCCCCTTCAGCTGCCCTCTGGGTCCTGCTGCTGTGTGTGCCTGTCTCAGCTGGACTGCTAAGACTATGAGTTCCAGCCCTGATCCCACATGCAGTCCCATTTCTGCTCCCATCACATGAAAAAAACATCTTGTACCAGGAGAAATTCACCAAACTGTGAACACAAGTGCACCTTGGTGGGAAAAGGAATTCCTCACAGAAAGTAGAAGGTGCTTTATAGAACATCTACAGCACATGATTTAAAAAATTCTGCTCTCCTTTTAAAATGTTAGAGGTAAGCAATGTCTCTGGTATGGAGGATCTGAATGTTTACAAAACAAGAAACAGTGAGCCTTTAACACCCTGAGTTCAGGTATTTGTGGCAGCCGCCACGTTCACCATTACAGGCAAGGGTGAGTCTAAACCACTGTCAGGAGTGCTAACTGGCAGCTTAAACTAGTTTGCTACTCACCATCTGCTCAGGCAAGAAGACTGACTGAAGACCTGGAATAATCGTGAACATCTTCTAGATGGAGAAGCACCTCTTGGCTACTGGTGAGGATGAGCATTAAATTCCAGATCTTGTGGCAAATCTTGGTGAGGCTTCTTAAAATCAGGTGAACAGAATCTGAAGAAGATGAAACTTGAAGAAATGACTGCCCTTTAAAAGTGTTTTGTTCATGGATCTGATAAAATCTAGATCTCTACTATTTTTAAGCCCACGCCCTTTGGACACTGCAGCTTTTTTCAGATTGCTCAAACACAAGTCATTTTGTGTAGTTAGTTAAGCTGATGAAAACTGGGAGTAAAGTTTGCAACAGGTTAGTTAAGTTCTTTGTATAGTTAAAAAATGAAGTGAGGAACAGATAAAAATATGTTAAGATCCAAAAATATGTCAGAAATGTAACCACCTGATAAAGGTCAATATAAATCCATAAAAACTACCAACAAATTTCTTTGGCCATTTGAAACCAATGTAGAAATTGGAAGCAACATAGTTAAAACTCTCAAAGCAAAGAGAAAGAAGTTCACTTTAATTCCACTGGGTAACATAAAAATATACTTTTTACTGTCAGATTATTTGCAAGTTATATTTAAAGATACCATCTCAGTGAATATTTATGTACTGTGAACATGACTCTTCTAGTAGTCAGAAATTTGTGTTCAGCTGTCACTCATAGCGGCTACTTCAAGACTTTTTGCTTTGAAAAAGTCATGGAAAGTTTTAACATCTTTCTTCAAGGACATCTTTTTAACAGATACAGAAGAGCACCCTGGAAAAACAAGCAGGTGCTTCTTTAGCTTTGTTTCTTTGAGGGGTAACCTAATAGCCAAGCATGAAAAGTTCAATTACTATTTTTGATTGCAGGTGGGGTGTGGCTTGAATTTGATAATTTAGAATGAAGAATATCTACTCATGTAAAAAACTATGTATCTACTCATGTAAAAACTGAAAAAACTATGTGTTTTTGTTTCAAAGTAAAATATTTAACATCAGAAAAAATAAAATGTGTGAAACTCTTTTATTTGTGAGTTAAGTGGAGTTGGTTAACATCTTGAGATTTAGGTTTTCTGTAAAAAGCAAGTCCTGTATTGTCACAGAGAGCTTCTCTGAGCACATGGGCTACCTTCTTAAATTTTAGAATGGTGCTTGGTATGCAGAAAAACTACATAAGTACTAGAGAGCTCTCATGTCTAACACTCATTCATTAGCATCTTAAATTAGTAACTGTACTATTAATGAATCTAAAATAGTGCTGAATTGTTAATTAAAAGCCGTGCTATTTTCATATTTGATTTTTCTTTAACGTAATTTTATGTTCCAGTATCTTATATAGAACGCCACATTATATTTAGTTATATTTGTTTAGGCATGGCTGTGACCCTTGGTTTTGATGAGCGTTACAGTTTTCAAAGGGTGGTCATGTTGCAAAATAGCACTTTTTTGGATTTTTTCTTATGATTAAACTGCTTTTTCTGTGGAGATTATATTTTTGTCACATCATATGTGTATACGATCAGTATCAGTTTTCATAGTTTCCTAATGCTAACTTTGACCTCCTAACTGAAGTAATGTTTCTTGGATTTCCCTGTAGAAAGTTATTGTTGCGCTTTTTCATACTGTACTTTTTGGAAAAAGGTCATTGTAGGCAACCCATCCATATGAAGGGGGAGAATAAACTGGATCTTGAATAAGAGTCACTATGTAAATTAATTTGGGATTTATCTTTATGAAAGATTAATTTTTGTTCACTTGTATTTATCTATTAAAGTACTTACATGTATCGGGAGAGGCTCATACATGTTTATTTTTTTTATTTGAATGACAATTCCTTGATCTATGGCTTGGTTTGGCACGCAAGATGTTACAGCTTTGCTCATTTTGAGGTTTTTCGCTAGATTCCTGAGTAATTTGAAGTGTTAGCATGAGTATGTATGAGTTTCGTGTTCTTAAATGCCTACTTTCTAGAATTACAAGATTTCCTCAAGCACATTGTGTGTTTCCCAGCCCAGTACTTAAACCAAGATTTCTCCATGGAAGACTTGTACTTTTCATGGGTGAATAATATCAGAAATCAAGCAAAGGATGCTAGGTGAGCTCATTCCTAAGGGAAAATCAGGGTTGTAGCCCCTCTCAACTAACAAAAAGAACAAAGTAACAAAGTAATGCTCACCCATGTGCACTCCGTCATTTATCCGAATCTGCATGAAAGCAAACGAGTTGACTGACATCTCCAATGCTAATCTATTACTACATGGATCAATATAGTGTCATCAATATAGTGTCTCATAGTGCCGTATTTCCTTTATAGGGTTTGCAGCATCCTTTTCTATGAGAGAGACCTGCTTGTATAGTAAGATTGTGCTCAGCTTTAAAAGAATGGTCAGGCCATTTTACAAAGTACATAAGTCATTTAATTACTCATTTCAAGTTACATGTACATAGTTTGAGAACCAAGTTACATAGTTGAAGAATTAACTCCTACAGAATAAAAAGACAAAGAAGGTACAGTATGTCCTCCTACAGTGTAGTGCCTATGACCTGCTTATTTTGTCTTTAGACTTATAAATCCTACTTTTTTTCCCAAAGGTACACAAAGTCTAATGTAAAAAATGAATAAAAATGTACATCAAATGTTGTAAAGATACAGAACAACTAGAACTCTAATTAATTGCTGCATGGAATATACACTGTATATATTCCTTAGAAAATAGTTTTACAATTTCTTTCAAAGATGAACATAATCTTGTTATACAATACAATATTGTGGTCATAGTTATTTACCAGTGATCTGGCACATTATCTCTATCCAAAATTCTGCACATGAATATTACAGCTGCTTTATGGATGTCACAATTGTCTGGAAACAGCCAGGTGTACTTGAAGGGGAATAGAAAGACATACTGTAGTATAATATAACGTAATGAAATATTATTCAATAAAAGTAATGTACTGTAAAGCTATTTGAAGTCACAGTTGGCTATTAAATGTACTTTGCTAAGTAAAGGAAGGCTCAATATAAAGAATATATATTGCATAACTTAGACTTATTTTCAAGATTATAAAATTATAATTAAAGTACAGGTTGTCAGAGGTTCAGATAGGGGTTATTTTCATGAAGCACAAGGATATCTTAAGACATTAAAACTCTTCTCTGTTACATAATTATGAGCACATTGTGTCCGAAGGTTGATGTGTGGAATCTTTAAAATTAACAAAAAACAGAAACTGAAGAGATCTCAAGATGGACATCAGTGAGTAATAAAAATACTACCTCTCTTTACCGGTGTATGAACCAACTTACCTACAGCAGTGTTACATAGTAAAAATGGCTTCTGTTTTTTTTTTCTAATGTTTTCATGTGATCTGTTTTAATACCATGTCCTGTAATCAGCTTTGCCGCATGTTTTCTGTGAGGCAGCCCGCTATATTATCACGCAAGGACCTTCTTTATTCCTGCTACAACTGAAGTCATTTTTTCCCTCTGTAATTAGTTTACCTCTTCCACTTCTTGAAAGGCATTAGTGTCTTCTTTAATTTGAACATTGAAATGTCTCCTAAAATCCCAGGTGC
Organism: Heterocephalus glaber; assembly: GCF_000247695.1. The sequence continues at coordinate 12,840,985 of NW_004624763.1, forward strand.
TACAGGCTGCTCCCCATAGTGTTAGTGGTTGGAGGTGGTGGAACCATGAAGACACGGGGGGATTCATAGGTTTTTGGAGGCTTCTACATGAAGGGGAAGTGGAACTGTAGACCCTTCAGCTTCTCTCTTCTGCTGCCTGGTTTGTGAGATTAAACCTCTTGTGCTGCCACATATTTCCTGACACTGATCCAGTGCCCTCACAAGAGACCAACAGTAAGGCGACCACCTATATTTGACTGGTACTTCCAGAACCTGCAGTTAAATAAATCTTTCCTCTTTATAGATTAACTGCACCAAGTATCTTGTTACAGTGACAGAAAGCTGACTGATAAAGCATTCTATGTGTTTTTTCATCCATTTGCTTATAATTAATATGAATCTTGATATTTCAAATGGACTTCTTACGGAAAGGATAGAGTGGATTTTTCCTAATTCCCTCCAAAATGTGTCATTTTATTAGTGTGTTTAAATCATTTACATTTGATTTTGTTTTGGATAGCATTAGATTAATATCTACCAAGTATGTAACTATAGTTCCTTTGCTGATCTCATAGTTTTATTTTTATTTCTCTTCTTTTTCTGCCTTTTATATTTTCATTGAGCCTTGTATACAATTTTAGCTCCTCTCTAAGCATATCATGACATTACTTTATAATAGTTTTCATTGTATACCTTACAGCTTACAATGTAAACACTAATTTAAGACTATCTTCTTGTAATACTAGAAAGTTCAGATTTATAATAATTTGACATACAACCTTTGGTCTTAATGACATTTAGTCATTAGAAACTGCATTTTGAAATTTTAATTTTGACTTTTGTCTGGGTTAGCAACATGTAGGAATGTACTTGGATTTGGGGAAGGGCTACTGAGAGCCAAAGCAGTCGCCAATGAATTTAATTGGGGTGACCAATTGATAGGATATTTGGTAGAGTAAATGTATTAAGTGAATTTTTACTCTGCAGTATTTCACATTGCAATGAATTTACACAGCTTAGTGAGCTCAGTAACTGCCCTAAGGGGAGGAGCTCATAGGGCCCCACTGGGATGCTTGTTGCCTGCTAACTGTATTACCGGTTACTCCCTCTCATCCATTTTATACCACTGTCATTTACTTCACTGATTTCAAGCTATCACTGCTGAATATATTGTAAACACTGTTGTTCAAAACAAAATGATCTATTCTACATAGTTTACATTAAAGAAAAATTTTGTGCCCTTCATCTGTTCTTTCCCTGACACTTCCCCTTTTGAAATATAGATCTACCCTATGAGAATTTTCTTCTCTCTGAAGAATTTCTTTTAGTATTTTAAAAATGGCAAGTCAACTTCTAATAACTCCTTCTGAATTTTTATCAGATATATTCTTTATCTCTTCGTATTGTTTAAAGAAAATATCGCTGGATATAAAATCATAGGACTTTAAAATTATTATTTCTTTTATCACTTTAAATATCCCAACCCAGTTTCTTTTTGCTTGTATGTATTCTGTTAAGAAATCTCCCATAAATCTTACCCTGCTCCTCTGCAGTTAAGGGCAGGCAAAATATCACTTCAGGTTTGTTTTGGTTTGTTTCAGTATTTTCTCTTTGCTTTGTTTTACTTCAGTTTGACTATGAGATGCCTGGATGAAGTTTTTTTTTCAAACTTCATTTGACCTTCTTAGTGTTCACTCATTTTCTCAAATCTGTGATTTGGTGCCCACAATATCTTTTTGAAAATGTACAGGTGTTGTTATTTAAAATGCTTGGTTTCTTTCTTTTTCTGAACTTGCTATTGTTTTCAATGATATCTGTTACAATTTTTGAAATTGTGCTTATATGTTCTGATTTTTATTCCATTCTTTTTTCTTGTATTATTTTTTAGAAATATCTAATCATCTATCTTAAATCATACTAATTCTTTCCTTACTCATATCAAGGCTGATGATGATCACATTAAAATCATCCTTTTGTTCTGTTATGATACTGTCTACTTAGCATTTCCATTTGCTTCAACCTCTTTACATACATTGCCTATCTTTTCTTCAATATTATTTACACTTTTATTAGTGCTCTTAACTTATTGATGCTAGTTTTTGAAATTTTTTGATAATTCTAACAATTGTATGTACTTAAGTCTATTTCTGGTGATGACTTTATTCTTCCAAAGTATTCATTTATTTTTTGTTATATCATTTAATTTTTGTTGAAAATCACAGGTATCGTGAGATGGAAACTGTGGAACATAGGTCTGTAGGAAAAGCATTTTTGTTAATCTGGCTAGAAGTTGGACTTCATTTAATGTTTTCTGGAGCTGTAAGTGACAAAGATTTCAAACAACAGCACTGTTCTTTCTTTCACGTTGAAAGAGTACTTCCCAAGTGCTCTTCCTCAAAAAAAAGTCTGATTTATAAATTTAAATTTTAACTGCAATATGCCATAGCCTGTCCTTTTTCCAAGTGATACATTCTAATAATCCCAGCAGATTATTGAATCCATAGATGTTACCAGACTGTATGTACTCTACATAAATAGTTGTGATAAGGTTAAAATTTTAAGTAAGACACTCTTAAGAGTTTAACAAAAATCACTAATAATAAAATTAAACAGTTTTAACCATATATTGTAATAAAAGTTATGTGAATGTGGGTGTGTTTATCTTTATGACTAGTGAGTTGCTGATAGGCAGGTAAGGTGTGAAATGTGGATGTCCTGGACAAAGAGATGACTCACACAGCAGGCAGGGCGGACAACTGGACATACTACTCAGAATGTTACATAACCTAAAACTCACCAATTATTTCCTTTGGAATTTTTAATTTCAATCATGGTTAATCATGGGTAACTAAAGTTGCAGGAAGTAAAACATCAGAAAAGTGGAAACCACCATAGTAATATTATATGGAAGAATTTTCTGTTGTGGTTATAAGGTATGAGGAGCATTCTAATATATTTCTATTAGATTTTAGTCTTTCCATAGGGCTGTAATTTTCACCAATTGCTTCAATAAGATAGCTTTTTCCTTAGGACTCTTAATTACTTCTCTAGCTACTGTGTCTATAATGTATTTTATCAAATCACTCCCTTTTATTACCTGTTTTACTCTGTTTCTCTTGTCCTTAAGTGAGACAGAAAATCTGGAGGAAGAAAAAGTTCTTTCGCCTGGGATAAAGCTCTAGCTAGGAAAGCTTTTCCCATTAAACAGCAGAATTTTGTTCAGGAGGACGCTTTGTCTATTCTACATTGCGTATTCTCCCCTCTGCCTTGCCACAGGTAAGAGCAACTCCTCTTAGATCTATACCTGAAAACTAGACCTTTTCCTGGGTGTAGAGACTACAAAAGTGCAGGTCCCAAATCTGTGAACCCTCGGGAGTTATTCACTCACATACTTATCCATACTCTATCCTCAACATTTAACTAAAATTAATAATTCAGCCTACCTTGTCGTCTACAGTGGCTGCACCTTCTACCCCAGCTATGCAGACACTGGCTGTGGATCTCTGGATGTATGTGGCTCTACACATTTAAGGCTGGCAGTTTGTCTTGCAAACTCCAGTTCACTGTTCAATGAAAGAAAATTCATTGATTTAAGCATTTTCCACTTTTGTCTTGTTTTAAATAGAGGGATGATGGCTTTGATTCTCTTTAAATGTTGACCCTGAAACTAGGAGGCCACAATTATATATTTTAGGAACATAAAATATTTCCATTATTCCTGTTATGCAGTAAGTAATATGTAAATGTCTGTTATACTTCCTTCATTCTATAAAACAGAATTGGTATGAAAAGATTGAGCTCCAGATACTAAGCAATGCCTCTGAAAGTCAATAAAGACCCACTTTGAGCTTTGTTTCCCACAAAATACCAATACTTTTACTGGTCTCTTCAGTTATACCAAGCAGTTTTCACAGCTGTCGACAAACTAACTCTTAATCATCTCTCCAACTAGGGTTGTTATACCCAAATGCTCTTTCCACTCAGTAAGCAATTTGACCATTTTGCTCAGCTATCGTTGACAGCTACCAGAGAGCACCTGACAGAAGAAATGATACATAGGCACACTACAAATTAAAGAAATCTTTAACAAATGAGTGTTAAAGCACACAGGGTTGAAAGAGAAGCTTCTGAATTTCTTTTGATATGTTCAATGTTATAAAAGAGTTCTATTTCATGTTTATCTAAGCATATTCTCTGAGTCATTAGCCAGAGCACTTTATAATAGCTGCTTTTCTCTTCTGCATCTGTAACTGGTTATCCTAAGTATGGGAATCATCATCTGGTACAATTATATCACTGATTACTGTAAAATTCTAAGAAATTTCAGAAGAACTTTTCAAAAATACATCATAATATGTCCTGTGTTAGAATGAGCCTAAATATTATATTTTGTGTTATTGATAAAATTTGGTTTTCTTAATTAATATTTATTTCTTGTATGATTCATAAATACACTAATGGACAGAATTTTTAAATGGACTGGAAAAAATGAGACTATTTCAAGTATACTGACAAATAAAATATGTAGATGGAAAAATAAAGCTTCAAAATTTATTTTAGAATAGTATGGTCTGCAAACAGGTATTTCCACTGACAAGTGTGTTCAGCTTTTAAACCTCAAGAGTTGAAGTTAAATTAATTATAAGTTAAGAAGTTAATTATGAGTTAAATAGCTCCCTTGCCTATGATTTCTCAGAACATCTGAAATTGTCTCACTTTCAATATCTATGCTTCCAATCAAAAAGTACAGTTTGGATCTGAGGCAGAAAACATGAATCGACTTCAAGCTCACTTTTCTTCTGCTATTTCTAAAATCTAGAGGGACTTTGAGCTAGACTTTATTGTCAGAATCTCTTTATATGACCCACTTAAAACACGGTCTGTAATTCTTTCGATTTCTTCCCTGAAACACTTGTAGCACCACATCCCCAGGTACATTTGACTTTAAATTATGCATCACACCTCCTGACTTATAGCGGATTCGTCTATGTATCTGTGGAGATTTTGGATGAATAAAAGCACATTTCAGGATGATTTTGTTAAAGGTGAGGGACTTTGATCTCAGCCGCAGTTCACACCCTTCCTGGGCTCTCAGGTCTTACAATGGAAATGGTCTCCTTTTGCCTCTGATACTTTGCTATTTCCTCTACCTCATATCTGTATAACTGTATTGCTTCCTTTATATCATAATTCAATTTCAACTGAGAATGGTTTCTCACCCACCCCCATTTCATTTCACAAATGATGTGAAAGAGGAGATGCTAATGACATCCAGGAAATAGAAGCTAGGGATTCTGCTACACAACCCACGATGTACGGAATGCACTCCCCTCACCCCACCACCCTGCATCCAACCACCACCAAGCAATTATGTGAACCAGAATATCAATGAGAAACTCAGATAGCGTGAACATCATAAAACATAATTCTTTGGTATTGTTTATCTTTGTAAAAATGATCTGAAATGCATATTCTGTAGATCTAGGGATTCTATACACATCGAGTATTTAACCAAAGCAAACCTCTGTCTACTGTTTGATAAATTAGCATCACTTATAATTATAAAATTATTATTATTAATTATCATTATTAATTATTATTATTATAATTCATTAGTGATGCTAATTTATCAAAAAGTAGACAGAGGTTTGCTTTGCCAAGTAAATGTTTTATTAGTATGTTTTACTTAATTACAGCCACTATAATGTATCCATATGTTATTCAGCAGGTACAAATTTTAGAAGTGAACCTTGTGTTGGTACTGGGGCATCACACCAGGCCCTGTGTCCTACACTGGGTAACATCCTCGCCCCTCTGTTTTGAGACAAAGTCTAAGTTGCCTTTGCTGGCCTTAAGCTTGCAAACCTCACACCTCAGGCTCCTGAGTAGCTGAGTTTACAAGTGTGCACCACTATACTGCCTGAAGTAGAAAAGTTTATAAGCAAGAAAAAGAACTGACAGCCAAGTGTGGTGTTGTGTGCCATAATTCCAGCACTCAGGATGCTGAGGAAGGAAGGTTGCTACAAATTCAAGGCCAGTGTGGGCTACGTAGTGAGACCCTGTCTCAAAAAAAAGGAAAAGAATTTAATAAACAGATGCATAGTATCAGGATTTCAAGACAAATTTATTGGTGGGAAAAATGGATAAGGTATCTAGAAAATAAACCCTATTAAAGTCACAGAAATGAAAAAGAAAATTAATGAATAATTAAGATTTTAATACATGTTAAGACTAGGAATTACAATATCACAGAGTTCAAGCATTGTTCCTATAATTATTCTTATCTCTCTGTAAGTAAAGCTAGCAGTGTATAAAAGCAATAAGCAAACAAAGAAAAATAAAAAGAAGACCCATAGATTTTAGTCTTAGGTGTACCATTTTTGAATTCCAGTTCTATTCTTAATCATATAATTGAGGCTAGGATACTCAACTTAATTTCCCTTATGAAAAAAAAAATTTAAATTAAGAATAATGTAAAAATAATCAGACTATCAAATTGGTAGGCTTAAGTAATTATTGATTTTCTTCCATTCTACAGTAATGAAAGTATAGTGATCATATTTAGGACATGTGTTGTATAGTTCCCTGAATATTGAGTTTTCAACATAGAATCCTAAAAGGAATTGGCAATGTTAATTTTTAAAAAAGCATTTTGCAAAGTGACTCTCCTAAATTAATCACACACAACTGTTAAAGTTTTTGCTTTGATGATATTAGTAGCTTTTGCTTGGAACAGATAATTCAAGCCAGGCTTGGTGGTGTATTTATTTATTTATTTATTTATTCGGTACCAGAGTTTGAACTCGGGTCCTTGCACTTGCATAGCAGGCAACGAAACCACTGAGCTAGGTGGTGCATTTATGTAATCCTAGAACTCTGGGAGACTGGGGCAGAAGGATCACAAGTTCAAATCCAGCCTGGGCAATTTAGCAATCTGTGGAATTCTTATCTAAAAAAAAATAAAAATTAAAAAAAGCTGATCTCGGTTCACTGTCCTGTTCTGCGAAAAAATAAAAAATAAAAATCAAGCTAGGTCAGGGTTAGCTACTCTCCAGTATCCAGTAACAAAGGAAAAAACTCAAAACCATATTTTGGCATACTATATACATATATTCGTAAGAAAACTAACAGTAACTGTTTTGTACCTAATTCTGTAATGTGGAATGAATCTCAACTACTTCTATGTTTTCCTCTCTGGTGCCCCAAATCACCCTTCTTAAAAAATTTTTTTGAGATAAATGATAAAAGACTCCAAGAGTGGGATTAGGCTCAGTAAGTAGCCAGATTCAAGTTGAGCTCAGAAGTCTTCAGAGACCAAACCCAGGGTACTCTCTCAAAGTGTAAATGCTAAGGGGTGTCTTGGTTCTTAGCTCAGAGAGTTCAGGGGTGTAGACATTCTAGAATCTGTTTTAAACAAGTGGCTTGAACACTACCAATCTCTTCAGAGAAGTCCATTTGTAACATCATCATGCTAATCTATGTTGCATCAAGCTGTAGGTTGCAGAAATGCTTGGTGGAGCCCTGTCTGAAGTGTGCGCTTCCTGATCATAAATGCTAAAGAGAGGGTGATTGCATGGTCAGCTCAACTGGATGCCCATAGTGTCCACATGAACACAAATACTCTCTTACGTCACACGGTCAATTGTGAATCAGTTTTATATAAACTACAGTTATTTTACAGTGGCATCTTAATTTGACCATCTCTTTAAAATAGTAATACTAGATACTTAGAACTGGTTTAAGAAATCCGGATTGTACTATTCCCATAGAATATATAGAATTTACAAATGGAGAGTTGAATGATTTTAGTTTCTCTCATGAATTAAATGGCAGATTGGTATAAATCTGAAGGAATTTAATCTGGGAAACTTGTCTGCTCAGGTATTGCTTTATGACAGCTTTTTTCAAAATTAAAACAAGTGATAAATATAAACTGTTATTTTCTAAAAATAATGTGACAAATTATAGATTACATGAGTTTATTTGACAGCTGTATTTAAAAATAACATAAAAATGTAATTGTGGCTAATATTGTTAGGGCTTACTTTATGTAAGACTCAAATCATTGAGCTTTTAAATATATTACTTTATTCATTTCTCAAATACTCTCCTACACTGGATGCTATTATTTTGTGTGTGTGCTGATAAAACCACTGAGACAGAGAGGTATTAAATAACTTTTCTAAGACCAAAGAGATAAGAAGCTAATAAAACAGAACTAAAACCCACCACACATCCCTGGTATTCTCAGCCAGGGACAGGTTAACTGTGGCATAGGGCTGGCTTTGGGGAAGGGCGACTTGGGGCATCACACAGGGCCATGTGATTAACTGGCATGACTCTTGGTTTAATGGCATAGTGTCACCATTTTGAAATTCTTAATAATCTGTAAGCAAAAGACTCCACATTTTCAGTTTCTATTGAACCCCACAAATTGCATCCACATCATTCTGTATGACTGGTTTGACTATGAAAGGATACAATTGGTATCTAGAAATGGTCTGAGGGAAGGTCCTGTCTGTCATAGACAGAATGTGTCATGCCAACCAGTGGGGGATCAATGATACTAACAATACAAGAGTGCGCATGCCATTTATTTAGTAAAGAATGAATTGTAATACAAAAATAAGCATAAAACTATTTAAGTCTTTCTTATGAATATAAGCTCAAGAATATACTAATTAGACTTCATGTTTAACATAAAGGAAAGGATTCAAGAAATTTGAAGATATTGGGAATTTCATAAAATAAATCTATAGCTAAAAATATTACTAGAGGAGGAATTTTTATTGAATACTAAAAATGTTACTAGAGGAGGAATTTTTATTGAATACTTAGACAATAAAAGCATTGTGGTTAACAATGATATTGGAAATAAAATCTGGAAGTATATTAATTCTCACTTATTAATATTAAAATCATGAGATTATTGCTTTCAATAGCAGAAAAGAAATACCACTAATTTAAAAGCATCATACGAAAGCATGGAGACATCACTTAAAAACTTAACTTTTCTGTTTGCAAGATGAAAATAAAACATTCACAGATTAGTGACCTACTAGAATTGAGCAATAAGTAAATGCCTAAAATTAGAATTGCAAAATCATTAATCTTTCTTGTTCACTGTGCAAAAATGAAAGCTCTTCAGATATTGACACAGCAGCGCTAGATTTCTGATTACATTGAAGAGACAGGAAAAAAAAGCACAGACTTGAGCATCGCTTCCACACTTTTCCTACGCTTAGCACAGCATTTTGAAACAATTCCTGTATTTAATTTTCCTCATCTAGGCCATCGAGCTTAGCAATAGTGCCATTTGAAATAAATATGCTCCCTTTAGAGACAATCTGATGCAAGTTTTGTGTCTGGGTTATTTACATAACTTTTCTGTGTGCCACCTTGTATTAATTTTAGTTTTATTTCACAGTATATGATGCATTTATTTATGGTCACTTAGGTTTTTATCTTTTATGATAACTTGAGTTCTAATTCATCAAAGTAAAAAATAATGTTAAATGATCATATCCCTGAAATGCAGAAAATCTATGAAAATTCTATATATCCTTTCACATTCAACCCAAAGAATCTGACATTCTTTTACATTTGAAGCCTAAATTCATATCAAAATTTTACAAAATAAAGCAAAGTAACTCCCCACAGAAATACAGGATGACTTTGTATTTTGAAAAACTTTATCCAGGCCCACGAATGGTCATTTGCAGCTGTGGAAAAGAACTGAAAGACTAAATAAATCCTTTCAGAATGGGTAGTTAGGTGAACATAAGCCCTATTCAAAAACAGTATGAAATAGTAGTAGATATAAAGCAGTAAATTGAATCCTGATGCATGGTAAGTGATTCTCCTGTAATGACACTCACATTTTAATTCTAACTGCATAATTCAAAATTATTACAATGATGTAGAATGCCATATCTTCTAGAAGTGCTTCTCTCACTGATTCCGACAGATCCTTGCAATCCAAGTTACAGTTTTCTCTGAAGACTGTGGTAGATTACATTTGTTATGAGTTTTTCCTTATCTAAACAATATTCTAATGGAGAAAATTATTATTGTTTAATGGCAATTTTGAAAAGTAGAAAATTAGTTCATATTGCAGAACAATGAATACTCTAACAATGTTTATATTAAGCACTAATCATATGCATAATAAGCTGGTCAAATTAAAAGGCCTGGAAAGAAAAAGTGACCATGGTGAAATTGAGATAATATTAAAATTCATAAACAAGTTAGAAAGCAAGGAAAGACATGATTGACATGGAACAAAATAGGTTTTTATTGCAACAAAGGCGGCAAGAAGCACAAAACTGTTATGTCTGGATGTTGATTCCTTAATGTTTCCCCACCTTTTGTTGCTTACTGTCATTTCTTTCTTAAGTCATTTAAATATCTAAGTGAGATTTTTCAGGCATCCCTTAGTGGAAAAAACTCTTGTAACTAAGTAAAATAAATTTAAGGCTATAGGGCTATGAGAATTAGGGCCAACTCCTATGGATTTCCTGGTACACTGAGCATAAATGGAGATTCTAATGTATCATGTGTCCTGCATGGTACCCTGGAAGGCATGCTCAGGGCTGTCTCTGATTACCTACAAATGCCCAGCTAACTATGAAGTTGGTGGCCCACGTTTTCTTGGACCAGAAACTTAAAAATGAGCAAGAGTTGATGGACTTTCAAACTCTTTAGTATTCAGTAGAGGTAAGAAACTAAATAACAATTTTGATATCATGTGTACATTTCTGACCTTCAAGTGTCTCCATTCATTAAGATAATATATTCTAACAGTAGTTCCAATATTTTAATAATATAAAGAAAAAAGAGGTGTCAAGCTCCTTTCACAAATGTTTACATATTATTGTAATATTTAATAATATCAAAGCCCCCCTTTATGTACAAACTAACCTTTGTGTCATAAAAATTAGGCATATGAAAATAGACATATATTATGTTTAGATATTTAATTTTAATTTGATAATGAACATTGAAGTTTTAAAATTCTAAGAGTGTCAGATAAAACCTAGATTCATAAAGTAATATTTAGAGATTAGCAGTAAAAAGTAAGGGAAAGCCAACCTTTTAAAAATTTGCAATATTATATAAAGCATTCATGTGAAAAACAGATTTCTAAGTACATTTTTAGCATGCCAATAAATGCTGTTTACAAAAATGCCTGTAAGTTCACAATTACACACTGAATAGCTAAAGATACTCTAAAGATGACATTGACTTAAATTTACTTTCCATCTGTTTTTTGATTCCCCTTGCCAAAATTTTTTTCTACTAATCTGCCACTTTTAATTATTGCAGTAATAGTCAAATTTGACAAAACAAATTTATATTATATTATTTCAATAAATGTTTTCCAGGTCGCTCCTTTTAAAACAATTATCTTTATCGCTTTTTCTGATGTTACCAAGTATTACTACTTCATTATAGTATCAAGGTTTGCAAACATCTGCCTCTTTTCCTACATGCAGACTCCTTGCATTAAAGCCACTTTTATACACTTGCTTTGAATACACAAACATTGGATTCTAATATCAAAATCAACATTGTCATGTGTATCCAGCAATTTAAAAATCATTTAGCTTTGGTGAAAAGGAAAGACCACATGCAATTTTAAAAAATAATAAAAACAGTCAATCTAGAGTTTTTCACCAAACAAGAGAATGCACGTGATTCTTAGCAACACATGGGACACTCTCCAAAGTAAAACATCAGGTAGCTTGTAAAGCATGCTTAAGTAAATGCAAAAGAATCAAAATTGTCACATGTATATTATCAAATTATAGTGCAATGAAACTAGAAATCAGTGGCAAAAGAAACCAGCAAAATCACACAAACATGAAAACTAAACTACTCAATGGGTCATCGAAAAAAATCAAGAAAATTAGACAGTTCCTACACTCAAACGATAATGCCAGTATATCATACTGGAAGCAATCAGACACAATGAAAGTAGTTCTAGGAGATAAGTTTATAGCTGTGAATACCCACAAACAAACAGATTGAATCCAAATAAATAACTTAATGATGCACCTCAGGGTCCTAGGATAAACAAGAACAATTCAAATTTAAAGTAAGTAAAAGGAAATATGAGAGCAGAAATGAATGAAAATGAGATTAAAGGAATTAAATGAATTGAAGAAATGATTCTTTGAAAGAATAAACAAAGTAGACAAATCCCTAGACAATCTTACATAGCAAAAAAGAAAAGAAAGGACCCAAATCATGGCAAGTGGAAATTAAAATGGTGAAATAACAATGGCTTTAGCTCAGTGGTTTCTCCGCCTGCTGCACAAGCGCAAGGACTCGAGTTCGATTCCCGGTACCAAAAAAAGAAAAAGAAAAAGAAAAAGAAATAACAATGGGCTGTGCTAAAATCCAGAAGATTATTAGTAAATACTTTGAAAAAGTAGCCTCTAATTAAATGGAGAAATCAGAAGAAATGGAAAATTCAGAAGAAATGGATAGATGCCTAGATAAATATGAATTACCAAAACTGAACCAAGAACATTTAAAAATCCTGAATAATTTAATAACAGGAAATAAAATTGAAGAAGTAATAATAGTGATAATAATAATAATAACAACAACAATAATAATAAAAACTACCAACTATGAAAGGCCTTTGTCCCAATGGATTGTTTGCCAAACTCTACAAAAACTTTAGGCAAGATCTGATGCCAATACTCTTCAAAATCTTTAATTAAACTGAAAGAGAAGCAGTCCTCCAGAAGTTATTCCTGAAAGCTAGCATTACCCTGATTCTCCAAACCAGACTAAAAGCAGAACTACAGGTCAATCTTTTTAGTGAACATAGATGCAAAAATCATCAAGATTAAAAAGAATCAACAAGATACTGGTAAGCAGAATATGGAAAATCATCAAAAACACTGTATGTCATAACCAAGCAGGCTCATTCCAGGGATGCATGGATGGTTCAACATATGCAAATCAATAAATGTCATACATCACATAAACAGAAGCAAGGACAAAAAATCATATGATCATCTCAATTGATGCAGAAAAACCTTGACAAAGTTCAACATCCATTCGTGATTTTTTAAAAAAACTGAATAAAATAGGTACAGAGAGGTATAGATGGACCTGTCAATCTGATAAAAGACATTTAGATCAAACCAATGGACAACATCATAGCTGAAAATGGAGGAAAGCTGAAAGCTTTCTCTCTAAAATCGGGAATAAGACAAGAATGTCCACTATCACTGCTCTTGTCCAATATAGTTCTTGAAATATTACCCAGAGAAATTGTGTAAGAGAAAGAAGTAAAAATGATATGTATAAGAAAGGAAGAAGTCAAATCATTATTTGCATAGAAGATACAAAAAGTTCCATCAAAAGACTACTCCTAGAATTAATAATCAAATTTAGTAGCATAGCAGGATACAATGTCAACACATGTAACAGTGTTCTTGTACACCAGTAATAAACTCACCAAAAAATTAGGAAATCAAGACTTATAATAATGGCATCAAGAAAAAATTAATAATTAGGAATTAACCTAACCACAGAAGTGGAGGAACACTACAATGCAACCTACAGTACTCTGAAAAAGGAGATCAAAAAGAACACTAGAAAATGGAAAGATATATCCTCTTCCTGGAAAGAAAGAGTCAGTAATGTCAAAATGGCCATAATTGAAAAATTGACACATACATTTATTACAATCCCAATCAAAATACCAGTAGCATTCGTCACAGAACTAGTTAAAACATGGCTAGTATTCATATGAAACCAGAAGAGACGTAGAGTAGTAAAAGCAATCCTCGGGCACAAGTGGAAAGCAGGAGGCATCACAATTCTGGATTTCAAGTTATACTACAAAACTAAAGTACAGTGCTAAAAACACCATGGTATTGACAAAAACAAAACAAAACAACAACAACAAAAATGCAGTGGAAGAGAATAGAGGATGCAGAAACAACTTCTCTGGTCTTTCACAGAGAAGCCAAACACTGGAGGAAAGACAGACTCTTTAACAAATGGTGCTGGAAAACCAACATCCACATGCAGAAGGTTGAGGCTAAACCCATATCTCTCATCATGTACTAAAATAAAATCCAACTAGATCAAAGATCACTCAAAAGAGAAACATTGAAGTATGTTCAGAGATAAAATAGGTAAAACTGTTGAAGACATGGGCATGGGCTAGGACTTTCTAAACAAAACCCCAATTTCACAAGAAATGATACTAAGAATCAACAAATGTGATCATACCAGATTAAAAACCTCCTGCATGGCAAAGGAAATAATCAACAAAGTAAAAGAGAACCTGCAGAAAGGGAAAAAATATTGCCAGCTATTCCATGGACAGAGGACTAATATCTAGAACTTATTAAGAACTTTAAAAAGTAGATATCCCCAAATAAAAGGCCTAATAAAAAATGCACTTGAAATGAACCAACACTTTTCAGAATTGACTGCTGTCGATAAGATACGAAAGAAAATATTATGTTCAGCTCATTAATTTTTATGTTGTTAATAGAAGTGTAATTTACAATTGTGATTATTTTTATGTAATAGATTCACATGTAAATTTTCTACTATTATATTTTTTTTGCCATATCCTTTGTAGATAGATTTTAGTTATGCTGCATTGAAAGTCTTAGGGGAAAATTGGATAATTAGCGTAATAATGATACATTAACACTATCAAAATTGGCTTACCTAATTTTTTACAGTTATGCATGTTTTAGAAGAACTCACTTATGTTGAGCTCCAATTAGAGACTATTGTCCCAAAACAATTAGATTTTTCATAAACATCTACTTTTTAATTACATATATGACATAATATCAGACATATACAATGAATAGGAGATAAAACATTTAGTACATAAACCAAGATGTTTTTCATACTCTCCCATATATAGTATCTTGCTAACACTATTCTAAAGATAGCAATAGTCAAGAAAGATATGGAAATGCTAATTATATTGAAATATATAATCATAAATTGTTGAGATAAAATTTTCCATGCATATTTGGCATCAACTTTAGTTCCATAGTATCCTTTTTAAAAAGTTCGTACAGTAGGTGACCTTCAAAACTAAGTGATAGTGTTACCTCAAAGGACAGAGGACAGATTTGAACAGTATGTCCTGTAGACGATTCCTCCAAAATACATAATTTCATTCTTGCCATTTGCAATTCCAAAATGCCTACTTACTCAATTCTCAATTAGTAGAAAGTCTTTCTTTGTAAATTCTATATCCTGACATATTGTGTCGACATTGGAAAACATATGCGTAACTTACTTTGTAATTTTCCCTTGTGTCTTCTGAACAGACTTTTTGTGATTTAAATGCAATTTATTCCTTTCATGGACATTCATCAGCAATTTTGCTAGATATCACCAAGTGTCTCTGAAATTCTCACACTCAAAGGATGGAAGTGCTGGCTCTTTCCAGTTTCCAAAATAACTGTGTTGCCAAACTCTTGCATTTTCACGAATCTAATCACTGAGGAGTGGTGTTTTCGTTTTGTTTTGGTGTCGCATTCTGCTTTTCTACAGGGAGCTGAACATTTCCTTTTATATTTGTTATAAAAATTCATATTGTATGTATGTTATCTGTTCACATGTATCTCTGTATTTCCTCAGGCTTTCATATATCTGTATCATAGACTGGGCGTTTTCATAGACAGAAATTTATTTTCTCACAGTTTCAGAGGTTAGAAACTCCAAGATTGACGTGCAAGTGATTCAATTTTTCATGGGATCTCTCTGCTTGGCAGTTGCATGGCTATCTTCCTGCTATGTCCTCACCTGGGAACAAAGATAGAAACAGACACACACAGAGCTTTTCTGTCTCAGGAGGGCACTGATCCCACTGGCTCGCAACTCTGCACTTTTGAGCTCATTTAACCTTAATCATCTCTGTAACATACCTACTCATGCACGTTAAGCACACTGAGGATAGTGGCTTCAACACACAAATTTTGGACTGGCAGGAACATTCATTTTCATTTTCTGAACTCTGAACAGAATCACTCAGCAAGCTCAGCTTACCGGATGCTAAGGCTTTTCCAGCTATTATCTCCAAAACTTTCCAAACTCCTCCCACACACCAGTTCCCGAGGCTTCTAACCTAGGCAGTCAGTTACAGTCATAGTAATGATCCATTCCTGGTACCAATCTTCTGTAAAAGTCAGATTTCCTGTTGCTGGACACACCCCAGCCCCTCACAATTTAAAGAAGGGAGGTTTAATTAGCTCATAGTTTCAACAGATTTGAGTACAAAGTGGCCAGCGTTCAAGGCAAGAACATGATGGGGAAAGGGCATGGTGGAGCAAATCTGTAGTTCATGACAACCAAGAAATAGAGCAAGGAAACAGTGCCAGAGAGGAACAGATGAGGAACTGGATATAGTACCCAAGGTCATGCTTCCATGACCCACCCAGACACACACAGAAGCGTGCTCCACCCATCCCCTAGATGGCTTGCAAGTCAATCAAATTGATCAAATCAAGCTTAAATTTCACAAGTATCTATTCTGAATATGGGAAATTTATTCATGTGAAAATGTGAAAACATAAGTCTTAACTATCCAACATATTAGCATAACTGTCATGAACCTGTGGTTCATTTGCCAAAACTGCACCTTAGAATGTCTCCCACTCTTCTCTTTCTTTCTGGCCCCAAATTACTCAGCAACCATAAAATGTCAACCATTCTATGAAGCCTCCTTAAAGTTCTAGTTAGGATTAACTACTTCCATTCATTCTTTCACAAATTTAAAAAAAAATTATTCAGGAATAATATAGTCGTTAATTGTGACCAATTAGAAGAGTGATTTGGGCATTACTGCCTTTCCCAAACTTAAAGGAGAAACAATTACTAAAAGAAAAATTTAGGAGAGGAACAATGAAAATAAATTGAATTTAGAGTAATTGGAATTAGGGATCACAAAGACTCTTCATTGTATCAATGTGTAAGAAATGAAGTCATTTCTTCAGAGAATGGCTTAAGCTATGTCTTATATAAAAAGAAAATCCACTGGAAGAAAATTAGAATCAAATTACCAAAACCACTATCATAATAATGTGTTACGATTAACAAATAATGTTTTGATATTAGAAATCGACAGACTTCAATTTCATCCATAATTTCTCTGGGCTTTGATTTTATTAACTGCAAAATTTTGAAGCTTAAAATTGTGTATGAATAATGTTGGGCATTCTGTTTGGTACAAATCTGATTCTTAGAAAAACAAATGATAGATTTTTAAAGCAAAAATCTATGATATCTTTTCCATAATAATATGAATTCATATTTTAGTAGATACATATACAGCCTTGTTCTTCAATTGAGATGGTTTAAAATTTTTGATTTTTGAGGAAGAAAAAAAGAATGCTGGAAATAGTGTACAAAACCAGTTGTTGTGATCATTTTGTCTGTATACAGACTATGCACATTAAAAAACAATATAAATCAGAACAATAGCTTTACAAAGTCACACCCCTTATATCACAAGAATACAATTACAAACAATTTATCTCGTATCCCTTATATTTAGTAACCCATCATACTAAAGCAACTCCTGCAATTGTGGTAATACTGTGGGCTATCTCTCAAAATTTGTATTGGAAAATGAAATAAAACAACATTTTTGAAAAGAGTTCTTTATGTAGTTGAGAAAAATTATACAAACATTAGTATCTCTGAACCACTCCATAATACTATGAAGCATCCCAGGACATTTCTTTAATAACATTTTAACCATATGTGATTTTATAGTTGGCAAATTTACTTGATATTAAATGACTGTTTTCTAATACCATATCTATTCTGATACATCACATCTTGCATAAGACTGGAGAAGTTTCCTTAGAAAATGTTGAAATACCCTGATAGTGACCCTTTGTGGGTTGTTTATATATAAAGTGAGATAAAATCAGAAGCTCTGGTTACACCTAAACATCGATAGCTTCTCTCCTATCTATGTCTCTGTCATTTTGTAATAAAGTAAGTTGGATTGATCTGGCTTGGCTGGCCTTGCCTTACAGTCACCTTACTTCATGTTTAGAATTCTGAGCTCTGCCAGACAATTACAAATTTTCAATCATCTGATATCAGAAATAGTAATCATCTCTTCACCTGTAGTTCATAGCACCTATTTGACCACCTAAAATGCGCTATTTATCTGTGTTAGAATTTTTATTTTCCCAGTGCTTCTATGCAACCACTACACTGAAATGATTGCTTTTTTTTGGTACTGGTAACATTGATACAAAGCATCATGCTTGCAGGAAGTATATGCAGCCTAAGTACTTCTTACTTACAAGTCAATGTAGCCTAAGCGCTTGGGTGGAAATCATATTCCTATGTCCAGTTTGAATTATTCTGACAACAAAGATCCTACAACAATAAAATATAAAGTTATTACGCATAAGAGAGGCAGCAGGTACAATCTCATAATCTCTTATATTCTTTCTAATTAATAGTAATTTTCTTTCCCATCTGTGGTAACAACACTTCTGCTGTTCATCTGCTTGTATTTGTGCTTTAAAAACAAGACTGAATCTGGACTGTCATAAACTTATAATGTCAGAACACTGGGAAGCTGAGGCAGGAGGACTTAAGTTCAAGCCCCGCTTGGAAGATTTAGCAATTTTGTGAGAACTGTCTCCAAAAAAAATCCAGTACTGTAAAATTTGTGCAATTAAATGTTTGATAAATAATAAAAGACTATACCTTTAGTATCTGGCATTTGACAATTCTTAGCTATTCTTGTTCTTTAAAAATGTAAGAAAAACCAGGGATTTAGCTCAGTGGTTCCACTGCCTGCCTCCCAAGCGCGAAGTCCTGAGTTCGATCCCTGGTACCAAAAAATAGCAAAAATAAAAAATGTAAGAAAACAGAAATTACAATAATTTATTATGTTTTCTTTTAAGTGATAGTGAAATGGAAGTCCTTAGGTTAATGTAATGAATTAATATAGTTTCAAATTAATCAGGAAATCAATACATTATTTTTAGTACTAAATAAAAAAGCTAATATTAAGGCAAGTATTATCTACACTCTGTATTTTTGATCTGTAAAATGTCATATATGTCTTTCTTTGTAGTAATATAGATTGTAAACAATAAATTCTTCTCTTTTTTTTCTAAAAAACAGAAAAATTGTCATTATTGTAAATATATAACTATGTAAGAAATTCAAGTATTCATGGTTCAGGTAAATAAACTGAGATCTTTAATTTCTTTTGCACTAGCAATGCAATCAAATTAAGTAATTTATTCTACAAATGCATTATCAATATGTTTTTAGCATATTGATATTCTCTCATGGTATTGATTCCAAAATAATAATGTTGGCTTATGAAAAGACAGCTTTATTATTTTTAAATATCAAAAAACAAAGGAAAACACCTTTACAATATGAGGAGTTACAGAACCTTATAAAACACATACCAGTTTCATTTTAATCACTTGGAACAGAATTGATAATATAAAGTAAGTTTAAATAAGATGCAAAAAGCAAGTGACTACATGAATATGAAATTGATGCTGACAATATGGAGAAACATATGCAAAAATTCAACCATAAAGAGGAAATATGCTTGACTTGAAAATCAGCTATCACTAGACACCAAAAATAATGTTCGTTTTTTATTGTAAATTATCTCCTTCAAAATTTTTCATAGCCTAAAATTAGAACAAGTTCTGTAGTCTTAATTCTCAGTCAGAAATACTGTTTTCAAATGTCTTATTAAAAACATATGGATATGTACATATAGCAGATTATGCAAACTAGATGCGTGCATATGTATGACAAAGGTTTCAAACCAAATGGGATAATTTTACTGAAATCAATATTTATATCTATTTGTCTCCTGTTGTGAACTTACTAGCATAAAACTGATAAAGTACCTGCCAGGCTCTTACAGGAATCACTTACTTATACATAGGAAGTGACTGTGAATGTGTGTGCCCAGTGATGGAGAGATAAGTCCAGTTTCCTGTCCGTCCAACAAGAATTATGTAAGTATCTGCAAGTGGTCATGCATATTTTTCATCGTTAAAATTTAAAAATGGCTTTAATTTATCTGACTTTACCTAACTAATCCTTTCCAATTATATTTTATTAAGCAATATTAAATTTTTAATGTTTCCTGTCATAGCATTTGGTTCCCTTACTTAACTTGCTTGCTGCCACAGCCAAATCCTTCCCTTTGGAGTTCAGCCTTGCTCTTCTAACGTTCTTGTCAGCTCTCTGTTGTTTCTGCATTCGCCTCCCTGGTTATCCATAAGATTTATCATTTTTGCCGCTTCCTGTTTTTCATTGCTGCGCTTGGCAGTTTATATTCCTCCAGACTCACATCTTCCTCAGTTGTGTCCTCATCCATCTGCATTCTAATTAAAGCAGTGTATTGATGGACTCTGGGTTCACTCAGCAGCACATCCCTAAAGTGGGGAGTGAGTTGGACTGAGAAGCTTCCTAGACCATTCATGAAATTTGTTGCTCTGTTACATGGCCTCAAGCATCCCAGTTTTGATTGTCCCAGTATTTTGTTTTACAGACAGATGAATACCAAGGCTTATGAAACAAAAATAATATTCACCTTAAATAAATAAGTACAAATGAATCCCAGTGATATTTTTCAGTATCCCCAATCATGCACTGCTTTTTTACACTATGTATTCATTTACAAAAAAAGCCCTCCAATGGAGATCTTCTTAAATCTTTTTTATTTTCCTTAATTTTGATTAGTTTCCACATTGATGAAATTCGGGAATGGAAACTAGTATAGACTGGATAAGTATTTTACTAGTTTATATTGTTGCTCTGTAAAGGTTATATTTGGTCCCACTTGAAAGATGCTGCAGGGAATAATTAAATCACACAAAATACACTGGGATATAGATTTATTTTATTTTGAAAGATGCAAGAAAGTCCATTTATGGGGCTCTCTGGTGTGTGTGTGTGTGTGTGTGTGTGTGTGTTTATTTTTCATGGTGTGTAGTGAGGAGAGGTGAAGGGTGTGGTGTGACCCAAAATACAGGACTATAAAACTTTTCTTCACAGAGTTGCAAACAAACAAAATTTGACTGCATTTTAAACATAACATGAAATGTTTCCGCAATTATTCTGAAATTAAAGCATAGCCCTTCCTTTCCTTTTCCTTTTCTTAGTTATAAGCTCATTGTAAATATACAAAATACAAGAGAACTATATTTTGGAGAAATAAGCACCAAAAATCAAAGAAGCAGGTGAATATTAACTATTAAAAATTTCAATACCTAAAAGAGTACACCGTGTATAGATATTGAATGTGCTGTGTGTTGTGTGTGTGAGTCAGGTGAATTATGAGTTTGTGTCTCCAAGTTAAAAAATGAGAACAAATACATACATTAAATATAAAGACAGTATGGCTTCAGTTACGTAAATAGAAAAGCAAGTATATGCAAATTGGGGGTTGGGAGAGAAGTTCAGATTTGGAGATTTAGAAGCCAGAATTCGTTATTCAAAAGAATGCATTTCTAGGCAAATAGTGATATTTTTAGAGAATAATTTTGTGTTTTCCTCTGTAATCTGGTATTATACTCTCATTCAATCATTCTATCTGTGCTAAAAATGAACACATAAGTATGACATTGAACTTTGAGATATTCCAGTTTTATTGAAGTGAATATGGAAGCCAAAGTATCAATGAATTTTACACCATTACAGTACCAAATCATGTAATTCTGGTGAGACTTTCTCATATGTTAATATCATGAGTTCCTCTTTAGCATGTCACACTCTTTAATGTAAACATGCTATTGTTTACCAACCTTAAAAAAATCATTTTACCCATTTTCTCCTTGTGTTTAGTTACAAATTCTCTGGCCTCTTCACGGTGTTTTTGAAATAATTATGGCGATTCACTGCCTCTAGCTCCTCTCTCTCATTATTGAATTATCTTAAACAGATTTACATACCCTTTACCCCAGGCACTTCTCTTGGAAATTCAACAACATCCTCCACTATTTTAAGTTGTAGGAATTCTCCTAACTCAGCTTGCTTTACCTTTCAGCCATGTTTGACATCACTAAAACATTCCTTAGGTTATCTTCTAGGACTCTAAATATTCCTAACTTTCCTCCTGCTCAATTTATTTTTCTTTTGATTCTTTTTGGCTAGGTCTCATCATAGCCACAAGATCATGACTTATATTGTTGGAGTAGCAAAATCTCAAAGTCTTTCACTTTATTAATCCACACTTCCTTGATAATGTCACGTGGTCTTGAGCTTGGGATAGTATCAGTATTCTGGTGACTTTAAATTTATTACTATAACTCAGATATTCCCTGAAATTTACATTCTGAATTCAAATGACTACTAAAATATACCATTTGTACATCTAAAGGAAATCTCAATTTTTTTTCTAAAACCTGAATTTCTGATCTCTGCCCTAGATGATCAGTCTGTAGTATTCCTTATCACAGAATACAGTAACTCCACTTTTGTAAATGATCAAAGTCTTAGAGTGACATTTGTCTCTTAGAGCAGTGACTGACTATAAACAAACTTTACTCCCCTTAGTTATGGGAGAGAAAAATTTCCAGCTTCCTTTCCTTTATGTATGACTGTTTGTATGAGCCCTAGTTAACTGAATGAAAATTTAAAATGATGTGCATCACTGTAAGTCTGATCTATAAAAATGTCTCACGAATTACCTCCTTTCTTACTTTATCTTCATAACTATAGCAAGGGCCACTCTTTAATGAGCCTTTGTCCCTGCAAACTGAGTGATCCTGCCTTCTCCATCACATCTTCCACACCAAACCCCCATCTTGGCATAGACTAGAGTTTTTCGTTTGCAAAGAAACTTCTACTTTGTCACTGTTTAGGGTTGTAAACAGTTATCAATTACTGGGAGAAAAATCTCCATGGATCTCCTTCCTTTTAAGTATAAACTGTAATAGAGTTTCCTGGACTATCTTTTCAAAGTAAATCATGTAGAAGACAGGCGTAGAAGAGGGAGACAGCATCTCCAAGTATGTATTTGTTTTCTCTCCACTTTAATAAAGATGGTATCTCCTTGGGGAAATAGAGTTGGTCAGTGTTACTTTCATCCAGTGATAATAGATGATGTTTTCTCAAGATTAAAGTTCTGCAACTGTGAGACAAACTCACTATCTATGCAGCATCCTCTAAAAGCCTCAGATCACCCTTCCAAAAAAACTACAAATGGGAAACTTGTGGTTGCAAATAATGAAATCCTTTATTTCTGACCTCAGAGCCCCCTCCTTTTTGGAAGTCCAAGGGGAATAATACAGCTCCTGGTACATACAAGGCAAATGAGCTTTGACTAGGTTATTAGATCTGTGTTGGTTCACAGCCCTCTCTTCCCCAGTTAAGCTCAGTGCTCTCCAGAGCTGGATGACTGAATGACAATGCTGATGAAGGTGGCAGCTGCTTGGCCAGCACTGAACTAGTTCGGAGTATTGTTTTGTGTTATATACTAATTTCTGGTTAGTAAACTTTCATGCTTTAATTTTTTCTTTTTTTACATGTATTTTATATATCCAAAATTAGATGTAAAGTTGTCATAATTTTAAATTTAATTTGGTTTTAATTTTTTTAATTGGAACTGAATTCAACCCATCTACTACTTTAAAAATTTATCTGTGGAATGCTAAATCTTTCCACTCATCATTTTTCTTTTATCTGATAATTATTGTTCTGCGGGCTGCATATATCATATTTGATATTATGGAGATTACTTTTCTCTTTCAGTGTTTGGTTTTGACTCTTTAAGTACCCCAAAATTATTATTCACAAATATAAAATTCTAAAATTTATAATGAATGTCAATTTCATTATTTAATATAATTTTTACAAATGAAGTTTAGCAAATGAAGTTTATTTTTTACATAGAAAGCAAAAAGATGAAAGGGTTATCATCTTAAAAGTTTAAATTTTTGTGAGCCTATTGCTTGGACTGTATGTCTTTAATATAATGTGTCTCATGCTTATATACAAGAATGACCTTGAAAAAGAAAAATATATTAAATAATAAGATAAGATTTTTTCATATTTGTTTTAAAATATCAGATTGGGGTGGGGATTTAGCTCAGTGGTTTCGCCGCCTGCTGCACAAGCGCAAGGACCTGAGATCGATCCCCGGTACCAAAAAAAAAAAAAAAATATATATATATATATATATATATATATATAAAGATAAGACTTTTAATGTCTCTGCTAATTTCATCCTTGATAGCTAGAGCAATGAATAAGACTGACCGCAGAGATAGTGACAAATACATGTGGAGAACATAGATTTTGGGGAGCTTTTCCTTAATTATTAAATATTCTGATATTCTGTTTATATTTTAATTATAAGAAAATCCCGTTGTATTCATGCAAAAAAAACTTCAAATTTTTAAATAGTAACTATTATTCAATTGAACTTCAATGTTTAATTATTTTAAGTATTTATGGCTCTAAAGTTAGTTGATTAATTAATACAGTGTACAATAAACTTTAGAATGTTGCAAGTGATCATAGTCATGTAAATAGACACTCTAGAGATTCTCTGTCCAAATTATACTCTCAATAACCTTCTCCCCACCATGAATTTCCATATGACTAAGGAAATTGTCCTGATGGAGATCAGTCTTTAACTGTAAAGTCTAAAATAATTAAGCATTACCTATTCTCTTACAACTGAGTTTTTAAATATTTTTCCTAATTCCATACTTATGCAATTAAGAAATGTGTAGACAGTCTTAACTGAATTTTGTTTGCAAGACAAAATATTCACACCATTAACTCATTAATGAATAAATTTTGTAGCCTCAGAAAAACATCTGAAAACTATAAAGTGTATTATTACAAAATATTATGTAAATGTATTCATAAAATGTTTCCATATACATTTCAGAAAATTCAAAAACAACTATGAATACAGTAACATTTAAAATGAGCATAACTTAATGAGCTACTCCTGCAACTTTTGTGTTTTCTTAATATTTTTGAAAATAGAGGTTAAACAGTAATCCAGAGCAATTGTAAAAAGGATGCCAATGATATCAAAAAAAATGAATGCTTTCTATCTTCTTGATGGGGAATATTTGGGAAATTTTTCTTAACATGGGTTTTTTTCACCAGTTAGTACAGTTCCCTTCCCTGTAGCAAACTCCAGCAAGACAGTGCCTTTTCCACATTGCTAACCTTCAGCTGAGCCTCCTGATCTCTCCTTTTTAATCAAAACTTCTTCATTGCTTTTAACTGTTCCTTTATGGCATCCATATTTTCTAATTTACACTGATACATATTTGTGCACATAGATTTCAGTGTGCAGATTCTTGTTTATTATGTGAAATATTAAAAATAAGACAACTTTGGGGAAAGAAAAGGTATGTCTTAAGAAGGGGAAAGGATGCCACGGTAATATCTTTTGATAGGATGAAGAAGTCACCTTCCCTCATATAGGAACATCAACGAAAATTCAACTGATGTCTTTTTAAAACAGTGAGAACAATTTAATTATGTGAAATTGGAGCTTCTAGGTTTATTTTTTGTGGCAAAGAGAAGGTAAAATACAATAAAGTATATGTAATACAGTGAAATTTTCAAATGCCATGGTTTCTGTGTGTTTGTGTGTGTGCAGTGCGGGTAGTAAAGGCACAATATGCCCAGTCTGTCATTCAATTGAAGTAATCACTATATTTTAAGAATTTATCTGTACTCTACCTTGAAATAAATATCACAGCATGTGGGGAAATCATTTTAGTTTAGTCTCACTTGGCGATTCATTGTTTCCAGCATTAGTGTTACTACCAGCATTCGCCATGGCCACTGATAATCAGCATTTTCCCCATGAACAAATGTGCCCTGTGTAGTGAGACTATGTTTATCAGTTTTGTGTTTCATTTAAAAATGACTTTGTGTGTTTCTCTTCTTTCTCACTTTCTTTGTGTGTTTGTGTGTGTGTGTGTGTGTGTGTACGCATACACAGATTGAACTTTTAACTTTTACACTGAGCTGCATCCTCAATTCTTTTGATTTTTTGATTTTCAGATGAAGTCTCATTAAGTTGCTGAATTGCCCAGGCTTGGCTGCAGCTTGAATTCTTCCTGCCCCAGCCTCTGAGAGAGTTGGGATTACCAGTGTGTGCCACAAAGCTGGTTAAAACTGCTTGTTTTTGTATTACTACTACACCCTGGTTCTGTAATACCTTTGGATGTAATTTGTTCATTTAGTAAGGAAAACTGGCTCTTTAGGTCTTTTAGTCTTCTATTCACTAATCCCGTGGGAGCCAATACCATTGTCACTCCACACACACACACTTTCCAAGTTCTCTGCCACTGACATCCTTGCTCTTGGTAGCACTTGCTCTGTTGCTCTGTGCTGCAGAGCTGCCAGTCTCAAGTGTTTCTGTTCCTGCTTTGCACAAGGAACCGAGATTTTATGTTAAAAGTTGTGTAGTAGAACTAAGCCCCAAGAGATGAGAGACTGGTAATAACCCTGGTCCCTTACTGCTGAATGGGATGAACCCAAGGTGAGACCTATGTTGGCCCCAGGGGAGCCCCGCATGATTAAGCCTTCCCCAGGCTTTAGTTGATAATATCTCTTGCATGGCTCTTTCTATTTCTGGTCCTCTTTAACTGAGAATGAATAAATTAATTCCCCCCAGATCTCCCTCTCTTTTGGTTTCCGTGAAGCTTAATTTATATTTGTTACAGAATTTAGGTATGAGGGTATTGATATCAGATGAAATATGAATCAATCCAAGGAAATATTTTATGCACAGTTACAATCACCCAAGATGTCACTGTTTATCAAATTATTTGTCAGCCTATTAAGTTCCAGGTCATGTTCTGTGAACTTGGAATTTAACAGTAAACACAAGAGATGACACGTGTGCTTTCAGTTTCCATTCCAATTGGAAAAGGTGTGAAAATAAGTAGAGGAGTGTCTAAAGAAATGCATACATATATCCTTGCTTCCATTAATAAACAAATTCATAAATGAATAACAAAGAAAACACCTTAAGACGAGTGCTAGTTAGAAAATTAAGATGGACTGTCATAGAGAGAAATTGAGACTGAGACGATGATTCACAATTAATAGTCAGGAAAGGACTCTCGGGTGGGGTTACTTGGAAGTTGAGGTCTAAATAAAAGGATGTCTCTAAACATTTGAAGTCTAACTGGAGGTTGCAGCAAGTACAAGTGCCCTCAAGAAAGAAAGGATTTTTTTTTTTTCCGGGAAAAAGAAAATATGGAAAGAATGTATAGAATGAGAGGAGTAAAAAACAAGCTTTTGAAAAATGAGATATAATCTGAATCATTTATCAGGAATTTAAAAGTCATATGAAATTTTTTTCTTGGTTGAAGACATCAGCTATTTGAAGAAAAGGGTGCCACAATGGAGTGATTCTTCTAATCATTCTGTGAATAAATGGCTCTCATCCTGGAGTCTTCACGTCGGCTTCCTAGAAACAGAGGTAAGGGAAACAGGATTAGGTAGAGGGCGAAATTAAAGTGTGATAAGATTTCAAGAAACTGTAGAAACAGTCCGATAATCACCTTGTAAATCCCACATGCCCCGGGCACGCGGGTCCTCTGAAGTTGTCTCAGTGTGAATCAAATGTGATGGACCTTTGTACTCCAAAGTCAGACTTCACCAGTGCTGCTCCAAGTCAGAGCCTTTGCTAAATAGAGGCAGTGCAAGGGCGCCACGTGGATGAGAGCCAGAGCGGCAAGCATTGCGAGCAGCAGGGAAATGTTCTCCCTGTTTCCGAGAGGGTTCCTGGCTGTCCAGCAGAGCACACACAACACATGAGAAGACATGCAGTAGGCTCTCCGGCTAGGGAGATGGCGGTTGTCTGTCCTATGAAAACAGCAAAGGTAATGGGAGAAATGTTACAGTTTAAACCAATTCTAACTTGCTGAGAGATTTATGCAGTGGATACAGAAAAGAGAGGAGGGTAACTCCTGGTTTTTCATTTTTTACAATATTTGATAATGGTGATCAATTGAGCAAATGGTGTACACGGTAGTCCCATGGGGAAAAGGGCAAAAAGCAAACATTTGACAGAGAAAATCAAGAGTTTATTTTTGGATATATTTTGATGTCTATTTTTATATTCAATATCATGAATACAGTGCATTATGCATGTCTAGAAGTGGCCACAGATAAAGTGTGAGAATCACTGCATACAAATGTTCTTCAAAATCTCAGGTCTAGATCAGATGACTTCAGGTATTGTCTAGCAAGCTTTTTTGATCTAAAATAATAATTTAAAAACCCACTGTACTTTGCAACCTATGTTAGTGTATAAACTGAAACAAAAGTTTCACAGAATTGCTTGCATTGATAATGCAAGATTGAATATTTGAAAGGATTCACAAGACTTTGCAGGTAATCCATTTATTAAAGCTATAATAAAATTAGGAAATACTTTACTACAGGAGAAATATATATGGGCAATCATTGCTTTCCCAGCATGGATTTTGTCTATTTTATGAACCACTCAGCTGTACAAATGGCATTTCTGTTTTATGGCATCCAGAAGAGTTTCAGGAAGGACTGCTGTACCTCACTAGGCACATTGGCCAGCATGATTGTATAAGGAGTTAAACTGGGTGTAAGCTACCAATTTATGTGTTGGTAAATCTTGCAAATAAGCTTCTCTTGGATGGCTTTAGGAAATTTTTCATGTATAAATAACACATTATGTTACTGGATATTTAAATTTATCTTTATCATGACAAAGACTCACTAAAAGATTCCAGGCATATTCAGGGACAAAATAGAGCTATTCTAGTCCAGCTGCAAAGCAAAGTTTTTCTTTCATGCTTTCTATGTGTAAGGTTAACTACTATATTCAATCGAGTTGTACTGTATTTCATGTAAAGCAAAGCTGGTCACAATAACTGAATGTGATCATAAGGCATGTACTCAATTGTACCAATAAACTCAATAAATACATTTTTAAAAATAAAATTCAAGGGCCAGGGATTTAGCTCAGTGGTTACACTGCCTGTCTCAAAAGCGCAAGGACCCGAGTTCATTCCCTGGTACCAAAAAAAAAATTAAAAATAAAATTCAAAAGGACTTTATAGTCTAACTTCAAAAAAATCCACTGAGTTAGTGTGTTGATTTAAAAATGAAGAGAATGTGAGGACTGGATCCTTGCAAACAGCAACATCCAAACACAGAGAAGAGGAAGAGTAAATAAAAAACTACTTGAAAAAATTATGATAGGTAGAAATATAAGAAGGCTGCCGTATTGTACAAACTAAGGGATGAAAAAACATGGAAGAAGTAAGTAATTGAGGAAAGCACACTGCTCAGAGACACAGGACATCACAGAGTAAGAGAAGAGTATTTGTACAGGCCAGAAAGATGTGGACGATCCTGATAATTATTGAATAAATGTCTGTGTAGAGTGAACTGGGGAGAAAATCATAGATAAGAAATCAAAGACTGGAGCATGGGACATTTTTAAAGGTACTTGCCCTAAGAAGGAGCAAGAGATGGGAAATTAACTTGGAGTCAAGAGTACTTATGTGCTTATATGATAAGGGTAATGATCCAATAGAAAGGAAAAATGTGATAATTGAAGAGATAAAAGGATGCTGCAGGAAACAAAGAGGGCAAGAGAGGGTGCTGCCTGGCAGACAGCATGATGGTTCTTACTCAATGTACACACAAGACCAGTTTCTCTAATAGCGAGTAGGCAGGGTATTTGGCAAGAAAAATAAACATTAGTGGATGGTGTGAAATTGGGGGAATTCTCTGGTGACCCTTAATACCAGAGACATGTTTATTTCATGGGAGAGACAGAGGGGGCACGGGTCATTAGATCTAAGGGAGAGGTAGGGTGAATAGTATTTATTGAACAGAGTGGAAAAATAAATTAATAGAATATAGTTGGTGGCAGAATGCCACTGAGGGCCCATTTATGATTTTTACAGCCATACCAAGTGGGTTTGTATATTATAGCTATTTTCAACTCTGTGGTCTTTGTATTTTATTATAGCTACTTTCAACTGTGTGGTTAAGGACAGAAAGTTAGTTAAAGGCTTCTGGTTAAAGGTTTGGTTGAGAGTCTACTGGGAAAATGTAGTACTGACAGGAAAGCAAGAACTGAAGGTGTAGACATGAAAATGAACTGAAGTTCCTAATTGAGGTTGAATTAGAAGACAAATGACGGTAATGCTGGAAAATTAAACAATAATAGGTAGAAAGATGATGGAATCATAGCCAAAATGGGGATCTTACAGCAAGTGAGCTCTAAAGACTGGAGATGAGCAGGGAATAGAACTTTTTAAATGTAAATTTTTATGGAGATTGTGCAGTTACGGATGGTTATAGGAACAGTAATATTATTATGGGAATTTTCATGAGAATGGGCAAGAGAAAGGGGAGTTGAAGTGAGGAAATTAAAATATGAGCATTCAGAATGCTAGGAAGATTATCACATGGATTTTTTTTTTTTTTTTTTTTTTTTTTTTTTTTTTGGTACTGGGAATCAAACTTGGGTCCTTGCGCTTGCAGGGCAGGGGGTGGAACCAATGAGCTAAACCCCCAGCCCTAACACATGGATTTTAAAGTCTCTTATGAAGGCTGTGATTGTGAAGGGAAAGACAAGAAATGATATTGGCTTATAGCAGTGATGCCCCCTGATTTCTGTGGATAAAATATGTGATTTTGCCAAGTTTCGGCATGTGAGCTTACAAGATTGCTGACTGTGAATCACCTGCTATTTTTTCTTGTTGGCAGCTGAAATACTCAGTAGAAATTGTCTTCTATTTCCTACTTGCCCGAAAGTTACCAAAATTTCCTTGATCGTCATGGTTCTAACTCCCGGCATCCACTCTATGAAGTCCTTTCATCCACTTCCACATATGGCTATGTGGCTCTCTAGCTCCTTTTTGTTTTTTGGTTTTTTATAGAAGAGTAGTATTCTATGAGTGTTCTTGGACAGCTTGTTCAGTTTTGTTCCCTGCATTGATGGTGCAGTTTCCTGCCCAGGATCATCAAAACACTCTTGTCTCACGGTGTTCCCATTGAAGTCCTGACTACAACATGAACTGAAACTGGCTGAATGTACATACAAGCTGCCTGATTCTGCAACACACTATTTTCCCCTGAACTTTTTAATGCAACTTCTAGATCTTTCTTCTGGTATGCCTTGTGGATGGGATCTTTCACCACAGATTATCTAAACTCTCTCTAACTCACTAGCATGATTTATGGTTCTTCCCACTATATATATATATATATATATATATATATATATATATATATATATATATATATACTGTTTTCTACTCTAAAAATACTTTTATTTGGTAAACCAGCCAATATCTATCATGGCTTAAAATTTAAATGTCATTTTATCAGTAAAGGCTAAATTTCTGTATTCTCATACCTAAAATTTATTACTATTCCTGATTTTTAGTATTGATTTTCACCAGTGTATTTCAATTTACATACATTTCTTGTTCATTAGTTTCCTTTTTTATGAATAACATACTGATTGTTTTTCTATTGCTTAATACAGTCCGTGAAATATAAGAAATGCTTACTAAAATGATTAGTGAATATGTCAATAAATTACATAAATGATCATTTAGCTTCATGACCAGTGACTTATCTTGGAAACATAATATTCTCATTTATTTAAACATGTATGAATTTGAGTTCTTAAAAATGCATTTTTTGTCTTTTGTTTTCAAGTGGTGTAGCTCTCAAACATGTAACTATAGGGACACAGGCAGTTCAGTAGCCATTTGTTTTACTAGCGATTCTTTTGATCAGTGAAATTATCATTTTTGTGATTACAAGTATTTAAATCTTTGTAATTTTATTTTTCCAGTTCCATCTTTTTCAGAAAAATGACACAGGTGCATGCCCATTAACTCTTTAGAATGTGGATAAAACTCTGTTTAACTTCTTCAGCAAACTTTAAGAGTTACATTTCATTTATGTCAACTATCCTTTGATGGACTGATATAAATATCCATATGCTTTTTTGATCAAATTTCACATAGTAAGGATCTGGCCTTTGAACAATGCTGAAGCAGCATAAAATCAGTGTAATTGCACTGACATCATAAGAGTTTCTTGGCAGCAACTGTACTCTGAATAATGCAAATAGAGTGCATAATTAGGGTGGAGAATACCACCACGATCAGCAGAATGCCTCTTGGGGCGCCTGTACGTGTCCCTGCACTGTTGCTCTGAGAGCAATGATTACTTCCTGCACCTTCTGAGGACAGCACATAATGGGCAGTGTGTGAGCATCAAGAAGGATGAAAACTGGCATGTGCAGCTGCTGTGCATCTCCTCGCCTTCCAGTGATATTCATAAAACACATACTGCTCTTGTCACTCTGCCTGGATACTATGAATACACAACACCGCAGAGTAGATTAGAAAGGGCAATCACTAAGACTATTTGCTGCTTTTGAAATTATGTTAAAGTAGGAGCCACTTTGAGTCTTTTGGACTATTTGTTAATTTATACTACATAAAATTTACAAAACTTTTTATTAATATGCTAAAATCCATTTATACACCTTAATAATGCACAGCCAATTCTACTTCATTTTCATTTATTGATATCTCCTTTATGAGAGACATAATCTAACAGTACATTTTTGTGGTTCTAATTTCTCAGCTATAAATTAAATGTAGTATATAATAATGTGACTTTTATTATATTTTAATTAGATAATTTAAAATTATGTTTAGATCAATACCTGTCTCAAAGTAGTCAGTCAATGAATTTTGGTTATTACCAATAGTAAACTGTACCCTCCTCTAGTATAAGTGTATACAATTAAGTGACATCAGTTAATTTACCATGAATATTAATTTTATAAATGGAATCACTATAAAAACAGACTTTGTATTGCTCACCACTGAATTTCAAGTATCTAAAAGAGATTCTAATTCACAGTATTTTTATTTGCTATTTGTTAAGTGAGTTAATAAACACAGTGTATCATTTATAATTAAAACTAGTTCCCATTTATTGCCCATATGATGCAGAAGTATGCAGAGCTATATAAAGTGACTCATTATATAGAAGGTAATCACAAAAAGAGATCAGATGGGGGTTTTCTGATCACTTGTTTTTGAGTTATATTATCCTCAGGGACTAAAACTTTATATTTTTAATAATTTAATAAGGTGAAAACACATTATAATAGATTGCTCAAAAAATCTGTATTGTCAGGAATTTGAATTCTGATAAGTGCAGATCTTTTGAAGAATTATATCACTACTTTATTATGAGCATTATCATTGCCGTTATTCTTATTTGAAATAAGTGTAAAATTAAAGAGGATTAGCTGGAGAAGCTGGATGTTTGGAGAGTTGAACTACAGAGAGCCTGCATGCCATACTGAATCTTTTCCCAGCCTGAATTGCCAATTTCGTTCCTGTTCTCAAGTTTTAATGGTTCTCAGAAGTACTAATTCCAACTCTTCATTCCTCCTATATCCCTATTTTATTTTAATTTTATTCATAAAATGTTAATGTTTGCAGTACATAGGATCACTCCTGTCAGGCGAAGTCGGTACATGCACTTCACACATCTTCACTTCTTTATCCCCTTCCCTTCTCCTGCTTCCCCATTCCCTCCTCAGTGGCCAAATGGCTAAACAAGTAAGTTTCAAGGGAGAATATGCACATAGAGAAGGTGAAATACTTTTAAACAAAGAAAAGAGGCCTATGTCTAATATTTTCAGTTTTTAAGGGAAGACTTTGTAAATGAGCAACTTTTCCATATACACACATATTTTATATTCTTTCCCTTAGCTTTTATTTCATTATTTAAAATATCGTCACTGATTCTTCTATTTGTATTTGAAGATAATTTAGCGTTAAAAATAAGTTTTCCTGTATTGAAAACCCTCCAAAAAGAAATTAATAATAATAATGCATTAATTTTTTCAGTCACTCAAGTAGATATTTAATGATTTAACTTGTAATTCTGTGAAAGAGAAAATCATAAATCTTATGATGTGAACAAATTAATGATAGCATACATTCACTCGGCAATATTCTTTCCTTGCTTTATTGAGAAAACTGAAAAGTTTTATCCTCCCCAGTATAGAACTGACTACTCATTTTACAGACATTCTAAAATTTCAAATATCAGAACAGACTGTACTGAAAGTCGGCCTCATAATGCTCAAAAGGTTTTCAGTTATTGTTATCTTTACAAGTTGGCAGAACATGGCAGTATTTTCAGTTCGATTTGGCTTCTCTTAAATCCTGGTTCTTAAGTATCAAAAAGTAAGAATATAAAACATACCAACCTTTAAAACAGACTCAACCCGTTACATGAACTAAGCTGGTCTATATTTCTATGGAAACCAAACCAACGATCAGGAATACATGGAGAAGGGTGGATTTCAATTGTTTACTGTCCAAGGAAAAATTCAAGTTTTAACATACAGAAAAATATCACATGTTGACAGATTTCTTCAAAAGTCAGAGTTCTTTTATAAGTATTCAGTTCAGAGACAGACTGAAAAACTTAAAAAGGAAGGACATATTTGAATTTAAATCCCTTGTGCATTTCTAAGCTTCAATGGGTACCCTTCAATTTAATCCTTCATAAATTCAAATTTATATTTGAATTTGGTATATGTCTATAGGTATGTGTATTTTCTGTATTCATCCTTGAAATTATTTTATCTTATTTTATTTAGTTTATAGTCCCAGCACCATTTAATACATGTGCAAGTTATATGTTGACATATCCTTTTGATACAGGACACTAGGTGGTTTTTTGTGTTCATATGACTTAAGACACTGTATGTTTAAATGATCTTATATGAGCAAATACATGGAAAAGGAAAATGCTCACCCTGACAGGCCTGTCCTGGTTCAGGTACCAGAGTTATATTGTACTTCTGTTGAACGTAAAGAATTTCACAGAATATGAGAAGCAAATAAGATAAATTTGGGACCACATCCGCCAGCTTTTCTATGCTGTGAAAAAAATACTTGAAAAAGTCAATTTAAAGGAGTAAACTGTTTTGGGCTCGGGGCTTCTGAAGTTTTAGTCTGGAGTTGGTTACCCACAGTTTAAATCTGCAATGGTAGCACATTGCATCATGGTAGGAAGTGTGTTCTGGAGGAGGCCAGCAGCTGAGAAGCAGAAAGACAGAGGAAAAGGCCAGAGTGCCAAAACATCTTTAAGGGCACACCCTATCGTGTGACAGAACTTCCTCCCATGAGGCCACACTTCTCATGGCCTCCATCATCACCACCTCCCAGGCTGCCACAGGCTGAGGACCAGGTCTTTAACAAATAGACCTTTGTAGGATCCAAACTACGGTAATGAGCATGATGGATTGAGACAGAAATGAGACCAGACCATACCAGTCAGTGAGATCACACAACAACTAACACACTATAGAAGATACTTGAACCATCTATTATTCACCCCACCTCATCCCTGTTAATAGAACTGCATCTTTGTCATGCAAAGCTTAGCTTCACTAAATTATTATATGAGAATTCAGAGGACAAAGGGTTCGCCAATGCCATTCCTTATGCAGAGTGATGCCATGGTTCTCCGAAGGGATATAACACAACCCACATCTCTAACCAGTTCCACTCAAGCCTCTTTCACTGCTTCCTCACAGTTTCATTGTCTGGTATCTCACTGTTCCACTAAACCAACAAACCAACTTTGTTCAATTATAAGTGTGTTCTTGGGGGTCCCTGACTAGAAAGAATTAACAGATAAAATCCTTACAAGCGTCTGCGGTTATTGTGTAGTGTTAAATATCTGGCAGCACTGTGCATTGTTTTCAGAAAAGGAATATAAAATGAAGAAATATACCAAATATCTAATTCTTGCCAGGAATATTGTTAGCTTACATATCGACTCTTATGAACTGCTCTGTGGAATATCTAGCACTGATTCCATTTTGCACTGTAAGAAGTTGGGTCAGTATGAATAACAGAAACTGTACACACATAAATTGATATTGTTTGCAACAATACCTCATACACTACAAAACAAATGTATACCATTTCTATTTCCATGTTCTTTACCCTTAACAGATACTTCAGAAAAGCATCCAGAGAAGCAAGAAACTTCTTGTATCTCACAGCCTCCTTTTGGAATTTTCATTCTACTCCTCATCCAGACCAGGTCTCGGTTTAACTTCCAAGTATCACTGGACCAAAGTAAAATGTCTGCATTTGGAAAGGTGCCCAGGACAGATGTTGTCATAGCTATTGATACTTTAAGGAAACCATTGTGATACAATCCTTCCTTTCCTGTAATCTAAAACATTTGATAAAACTTATCAAATGTCTTATCAAATTTGAAATAACTGTTAATTATGAATAAGTATGTGTACTTACTGATTAAATTTTATTTTCCCCCTAGTATTGACAATCCAATTGCTTACTGTGTCCATTCTTTTACCATTTAATTTACATTTGAAATTCATCACCTAGTGTCCATATATAGTAGAAAGGCTTTCTGAATTGTATGTACTTCCATTAATTTAAGATTCTGTTATTTGCAAAATGTATTTCTTTATAGTTCTGTAATTTTAAATTTCAATTTTGATGCAATTTTTAAATTTTATTAATTCCTGCTACTTAGTAATATAAAGTGATTTTCAGAACCCTACTAATTTGGTTACATTTTAATTAAAGTTAATCTTGATAATCCATTTTTTCATATTTAAATATTTATATATTTACTGAACTTCATTTCTTTTTTTTCTTTTTTGGTACCAGGGGTCAAACTCAGGTCCTTGCGCTTGCAGGGCAGGCAGTAGAACCACTGAGCTAAATCCCTGGCCCCCTGAACTTTATTTCTAACATTGATTTTGTAGTAAAAA
Source organism: Heterocephalus glaber (assembly GCF_000247695.1). Next base: position 12,877,835 of record NW_004624763.1, read on the forward strand.
TATTTAGATAACTGATGGAGGCTTTGGAATTGTATTTGGTGATGAGGATTATTGTGACAGCCAGTGGATTTATTCTGGGAATTGTTGTATCAGTATTTTCTCTAATCCATCTGTCCAAGTGATTTTTTTCTTAATCAATTTTTAGTAGCCTTTAACTCCAGCACTATTAGTAGTTTTTATTCTGTATCTTTATCTGTTACATTGTTCAGCAAATCTGTTAATTTACATTTTGCTGACATCATCTTTTCTTCCTAAACTATAATTATTTGTGTATTTTAGAACTCAAAATTATCCACTTCTACTTTATCTGTATTAACTCCTTAAATAATCTTATTCAGGTTCACAGCTTTAATTGTACTCCAAATATTTCAAAATTTACATCTCTAATTCACATTTTCTTGTGAGTCCCACTTCTGTATCCCAAGTCCCTTCCTTTACTGCTACTTGAATGTCCAATAAATATCGCAAACTAAGTAAGTTCAAATCAGAGCCAAGCTCCACTCCACTGCATAGCAGACTTGCTAGGTGGTATTAAACAATATAGGTAAAGTTTAAATAAAAAATCATTACAGTGAAATACACGATCCCATTATTGCCCCTGAAAGTAATCTCCTTGATTTCAAACTCTTATGTTTTATCATTCTTGTCACTTTCTGAAGCAGTTCTGGAAGTCTTTTTTTCACGAGTGTCTTCGTGCCATCATGGCTGCCACCTGTTGTCTTGAATTCACTCAAAATATTTACCTTTCATGGTACTTTTGACTTTGAAGAAGAAAAATAAGTTGTGCATTGCCTGATCTAGGGAAGTGGACAAGAACACACCATAATATTTTATGAGCCTGCCTTTCCATATGATGGCACATAGCAGCAATGATTCACCTTATTTTTTTATCACATCTCTCAAAGATACTCAATAGAAGAGAACTCTCACAAGTGGTTCAGAAAATGGCAAGAATGATGGGTTAAGAATGATGGATGATGGAATAAGTGTTCAAATGAAGGGGGGAGTATTTTGAGGACTATTAGTGGCAATGTATCTTTTACTGTAACTTTTTAAATTTAAAAATTCACCATAAATTTTTCACAGCTCATAAACTTAATATATAAGTGATGAAAAACTCCAAGCTTGAAGGTGCATTTTTACTATGAAAATTCTCATATTTTGAAAAATAAGAATGTTGAAAACATAGAAATAGAGAAGTACTTTAA